>CM073144.1:4089584-4754584 GCA_037039145.1 Fundulus diaphanus
AAAAAGGGAACTAAAAAGTAAGTACAATTTTCCTGAAATTAGTGTATTTGTCCTTGATTTCAGCTGGCAAGTTTAAATGATCTGCCAATAGAATAAGATTTTGAAACTTTAAATAGGAACATCTCATCTCCATCATCTTATTTCATTGAATTATCTTATTTTAGGGGTAAAAATACTCATTCCATTGGCAAACCATCTTATTTACCTGCTCAAATCAAGGATAAATGCACTAATTTCAAGAAAATGTTACTTACTTTTAGTTCCCTTTTTGCAGTGTGTGGCTGCAGTGCATGAGCAGAAAACAAACATGTTTTTTAAAGATGCAGCATCTGATTTGGCTCTGAATACTGACTTGGTTTGGTGTCTTGTGGATAAATTTAGATCAAAGTTGGTTTTACAGTTCTTTGCAAAAGCCTTCATAGCACTTGAACTTGTCCATAGTTTGTCACTTTAATGTATATATTGTGATTTTATGTGACTGACAAACACAAAGTTCTATGTAATGTGAAACATGGTTTAAATAGAAAGCCATGCATCTGTATTCAGGGCCCCTGAGAGAAAACGTTGTAGAACCACAATTGGCAGCAATTCCCACTGCAGGTCTTTTGGGTCCATTTCAGCCAACGAGACAAGAATATTTCAATTTCCATCCCAGTAAAATCCTCTAAATGTTTTAAATCTGCATCTGAAGTTATTTGTTTCCACCTGTAGGCAGGTTGCTCTGCACACACCGACGCAGGCTGACCATTTACCGCTGAAGTATCAGGTGTCTGTCACTGTAGCAACCTGGACACCGGCCTGGTGTCTGCTGCTGCGATCAAATGACGGGGCGGAAGACGGCTGCTCCTTTAATCTGGGACGCTTTAATCAGGCTAATCACGCGCAGACACACAGACTGACACACACGGCTAATCAGAGCTAATCCAGGACACCAACTGGCCTCTTTCCAAACCGCTAAAACCGTGGTTTTGTTTTTCTGGTCACGCCTCGTCGGTCTGGGTAGAGCAACCTTTTCCCGTGGGCTGCTGCGGTCCACACTTTTCTGTGATTCACCTCTCCGAGAGTGTGAGTACAAGACGTGTCCAGGCTAGCACGGCTCCATTCAGTAAATTAGTCAGTTCAAAGCAGTGCTTTCAAACTAGTTATAGTTGTTGTGTTTATATGGAAAGAAAAACTGCCACAGCAAGTTTTTTTTATTCGAGTTTTTAACTGAAATAGTCCTGGAAGAGTCAATGAGTTAAAGGTGCATGCTTTAAAATCAAAACAAGAAAGGCTCCGTCATTAATCTGTGTTCTATGAATGTGGAGGATCCTGGTTTTTAAAGGACTTCTCCTCCACGCAGTGAAGCAAGAGATTCCTCTTCAGGATGTTTTCATTAGAACAATCTGGCATAACCTGGAATTCACTTTTGTCCCAGGTCTGGATAAGTAGTATCCACCCATTCATCAATTCATCCATCCTTCCGTCCATCAGTTCATCCATCCATCCATTCATCCATCCATCCATCCATTCATTCATCCATCAATTCAATTTTATTTATATAGCGCCAATTCATGAAACATGTCATCTCAAGGCACTTTACAAAGTCAAATTCAATCATATTATACAGATTGGTCAAAAATTTCCTATATAAGGGAACCAGTTGATTGCAACAAAGTCCCGACAAGCAGCATTCACTCCTGGAGAAGCGTAGAGCCACAGGGAGAGTCGTCTGCATTGTCCATGGCTTTGCAGCAATCCCTCATACTGAGCAAGCATGAAGCGACAGTGGAAAGAAAAACCACCCGTTAGCGGGAAGGAAAAACCTCCAGCAGAACCAGAACCAGGCTCAGTATGAACGTCATCTGCCTCAACCGACTGGAGGTTAGAGAAGACAGAGCAGAGACACAACAAGACAGACAAACAAGCACAGAAGCAAACATTGATCCAGTAATCTGTTCTACATTAGATGTAATAGCGGGTGATCTGTCTTCCCTGGATGATGTCACAGCTAACAGAACGATAGACCAGGTGTACCTACTATGAAGAAAAAAGAGAGAGAGCAAAAAGTTAGAAGCTGAAATGACAAGTCATTTCAATGTAATACATTGCAAAACTGGAGAACAGTAGAAATCAGTAGAGTCCATCCATTCATCCATCAATTCATCTATCCGTCCATCCATTAACCCATCCATCCAGCCATTCATTCATTCATCTGTCAATTCATCCATCCATCCATCCATCCAGCCATCCATCAATGAATTCATCCAGCCATTTATCCATCCATCTGTCCATGAAGTCATCCATCCAGCCATCCATCAATGAATTCATCCAGCCATTTATCCATCCATCTGTCCATGAAGTCATCCATCCAGCCATCCATCAATGAATTCATCCAGCCATTTATCCATCCATCTGTCCATGAAGTCATCCATCCATCCCTCCATCAATCCATCCCTCCGTCAATCCATCCATCCATCATCCATCCGTCCGTCCGTCCGTTCGTTGTCTTCCGCTTATCCGGGGTCGGGTCGCGGGGGTAGCGGCTTCAGTAGGGAGGACCAGACGTCCCTCTCCCCGGCCACTTGGGCCAGCTCCTCCGGGGGAATCCCAAGGCATTCCCAGCCCAGCAGAGAGACATAGTCCCTCCAGCGTGTCCTGGGTCTCCCTCTGGGCCTCCTCCCGGTGGGACGTGCCCGGAACACCTCACCAGGGAGGCTTCCAGGTGGAATCCTAACCAGATGCCCGAGCCACCTCAACTGGCTCCTCTCCACGTGGAGGAGCAGCAGCTCTACTCTGAGTCCTCCCCGGATGACTGAGCTCCTCACCCTATCTCTAAGGGAGAGCCCAGACACACTACGGAGAAAACTCATTTCGGCCGCTTGTATCCGGGATCTCGTTCTTTCGGTCACGACCCAAAGCTCGTGACCAAAGATGAGGGTAGGAACGTAGATCGACCGGTAAATCGAGAGCTTCGCCTTTTGGCTCAGCTCTCTCTTCACCACAACGGATCGGTACAGCACCCGCTTCACAGCAGACGTCGCACCAATCCGCCTGTCGATCTCCCGCTCCATCTTCCCCTCATTCGTGAACAAGACCCCAAGATACTTAAACTCCTCCACTAGGGGTAGCACATCCTCCCCAACCCGGAGGAGGCACTCTACCCTTTTCCGGTTCAAGACCATGGTCTCGGATTTGGAGGCACTGATTCTCATCCCCGCCGCTTTGCACTCGGCTGTGAACCGCTCCAGTGAGAGCTGTAGATCAGGCTCTGATGAAGCCAATAGAACCACATCATCCGCGAATAGCAGAGACGCAATCCTAAGGCCACCAAAACGGATCCCCTCAACACCTTGGCTGCACCTAGAAATTCTGTCCATAAAAGTTATGAACAGAATCGGTGACAAAGGGCAACCTTGGCGGAGTCCATCTCTCACCTGGACCGGGTCCGACTTACTGCCGGCTATGCAGACCAGACTCTGACAGCCCTTATTAAAGGGTCCGGTACTCCATACTCCCAGAATACCCCCCACAGGATCCCTCGAGGGACACGGTCGAATGCCTTCTCCAGATCCACAAAGCACATGTAGACTGGTTGGGCAAGCTTCCATGCCCCCTCCAGGATCCTGCTGAGGGTGTAGAGCTGATCCAGTGTTCCACGGCCAGGACGAAAACCACACTGCTCTTCCTGAATCCGAGATTCAACTATCCGACGGACCCTCCTTTCCAGAACCCCGGAATAGACCTTACCAGCGAGGCTTAAGAGTGTGATTCCTCTGTAGTTGGAACACACCCACCACCCCAGTCTGCCAATCCAGGGGAACTGCCCCCGATGTCCACGCAATGCTGCAGAGCCGCGTTAACCAACACAGCCCCACAACATCCAGAGCCTTAAGGTACTCGGGGCGAATCTCATCCACCCCCGGGGCCTTGCCACCGAGGAGCTTTTTAACAACCTCGGCAACCTCAGCACCAGAGATGGGAGAACCCGACCCAGAGTCATCAGGCTCTGCTTCCGCAATGGAAGACGTGTTGGTGGGATTAAGGAGGTCTTCTAAGTATTCTGCCCACCGAAACACGACGTCCCGAGTCGAGGTCAGCAGCACACCACACCCACTGTAAACAGTGTTGGTACTGCACTGCTTCCCTCTCCTGAGACGCCAGATAGTGGACCAGAATTGCTTCGAAGCCATTCGAAAGTCTTTCTCCATGGCCTCTCCGAACTCTTCCCACGCCCGAGTTTTTGCCTCGGCGACCAGCCAAGCCGCCTGCCGCTTCGACTGCCAGTACACATCAGCTGCTTCCGGAGTCCCACAGGCCAATAAAGCCCGGTAGGACTCCTTCTTCAGCTTGACGGCTTCCCTCACCGCTGGTGTCCACCAGTGTGTTCGAGGGTTGCCGCCGCGACATGCACCGACAATCTTGCGGCCACAGCTCCTACTAGCCGCCTCAACAGTAGAGGCACGGAACATGGTCCATTCAGACTCAATGTCCCCCGCCTCCCTCGGGACGATTTCAAAGCTCTCCCGGAGGTGCGAGTTAAAGCTCCGTCTCACGGGGGACTCTGCCAGACGTTCCCAGCAAACCCTCACAATACGTTTGGGCCTGCCAGGTCTGACCGGCTTCCTCCCCCACCATCGGAGCCAGCTCACCATCAGGTAGTGGTCGGTGGAGAGCTCCGCCCCTCTCTTCACCCGAGTGTCCAAGACATGCGGCCGCAGGTCAGATGAAACGACAACAAAGTCGATCATTGAACTACGGCCTAGGGTGTCCTGATGCCAAGAGCACATGTGGACACCCTTATGCTTGAACATGGTGTTTGTGATGGACAATCCATGACGAGCACAGAAGTCCAACAACAGAACACCACTCGAGTTCAGATCAGGTGGGCTGTTCCTCCCAACCACGCCCCTCCAGGTCCCACTGTCCTTGCCCACGTGAGCGTTGAAGTTCCCCAGCAAAACGAGGGAGTCCCCAGGAGGGGCACTCTCCAGTACCCCCTCCAAGGACTCCAAAAAGGGTGGGTATTCTGAACTGCTGTTTGGCGCATAAGCACAAACAACAGTCAGAGTCCGTCCCCCCACAGGTATGCGGAGGGAGGCCACCCTCTCGTTCACCGGGGAGAACCCCAACGTACAGGCACCGAGATGAGGGGCAACAAGTATGCCCACCCCAGCTCGGTGCTTCTCACCAAGGGCAACTCCAGAGTGGAAGAATGTCCAGCCCCTCTCAAGGAGACTGGTTCCAGAGCCAAGCGTCGAGGTAAGCCCGACTATCTCTATTCGGAACCTCGCGCACAAGCTCAGGCTCCTTCCCCACCAGAGAGGTGACATTCCACGTCCCAAGAGCCAGCTTCTGCGGCCGAGGATCGGTCCATCCATCATTTCGTCCATCCATCCGTCCATCCATTATTTCATCCATCCATCCATCTATCTATCCGTCCATCCATCCATCCATCCATCTATCCGTCCATCCATCCATCCATCCATCCATCCATCCATCCGTCATGTACTGTTAAGGCCAGCCTCCTGTCTGAATGACTGACTTACATCATAAACGGGCTAAAAAGCAGCAGATCAGAACGGCATAAAGTCCGACCCGTCCGGTAATAAATCATCTTTTAACTCTCTGTGTCCACAGGACAGCAGCTATGGGTGTTGGCTCTGGGTGTCAGCCCTCGCCACCACACCGTCGGCGTCCCGGAGTTCAAATATGTGGCGAACATGCATGGAAACGAGGTAAGAGAACACACACACTTACATGGGTACAACAGAACCCTCCCTGTTCAGCAGGAAGCGGGTCTGTGCGCTTACTAAAGAGATCCACAAAAGCCTTTCAGAGTCCGACACAGTCCATGAACTCCTTTGTGTCCAAACAACAGACTGCAGGGTGGCCTGTATTATCATCAGATGAAAACGGACAGCAGGCTGAGTCAACATCAGTAAACCGCGGATGGGGATTTATTCATTGGAAGCAACAGAACCAAACAGGAAGGAAACGGCGAGAGAAAAGAAACATATTTACACTGTTCCTCAGACACGTTTCATTCAGATCAAAACTTCCCTTTTACTCCTCTTGCTTTTAGAGAACTGACCGCAGGTTCTCAGTGGGGTTCAGATCCGAGGCGTTTCGTCATTTCACAGTTCTGGTTTTTGATCTTCTTCTTTTTACCAGCTTGGTATTTTTTCATCACCAAGCTGAACTGGGTTAGGAAGCCCGCTGCTGTAGAGAACCTCTCCTACCTATGGGTTGGATCAGGATGCATGACTGCTGAAATAAAGCAGGACTCATCCAAGCAAATACCCCAAAAAATCATAAATGGGTTTTATCCGTTTCTCTTCTTCCATCCTTGTTCGTCCTGCAGAATTTCTGTCCATCCTACATCGTTTTCTCAGACAGGAGGAGCTTCTTCCCTCCATGTGCATGCAGTTTGCACCCATCTGCTGCCGTCTTGATCCGTCCTCCTAAGACGGGCAGAGTATGACATGACTACCAAAACATGGCCGCCTGACTAAGCTGACAGGCCGGGCAGGGAAAGCAATAATCATAGAAGCAGCCATTAGTCCCACCAGGATTTGGATCAAAGTATATTTATGGGTCAGGATGGCCTAGTCAAAGTCCAGACCAAACTCCAGCAAAGAATCTGTGACAAACAGATGTTCTCCATCCAATCTGAATGAGCTTGAGTTATATAGTAAAAAAGAATGAGGACATGTTTTGGTCCACAGATGTTAAATCTGTATATATTACACTTTGAAAATTATAATGATGCGTTTAAGGTCAACAGGGTAGATGCGTGACAAATGATAACTCTTTAATATCAGCATGACTTTCCTCGGACAAGTCTGAGGTCTGCTGACACCAGCGAGGATAAATTCAGCTCAACTGAGACAGACCGATGTGGTGTGTGGCGGTGTTTTCAGATCACTCCCTGTTAAACAGTCAAGAAACAACCGTTTAAAACCGCGTAACGGAAACGTACGGAGGCTGCTGATTAGCATCTGGTAGCTGTGGTTACAGAGGCCGGGGGTGACAGCGTCGATGGGAAGGTGGTTTGTTAAAGAGACGAGTCACGCCTGGACACACAGCAGTCTCTCGCACACGGAGTCAGTAAACAGAACCAGCGGAGTGTGTCGGCGCAGAGGAAACGTCCAGAAAAAGACCTCCTTTCTTCCCACTCAGTCCACACACATACACACACACAGAGACACGTTACAGGAGAACCGTCTCACGTTGCCTTCGCTGTCTGCCGAGCACGTCTGTGGGTGCAGTTCCCAGCACATGACTTCACGTGAGGCTGAAGTTTGACTCCAATGAGGCCGAGCCGCAGACTTGATAACCCCGCTGACTCTGAGACGTCTCAGGTTCAGCGTTAACAGATGATGCATTTCAACCTGCTGATCGCACCGCCTCTACCTTTCTGCAAGCTGTGGTAACAGAAAGTACGCACCTGCAGCTTCTGTTGGGTCTGAGAGAGAGAGCCAGGTTCTGCTGATCAGATGCATTGTTTGGTTCTCAGCATCGTCAGTGTGAGCAGCTCCCAAGGAACAGGGTTTATGAAACATCGTGTAGAATCGGTGCTAAAAGTGTTTGTGAACTATATATACGGCACGCAGCACCAGCAGCAATTTTCCTTTACAGATCCCAGCGGCACCTGGACGTTTGGTACCAGGTTCCACTTCATGTTCTGCCCTCGACGCGCCCAGATTCAACCATAAATGGTCATTAAGCAACTCCTGAATGTTTGTGTATTTAAATGAATCAGTTAACAATGCCAGCCATGGAGAAAAGAGCAAAGAAACGATGAAAATTATTCACAGAAAGGCCTTTATTAAATGTGTAAATCAGAGGTAAAAGCACACGTTGTTCATAAAAGGGAATCTTATTGCCGTCTTTAAAACTTTTAAAGGTTCTTATACATAGTTTGGTGTCACCAGCGTAAATAACACATGAATGCTTATGTTGAAGTCGATCTATGATATGGAGGGAAATTGAACATCTGGGAGGAATCTTGATGCCGTTTGGCTGTGATTCACCACTTCACCACCTGCATCGCCGATTTCCTCCGTCTCCAAAAAGAACGTACGCCTGGGTCAGAGCTGCCGCTCACTCTGACGACAAGTTTATCTTTTATAGATCACAACCTTTGTGTGAGCTATAAAAAGTGAGGTATTCATATTTCAGGCGTACGTACCCTTTATATGTGAGGCTGCTGGTCATTCTCCTGCTAACAGGTGTGTGCTAGCACAATGCCAAGATGTAAAGATATCAGCAATAAGCTTAGAGAAGCGTCCCATGATATTTGGTCCAAACATTCAATAAACGTTTTAACTTTCTAAAATCAACCTCCGCACGGCTGTGGATCTTTTCCACATTTTATTAGGATTTTGTGAGATAAGCCAACACAGAGAAAAGTTCTCAGCCCAAATCTCTGCAGAACCTCCTTCATCTGCAGTTCCAGCTGCAGGTATTTTGTTTCCTCTAGCTTTGAACATCTACCTTCTGAAAATGTCTCCACATTAAAAAAAAATCTCAAGCTCAGTGAGATTGGATGTAGAGGACCAAAGTTTGTGGGTCTTTACTCAAATTCTCAATTTGATTAACTGGACTTTGACTAGGACGTTCTACCACGAGTCTACTGTGATCTAAACCATTCCAGTGTACCCCGGCTGTAATCCAACCAACTATTCTGTCCCCACACCATTATGCTGCCGCTACCGTGCATCAATAAAAGGTGCAGATCCAAATATGCCAGACTTGGAAGCAAAGAAAATGTTCTTATTTGGGTCCTTAGCTGTAGAGTCAAAATATGCGCCAACAAGAGGTGCATGCCTTGTGCAACATGCACTTTTATTTGGAAGATGCAGATTCAAAATGCTGTTGGTAGCATGACCACATTATAATTAGCTGAAAGGAATAGCAATACACGCCCCACACATGCTTACAATAACAAAGTATCTCACATCTAGATAAAAGCATATCAAGCTGCAGGTGCGGTAGAGGACGTAGAGGAAGTGACGCGACAAACAGGAAGTAAGCCTGAAACTGTTGAAACGTGATACACTAAACAATTAATTGGATACATGGTTACAGTGACAAATGTTGAATTTTGGAAAAACCATCCCCACAGCAGGCATTAGGTTCAGGCATGTCAGTGAAGGCAGACAAGTAAAACTGCACGTACGAGTTTATAATTAGTTATAGATATAAAATCAAAGAACTATAAAGCTGCTGAGGAATAGAATAATGCAGAGCTGATGATGTGGATGCAGGAATATGCATCGCATTCAGTGATGCTTCAAACTATGTTCTTGTTCTGTGGTGAAAAGAAGTCCTCGGTTACTACGAGTTCATACAGTATATAAATGCTGGTATAGTTCTTTACGGATACCAGAGACGTAGTTCTATGGAAAACCCAGGTTCTGATTAGCCTCGTCTAGACGGTTGCATCCTTAGAGAAACATGAAAACACAAGCAAGCTTCGGTCACTGTAAATGGTTGGAGAAGGTTAAAACGCTTGGACTAAAGCAGGTGACGAGTTAAAAAAGTGTTTTAATAATTCAAAGAATAAACCAGGAGAGCTGCCAATAAGGGAAGAGCTCGACAGCAAACCCGATTCAGCTCCACACTCAACAATGCTTCATCACCTGAGGAAAGGAAACCAAAAGCAAGTTAAAATTTTCTTAAAATTAGTGTATTTTCCTTGATTTGAGCAGGTAAATGAGGCTTTTTGCACTTAAAATAGGAACAATTCATCTGCATTTTATTTCTAGCGCAGGGTATCTAATTATCTTATTTTAGTTTTATAAAGCTACTTTAACTACAAACTCCCCCCTGGCTCTCTCTGTCTCCACCGGCCGTCTCTCTGAAGATAATTTTAACAGGTTCCCACTTTCACCTCCCTGAGAAGCCGAATCTGGGCCCCCATCTGCTAATGCACAGCAAGGTAAACAAGACTCTGCGGGCCAAGTCTTCTTATCTAAACTGGCCAGAACAGTTTGCTGACGTTCTGTATGAGGGGTAGAGGTGGCCCAAACAGCCATGCTGGCGTTAAAGATGTAGAGTAGAATACCTTTAGCTCAGATGATCTCATCTGTAACGCCTTTTAGGCTTCTCTTGGATCCCCGTCTTTACTTAAATCCCTCCGTGAAAATGGTTTTAACTCCTGTGGTGGACAGCCACATTGGGATTCCTTCAGCGGCTTATTACCGTTGCTGGAAACCAAGCGGACGCGTGCTGGCCTACTGGTTATTAAACTTCCACCGTCAGCTGTGTGGCGACCAGTGGCAGAGAAGGTTTAGAGTTTAGGAAGAAGCAATGACTTGGCATTTTGAATTTCATTGATGGCCTTGATGAGGGTGTTTCTGTTTGGTCCAGTATCTCTTTGTTGTGACGATACTTCCTGTCAATAATACTTTCATTTTCATAAATGGTTCCTCCTTGTAAGAAGAATGCATTTGTGGGCTGAGCAACAGAGTTGAGCTTGTGGGCTGCAACTATGAAAAACTCGCCTTAACATCGGTATCTCTGCCAGTGCCAAAAAGAAGAAAACAAACATTCAGACCATTTAACAATTTGTTCTCTTAACAAAAAGGGGCCTCAGTAGTGTGTGGAAGAATCGTAGGCTGCACCTTCTCATGTAGCTCACCTGGTCACACACTCTTGTGGGATGCCGTCTGATTCCTTAACGATTATCTGTGGCAAGGCAGCCGCGGGACTACAGGCAGACTCTTCCATACTCTCCACTCCCAAAATCCTGGGAGGAGTCTCTGATAAACTCCGCCCTGTTGGGGCCAGCGCTGACATCTTAGAGGACAGAGTTTGGCCCCTAAGAATGCAGATATGAGAACTGCACTGGTCCCGTATCCTATCATGTCTCCGCATTGAGACCGTCTCTATTGATGACTGCGTAGGGCAGAGGTCTTCAACCCTGGGTGTCTGCTTCACCACGCATGACCTCCTCAGCAGCCGTCAAGGGCTGCAGAGGCCTGTTAACCACCCATTTATCTAGGTCAGGTATGTAGAGGCAGGGTAACAACTGAAACATGCCTGATAGTAGATCCCCAGGAGCAGGGTTGGAGACCCCTGGTGTAGAGGCATGCCACTCCATCACACCGCCGCCACCAAAAGCTGAGTGGCATTGGGAGATGTGGCCCTGGCTAAGAGGAAGTAGACTTTCCAACGGTCTGAGATTTATTCCCAAGAAGTAGCGATACAGCACTGTCTTCTTCAGAGGGATTGATGCAGGGGCAGAATTTGGCAGAATTTGGTGTTAGCAAGAGTGTCGCTCTGTCTGTGTCCTGTATCAAAGGCTCAGGCTGGTGGTGATGGTGTCAGGGTGGAGGTGGGGAGGAAGGTTTTGTTCTGGGCACTTTTTAGGACCCTTCGTACCGTCTTACCAGCGTCTATCCAGACACCTTTAGGTGGGATGGACTCAGTGATGTTTGGCCTCTTCTCGCTGCTCACTACCGCGCCCACCTGTAGCCGGTATGGGCTCGGCTGTGCCGCGCGCGCTGACCTGCCCCCAGACAGACAGCCAGGGCAGCTCTGCTATGGTGCACCCATCACTAAGCACGCATCCTGTTAGGCCTACGCCACGTATTTTTCCACGTTTGTGTCCTCATAATACAGCAGCTGTGTTGGCCTGTAGCTCTCTCCACCAGTTTAAACTTCCTTTGTGTCTTTATCCTTTCTCTCACTCTCTTCTGTTTCCCTTTTCCTCTGTCATGTTTGGCATCAGTTTGTACATAATCCCTCAACAACAACAAAGTAAATCATTGAGGGTTTGTTTGGCATCAAGGGAGGATTTACAGGCTCCCTTGGTAAAGTAAATGTTTTTGGCATTAGTACAGCAGTCACAGCATCGTTCTGCTTGTCATAAAGCTGAACTTCAGGTTCTGGACAAACTTTATCCGCCAAGTTTCTGGGTACAAACAAGGAATTTGACTTCAGATTTTAACATTCCGACATGAAAATGGGGGAAAACTATTTTTTTTCTCCTTGGATAAGCATTCAGTGCAACAAGTTGACAAAAAAACAACCCTGTCACCGGTCGGTTTATCCGGTTTGTGTGTTTCAGTCTAAATAAACGTTAGATAACGGAGGAAAAAGTGCATCATTGATGTGTGCCTGGAAAACAATGGAGCTTTGTGACATCAGAGATCAAGATCTCAGCCATTCTGGAAACACAACAACAAACACACAAAACCGTTTCTGTGCGGGCTACAGTATGATCAGCGTGACGGTATATTTAACCCAGGCGGGCGTGTTTGGGTGTCAGCAGCAGAAAGGAAAGAGGCTAGATGGGCGATAAAAGAGAGAAGAGCGATACCCGGAGGCAGAACCCGTACTGACTTGTTTATGTAGGATCTGCTGTGACACACCTTCTCACCTTTCTTATTCGCATTCATTCACAAAGTTTCCCTTTCCTCCCACTCCCCACCGGCCAATGAGCCTCTTATTCCCAGAAAAGGCTGCCTCCTGGGAACCTCCCATTGGATCGAGTTCCCATTCCTTCACTGACTTACATCACTTCAATACTCGGCATCTTAGGAGAAAATAATTATAATAATTCTCATTTTTCATGTTACCGTGATTGATAGTGGCACATCTTTCACTATTCTAGATGTGGTTTTTTTCTGTGCGTTTCCATCATGATTTTTGTCCAGAATTGTTAGAAAACCAAACCCCCCAATGTTTCATTCAGCTTATTTGCTGATGATACATTGTGCAATCTTCACAAAATTAGCCAGAAAAGTGTAAAATAAATTGTTACCATGGCTTTTAGGTAAAAGGGGAAACACAACCCTGGTTGGAGCTCCACAGCTCAACACTTTCCACCAGTCGATGTTTAGACATATAAAGTTGGACATTAGCTAACTAAATGTGCATATTTTCAGTTTTTATACAATTGTGCTTTAAATTGTATAGTTTTTGGAGATTTTTCCACAGTATGTTCACCTTGATGTGTGATGATCATGCATTCCAGGTTTTGACCCCCTGTGAAATAGAAACTTTTTATTTAAACTGCTTTCATGCCCTCACTTTAATCTCCAAATGCACAGTTTATACATTAAAACGTAGGTATTTCTGTCTTTGTCCGTCCAGGACTTGTGATTTTATGTCAGACGCCACAGTCCTAATATCTACTTCACTCCCATTACATTTCAGCTCTAAAGGTTTGTTTCAAAGCTGGAAACAAAGGCTCTCTTAAACCTGCCGTATCACAAAAAAACAAACTCTGCGGGGATTTTAACATGTATATGTGACCAATGGCGTCTCTGGCACGATAAGTTAAGTGAGGCACAAAAACTCAACACCTATTAGCAGCAAAAGATTTTTTTTGTGACGCATACAACTTGACTTTTATCTATTTTAAATTAAACAGATAAGTTGGTGTAAATCAATACGCTAGAGATGCCATTTTATATAAGCTAAATGTAACTTAATTTTTATACATAATTAAATAAGTAGAGGTTCACTCATAATGTTCATTTATTGAACAGAAAAGATTTACATCGATCCTTCATTGATTCAGCAAGGACAACCAACACTAGATGGTCTCACACTTTCCGGCAGAACGTAACGTCTGCATTTCCAGCATTTTGATTGGACGATCCGAGTTTGGGGCCGTAGGATTTGTGCCCCACTGATGTCCACTGAGAGCGTGTTGGGCACGCTGCGTCTTAAGATGTTCGTTATGTAAACAAACGCTGGTGGGCCAGCCCCAATATCAAGACGCCTCTAGAGGATTTAGCTACTGACTTAGACTTAGACTCTAGACTTAGATATATAGACACAAATGTTTAGAACAGAACTTTATTGGTAAGGGAATCTGTATTTTTTACAGTATTGCTCTATAAAGAACGATTGTGTCTCACTGATTATTGTGAACATAGAGCTCCACAGTGACATCTGGCTCCAAACGCAGAGACACCACAGCATGTGTGGACACCAGAAGGTTCTGACACTCACAGCTTAAAACTTTTTTCTGATAAGGCTTGTGTTTTCCACCCAGTTTGAGGCTTCCTGTCTGCCTAAGGATGATGAGGACCCGAGGGCCTCCATACACATGAGCTCTTCAGAAAAGGCGGGAATCACCATAGAAACAGCAAACGGGCTTAAATCGGAGGCAACTGGACTTCCGCTCAGTTTTTCTGAAGACGTTTCGGCACCTATCCAGGAGTCTTTGTCAATTCTGGTTGACAGACTGCTGGATAGGCGTTAAAACATCTTCAGGAAAGTCCAGTTGCCTCTGATTTAAGGCCGTTTGCTTTAGCGATGACCCGGATAACTGAGAATCTGCACTGGAACCGTAGAAAATATTTATTTTCTCATAAATATATTTTTATATTTCTTTAAACATCCTGCCCTCGTCCCCTTCAACACACGCCAAGCTGACTTGTGTTTCAGGTCCTGGGCCGCGTGCTCCTGCTCCAGTTGATCGGCGAGCTGGTGCGAGGCTACCGTGACGAGGAAGCGTGGTCGCTACAGCTGCTCAACAGCACTCGGATCCACATCCTGCCGACGATGAACCCCGACGGTTTCGATGAAGCGGACACGCACTGCCTGTTCAGCCGGGGAAGGTAAACGGACAAACAGTGGCCTCCAAAAGTATTCACACCCTCTCTACGTTTTGTCGCGTTACAAAATCAATTGTCTTTTTCATTGGTGTTTTATATGAAATGCCGACACAAAGTAGCGGCTGAAATCAAAGTGGAAGAAAAATTCTGTCATTTTCGCATTTTTTGCGAGTAAAATCTGAAAAAAATGTGTCATGCATTTTTAATTCAGCTCCACTTATGACCCTAAATAACATGCAGTGCATCCAGATGCCTTGTGGGAAAACATGTTGATGGGAGCATCGCGCTGTGGGGATGCTTTCCTTCAGCCCGGACAATCCTGGAAGAACATCTGCAGAAGACCTGAGACCGGTGGAGGCTGAAATAAAAAACTAAACTTATTATTTCCCTTCCACTTCACAATTATGCACCACTGTGTTGGTCTGCCGCATAAAATACCATTGAAATACGTTAAAGTTTATGTTTGGAAACTGAAAAAATATAAGAGGTTGGAGACTTGGTGTGAATATTTGCTTATTTTTTTATTTAACTGCAGGATGATTGCTTTATATTGTTGCATCAATCACAGGATGGTCTTAGCCTAAAAGGAAGGAGAAAATATACTTTTTCTCGCCTTCATGGCAGATATTTAAACACCAGAAGTGAATATTTAATTAAAACGTAACATCAACATGCACAAGGACGCCTGGGTCTTTAAATCTCCTATTTTGCGAGTCATTCAGTTGTATTATCTGTGATAAACTGTCACACAAGTAGACCGACCTTTTTACTTTATGTCCTCTTACACATTTTCAGCTCAACTGAACGTCTGAACTTTAGCCTTTTTCTTTTCATTAATGTTTTTTTTTTATAAATGAAAAGCGGCTATGGCAGTATTCTTGCAAATAGTGCCTATTGTTACTTGTTGCCAGGTCTGAATCAGTTGGTCATTTTATTTTGTTTTATTTTAATAGCGTAGATACACAGAGAAGACGTCAAAACTAGGAAGCATTTATCTATCGGACTTGGAAAACAATTCTAACAGCGTTAGAAATAAATATAAAGATGTAAGGAAAAGGTGTAGAAACATCCCCAACATGAACTGAAGTAGTAGAAGGAAACTCCGCCGCATGTTTAAAACTCACTGGAAGACGTTTTATGGCGACAATATCATTGACTAAAAATTAAAATGTTCCTGAACTTTTGTTAAATTCTCTAATTTGCACCTTTAAAAAAAGGTGTACAAATAAATTTGTGTTGATTTGTATCGCAGACAAAACTGGGAGTTTTATTAAATCCAGGATGTTTTTTCTCCAATTTCCTGAAGCTGGAAAAACACGTTTAATGTCCTCCTCGTTTTTTTGGTGTCCTTTCCAGAAACGCTTACAGGACGTCATCTTGTTGGAGCTTAAATCCTGTTTTCTGTCTGTCAGGCTGGGTTATCTTTAGGACCTCTCACAGAAAATGGGAACAATTTATCTTTTCTTGACAGCCTGCTGGTAACAGACTAAAGGCCTAATATAACATTGCATGACATCACATGTTTGTTGTGCAGAAATTAAACTCTGATTAGCAGGAAGCCACACACAGACGCAGTTAAAGCTTTTAACTGTCCAATTATGTGTGTTTTGACTTCTTCTTCTGTCCTGTTTATCGGAGACGGCTGTGTTAGTGTCTCTGTGTCTGTCACAAAGGGAGGGCGACTGCCTCATTAAGGGGACTCACCTCAGGGAGCTTTGCACAGCGGGGTTTAGGTTTGTTTTGGGGCATCGAACCCACTGTGTGGTCTGTCCTAGGTCCAGTGTTTCCACACCTTAAAAGGAAATGTTCCCCTTACATCAGCCAGAAGTGAACAGGAGGGGGTAGTGAGTATAATTGTTCTTAAATGCTCTGTACAAGAAAACACCATTTATTTATTTTTTTGGTGGATTGGGTTCAGGTTTTTACTCCATCTGACTGCGGCTGCTGTATCTGAGCAAAAAATGCCATGTCTCTTACGTAGCTTTTTGCAAACTGCAGACCAGACTGGCTATCACTATCTTCTTCCATGTGGCCAGATTTGTGGAATGCATGACCAGTAGTTGCCCTGATTCCGTAAAAATCTTCTTGAAATTAGTATATTTTTCCTTGATTTGAGCAGCTAAATAAGACTATTTGCCAACGGGATGAGTATTTATCACCCCTAAAATAAGATAATTAGATATCATGCACTTTAAATAATATGATGGTGATGAATTGTTCTTATTTTAAGTGCAGAAATTTTATTACATTGGCAAATAGTCTTATTTACCTGCTCAAATCAAGGAAAATATACTAATTTCAAGAAAACTATACTTCCTTTTAGTTCCTTTTTTGCAGTTCTTCCACAGCTAAAACTGCTATCCATATTTTTTTCTATTTATTTTTATTAAAAGATTCAGGCCTGTAAAATCTTCCCTCAACCCCACCATTGATGTGCAACATTATGTGGGTCTGTCACTTAAAGTAACATTGAGGTTTGTTGCTGTGATGTGACAAAAAGCCCAAAAGTTCCATGGATGTGAAAACTTCTGCAAAGTATCGTAATAATGAAACAAGTGAAAGTTATAACGGAAAGCTTTGCAACCTTACGAGACCAAATCTGATCAATTATATCCAACAAATGACACAAAATAAGCTAAACATGAAACAAGTTTTGATATAAATCCTTTAAAACCAAATATAATGAAATATAATCGGTCTAGGTGCTATAATCTCCTCCACTTCCACATTGAAGGTTGTTGTTGGTGTCCTAATCAGCATGTTTGAAACTCATATCAGTGATTCTGCAGCTTCTGCTTCATACTAACTAACTCGACCCACTGGGGCTTAGAGAAGACAGAGCAGAGACACAGAAAGCACAGAAGCTCACATTGATCCAGGAGTACTTTCTATGTTAGATGGTAATAGCAGATGATCTGCCTCCCCTGATGATGTCGCAATGTGTTAAGTTTAATTTGTGTGGTTCGGTAAAAGCTGCTTTTTAAAATGCACTACAGATCGCTCCCTCTGTCTGTTTTAGGTTCAACTACAATGGCGTGGATCTGAACAGGGGATTTCCTGACGCTTTCGCTGGTCTCAGAAAGCAGCAGCAGCTGAACGAGGAGCAGAGGGAGGCTGAGGTTGGTCTTAATGGAAGTTTATCAGATGCCAAACTCATTTAATGACTGCAGCCTGCCTTTGCATCCGAGAGTCCTGGGCCATTGTTGCCCCACAGTGGCGCAGGAGCTAGGAGTTTATCCTGTAACCGTCCGGTTGCCGGTTCAAACCCCTGTCTCAGTCATTGTGTCCTTGGGCATCTGCCATGTAGCTCACCACCATCAGCGTGTGAATGACTGAATATGGTGGGAAGCGCTTTACTTGATAATGTGCTATACGAGTCCAGGCCATTTACCATCAGACTGCTAGTGCTGCACAGTTTGGCAATCTGTGTCTAAGTGTGCAGAGAAGTGGAGGACAAGTTTGACTGGAGCTATAAAAACCTCTAACTAACCTACTAAAGTATAGCAATTAAGCTTTGAATGTTAGTGATGAAGCTTGTTCCAGAGAAACTAAAGAAGTCTAGTCAAGGATTTACTCACCGGCAACTCATTCCTTTTTTCTGTTCATGCACAGCATTTCGAATCACCTTGCTGCTGAAAAAAGCTAAATAAATAAACTCTCCTTGCCTTTAGAAGGTTAATTGAAAGGAAAAAAAACCTGGCGCCAGTCAGCTGCAGCAAGCAGGAGACCTGATGGGAGCTGCGGAGGCCTCAGGCAGGATGGCAACGGCTTGATCCGAGTCCAGAGGACAGGCTTGGGTCAGGCCCACTTCAGCAGAGATGTGCAGACTGATCTTGGCAAAGCTGAAGTACCTACAAGATAGCTACAGGGTATATTTGCCAAGGTTATCCAGCTGTGTGAGTCAGAGGAATGTGGACGAGTTGTAGCTCAAGCGAGGGCGTTACTAACATTGGATGAGTTAGGACTGGATGTTCACTAAATGTTAAGGGGGTGCTCATGAGATGCTTCAAGTAGTGTCTTGTGAAGTATTTCCAGGATACCCACAGGGGACCCTGACCAATCAACGCAGGCTTACAAAAACAGCCATCAGCTCCATTCAGACACTCCTAATATTTAGCTAAGAAAGCCTGACCTGGGAGAGAAAACATGTCCTATAAGCAGCTATGAGAACAGTACGAAAATGTCCCCCATCCTACTGTGTCCCTAAGTAAAGATAAGAGAATAAGTCAGTTTTTCGACTGAAACAACAACCAGCTACTGATTTCATTCACGGCGATCTACTTTCTGGGGAAACTGGAAATATTCTGGGATGTTCGACCCATTTTAAACTAACATCAATCAAAAATAGTAAAAGCCTTATCTGTGATAAATGCTGGCGGGCGTCCTAAATGAGTTGGAGCTTCTGTCTGAACCTGCCACTAAACCAGGAGAAGGGAGTGGATGTGGCGGTCTGAATCGCCTGGTGTTGGCAGAACCACATCCTGCCAGGGAAATGGCACTCAGGCCGCGTCCCAACACTCGCACTTCCACCCTCAGATGCGCCGAGGGTGTGAGGGTGCAGTGTGTCTCGATTGTCCAGAGTGGTGTCTCGCCCCGCCCCCTTTACGCCCTCGATCCAGTGTTTTACCCACAATCCATCGCTGCATGTGACGTTTTGAGCCACAAGGTGAAAATATTTGATCTAAAAAAGACCTAAAATCATACTGCCACCTTAAATAAATGAAAAAAATTTGTTTCTTCAAACCAATATGGTAGTTATTTTTACTTAGAATTCTGAAATTGCCTTAAACAGTAGCCGCTGGTTTCATTTTATTCTATCTGCTTTGTTGAATTTGTTGTATTTACACAATGACTGAAAGCACCAAGAAATGTTTTGCACGTCTATTTAATGACTTTGTTTTATCTGAAAGTGTGTTTCTGAACAAGAAGGCAATGAGTTATGCTTCCTGTCTGCTGTTATTTGTTTTACCTCGCAGCAGCTTTGAGTTGTAAAAAATACAATAAAGAAAAAGTCATTATTATTTTATGCTTATTTTCTGTAACAAAAAGAAAACAATGTCACTATCGCTATAATTAATTAAAGGCACACAACATATATATTTTTAGTTATTTGATATTTATTTTGGGTATATAAAAATTGTATTTTCCATTTATTTCACATTTTAGACCCGCTCTGCCCAATCCTCTCAAATTTCGATTCCTGCTATTTATTCCCCTCAAGACGACTGTTGCAATTTTAACAGTTTTTAGCAGTAAAGATTGTAAAAACAGTGATGGTCGCGTCATTTTTGGTGTTGCGGTTATGACCCAGAGGCACAAGTCCCTGACATGACCGCAGTGTCCCAATCCCCCCCGGTTTGGACGCTGGTAACCTGCACACTCGAACCCTTAAGTGCATTTCCACCAGGTGGACACCTCATAGAAGTGCGTAGGTTTAATGTGAGTTTTGGGACAAACCAGCTACACTGAGCAACATATCTCCTCTGTTACGTACAAACACGTACGTAACGGAATGGAGCTCCTGTGTGGATTCATCCTCAGCTGAAAGTTGTCCTGGTTTTATCGCGTCTTGAACAATGGATTTCTCTACCATGTGATCCAGGTGAGAGCTGTAATTGGCTGGTTGAAGTCCGAGACTTTTGTTCTCTCTGCCAACCTCCACGGAGGAGCAGTGGTGGCCAGTTACCCTTACGACAACAGCGACAGAGGTAAAATCTCCTTTCAGACGGAAATGGTTGGCTTAAGTCTGGTAAAGGTTTTAATGTTAGCTAGCTCTGTATTATGTTCTTTAACGTGCATTAAATAAACATGCTGCACATCTACAGCTGCCGTGTTGCTGTTTCTAAAGTAAACAGACGACCGGTTACACGTTTGGTTTTACAGGTTTTGATCTGATGGGGGCAGCCAGCGTCACTCCTGATGACGACGTGTTTGTCCACCTGGCTAAGGTGTACTCTTACAACCACGCATCCATGCACCGGGGGGATCTCTGTGACGACAGCGGACCTTTCCGGGACGGCATCACAAATGGATACCACTGGTACCCTCTGGAAGGTGAGCTTTCAGTCACTCTGCGTTTCTGAAGCTTTTTCTGTTGCGAGGAAGATCCAGAAGTACAAACTAAACTACAGAGGGAGTGTTAAAGGTTAAGAACGTACTTGATGTGAGGCTACCCACGTTCCTGACATGAGATCTCCTTTAGCGGTCCGTTTTACAACCAATCTGAAGAGGCCTTTGACTGAAGAGACTCTGTTTTCCAATGATAACACAATGAAGAGGATGTTCAGGATTGTCCATCATTTTCTTCATTTTATACAAAATCCTTTGCCTCATCGTCTCCAGAGGTTCCACAGCAAGTTTTTTAAATTATTTCTTTCATTTGTTTTTGTGAAATGAAAAGGAGGGAATAAAATTGATTAATCGATTGATTGCTATAATAAAATAAGAGATTTTATTTTTAAGCCATATCGCCCAGCCCTAAAAGTAAATTTTAAAAAATTGCTGGCTCAGTTGGTTCCATCATCATGTCACACATTTCTTAATCCAGTTTAATTAATTTCTCTCCATTGATTACTAGGGGCACATTTATGACGTTTTTTTTTTTTGTTTTTGTTAAGCTAAAAGTTTCTACATTCATCTTACTCAACTGAATCCCTCTTAAGCTAAAACTCCTTGGCAGAAACTTTTCAGCTAAGCTAGTAGCTCTGAGAGTCCTGGTGAATACGGGCCCAGATCTTTACCTTCTGTGGAATCGCTAACAGGGTCATAGGAGTATCCATCTCTGGCCCTACAAGCGTTCTGTGGATTGGGAGAAGGACTACGACCCCAGAGTTGTTTTGTGGAGTGTGGGGTATATGTGGGTGGGTTTTAAGAGTTATCCGGTCCTTGGATGCCCAAACAAGAGCTGTACCCAAATCCTCTGCACAAAGATATGCCTGTTCCCAGTATGCGCCAGAATGCGTAGAGCCGGTGCTTCTCTGCATCAAAAGGTGTCGGTTGAATTGGTTCGGATATCTGATCAGCTTCTCCCACTGGGAGGAGATCCCAGGGAAGACCCAAAACTCCCAGAATGAGCTGGAGGATGTCTGGGGTTCCCCTCTTGCTCGTGTTGCCACTGTCACCCAATCTCAGATAAGGGGAAAGTAATGGATGGAGATCAAGTGTTTAATCTATGGTTGATGATGCAGCTTTTCTGCAAAACAGGAATAAAATAGTTTTGCCATTATACATCAAAGGTAATCTAGTTAATCCTTCTGCTGTTTCCCATCACTGCGGAGCAGATAGTGCCGGTAAAGTTGTTGGGAGTAAGAGGATGTGTGTTATTTCAGGTGGAATGCAGGACTACAACTACGTATGGGCGCAGTGTCTGGAGCTGACTCTGGAGCTTTCCTGCTGCAAGTTTCCTCAACCGAATGAACTTCCTGCTCTATGGATGGACAACAAAAAGGCTCTGCTGGCTTATATCCAGCAGATACACCTGGGTGAGAACTTCTCCACATCTCCACCTTTTAGCCTGTCAGTGGTTTTTCTTCCTGCCTAAAGCTCACATCAGGTTCTACCCTGAACCTGGGCTTGGACCAGAGCTGGGTGGAGAAGCCAGAAACTGTACTCAAGTAAGAGTAGCACTACTTCAACATATTTTACTCAAGTAAAAGTAAAAAGTAGTCAGTAAGAAGGCTACTCAAGTACTGAGAAACTAATAATAACAGCTGATGATTTAATATTTAAAAATGATGTAATCAGATAGACAAAAATACAAGGTTATGTGCAAACTGGTATTTTAAAGACAAAAGATGCACTAAAGACAAAAGAAACGCTTTTCTAAATATTTTTTTTCAACATTAAACTCGAAAGCAACACTTAATGTATCTACAGTATGTTAGAACAGTGCCAAGTACTTCCAATAACAATATCTACTGTTTACTGCACGTTCATCTGGACTCCAAGTGGCTCAATGAGCTCAGCAGATAGAAAATAACATTAAAATGACAAAACTTGTGTACAAATAAGAAGTCTCACTTTAACATAAACTCTAGGTTTTTGTCTCTCTGGTGGATTTTTGTTTTAAAACGAGTTTGTTCTTTATTCAGTAAGTTACTCGCAGCAGGCAAAATAGCCAGAAATTATACTCAACAGCAGCGATACTTGAGTCATAATATGACTCAAGTAAAAGTAAAAAGTGTAGTGCAGTAAAACTACTCCTAAAAGTACATTTTGCTCAAAAAGTTACTCTAGTAAATGTAACTGAGTAAATGTAACTAGTTCCTACCCACCTCTGGCTTGGACTGATGAATCTGTCTGTTTTTAGGAGTGAAAGGCCGAGTGTTCGACGGTTCGGGAACGCCGGCGCAGAACGCAGTGGTGGAGGTCGAGGGTCGCAGCAATATGTGTCCATTCAGAACCAACAAACACGGAGAATATTATCGGCTACTGCTGCCTGGAAACTACACCTTCAAAGTAAATATGGCAACAATCACACACGTTACCATACGTTTTCCCGACACTTATTAGACAAGAGGATTTTGCATTAAAATGTTGAATTAGACAGAGTGCATGGCAGTAAAAAGCAAGGCAAGGCAGGCAAGGCAAGGTAAAAGAGGAAACTGATCGTTTCAAACAGGAAAACTTCTGTTGCAAGAAGAAATTGTTGTGTTTTTAAAAAACAAATCCATGGAGTTCTGAGGCTTGCATAATTAGAAATTACTACAGAGATTTAAAAAAAAAAAAAAAGTATCAAGTGACTTGCTGTTAATGACCTTTTTAGTTCCTAGAAAGTTACCTGTAAGATCTGGGAAAGTACCCAAAAAGTACCATATCAATTATTAATTGATATTACATTTCAGTCCCCTATAATATTCTGGGAGTACCCAAGAGGTTCTGAAAAATGTACCTTAAAGTCTTAAAAATGAAGGTGTAAGTTCTGGAAATATACCTTGTAAACTCAGGATATCGCCTGTTATTAAAAACAAAACCCTTAAATTCCTGGAGATTATTTTTAATATGTTACCCTATAATACACCCATGTTGTAAAGTATCCTGTCGATTATGGAGAAGTAATTGGCAGTATAATTAATTAACATTTAAACATTATGGAACACTGTAAGTGGCATAAAAATTCTCTTTATGTTTCTGAAAGTAACTTTTTAAACTCTGGAAACAAACCGTTGATATTCCTGAACGTACCATGAAAGTACACTGAAATCGGTTCTAAAGTACCTGTTCATGCATCACCTCTTGATACTGTCCTGTCCCAAAAGTTCATTTCTAAGTTTAGGGTGAGTTACCTGTACATTTCAGATGCCTTTAAGTAAAAGGAAAGTGAACAATAACACCCAGTGAGCTCCCTGTAGGTTCTTTAAAGTTGCCTGTAGGTCCCAGGAAGGTACAGGTATACATATATTAAACTCAACATATATCGAGCAACTTGCTACCAAACTAAATTTGCAATAGTTCAAGCAAACCTTTTGATTTTCTAATGCATGCTTATGTGATCTGTTTGATGCACAGGTGACGTATGCAGGTCATGACGTGCTGACAGAAACCCTCAGCGTCCCATATGGCCCAGATCAGTACTCTGCAATGAAACATGACTTCATGTTACGACGCACCGCTTCAACGACAATCCGAGCTCCAGCTGAGCTGAACCCTACCTGTAATTACACATTACCCCCAAAAGGAGGAGGCGCCACATGCGGCTCCACGTGGAGTGGACTGACAGTAGGGTTCGGCTTAGTAACAGTGTTGCAATTGCTGATAGACTGATGTTATCCTGACAGAAAATATGGCCTCGCAGGAGGTGGTGGTCACAGGATTCATTACAGCAGCAGTACTAAACGGTCTGTGACACACTGGACCAAACTCAACAAGACCAAAACAAAGCATGAAAAAGTTCAGAGGTAACCGAAGGCATGTAGAGACTGAAGTTTGGATTTCTAAGTTGCTGCCAGTTTTGTGGCTCCAAAAACGTCAAGACTGAAGTCTGAAGCTGCTTAAGGCTGAAGGAGAGGGTGCTGCCCAGTATTGGTTCTCAAAAAACATTGTTTTATCAACATTAATGACCGGAAGGAGCAGCAAAGATTTGCTGCTCCTTCTGTAAGAGAAATGATGGCTGGATTCCATCTATCTGTTTCAGTTTCAGGCTCTTAATGTGGAATTTACTTGCACACAAGTTTTTTTTTTATATAAATGTGCAACACATTTAACCGAATTTTAAGTATTCACAACCACTAATAGAACGCTGACATGTTGAAAATTAGCTTTTTTTTATGTCTAACTGCCTTTTACCCAAATTATAGCCCCGTTTACACTACACCTAAAAACCGAGCCATGCCGAGACCAGTCCGAGCTTGGATCAGTTATCCAAGACAAGCCGACCTGTTTACACACAAAGCTTATCTCGGTTCCTTGGTTGCTCCTCGCCCCCTAGTGGCGATCTGCGGTACTACCGCTCTCTGGGATTGAAGGCGGAAGCAGCAAAATAAAACAGCGCGGCGCCCGTAACATTCAGGAAGTTATGCTTGATATTGTGATATTTCGGTGTTTGCGGAGAGTCAGGGGAAGAAGGCAACCATTGGTGAATTTACTTGAGAAAGTTGGCTTTTTTGGGAAGTGGATGAGACAAACGAACGTCTAATAAGGATTTACAGAAGCAGGAAACAACGACAGACGCTGAGGTTCATTGCGCTGCTAAGCAGATTCATCTCTGGAAACCGTGTGGCACGGTAAGGAAGCTAGTATTATTATGAATGTCTGAAATTTGTCTGAATGGAGTGTGAATCGGGACGTGCAGCCAGACTGCTGGAAAACCCGCGGACAGTCAGCTGACTGTAAGGAGATGACGCGGTCTGCTCATGCGCTCTTTATCAAAAAACTGGGCTAGAAATAAAACCAGGCCGAGACCTACTCAAGAGCTGGTCTGCAGTTAGCGCGGTCCGGTTATGTTTAGCGCGGTCTGGTTCAGTCTGCTGACCGTTTACACACAAGAGTTATCTCGGTTACCGAGCTCGGACTGGTCTCGGCTCGGTTAAAAAAGTGTAGTGTAAACGGGCATTATATGTCTTAAAGGTCAACCTGTTAGACAACTAACAGCAAAGATGTCAAGATAATTGTACAGTATTTATGTGACATTAATTTCCGAGAAGGTACAACTTGCTACAAGCTATTGTGCTAACCAAAAATTTAATAATCACCTTTTCTCAGTAAAACTGCTTTTAATCAAAAAATAAGCTAACAGCTACAACAAATTGGCCATATTTGTCAAAGCAGCAAGCTAGCTAACGCTACAGCTAAAAAAAAGTTTGGTCACAATAATTTTAGTAATCTTTCACAGGAAATTATCCACATTCATGTGCTAACAACATTTAATATCTCACATTATTTATGCGTAATATGGGAAGACCAGATGTCCCCGATTTCCGGGAACTATCTCCGATTTTGACAACTTGTCCCGGGCTAAAGCTCTCACCAGAAATGTCCCAGATTTCACCACTCATAAACTTTAATTTTAAACAAAAGTAAAAACAATAAATGCAATTTATGATTTCAAATAAAAGATCCTATATATTTACTTCTATATCTATTTGAGCGGCTAACAGCAAAGGCAGTCGCTCAATCTGAATAACCTTATAGAGTCAGGACTCTTTAGCCATAGCGGAAGTGTTGATATTAAGGGTAATCGTTAGCTATTAGGTACCTAGCTAAAGCTGGAACAAATGTTGGTCATATATGTGTCATATATGTTTTCTTTTTCACAAACTATCCATGTTTGTGAACTAACATTGTATGTTTTCACATTATATTAATAACTTAATCCAATCACCAATTGCTTGCTGAAGCTAACCAGTTACCATCTCTGGTAAAACAGTTAGCTATAGTTTTTACAAATACTTAGCTTTTAGCAAAATCACATATCTTATTTTTATGTATTTACTGTCTGGAACAATACATATTTGATTATTGATCTAAAAACATTTTATAGCCTTATACTCCGAATTCTTGGTTTTCTTATTCAATTAAATTTAAAAATACTTTATTAATCCAAAAGGTAAATTAAATAGCCACATTCATATTAAAGCCATAATCATGAAAATTACAAGAAACAAAGGGTTGAAATATTTGTGACAAAAATGTTCAACCTTTTCTAGCTATAAAGTTAAAGCAGATTTAGCTATGATACATTTTTTGCCTTGAATTGTTCACAGAAGGTTATCCAGTTTTATAAACCAACATTTCTCTGTAGGTCATGTTTCATACAGATTATAACGAGCCTACAGCGGAAGTAAAGTAGTAATTAGCCAAACACTTAACGAAACAAGTCCAACGGCCTAGTTTGTTTTAGCTTTAGCAGTATTTCAGAAAATGTATAAATTCAGGCTAATAAGCCTGAAGACCCACATTTTAGATCGGTCAATACTAGATACAATTTTTATAGCTTTTTACAGATATATTATGCCCTCAAGTGATTGAAAGTGAGTGGATCTTTCCAGTAACTTAAATAAGGCCTTAAATTTGAATTTAAAATGGAACCGGGACACTGGAAATTGCTAAGTTAAGTTTTTGTAAACAAGCCTCTGTGATGTAGATCAGAAACATTACAACAAAATTCACAATAAATAATCAACAAATTGTAAAACCCCTGACATTTCAGCTCCTTTATTATAGAAATAAAAAATCTCCTTTCGCGCCGTTCAAAAGACACGAGGGAGGAAAAAGATCTGCTGCCTGTAGACTTAGTGAAGTCGTTCCTGCTGAGATGTTCCAGCCTCAGACGGAGATTCATTACAGTTTGTTGGGAGCGTAATTTTATCTGCGTGGAGAAACACTTTAAAATTAGCCCTTGAAAGGAGAGACAGCTGCTTTTAGAAAGGTTGGAAATAAAACCAGGGAAAAGGGGCTTACGGTGTGAAAGCTGCGAGATTAATCACCACAAGCAGTGCATCAGTGCTGCTCTTCTAGAAAACATCCGCCTTCAGTTGACGTGTTCATGCAGCTCGTCTTCCTTTCTGCTTAAGAGGCATTTGAATATTTGCAAGGCTTTTATTTTTGATGGATTTGTTGAGATCTCAACCTGCAGTTCAAAGTGCAAAACGTTGACGAATGAAACTTAACATAAGATAAACTGTGAAATAATTTTTAATATCATTTCAGATTTTTGGTTATAAGTTTATATTCTGTGTGGATTTATGACAAAATCCATCTGGATGGGTAGAAAGCAGCCTATACACGCTGCACAAGAACAGAGAACATCTTCTGCCTCCCAGGGCTGAACAATGTGAGGTTTTGTTTTTTTAAGCCCTGTTTTTGGAGATCTTGCTCGCTGTTTTTGGCACATATTCTGAGCAGAGAGTGTTTCTTTTGCACATGAAGGTGATGATCTACACAGGAGAGACCACAACATTTAAGCAGGAACATTGATGAGAAAACGGTATTTTCCCCCTTACAGCTTTCCGGTTTTTATTTTATTTGTCTGACTCTGTTTCATTTTAATATCTTACTAAGATAACTTGAATGGATATAAAATCTATTTTTAAATAACAATTGAATTTATTAAGAGAAAAATGTCATCACAACCCTTCTGTTGAAAACATATAGCACTTTGAGCCTACTTCGTGTTGTCGGACGCGTTCTATTTAAGTGATTTCTTGAATTTACAGGTCTGGCAGTAAAGTGGTTAATCAAAGGAAACTGATGATTCAACAAGGTGGGCAATTACTACTTGAAATGGCTCTAAAAGTGTTTTTTTCCCTTAGTAAAAAAAAAAAATCATCCTTAAAAGGACCTTTTGTATTTGGCTATCTTTATCTAACATTAAGATTAGTTTAATGATCTGAAACATTGACGTGTGATTTTTTTTTTTTTTTTTTTTTTATAAGAGAAAAATTCTAAGGGAGGTTTGCATGTTAAGGAAAAAATAAATTGACAAAAAAATTCTTTATTTTAAAAAGTGGACTAATAAAACACAAGAAAATGACAGAATTTAAACCAATCATTTAACATTCCTGTATTTATACTTGAACATTACCAAAATTGGTAGAAAAAAATAAATACCCATAGGCACCACCTAGTGGGAGACTTTGGTATCACATGTCTAACAATATATAAACGATCTACTTATAAAAATCCTAATTTTAAAAACTATAACTGTTTAGTGTTAAATTGAATTTAGCGATCACATTTTCAACTCTGCTACAAAGACTATATACTATATTTTTATTACCTTCAACCGACCTGGTTTGAGAAAAAACCCATCCTGTAAAACCTTCCAAAGGGAACGCTCCTTATGACTTTAAATCTTGTGTGAACATCATAATATCGGGTTGGATTTACTTTCTCTGGGTCCACTTAGTGTGTAAACAAATAGCGCCTTATAACAGCAGGATGTCTATTTGTTGCTTCAACACAAATCCCAGTAAACCTAAAGTTCATTTTGGGGATTTAAAAGGAATTTGGAAGAATGAAGAATAGATTGGAGCTCCCGTTTGGATCTCTTAAGTTCCTAAATTGTGGGAACCGAAGCTGCAAACTCTTTAACGGTATTGGAATGCAAATAATAGTCATGGAAGTCACAAAACATGTTGCAGTTATTAACTTATTTTGACCCAAGCATGCGTGTCTCTTTCATCTGTCTTCAAAAGCTGTATAATTACGCTGCAAAAGCAGATGTGCATTAAGCTGTGAGGTCAGTCGTCTTTGTCCACCTCCTTCAGTGCTGCTCGGACTGGTTCTCACATCTTCAGGGCAAAAATAGTGAACTGGTTTTCCTTAAATCAGGCCTTTTCTTGCCAAATTTCAGGTTTTTCTACGTTTGTTGCTGTTTGATATGAAATATCGCCTCATAAAACCCTCTGTGCCACGTGGGATCAGGTGTGACTGCAGGCTTCAGTCACACCTCAAACATCAGACCTCAATACAGTTGCCTTTCTTTTTGTTTTGTTACTGCAGAAAACTGATGGAGACTGAAATGTTTGGAACCTGGTTGTGGAAGGAAATCTCATAATATGAATAAAGTGAAATGATCTGTGAGTGGACATCATTATTTGCTGCTCTGGATGCTGTTTGATTGTAAAGTGATAAGTAAATACAAAAAAAGGTTTCAGATACAAGGCATAATATCTGAATTTAATGCTGTAAATACTCATTCAGAACCTACTGTAAAGTTAGCAGTTTTTAAAGATGGAGTTTTGAGGTACATCAGGTGAACAATGAGTAAAATGTCTTTCAAAATGAAAAAATACAATAAATTACCAACATTACTTCAGTGGGTATCTAATTAACGATGGCTTAAAACATAAAATCAACATAATGTATTAACCATAAGGTAGATTAATTTTCTGGAATGTTTTTTTGGTTGAGACATGTCAGTTGCTTTTTTAATTTTTTTGCCTACTTTGTGTTGTCAGACAGGTTCTAGTTAATTGATTTCTTGATTCTGCAGCCGTGGCAGAGATCACGTCGGCGTTTGGTTGGTCAAACTGAAAAAATGAGGTTAATCAGCTAATTCAATGGGTCGCCTTTACTTATTCCCATTGGGTCTGGTTAGTTTGGATAGCTCTTTCCCTTTTTAAAGCTACATTTTTTTGTTTCTCTGGGTTCCTGTGCATACAGGGGTGAAAGGAAATGAAATGTGAGTTAAGAAGGCTAAAGAGTCAACAAACTGGGGCGGGAGTGATATAAGAATTAAAATTAGTAAACCAGAGGTTAAAAGCTTTATTAAAAGAAAGATCCAAGAAAAATGTCAAAAACAGTGGGAAGAAGATATAAAAGAAAGATGGTTTCACAGAATACAAAGGAAGGTTGGAGAAGTTCGAAGAAATATTGGAAGGAGTAGAATACAGGAAAGGGTAATAACTAGACTAGGGCTGGGACATACAGGACTTAATCCAACATTACAGTTAATGGGGAAACAGGAAGATGCTTGAAACAATAGAGCATGTAATGTATATCTGTAGGAAATACCAGAGACAAGGAACAGGAGAGTGTTGGACAGGAAAAAGAACAGTATAATGTTGTAAATAGCGTAAGGAAAAGTACTTATGATTAAAGTTATAAGATTATGGTTCGTTATTTATTGGTTACAGGTTTAGCTAAAAAGTGTTTTTTTAGCATGTTTATCTTAATGCACCACATCGTTGTTTGCCAACCGCCATTAAAAACATAAAGAAGCCACATTATCTACTTCACTCTGCACCACCAGGTGGCAGTAGTGCGTCTACATGAAAAGCCCAACAAGAACTGTCAGCATATGGTGGGTGATGACTGAAGCTGTGCTTTAACACCTTGATTTGTGAGCAGGTAGACATTTGTTCTGGTGGAGCAGGTGAGTCCAGCTCACCTCCACACAGGTGAGTTTGGTTTTCCCCTCAAGCATTTCAACTTCTGAAATTTCTAAGAATTAGTTTTTAGTCTTTCACTGGGATGAACTGGCTTCACCCCAAACAACAGAGGACAGAGATGGCTCTAGTTTTTTTTTTGGAAGGGGTAGCTGCTGGAAATCCATCTATTTAGATATTATCTCTTGTAAATTCTTGGATAGGCCCAGCATCTACGTTGCTGGAAGTCCATGATGATGTTTACACAGTCACTGATGGTTTGGGGCATCATGTCATCTTCTGGTTCTGGTCCACTGGGTTTACTGAAGTCCACAGTCATCTCAGCCATTTACCAGGACATTTTAGAGCTCTTCATGCTTCCCTCAGCTGAAAAGCTTTATGGAGACGCTGATTTAATTTTCCAGCAGGACTCAGTCCTAGTCCACACTGCTAAAGGTTCCAAAAATTGGTCCAATGATCATGGTGTTGACGAGGTTGATTGACCTGCACACTGGTCTGACCAGAACCCCGTAGAGAATCTATGAAGGATCGTCCAGAGGAAGATGAGACACCAGAACCAACAAGGCAGATGACCCGAATACAGCTATCAAAGCAACCTGGACTTCCTGTCAGAAGGCTGACATTTCTGTTTAAAAGAATCATTGATTATATTTCTTCTTGTTTGGACTTTTCCCTTTCAGGGGTCACCACAGGGACTCATTTGTCTCCATCTAACCCTGTCTTCTGCCTCATCTTCTCTCAGCCCATCTACCTTCATGTCGTTTTTAACCCCATTAATGTCTTCCTCTGTGCCACTGTCACACCCGACACTTTTCTCAACCCGTTCCAACCAGCTTGGACATCTTTCTTCACCTGTTTTCCATACTCAAACTTGGTCTGGACTGTTTATAGTTAGTACTCCACCTTCTTTATCTCTGCTCCACTTGGGTCCCTCTCATTCACACACTGTCTACGGCTGACTGTCATTCCTCTCCTTTCCAGGACAAATCATCTCTATGTTTTCCTTCACCTGTTCCCTGCCCTCACCATAGCTCACAATGTCATCTGCAAACATCGTAATCAATGGATGTTCCTGTCTGACCTTGTTTGTCAACATGTCCATCAGTACAGTAACAAAGAAGGGTCTCAGAGCCGATCTTTGGTGCACTTCCACCTTGAACTCCCCTGTCACGCCTACAGCACACCCCACCACTGTCCTACAGCTCTCATAAATCTCCTGCACCACTCTAACGTACTTATCTGCTCCTCCAGACTTCCTCATACAATACCTCTGCTCCTATCTCAGATGTACAAAAACACAGTGCTGACTTCTCCATCAACTTTCCAAAAAAGTAAAAAAAACAAAACAACTGGACTTTTTTCCGAAGTTTGAAGATGTTTCGCTTCCCATCCAGAAAGCTTTCTCAATTCAAAATGTCTGGAGTAATGTGGAGGGGTGGACCAGTTTCGGTTCAATTTGCATGTTATCTAAGCCATTACAAGGCCTGTGTTGGGCAATAATATAAAGCTTGGAACTCCAAACTACTCGAGACATTTTTATTGAGAAAGCTTTCTGGATGGGAAGCGAAGCGTCTTCAAACTTCGGATAAAAGTCCAGTTGTTTTGTTTTTTAACTTTTTTGGAATGACCATGAACTGGATGACTGAGAATCTTCACCAGCATATTCTCCATCAACATCCTGAAAGCCCATACTGCGCCTGTAGGACATATTCTTGGCATGAAACCATATTGCTGCACACAGATGCTCACTTCTCACCTCAGGCTTCCGCTGCCCTTTCCCGTAACCTCATTTTATCCATTGATCTTATGTAATATTCACATTTTTTGAGCCGTTGAATTATGTTTTTTTGTTTATCTAAAAGCCAAAATCATCAAAATGACAAGAAATAAAGGCTTGAAAGATTTCATTGTGTGTAATTAATCTAAATAAGTATCACTTATTGAAAATGAGTCTCAAATTTTGAACTTTTTCCACAATAGTTTTAGACTTCCACATGTAATGACTAAATAGCAAAATATTTGCATTATATCATCATTTTAGTATCATTTTCTTTTGATTGCATGTGTCACAGAATATTGTGGGTAATAAGAAGGGATCAGTTAGTTTTCCTGTAGTGAAACATCCTAAATTAGTGTTGATAGTTTTGTTGATTGGTTGAATAATACAGAAAATGTTAAAGTAAATGGGCCTAAACTGCAACTACATGCTGTCAAATTGTAACGAAAAAAACTCCTTTTGTACTCCGTCCTCCATTATTAGACTTACTAAACTGTATTATTTAACAGAAAACATATGTAATTCTGATTATTTTATATTTTGAAGGATGCATTTTTGCAATATTCCTACACTTTTAACTCTTGATGAGCATCAATTTTTGCTTCAATACAACTTTTATGTTATGATGATTTTCCTCACAATGTCGGATGCTTTTGGGCTCCAATCTTGTTTTTTTTCTAAATGTACCTCTCTGCTGATTTCAACCCATTTTTCTTAAAGCACCTATGTTTAAAGAAGCTCACCTTTAAGTGGATATTTCAAGTATTTTTTCAGTGGTGCGCAGAAACTAACACGGTGCAAAATCTGTTCTTTTATGGGCAGAGGGAAGCGTGTCTGATGCCCTCAGCATGGATCCAGAAGTAATTTCCTCTTCCTGCTGGAAGCAGCCACAATAATCAATTATCTCCCTGAAGGTCTCTCTGTTTTTGGCAGCGACTAAGGTGAGTGAGCTGGAGATGAAGGTTGTTGGTGTCCAACGTGGAAGACATGAGTCACTTTGAGTTTTACAGCGAAGAAAAATGAGTCTGATGAGCAGACGGGAGGAAAAAGATGAAGAACAACATGTCCTGTTTCCTGCTGCTTCATCATAACATCATTGATTAATCACAGATGAAGTGTATGTGGGATTTCTTAGGCTGATGCAGGGCTACAAACATTTATTTTTCTGTTATACAGATGCATAATAAAACAATATTTCATAAGAGACAAATTTTTCTTATCTGGCGTTAAATCAGACGAAGAAAAGTTTATTTAGGGTCCCTAAAACTATTTGTGATTGATAAATGTCAGAAAAAGAGAGAAGGAATATTTTTAATTTTCTTCAAACCCATAATGTACATACACTAAGATCGCTATTTATTGAACCAATTTGGTAAAGCCTAGATTGTGTTGTTGCTTTACAAGCTTTTATTTAAAGTTGATAAGGAAATACCTGCTGATTTACTTTAATGCAACACCTTAAACTTTGCTTCCTTGTGTGACATCATCAAGAATCAAAGGAAATCCGCCAGGATATCAAAAAACCATCAAAACACTACCTGGATGGACGATTGGACCATATAACCTTATTTTATCATGATCAACTGGATTTTGGTCTTCTTGGTATAGTCATATAACGTGGCTATATAACTTAAGAAAACCACTAATCAGTGAGGCTAACTGGAAAAAAGGCTTCAATTTGCTAGATGAGCTAAAGCTCTGGAGGCCAGAAAGGTGATCTGGTCTGGTGAGTCCAGAGCGATCAGGGTGAGGAGGGAGGCAGGTGAAGTGATGCTCCCATCATGCCTGAAGGCACGGGGATATTCCAAGATGACAATGCCAGGATTTAGACTGCAACATAAATCTTGTGACATTGCAGAAGCTTATTGAAACAATGCCACAAATAAATAAAGGTGAAACAAAACTAGCTCTGTGTTGCAGCAATAGCTTGGACACGTTCTACAGAAACAGAACCGGTACCGCGAGTACCGTACTGCCACGTGCACAGTGAAGACAGTCAGCGGGAGAAAATATGTTGAAGAAAACTGAATGTTTCTCCTAAAAATGATGGAAAAGCTGAGGTGGAAAGTGGTCCAGGCTGTTTTCAGTGTGTGATCTAACGACTCGGTTGTAAGACCAGGTTTTTGTTCTAATTGACTATAATTTTTAGCATCTTAGTGACTCCAAACACTTCAGAATAGACAGAGTAGCGTTAGGTAGAGATTGGTTAAAAGTTTTCCATCGTAGGAAACCCAGCAGGTTGCATAAAGTCGTTGACTTGCAGCATTCCCTCCTGGATGAGCGTGGCGCCACAGTGGACAGTAGCTATATAAATAAACTTTGAGTGATTCTCTTAGCAGCAATCCCTCATGCCTAGGCATGCATGTAGCAACAGTGGAGAGGAAAACTCCCCTTTAACGAGAAGAAAAAGAAAAAAACTCCAGCAGAACCAGGCTCGGAGAGAATTACCATCCTTACTGTGAAAAAGGCCCAGAGATAGATGTTTTCAGCCAGAGACAAGGGGGGGCATGGCGGACCCCTTTATCGTCTCATAAACGTTTGGGTTACCATCACAGGGACATAGAAGAGGATATATTACGGTAAGAATGTTACTTAGTGTACCTTTAACATGTGGCACCCTGATAAAAGCAGAGACTGGCTGCTTTTTCACATTTTTGACCCGGTTTCAACACTTAAATATGTAAAATATTGAGATTCTCTCTGGTGTTTATGTAATCTGAGCATCCAATTTTTCAAAAACAAAAGTTAGTTTTTCTCCTGTTAATTTGCCTATAATGTACAGTCTTGTTATTTTACCTTAATGTAAATCTGCCTGCCACCATCTGCCTTCCACTTCGCTGCTGCCACACCTGCATTTCATCGCTGAGGGACATGAAAGGATATTTCCATTCTAAAAGTATTTCCGCATCCTGGACAACTACTGATGGTTTGTTTGCCTGGAAGGAAGATGTAAAGAAATAAACATGATTTTAGACTTTAGCACAGAATTGGGATGATTTTCCATCAGATACCTCCAGGTAGGTTTGCCTCCTCTAGCTCTCTGTCGCCCCCACCTGGTGGAAGATCTGCTCTGCATCCTGCTGAACTTCACTGGTTATGTTTAACACCACAGAAGACAGTGAGATACTTTCATCCTCCTCTTGGTTTATTCAACACGAGAAGCCAGAAAATAACAAAAGCTCTTCTGAATTCAAAAGAAAAAGACCAAAACAGACTTTTGTTTGAGTCTTTGTGCAAAGATACAAAAACACAGCAGCTAGTCAGAGGGACTGCTGAGGGGAACATTTTCTGCAGCTGATCCACTTCTACAACAGAACGCGGCGGAGGAAACCACAGCTGAGCGGGAATGTAGACGTGGTCTGTGCACAGCTGCGGGGGTCCATGTAGGACAGGAAAGAACGTAGCGCCAGCTGGAGGAGCCTGAGCGGTTTGGAGGTTCCCTTCAGAGCAGAGAACCAGAACCAGAACGCTCAGACTGGAACGTCATGCGCTGAAACAGAACCAGGGTAGGTAGAAGAAATGACCTAAAGGCACATTTTCAACACGAAAAAGTAAGTACACCCCTGCTGCTTCGTAGGATTCATGGAGGATCGCAGCGATGCTGTGATGAAAAGCTCCCACCGTGTTCTAGAGTCCGACAGCTAAAGCTTGGTCCGAACCGGGTCACCGACAGAACGATACCAAACAGCAGCACATCTAGAACAGAATGGCTGGTAAAAAGATTAACCAAGGTGCCGCAACGGCCTAGTCAAAGTCCGGACGTCGTCCTGATAGATATGCTGCGCCGGGACCTTTAGGCAGAACAAACGCTGCTAAGCAGAACGGGCCAAAGACTGCGGAGAGATACCGCTGCTAAAGGTGGTTCTGCAAGCTGTTGGACCGTGGGGTGTACTTACTTTTCATCACTCGTGCATGTTCTTGTGCAATAAATGAAGTGCTGGAATGGATGTTGCATTTGTCCATCTGAGGTCCGATTTACAGCGAAGAGAAATACAGAAAAACCTGTTTTGGACTCAAGAATGTTGACATTTTAAGCTCCCAATGTGGGAGTTAACGCCCTTCAACCGGACCTCCTCCTCCTCCTCGTCCTCCTCCTCCTCTGATGACCACTTCCTCTCCTGACGCCAGCTTCCTGTACAGCTGCAGCAGGTCGTCGGGCTGCGGCGCCTTTGACTCCGGCGTGGACGGGACGTCGAAGTCGGACGACGCCTGCGACGCCGGCAGCTCCTCCGGTTCTGCTGGGACGCCGTCGGCCTTGGTGTCGGGGTTCTGCTGGGGGAGGATCAGCGTGTCGTCCAGGTTCTGCGAGGAATGATTGGACAGCGAGGCGGACAGCGTCAGGCTGAAGGTCTCCAGGTTCTCGGGTGTTTGGTCCTCGTGGCCGAACAGATCCGGCGTCTGTGATCCGGTCTCTCTGGAGGGGGAGCAGCAGGAATGTGATTGGCTGTTCTGGCTGTCGCTCAGCGGTTCTGTGGTGAAGAAATCCTCCCATTTCGGCGCATCTTCACCCCCCTCTGCCGTTCTCGTGTCTCCTTTTCCCTCCTCTTCCTCCTCCTCGTCGTCGTCGTCCTCGCCGTTGGACTCGGTGCAGTCGTAGTAGTTCTGTGCAACCGGCGTCGGGTCAGAGGTCAGCAGAGGTAACGACGTGGCCACCGGGGGCGCTGTTCGCTCAGCTGGCGTCTCTAATGTTAACAGACAGAGAATTGTAGTGTCCGCTTGGGACAAAGCGATGACAGCCATTAATCGTTTGTTGGCCTGAGCCATAAAATCCCAATAAAATACATTTTAGTTTGAAGCTCAACGGGTGTGAATACTTTTGGGACTCCTGTGGTTTCTAGAGACACAAATACTAAAGAGCCGCACATTTATAGAAGGGTACGAGTAAATGTACCTTTGATGTTTGGATAAAAAGATGCCAGAAAATGACAGTTTATCGTTTATTTTACTTTGTTTAATTTGAGCCGCTATGCCAGATATAAGCTAATTATTTAATATAAAGATACAAATGTTTGCTTCTGTTCATGAAATCAGAAAATCCTCCAAACCAAAGTAACAGTAAGGATAAGAATAAAAGGTACCGTGTTCTGGTTCTTGGTTCAGGCTCATCTTCTTCCTGACCGGAGCCAGATCCAAACCTTCAAACAGCTCGTCGTCCTCGCTGCCCGAGTCTGAACACAGAAACAGAAACGCTTCAAATATAAACGCGCCAACAAACGGCACGGCGGGAAGGAACAAGAGGCGAATAACCGAAGAGAGAAACGTTCTAACGAGGCTCGTTAAGACTGGAGCGAGATCCGCAGCGGTCACCACCGACAGTCCAAATGTCTTCTGGGGAAAATCACACGAAACACGGAGGCGAAACTTCAGAGGTGACTAGATCAGGTTTTTAAACCCAAGATCCACTTTACTGTCAAACATGGTGGTGGCAGCACCATGCTGTGGTGGTTGATCCCAAAACACATCCAAACTGGGCTGGGAACGGAAAAGTCGCCCCAAAGAACCGGCAGTCCTGCTAAAAATGGGGCGACTCTGCTGAAAAGCCGTGAAATCCATCCATCCACCATCTAGAGCCGCTTATCTCTGGGTGGGAGGCGGGTCCTCCCGGGACGGCTCCCAGTCCGTCGCAGGGCAAAGGACCGTCCACGCTCACGCCTAAGGGCAACTTATAGACCGTGGAAAGACCCCAGGCAGGGATTTGAACCACGGACCTTCTTGCTGCAGGGCAACAACAGCTTCAGCCTTATGGCAGGAAAACAGCCAATTTAAACAAACGAGACGTTCAACCAGACTTCACTGGAGGCGTTTATATTTGAGCCTCTACTTATAATCGGGACAATTAATCAATTTAATCGAATTTACAGTTTTTAAAGATTTGATTTTTGGAAAATCTAGATTTTATTTTGCCAATGAACTCGTTGGGCATCCATGAGGAGAACAGCAGCAAGGCTGAATATATGTTTAGGAAAATATATTGTCAAATTTTGTAAAAGGGGAAACTTTTTTTTTTAACCACGAAAACAAGTCACTTTAATTTACTTATTTTTTTAAGTTAGTCTAAAGTGACACAAGTAAAGTGTATGGAGGACCAAACTGACATAATTAAGAATAAATGCAGAAATAAATCAATGCTAAATAAGCTTGATTAATTTGATACTTTATTTATTCATTTGTGTATTCGTTTGATTTTTGTATTCATTCATTTCTACATTTCTGCATGGATTTCTGCCTCATCATGCAAATGAGGAGGGGCGGGGTCTCCAGGCTTCAACTTCTACCTATTGGTTGGTAAGCTATCACTATGACAACACACCACAGATGGCTACCCACGAGTTCTATCAGCAGCTTCCATGAAAAGCTCTGAAAGCCAACATCTGCCCGCCGACTTCACTGTTGCTGCACAAAGCTGTGCACTCTTCTTCTTTTAGGTATTAATGGTGGTTGGTAAGGGTCAAGATAGCGATACTAAGATGATCTAAGAAAATAAATAAAAGAATCAATGAATAAAATAATGAATGAATGAATAAATAAAAGAATGAATGAATGCATGAAAGAATAAATGAATAAATAAATGAATGAATAATAAATGAATGAATAAATAAAAGAATAAATGAATGCATAAATGAACAAATTAATAAAAAAAATAAAAGATTGAATGAACAAATGAATAAAAATGAATGAATAAATGAGGAAATTATTAAATAAAGCATCCAATTAATGATACTTAATGAGCATTAATTTATTTCTGCATTTATTCTTAATTGTGTCAGTTTGGTCCTCCGTAGCAGTGAAGCCTGTTCTCAGCTCATTGAGTCAAACCACCAGCAGCGAACATTTTGTTATATTCTCATTGTTTACAACGGCAGGGCGGCCATCTTGTTTTACCAGCATGTTTCTCAGCTTGGATTTTGTTGCACTTTGAATTCAGGTTTAACTCCCAGACAAAATGCTGGACATAAAAGCAAGTTTTTAAAATAATTTCTTTTTCTGAAACGAAAAGGAAGGGAAAAATTTCAATTAATCAGATCTGGTAAAATAAAACTGGAGATTTTACTTTTCAGGCATATCGCCCAGCCCTAATCTGGACCCTGAGCAGATCAGAGAAAATCCACAATAAACCCAGACGTTCGGCTTCTAATCGCTGCTCCCCAGAAAACTCAGATTAATGAGATTCATTAAGAACGGCTGGATGGATGGAAACCGCTGGCTGGAGCCGTGCTGAAGACCATCGACGGGTTTCAGCAGGAAGAAGAAGGAAAGTGATTCTGTAAACTATCAGATAATTGGGTCTGTAGTGTCGGTGTCACCGTAGGCCGGCCGCTGGACTCGGCTTCGTTTCAGGACCCCCAGGGGCTTGTATGTGATCGCCGCGTCGTCAGACCGGTTCCGGCACATCAGCCTCAACCTGGACAGACAGAAGCAGCAGATTCAGTTTTATCATGAGCCGGTTTACAGTCAATGAAGAGCTGCAATGATTCTGCAGCTTCAGACTCTAGAGGCTGGGTCAGAACTGCAGCGAGGCGGGTCCATCGTGTGCTGCTGTGAAATCTCTCCAGGGTCCAAAATAACAACTCTATTCTTTTTGACCACATAAAGATTTTTTTTTTTACTTCTACTCAACCTCGATTAGCTCCTTTCTGCCGTGTGTCTGACATTCAGGAACGAATGTCTATAAAAACATAATCAAAGTTCACAGTTTTTATTTAGAAAGAAAAAGGATTTCCAGAATTCTCAAATTCAAATTTGGTTGGACAAGACAGACCCAACATTTAGATAATAAAAACAAGAATAAAGTCTAGAAACATAAATACATATTTATAAGCGCATCCTGACCTGGAAAAGCTAAACCAAACCCCTGATTCCCGTCTTTCCAGACATTTTCCTCACAGGGAGAATTTTAATTCAGAGAAACTTTGTTCCTTTAAAACATTTGAACAAATGAAACTCACATGTGCGTGACCTCGGCCAGCGTGCGTCCAATCGGGACGACGCTCGGGACGATGTTGACGGGCCGCAGGTAGGACAGGAAGTCCTTGATCTGAAAATAAACGTCGGACCGGTGGTTTGACCCACGAGGAGAAACGACCCAATTAAAAGAAAATAAAACATTTTTACACTGAAAACAGCTTTTTCAGAGTTCTCTGAAGCATAATCCAGTGAGATCTAATGTGAATGTTGTTTTTTTTCAGTTCATATGTTGATGAAACAAAGTCTGGGATAAAAGTGAAAGTCGCACCTCTGAGTAGGAGGAGTGGAAGCTGAAACAGGCTCTGTAGGAACTGCTTCCTGTTCTGGGGGGAAACGAAGGGATTCATTTCCCGTCACCCACACCTGGACACCGTTTCTCCAAACTGACGAGTTATTTCCTTACTTTATGATGACGTTGGTCTTCTTCGTTCTCTCTCCGAACCACATGGTGGACGGTTTGATGCTGATGATCCGCAGCGGCGTCCCGTCAGCAGCCGCGCAGCCACACGGCAGCCTGTTGCCCTGGAAAAACTCCTCATCCTACACAAAAACACTCGGCTAAGTCCTCGTCCTTCCCTCGTTCCTCAACTACTTTGATGTATTTTTACAAGTTAAGCCTTTTAACTCCTACATACTCTCATGTTAAAAGGAAGCCAGGCTTACTTTTAATGTTTTGTGGCACAGCCAACAATAAAATCCTCATCTTTGAGGGTCTTAACTTACTAGTTTTACTAGTTTATTAGCAGCAACAAACAATTCTTCTCAGCTGCCAAGCATGGTGGTGGTGATCTGGGCTGAACTGGACCACGGCACCATAAACTCTGTATAACAGAGTAACCCAGCAACTAATCTCTATAGTTAAAGGCATACTATGCAACATTTTTCAGTTAATTAATGTGTTCCATACCGTTTTGGATGATTAAATGAGTCATTTCAGGTCGAACAAAGGTTTTCTCGGCCGCCCTGGGGGTCTGTGGGGGAAATACCGCACTTGCAATGCAAGAGCCCTCGGCTCGCACACACAGAAGTCTCGCTTTACGGCGAGACTTCTGTGTGTTTTTGCCCTGCCATTCACTATATGCACGCGCGAAAGCAACAACAAAGAACCGCGTGTTAACGTCAAATAAACATGCAAGCATATCGAGTTTTTTTATTATTATTATTATTTGTTTTTTTTTATGTTGGCGAGACGCTACCGCGGCGGCTGCGGCTTGGCGAGGCGGTGGCGGTAGCGTCTCGCCAACTTAAAAAAAAAAAATTAATAATAATAATAATAAAACTGGCGAGGCGGTGGCCGCCGCGGCGGCTTGGCGAGGCGGCGCTATCTTGGCTATCAAGCGCTATCTTGGCGAGGCGGCCGCCTCGCCAAGATAGCGCTGCGGGAAGCTTGATGTTCATACCTTCACTGTGTTAGTCATTGTTTGTACTGCCGTTTTTTCCACTTTTCGTTGCGTTCGCCTGTCTGCTAAGCTCAAAACAACCGCGCCTGGCTTGATGGAGAAACCAGAACAGCTGAGCGTCTTTACGACAGTGCACTTTTACTTTCGCCCTCTGGGGGGAGCCTCGCTGGAAAAATCAACCCCGGTTGCATAGTATACCTTTAAATGAACCTTTAAACAAAACGTAGTTTGGTTGGTTGCCAGCAGAATGAGGCAAACAGGATCTGAGGTGGTGTAAAAATTCACCTTCGGGTGTCGGCAGGCGTGGATCTGAGTCCTGCGGTCGGTGGTCACGTAGCTCAGGATCTCAGGCATCTTCTTGAACATGGCCAGGCTGTTGACGTGGATCTAAGGGGAAAACGGACAGTTAGAAACCCTAAACACATGAGCATGCTTTCCCACTTTATTATTTTCCTTAAAACCAGCACTTCTAGAAGTCTAGAAAATGAACCGATTGCTGCGAAAATGAACCAATTCCTGCAAAAATGAGCCAATTCCTGCAAAAATGAGCCAATGAAATGAACAGATTCCTGCAAACATTTACAGATTCCTATGAAAATGAACCAATTCCTGTGAAAATGAACCAATTCCTGCAAAAATGTACAGATTCTTGCAATAATGAACAGATTCCTGCAAAAATGTAGATTCCTGTGAAAATGAACCGACAAGGCAGCTTCCAAGCCATATTTCCAACTTTTCCTGCACAAAATCCAAAGATCTGTCAGTTTTTGATTTCAAGCCTTGAACAGGGAACTAAAAATCCCAGACTGTAAGGAAGACTTGTTGGACGGATAGATGGATCCAGATACATGCACAGAGGGATTTTTTACTGTAAAATCACCAAAAAAAAGATTTCCACCTAGAAGGTCAGATATCTGTCATGTCAACAGTAGGATGGGGGAATAATCTTCTTTTCCCCCATCATAGGAGCCATTTATAGGTTTTGGTGTTTGGTTTCACAGACAGCCCAATAACAGGGTTCTGTTAGCTGTGACATCATCAGGGGAGGCAGATCATCCTCTATTACCATCTAACATAGAAAGTACTCCTGGATCAATGTGAGCTTCTGTGCTTTCTGTGTCTCTGCTCTGTCTTCTCTAACCCCCAGTGGGTCGAGGCAGATGACCGTTCACACTGGTTCTGGTTCTGCTGGAGGTTCTCCTCCTTGTTAAAGGGGAGTTTTCCTCTCCACTGTCGCTTCATGCATGCTCAGTATGAGGGATTGCTGCAAAGCCATCAACAATGCAGACGACTGTCCACTGTGGCTCTACGCTCTTTGAGGAGGAGTGAATGCTGCTTGGAGAGACTTGATGCAACCTGCTGGGTTTCCTTAGAGAGGAAACTTTCTGACCAACCTGGAGGATCTGATGGAGTTTGACTTTGGAAAGAACCTTGAGATGACATGTATCATGAAGTGGCGCTATATAAATAAAATTTAATTGAAGTTCTGTCTCGGTCTGGGTTCCTTCGAGCTGCTCCACACATCGCTCCCCTGCTTGAATGCAGACTGAAATGTGTTCAGTCTTTGTTGTTTATAAGTTAATGTTTCAATACATTTTTAAGTTGTGCAACAGCAGCATTTAGTTTTCACAGGTCTAGAGCGCCCTCTTGCGGCTACAGACGTTAATGTTTACTCCTTGGTTCATGTTGGTCAGTATGAATTAACATTTAAAAATGATATAAGTTACACCTGACTATAAGTCGCAGGATCGGTCAAACTATGAAAAAAGTCCGACGTATAGTCTGAAAGACACGGCACATTTTCCCCCCTCTTCGGTTGCAATTCTACCAGTTTACATCTAACATGAAGCCGTTTCTTGTTTCTGCACCGTTCCCGAGCCATTGGTACAAAATCGCATCTGTAAAAACGTTTAATGACGCAATAAAAATAAGTCCAAGTCAAACCAAAATCTAGCCTTGAAGACCCTCGGAACGCCGTTTCCATGGCAGAGAACAGGTTTTGTAACATGGCGTTTACCACCGGCCATCGTGGATGAGGATAGCGGTCTTGAACGTGTCACCTGTGTGCCGAACTCGTCTCCCAGGTTCGTAAACAGGTATTCGTATCCGTACGCAGCCTTGCAGTTGAGCCACACGACGTGATATGAACTCTGGTTGATCCAGTTCCCGATGAGCTCTGAAATGCCTCTCAAGCAGACCTCCTGCAAACACGGAGACACAACTAGTCAGACGCTGCGCATCGGTAGCACGCGGCAGGGAAGTGCAGACACTCACCCGGCTGGGGATCTGGTAGAAGCGCGGGTCGTAGAAAGTGGAGTCCAGATAAACACTCTGGATGTCTTTGACCCTAAGGGGAAAAAACGGAGCGGACGGCAGTGAGGAACCCCAAAAAAACACCCAGAACCGCAGAGAAATGCCTCCAACAGGACGGCGAGAGGCGTCTCCTGGCTTCACCTGCTGCCAGAGTGCAGATGCTCCATTCTGGACGCGTCTCCAGCCGCCAAACGGAAGTCCCCGGTGTACAACACGTTGCCTTGGCGGCCCTCAAACAGGAACCTGAGAACACGCGCCATTGGGTGAACCTCGACATGCAAACACCTACTTTTACATTAATGCACCAACACCAGGGGTCCGTTCTTCGTACGTCGCTAACTCAGTTAGCAGGATTTCATTGTTGACGATTTGGCATGATCTTGGATCGTTTGGTTCTTTGAAAGACATCCTGCACTTGTTGTCATAGCAACATGTGCGCCAGCTTAAGCCTGCTCGAGAGCAGGTTTATTTCATGTAAACAAGATCAGATCACGGCTGTATAAGCGGAGGAGATAGGGAAGTCTGCCGTAGCCATGTCCATTTTTACAACTGCAACCTGTTGCGGAAGGTGCAAGAATAATTTGCAGAGTTTTTCGAATTAATCGCGTATTGCGCAATAGACAGGATCCTTGAGCGCAGCGCGACAGTGTAATTGTAGAGAGATTTTTCTTGGTGGCTGTTATAAACAGACAAACACATCATTTAACAGTGGCTTTTAAAGAGGAAAAAGTGGTGTTGGAGCCATAAATCTAAAATATTTTAGTTATTTGATGGTTTGCTTTTTATTTTTATCCTATTCAGTAAGAAGATTTGTTCGGGCCATTTTATTGTGAAGTTTAGTTTACTTTGAAAGGCTTGCTTCCTGTCGAGCCGAATATTGTATTAGAAAAACTATGGATGGATTATCTAGCCACGGAGCAATACAGTTTTACCATGTAAACTGTGGATGACTTGGAAAAGGAAGAACTTCATTTTTTTTATAGATAAATAATTTTTTGTTAAAAATCCCAGTTTGCATGCGTCCTTTACTTCCAGTGTCTAAGGAATGACACTGATATTTGGATCTCTTGACATAACAAGTGCCTTTTTAAAATAAAGTAGCCTATAATAATTAAAGGCTACCATTTTGTAGAATATTCTTGTATTTCACTTTTACTTGTCCCATGTTCTAGTGGGTCCCGTGGAGGCTCTGACATAAAAGAACAAAGTAAATATGAGATTATTAAAATGCAAAAATTCATACTGTAGAAAGTGATAGAAAGATCTACCATGGACAGTATTTACACATTTAATTTGTCTGCTGCTTTTTGCCAGCCCTCTCTCCTGGATTTAACAGATTTTGAGGTGTTTTAATTAATGACTCAAATTCAGCATAACCTTCCATTAAAAGCTCTTGTTCTGCTTGGGAGAAAAACTGTGGGCGTTCTTTGGCCATGCTGAACAGCTAATAGCAGCGTTGCTGATCATTGTTTCTACTATCGATACATTTCCCCTTTTAAACAAACGCATGAACGCGCAGTTATCTCAGATAACTCAATCCAGCCATACTAATCATAAACAACTGGTGTGTTCGAAGAACCCAATTAGCCGCATCATGATTAGCCGGATGAAATCATCTTGGATGTCTCATTTGATCTCGGATGTTTTAAGCAACGTACAAAGAACGGACCCCAGGTAGATGAGAACGTGTCGTTTATCTGTGATAAGACGGCACAAACATCCCTGCTTTTCCAGTCGGCCAGATTCCTGTACACTTTTAAACTGATCAGCGCTTCTCCGGGTTTCCTGAACGACTCTTTCTCCAGACTTTGGCTGCTTAAGTTTCCTTTTCTGTCAAACAGATTCCCGACACTGACCAAACATTTCCAACGTTCCATAGATTCCTCAATTCTGAACAGATTCTTTCATTTGAACACATTCCCGACATTGAACAGATCAATTAAGAGATTCGTTGTTCAGATTTTCACAACAGATTCCAAAAAAGGTTACAAATGCTGAATAGATTAATTGATTCTATACAGATTCTCATCTCCTGACAGATTTCCATTGGACTCAACAGATCTCTAACAAATTCATGAAAGATTCCTTTTTTTTGAACTCTGAACATTGATTAGTCTAAAATTCAACACTTAATAGATTCCAGTTTGTGAACGGATCCTCAGTTCTGAACAGATTACTTACTTTGAGGAGATTCTTAAACAGATTCTTAAACGAACCTGAACAGATTTGAAGAGATTCCCACGACTAAACAGATTTGTTTATTTTGAACATCGAACACGATCAAACATCCAACAACAATAAACAAAAGCTGAATTTGCAGAGCAGGCGGAGCTTTAACTAAACCTCTGCAGGACGTTAGAACATGATGGAGGAGGCCGTGACTCACATGACCGATCCGGGACAGTGACCTGCAGGGAGCAGCGTCACCACAAGCTCTTCTTTCTGTCCCACAAACACAAAACCACAAAGTTAAAAACGACCCGAAAAGCTCCAGCCAAAGCCGTGACTGCGGCCGGGTCCGACTCCTGGGGGAACCCACCTCTCCAGACGCTTCATCCACCAGAGAGATCTGAGTCGGGCTTTCCAGCTCCAGCGGAACCTGAGCCGGGTTATAGAAAAACAAACCCGGCGTCTTCTCATGGATCGGTTCTGATCAGAGGCTGGGAATCACCGCAGCGTCGGAAGAGGGCAGACTTACCATGTATTCCTCCCAGAAAGCGTACTTTGGGTTGTTCAGCAGCAGCTCCTTGGTCACAAAGGAGCAGTAAAGTCTGACGGTTCGACTGCAAACAGGAAACATGCTGAGCTTTATTCACTCTTTGATTAAACGTCGCTCTGTCGTTACGTTTAACGTTTGCTCGTAATGTTTTGCTCCTTCTGCCCTTTCAGCAGAGAAGCCCTTTGTTACATCATCGCTCCATAAATAAAAGCTTTTCAGCAGATCTCGTCACCAAGCTTTTTCCTTTTTCTTTCCAGAAATGAATAAAAACTCTTGAAAATGTTTATAACTTTCAGGACAAATTCTTGATCGTTATTTAAATTTACATTTTTAACGGAGAAGTAAAGGTAAAGGTTTCAGAGATTCTATGAACTTAGCATCATTGACCATCTTCTCTCACCACTCTGCGAAACGGGAAACTGCGTTAAGAGGCGGGACGGGGACTGAAGGTATAAAGCCACCAGGGCTGTGCATAAAAATCGATACAAAGATTAATATTGATGTTTTTAAAAACGATTTAACATCGATATTCTGGCTTTCAATATTGATATACCTCCCAACCCCTAGGGGGCGTTATTACAGCCATTACTGTTCACAGCGAGGAAGAGGAAGTGAGACGAGTTTGCGGAACAGCCAACAGGACTCGTTTCCGGTGAGAGTTGGACTCCGCCAAGGCTGCCCTTTGTCACCGATTCTGTTCATAACTTTTATGGACAGAATTTCTAGGCGCAGCCAAGGTGTTGAGGGGATCCGTTTTGGTGGCCTTAGGATTGCGTCTCTGCTATTCATGGATGACGTGGTCCTATTGGCTTCATCAGGGCCTGATTTACAGCTCTCACTGGAGCGGTTCGCAGCCGAGTGCGAAGCGGCCGGGATGAGAATCAGTGCCTCCAAATCCGAGACCATGGTCTTGAACCGGAAAAAGGTAGAGTGCCTCCGGGTTGGGGAGGATGTGCTGCCCCTAGTGGAGGAGTTCAAGTATCTTGGGGTCAAATCAAATCAAGCTGAGCTATATTGAGAATCGTATTGTATCGTTAGCTATGTATTGAGAATTGTATCAAATCAGCTCATCCTAGATGATACCCAGCCCTAATAGCCACATTATATGCTTATAAAAAAAGACCAAAAACCGTTTGATCATGATAAAATAAGGTTATATAGACGAAGCCTCCATCTTGATGTTTTGATGGTCCTTTTTGAGCCGAAAGATAATTTACTCTTGGATGCCGTGGACTCACGTCTCCTCCAAAGGCCCTGGGAACTTTGTTAAGTCTTAGAAATACCAAACTTACTTTGATTTACATTTATTTTTTGTTTGTTCACCTTTAGGTTTTTTCATCGACAAGTAGTGACTACACCACAGATAGCCACGGATAAAACAACATTGGATGCAAAAATCAACATTCTTTCCTGAACGTGTCAGTCTGCAGACATAAATGCTGTATAACTGTGTGCGTGTGTATGTATATACTAGTATACATAGCTTTATTTAGAATAAAACACAGAAAAGAATGGATATAGACTGGATATGAAGAGAATATCTAAACAAAATCTCAACAATAAGTATTAAATTTGTTTTGTTAATCACATCTTTAGTTTTTTTTGGCTTTTTTATCAAATTGTGCCTCCATGTAGCAAGCCAAGCCTGTAAATCATATTTTTTAAGGCATGCTCTTTATTACAAGCGCTCTTGTTAAAATATGTCAATGAGAGAATTTGATTGGCTTATATTTAACCAATCCAGGGTCAGCTGTGCTCACCTGAACTGCAGTTTTCTCTTCAGCAGGGGTCCTTTCAGTCCCTTCATGTGGTCTGGCGAACAGAGCAGCTGACGTCAGACAGCCTTCACAACACAGCCCTGAATACATGTTAAATATTTAGTCACCTTTATGACAGTGGGAGAGGAAATACGCCTGGGCGTGCAGGTTCTCCCTGTCGAACCGGTCCAGAGACACGGTGGGGTACTCCCTCATCCGACCCGCAAACGAGCTCATCTCTCAGCCGAACCGCTCATCCCAACCACCTGAAGTTCGTTGGTTCTGCTCCAACATCGTCGCCGGCGCCTGGTTTGTTGGTCCGCCCGGTTCAACTGCTCTTCTTCTACGTTCTAACCAGGAAGTGTTTTACTGGTGTCGCCATCTAGCGTCAAAATGGTGCGCAGAGCAACAGACTCCGCTTGCCGCCATGTTGTGAGGGGCAACTTTAGACTTAGACTTTCTTTATTGTCATTTTGTATACACAGAGTGCACACAGAACGAAATTTCGTTTTTTCACACAGCTCAGAAAGATTGCAGTAACTCTACAGGATACCTTGCAGTGAATTACAGTACAGGATAAAAAGTGCAGTGATAAATCGCAGTCACTTACAGGATAAGTTTCAATAGATTTCCGGATAAAGTGCAGCAGTGAACAGTAGGCAGTTGAAATATAACCAATGTAAAACAAATATAAACAATATGCAGTAAGGTGCATCAGTGATTTACCAGTAGACAGTTGTGCAGCAAGGTGCAGCAGTGATTTAAAAGTAGGCAGTTGCATTTTAAACAGTTTTGCAGTACGTTTCCGGGTAAGGTGCAGCAGCGATTTTGCAGGATACGATACAAATGTGCAAATTTGCAAATCAGCTAGTCGAGTGTGGTACACAATCCGTTTTTATACTTCAGCAGTTCAACAGTCTGATGGCAGCAGGGAAAAAGCTTTTGCAGAACCTAGTGGACCTGCAGCGGATGCTGCAGGTCCACTAGGTCCACTAGGTTCCACTAGGCTCCCTGCTGCCCTCTTTCCAGAGGGCAGCAGGGAGAATAGTCTATGGTGGGGGTGTGAGGGGTCCCTGATGATGTTACGGGCTCGAGACACACAGCGCTGCGATGAAATGTCTTTTATGGAGGGAAGAGGAGCCCCGATGGCAGATGGGAGTTTTGCTTACTGAAAGATGTTCTGAGGGCAGAAACTAATGGGATTGGTTCAATCAGGCAACCAATCAGAACAGAGGAGAGGCGCGCCTAACTAATTTAAAGTTAGCGAGAGAAGCAAGCGGTTGTTACTGTTTATTTTCATGGTCGCAATTCTCGCTTAGCTATAAGAATCTCGGCCGAGGGAGAAAGAAGAGACGCCGGCCGCGCAGCACGGCAGACTGCCCGGCCCGCACCCCCCCGCGAGCGGAGGCGTATGGAAACAGACGGCCAGCGCGTTGCGCGGACCGGAACGCTTGCCCTTTCCCAACCCCCCCCCCCCCCCCCCCCCCCCCGGAAGCCGACATCAAAAAATGCTGGCACGACTGAAGAATCGGCCCGAAAAGGGCAAAAAAACGCCCGGCTTTACAATGAGAGAAAACTCTGGTCGCTCTGTTTAGGCTAAGTTAGAGAATTATAGATCTAAAATGAAAATGGCTATGTGGTGTCTGTTATTAACACAGGGCAAAGTTTTTGGACATGCTAAAATGATTTACGACACAATGTAGGCCTATACATTTTCACCGGACTAGCCTGAAGTAAGCTAGCAGCAGAGTAACCTAAATCATAATTTGTCCGAGGGCAGTCTCTCGCTAATTAGTTAGGCGCGCCTCTCCTCTGTTCTGATTGGTTGCCTGATTGAACCAATCCCATTAGTTTCTGCCCTCAGAACATCTTTCAGTAAGGAAAACTCCCATCTGCGCCCCAATGATCCCTTCTGCTGTCCTCACCACTCTCCTCACGTTCTTCCTGTCGGAGGCACTGCAGCCTCCACACCACACAGAGAGACAGCTGGTCAGAATGCTTTCTATGGTGCTTCTGTAGAAGGTCGTGAGGATGGGCGGGGGCAGGCGGGCTCTCCTTATCCTCCGCAGAAAGTACAGTCGCTTCTGTGCCCTCTTCACCAGTGACGTGGTGGGGTGTGTTGAAGCCCAGATGCTCCAGTTTTCCCACCAGATGTTGTGGGATGATGGTGTTGAACGCTGAACTGAAGTCCAGGAACAGCATCCGCACGTGCGTGTTCTTCTCCTCCAGGTGTGCCAGGCTCAGGTGAAGAGCAGAGGAGATGGCGTCCTCAGTGGAGCGGTTCCGTCGGTAGGCAAACTGGAACGGGTCGAGTGTTGATGGGAGACTGGAGACGATGTGTTCTTTCACCAGCCTTTCAAAGCACTTCATCATGATGGGAGTCAGTGCAACAGGCCAGTAGTCGTTGAAACAGGTGACTTGAGGTTTCTTTGGCACCGGAATGATGGAGGCAGACTTGAAGCATGCTGGCACTGTGGCTTGGTCCAGCGAGGTGTTAAAAATGTCTGTGAGGACACCAGCCAGCTGACCTGCACACTCCTTGAGCACCCGCCCAGGTATGTTGTCGGGGCCTGGGGCCTTCCGCGGGTCGACTCTCCTCAGAGTCTTCCACACGTCGGCGGTGTCAAGGCAGAGGACCTCCTCTTCCTGATGGGGAACAGCTTTCACTGCTGGAGTGCTGTTTAGTGCCTCAAACCTCCCAAAGAAGTTATTTAGTCCATTGAGGAAGTCAGCATCAACTTCACCCACCGGGGGGGAGGGCGTGTTGTATTCAGTGATCGCCCTGATGCCTTTCCACATGCTCCTGGTGTTGCTGGCGTCATGGAAAAGCTCCTGGATTTTCTGACTGTGGTTCCGCTTTGCTAGCCTGATGGCACGGTTCAGGTTGGCTCTCGCTGTCCTCAATGCCTCCTTGTCTCCAGACTTGAAGGCTGAGTTCCGTGCTTTTAGCGCTTGACGGACCTCCGCAGTAATCCAGGGTCGTTGGTTTGTTCGGGTGATGATGGTCTTGGTGGTGCTGACGTCCTCAATGCATTTGTTGATGTAGGCTGACACAGTCATGGCGTACTCATCAATGTTGATCTTGTCCTCATAAGTTGCAGTAGCTTTGAACATGTTCCAGTCAGAGCACTCAAAACAGTCCTGGAGCGCCTCCATTGCTCCCTCAGTCCACACCCTCACCTGCCTCGCTGTTGGTTTTGCTCTGATCAGCAGGGGCCTGTATACAGGAATTAGCATCACAGAAAGGTACAAAATACTAATTTTTTAATGTCTGGCATTTAAAAGGAATAATTAAACGTTATTAAAAGTATAAACGTATATATTCATAACCCATTACATGATGCTGTTGTCTTATTGCAAAACAATCTAAATAATCATATCTCTGTATTGCACAATTTCCCTCCAGGTTTAAACAGCTGTTTTTCAACTTGATATTTATTACAATTTTATATTTTGTAATCTAAAACATTTGTTTTTTTCCCCTTTACTTACATTTATCTGCCACACTATGAAATTAACTAAACCTCTCTCTAAAAGGATATGTGTTTGATGATAAAGTTTTAGGTTTTATTGGGTTTATACATGGTTTGTCTTATTTAAAAAGATCCTGAAATGTTATGGCTTTTGATTTGGAAAGGAGCTCAGATGCGTCGTTCCTACTCTCTGCATTATTGTTATACTGTCTCTTTAATGCGAATATTTAAATATTCAATATTTTTTAACTATTTAATACACAGTTTAATACACGTACAGTTGCAATTTGTTGATGATAACCCTGTTTCCGTGTGTTCCTATTTTGTCAGATACTTTCAACGTCATCTACTGGAATAAAAATAAAATGCTCTGGGTTCACCCCCTTACCAGTCTGCCGGCACCTGACCTGGCTGGAAGCTAAAAAGATTTTTATGGAAAGCAATGCGTTTATCGGTGTGGTGTCAGCGTCAGGTGTTTAAATCTCAGCGTCACAACTGACGTCACAATTATGAAAACAGTAGTCAACCAGTAAACTGTCAGAAGCTGAAATGAAGCTCAAACCCCGCCACGGCCGGCGCACCGAGCTTCATGTCGGCATGTAAATGATGCAGAGCAACCCAAACGAAAAAGGTGAAAATACTCGTTCAGTTGATTATAATTTAAGTGTTTAGCAATGATCAACAGCACAAAATATCAAATCTTAGTTTTTATACCAGCACCTTTAGTGATTTTGCTCATTTAGACGCATTTGGCAGAAAGTTCACACCGTTTTATATTATCAATGCTGTACGCAATAAATGTATCATCTGAAACGTTAAACGTATTGGACTCATAAGTTTTACTCAAACAAATCTATGATGTCACTTGAACAGCGAGATTGTGTTTTATTTTCAGTCCTGTGGAGAATAACAGGTGATCATAGCAGCAGGATTTGTGTTTTTTTTTTAAGACACCGTGTAGCTCCAGGATCGTTGTCGACACAGAGAAATGAAATGTCTGCTCTTTCACCTCATGACTCTATATGGGACTAAAGATTTGTTTTTCTGTGCTGGGATTAATCTCTGATCTTGTCACACTCTCCTCATGTGATGGGAACTTCAAGGGGGGAGATTATGCACGGATCCCAGCGCCTCTCACATCTGAGGATTTCTCACTTGATGTAGAAATTGATTGTGAAGAAGAAGAAGACGCGTTTCCAGTTAGTTAGCAGTAATTAGAAAGACAACTGATCCCACCAGACGACAAAGACGGCAGCTCTTGGTTGACGTATATGTTGATAAAAGTGATAAATATTTACAGAAGGATACAAACATATACATATTGTTTGTATCCTTATGGAGTATATTCTACTGCAGGGGTCTGCAACCTGTGGCTCAGGAGTCGCAGCTGGCTCTTTGGACCATCCACAATGGCTCAAAATGCTAAAGCACCAACCTATGCTGTTAAACATTTATATAATGAAACATGCAGGATTTAGCAGTTTGGTGTTTTCGTGGAATAACTGCGTTGAATTTTCACAGTAATTTTTTTTTTTGGAAACTGTCTGCTTTTCATAAATATTAACACCCCACTGAAGAAAATGTTTCTATCCTGTTGTTGCAAATATATTGTTTTTATTAACTTTCAACTGTAAAAATAGAAATAATGCGACAGTTCTTCAACATTTCCTCCAGTAGTGTTTAATTAAAAAAATATAAGTTGTCTTTTTTTTTGTTCCGAACGGGTTTTATTTAGCTGGACTCTTTGGATTGTAAAGGTTGCAGATCCCTGTTCTACCGTTATGTCGGCGGAGCTGAGATTTCCCGAGCGTCCCTGAACGTCGCTCGGTCGGCTCAACCGTTAACGTGAAGTCGCCTTTAAGCAGCTTGGAAGCTGGAGCCGCCGGGGCTTATTCCCTTTAACTCTGACCTTCCGTGGAGCCCAGTTTCCACTCGGATCCACTCGGGATCTGCGAAGCGAGTGAAACCCGACGGGATCGAGAGGTTTGCGGCTTGTTTTGTTCTGTTTTTTTATTTCCAGCGATCGTCCTGATTGTTTCCGAGCGTCTGTTGGGTTAGCTTAGCTTCCTTAAAGTTAGCCACTGTCGGCTAAATCTCAGGCTAGCTGTTAAAAGACACTTCACTGCGGCCGTTTAGTTTATTCTCTTGTTGGTTTAACATTTCTAACCGACGTTTTCTTTACGTAACTTTAATTTGAGGCCGGTCATTATGGGATGGATGAGGGTTCGTGTGCCTTTAAATAAATGTAAGTATAGTTAAATGGATAAGCTGCGTTTGATTCAGCTAGCTGATAATGTTCACTGAAATAAAACTGCAAGTTTCACTGCAAAACTCCAATCTTTGTTTCAACAGTTTTACGTCTCACATAACTCTTATAGCTATGTTTATTATTTTTATTATTATACAGCAACACTTGCTGATTAAGGCATTTATGCTTCTATTAGCCTGTTCAGCCTGAATATCTACTTTTGATTTCATTAGTTTCACTGATTACAGTTTTCTGCTGTGTGTTGCTAAAAAAAAGGAAAATAAAAGCAACTTTTAAAAGAAAGAAATACTTTAAACCAGGCTTTGGATACGAATTATATCTTTATTTGGTCTAAAAGGTCTAATAAAGCCGCTAACTGTCCTGATTTATAAGTTTTAAACGATGGAGAAAAACAATTTTCAAACTTTAATGTGAAAACCACAAAAAAACAAGACGACAAAGGAGAGATGAGTAAACAACATTTAAATTGAACACAAGTAACACTCTGGTGAAGCAGCTTATATTTCAGTGCACACCTACCATCAATTATACGGCATCTGGTAAAAGAAAGTAAGAGCATTGGGGTCCCAGTTGGAAAGTGATTTTATTTCTTTATTTATCAACACTGAGGAACAAATATAAAATGATATCCACTGTCAGACATGGTGGTGGCAGCATTATGCTGTGGGGTTCCTGTTCTTCGGATGGAAGTGTGTTTTCATCCAGGTGGACGAGGTTATAAACGCATTCAAAGAGCGGTCGGTTGTGACCCGAAGCCTCCGGCTGTCTGCCCAGACTTCTTAAGAATCTGTTCTCGTCAAATCTTTAACGAAAAGCTCCAGCTGTGACGCTAACATGGCATAAAATAACAGATAAATCATGTTAAGATTAAAAAAATTAGCAGTTTTTTTTAAATGATCAGCCTCTCTGATAGTCACACGCCAGCTTAAAAATGTTTGGGCTTGAAAAAGGAAAAACTTGAATATATGTTTGGATTCTGGATTTAAATAAACTTGAGGGCTGATCTGAGGTAAGATGGCAGAGAGGGATCCATCTTCCTTGCATCAAAAGCACAAACCTTCATCGTTTTCCTGAAACACACGAAACAAACCGACAACAGGAACTTCACCGCAGCTCAGAAATCCTCAGAATTCTGGAGACGATCGTATTAATTTAGCCTTCTGTGTTGAGACTTTGGTGGCGACTTGGAGTAAATTTACTGATCTTTTCTCAAACATCAGTGAAGTTTCTGCTCTTTGCCTGTAAAGGTGTGATTCTCCCTGAAGGCCCATGAAGCTCTGGATGTTTTCTCTGCCGGTGCAGCAGCAGCAGAACCACGGGTCGTCCCCTCTGTGGGCTCAGCGTAAGGAGCCTATGGATCACAAGGCGGCGCAGGAATGTAGCTTTAGGCCAGGTTCATAATCAGCCTCTTGTTTCCCTCTGCAGATCAAGCTCTGGCTGTTCTTTCCTCTTTCCTCCTTCCTCCTGCCTCCTCGGCCAGAACGGCAGGAAGCCAGCACAGCTGCTCAGCCGCTCTCACTCCCCTCTTTCTGTTTCCTTTGTCTTATTTTTACTCTCATGTTAGGGCGCGCTCGTTTTCGTCTGAGTTTCCGCCACCAGGTGCGCTGACAGAGGCGGGATGCGGGCGGCTCTGACGCTCCTGTTTGTTGCAAATGAAGGCAGCGATAATGTGGAAAGTTGCGTCTTTATCTGGTCGAACCTGCCGGAGGAGGGCGGAGTTCAGAGGAACGGCGCTTTAAACGTGCAGAATTAGTCATTTAAACATATAAAACAAGCTTTTCTTTCAGCCTGATGGAGAAAGACGGCTGTTTGGGAGCATTTACCAGCGTTAAGAGAATTCAGCGTGTCTTTAATTTTCCAGCCAGTGCGCCGTTTGAAGAAGAATAAGGAGAGACTCTGGAGGTTCACTGCTGATTAAAACGATAAAAGTTGGTTAAAAAGAGTCCAAAGATGGCGGGAGGCACTCATAACCAGCTTTTTCCTCCTAGATGAGGACGCCTCACCTCAAACTGAATGATTTCACTCATAAAAATCTGAAAGGTGTGGCATGCATATGCATTCAGCCCCCCCCTGGGGAGTGAATACTTTGTGGAAAACCGCTTCAAGAGGCGCTGCATGCCGTCAGGAAAACGGGCCACGATCCGACCCGATGAGTGAAGGAATCTGATAAAGCGGTCGGTTCCCCTGACGGCCCGGTACCGGAATAACGAGCCGGGACCTAACGAGCGAGGCGTCGGGTCGCTCTCAGGGTGTAAAGAAAGTGGTTCTGATTTTTAGCTTCTTCTTTTCTATCGCTGCGGAAGATAAGAGGAAGTAAAGCAGGAGGAAATTCACTCAAATCTGTTTGTTCTGCTTTGCTTTGGGTCTGTCGTAACCCGGCGCCGGGGGAACCAGAACCCTTCGTCTCTCAAAGCTGCGTCAGCTCACATGAGTTTTAACACGGCAGACGCAGCAGAATTTCATCCTGAACATTTACTCAAACATAAAAAAAAAAAAAAAGTCCTCTTGTTTAAAGGATAAAACGGGAGAAATAAATGATGGATCATCAAAGCCTGATGAGTTTTAGCCGATCAAACGGGAAAATTAGTCGATTCAGTAAAGAAGAAGAGTTAAAACCGGAGGTGAAAGTGGCAGAAAGAGCAGAAAAATGAAGCGTCCAGATAATTTCCCCTTTCTGGACCCAAACCGCGGTAAAGGTTTCTGTTTCCATCTGGCAGGTGAAGTGCGCCTCCTCCCTGTCCGGCCTCCGCCATGTCTCCACCCGTCCGCTCCTGCTGACGGAGCCACTGACTCGCTGCAGCAGAGGAGCGCTGGGAATGAGTGCACGCCCGGCGCCGGGCTCTTCCAGGAGGCGGCGCTGCTGAGACCCGATCCGCCCGCGGAGATCGAGCTTCCGCCGGCGCCGCCATGGACGAGTTCTCCACCCGGACGTACGGCACCAGCGGCCTGGACAACAGACCTCTGTTCGGAGAGACGTCGGCTCGGGTAGGACCGCCCGCGGGTTTGTTGCCTCGTCAGCAGACATGAAGCTGGATTCTGATGATGAGTTGAGCTTTCTCCCCCCCGCAGGATCGGATCGTCAACATGGTGGTGGGAGGCTTTACGTCTGTGGTGGTTCTGGTAAGTTTTCAATTCAATGTTATTTATGTAGCGCCAATTCATGAAACATATCATCTCAAGGCACTTTCCAAAGTCAGACTCCATCAAATCCTCCAGGTCTGTCAGAAAGTTTCCTCTCTAAGGAAACCCAGCAGGTTGCATCAAGTCTCTCCAAGCAGCATTCACTCCTCCTGAAAGAGCGTAGAGCCACAGTGGACAGTCGTCTGCATTGTTGATGGCTTTGCAGCAATCCCTCATACTGAGCATGCATGAAGCGACAGTGGAGAGGAAAACTCCCCTTTAACAGGGAGGAGAACCTCCAGCAGAACCAGAACCAGGCTCAGTGTGAACGCTCATCTGCCTCGACCCACTGGGGCTTAGAGAAGACAGAGCAGAGACACAGAAAGCACAGAAGCTCACATTGATCCAGGAGTACTTTCTATGTTAGATGGTAATAGAGGATGATCTGCCTCCCCTGATGATGTCACAGCTAACAGAACGCCAGACCAGGTGTACCTTCTATGAAGAGAAAAATTACAGAACAAAAAGTTAAAAGATGAAATAACAACAAACAATGCAAAATTGGAGAGCAGTAAGAGAACTCAGCAGAGTGAGAGAAATAGACCCTGATGTCCTCCAGCAGCCTAAGCCTATATCAGCATAACTATAGAGGTAGCTCAGGGTAACATGAGCCACTCTAACTATAAGCTTTGTCAAAAAGGAAAGTTTTAAGATTAGTCTTAAAAGTAGACAGGGTGTCTGCCTCACGGACCAAAACTGGGAGTTGGTTCCACAGGAGAGGAGCCTGATAGCTAAAGGATCTGCCTCCCATTCTACTTTTAGAGACTCTAGGAACCACCAGCAGACCTGCAGTCTGAGAGCGAAGTGCTCTGTTAGGAACATACGGGGTAATCAGAGCTCTGATATATGATGGAGCTTGATTATTAAGGGCTTTATACGTTAGAAGAAGAATTTTAAATTCTATTCTTGATTTAACAGGAAGCCAATGAAGGGAAGCTAAAATTAGAGAAATATGATCCCTCTGGCTGATTTTCATCAGAACTCTTGCTGCAGCATTTTGGATCAGCTGAAGGCTTTGAACTGCATTTTGACTTCCTGATAGTAAAGAATTACAATAGTCCAGCCTTGAAGTAACAAATGCATGGAATAGTCACAGCTCGGTGTCGACCCGTTTAGTTCGGTCGCACCTAAATTCATTTTACTTCCACGGCGGGTTGGTTTTAATTGGCAAAAACTAGCAGCTGTTAGATATGAACTGATTCAACCCCTTCACGACCAGCATCTTCGGTAGGCGGTACGGTAAAAGCTGCGGAGCCACTTTCCAGACCCAACGAAGCGCATCTTTCCTGCAGACGTCTGGTTCTGACGGCAGCTTGTTTCCAGCTGTTGGCTAAAAGCCGACTCCTTTGTTTCCAGGTGACGGTGATCGGCTCGTTCCTGTTCCCCTCGCTGCCGCCGCGGCCGCTCAACATCTTCTTCGCTGCGTGCATCCTGCTGGCGTGCGGCTCCACCGTAGTGCTGGTAACTAGAACCCCCCGTTAACGGCGACACGCGGTCTCTCTGCAGAGGTAGAGCGCCCCGTAAGACGGCTTTTGGTCTTTTAAGGGTTTCTGAGGCCTCTGCAAAGATTTCTGTTCAGTTGTTTTTAACTTAAGTTGCCCAAAAATACAGCCGACTGGCTCTGAAATCCAGAAAATCAGCAGGAAGAACAAAAATCCAGTGATATTATTTTTGGTTTATTTCCGGATTTTAAACTAAACCTGTTTTTTTTTTTTTTGTTTTTTTTTTCGTGGTTTGGTTAAAATGACAAAGCAGAAACGAAAACAGAATTAAAGCCTCAGAATCTACATTAAGCCCAAATAAGCTTTTTAAAGTTAGCTAAGTGATAAAAACTGCAACAAAAAGCCCATCTATGACGGCCTGGACTAACCCGACCACTTCTACCGGTAAAACCTGTTCCTGCTTCTTCTCCCGCAGATATTCTGGTACCGACAGGGCGACCTGGAGCCCAAGTTCAGGAAGCTGATCTACTACATGCTGGCCACCATCGTGCTGCTGTGTTTATGTGCCAACCTTTACTTCTTCGACGTCAGGTAGAGGAGGAGGGGACGGCACGGCGGCGACTGTCAGACGGAGGTCCGGCCGGGACAGGCGGACCGACGCGCGACCAAAAACAGACTAGTTTACACGGAGAGGCTGGCTGGGACCAAAACGCGGAGGATCTGCTCTGAGGGGAACGCCATAACTCAGCCTGGAGGACAAACCGGACCCAAACGGGCTCGTTCACACGCGGACGGGCGATAACCATGACCGCTGAGAGGATCCACGGGGAAGAAGGAGGGGGACATCTGCCGTTTTGTCTGCTTACATCCATGTTTCTGTGATCGTTTGTGTTTCAGACAGGCTGAGTCATCCGGCCTGGATTATCACCCCGCAGGCAGGGCGACAGCCTAATCTCCTGGGAATAAAGGACCTGAACTACAATAAACCTCCACCGGGGGGCGCCGGAGAGTCCAGCTGGAATGAAAGATGCTGAATAAAATCGGTTGTTTTTGTCTAAAAAAAAAAAAAGTGAAGTTGACGTTGAATCGGGTTTTGCTGCAGTGAGTTAAAATGAAAACAGATTCAGATTCGTTCCTCTCTATGGGGGTCTGCTGCAGGAAGCCCCGCCGGGCCGCCATCTTTGTTGGTTTTAAGTTAGAACTGGAAACCTCAGCTCAGCTGCCGGCTGTCTCTTCAGGAGGCTAAAAATAGAAGGATGACTCTAAATATGGCCATAAATCACTTTCAACCAGTTTCTGCTAAGTTTTACAGCCTTTTTTGCCAGCGGTGGTGCGTTCAGGGGAGGCTCTCTGGTCAGGAAATCTCACTTTTAGTCTCCGGGTTTTCCTGCTGTAGTCCGGACCAAATGCAGCGACTCGTAGCGTTGTCAGCTTCTGCTCCTTTTTAGATTCATTAACTTTTAGTTTGTGCAGACGCTGGCTTCAACACCAGACACCGAGGAAAAAAAAGATTTGCACCGTTAAATAAATAATAATAATAATTTAACTTTATTGATCTCACAATGGAGAAATTCACTTCTGCATTTAACCCATCCCCTTGAGGAGCAGTGGGCTGCCATGTGCGGCAATCGGGGGTTAAGGTTCTTGCTCAGGGAGCCAGAGTGCAGGCAGTGGGGATCGAACCGGGTACTTGCAACCTTCTCAGAGTGCAAGCACGCTGCTCTAACCACTAGGCCAGCACCTCCCCTAACTAACCTGCTGGTCTTTAAATCTGAGCGGCACTCGTAGCTCTGACTGTTAATTTCTAAAGAAAAAGCTGCAGCCGGGCCTCGGATCTAAAGCCTCGGCTTCTGCTGCAGGGCCTTAAAGCTGGGAGCTAAAAATCACATCGTTTAGAAACTGAAATCACGTTCCTGTCAGATTATGACCAAAGACTGTTAACAATTCAGTTGTTTTATTTCCTGGATGTTGCAACCGACTGTTAGACTGATGAGATTAAAACAAAGTTTACCAATTTTTAATAAACGCAGTCTGGTCAGGATCTTCGTTATGAGGCGTCATCTTTTGTGCTCGACGTCCTGCAGATGATTTCAGGATCTGGATTTCTAAGTGACCCTGAAACGCCGGTGGAGACGAAGATGCTGCTGCAGTCTGCCGACGCGGGGAGGGGAATACGTTAGAAGCGCAGCTGAAATGTGGACAACTGGGATCTTTTCTCTCCTGGATTTGCAGCCAGACTGCAGGCGTCACAAATGTCCGCTCTGCATTCATTTAGGCACATTTCCATCCACGGGTCTTCAGATCTACAGCAAAAACAAGAACTGGATGGATGCTACACAGCAAAAAGGGAACTAAAAGTGAAACTGTCTTGAAATCAGCTCAATGAGACTATTTGCTAATGGAATAACATTTTTGCACTTAAAATAGGAACAACTCATCTCCATCGTCTTATTTCAAGTGCAGTTTATCTAATTATCTTATTTTAGGGGTAGAAATACTCACTCCATTGGCAAATTCGTCTTATTTAGCTCCTCAAATCGAGGAAAAATACACTAATTTCAAGAAAGTTTTCCTTACTTTTAGTTCCCTTTTTGCAGTGTAATGTACTGAGCATAAAATAACTTTGTTCAGGGGGTCAGAGAGCAGCAGGAGGTGGACGGACATCAGGGTTCCTACAGTCTGGAATCTGATTTCTGGTTCCTTTAGTTTTCCCTTCCTCCAACCTCTTCCTCATGCCGTTACATCCTCCTGGTTGTCTCCTTCCTTCTGTCCAGTTTCCTTTTTCTTCCCAGGTTTCATGTAGAAATATCTGCCACAGATTCGTGGCGAACTCAAACAAAAACGTCTGAGTCTGCTCCGCTCTGGACGGTGAAGCGTCGCCATCAGCAGATGCAGACCTGGAGATCCTGGATGGAAGCGGCTGCAACGAGCTTCCTGGTCCTGCCCTGGCGAGGCGCCGAGCCGCCGCTGCTCCTCCGGGTCAGCTGGAGCCCAGGATGCCTCTGGAGGCTCGACCCGCGGGGATCAGACCCAGAACTTCCCGCTCTGTTCTGGAAACACCCTCTGATTCCCCAGGAGACGCAGGAGGGTTAGGGTTATGTCGGCATAAAATAAAAGGTGAAAAACGGCCAGATGTTCCCTGATGTTCTCCTTTAATGATGAAACGTCCAGTCAGGAATGTCTCTGTTTTAAGGAATAAACGCTTTTATCGCCTCTGTGCCGCCCTGGGATCAACTCTGGGTGTTTCAGGGTTTGTTACGTTGCTTTGACAAAGTATTCACACCCGTTATGTTACTTGCCAACCACAAACCTCAGTGTGACTTGAGGAAATCTGGGTATGAATACCGTGAAAGGAAGATTTATGGATAAATTACGGTTAGAGTTTAAGCATTTAGTCTTGGAGATTTTTTTTTTGTCCTGTGTGTGAATTTTTTAAAGAAATAAATCCAGTTCCAACGAAGCGTTTGACGAAAAAAATTTATCAAAATCCATCTTGCAGTTCAACAATTTCCCTCATAATGTTAAAGACTTCAAACAAAAGCAGATTTAAATAGTTTCACTCATCATCACTAACCTTAACGAGCCGAGCCGGCCATCGTGACGCTCTGCTCTCACCTCCACATGATTTAATAAAATAAAAGCTCGGCTGGTTTTGTCCCAAAGTTCTCCGGCCGCAGCCGCTCGGACCGAAGCTGCGTTCACATTTCAGGGATTCCCCGAGAAGCTTCGCTGCGTCCGTTTTAAAAGCTCACCTCCCCCAAAAGTCCCGGTTTAAAAACAGACGAGGCTCGGCTCTCTGAGGGGTGGGGGGGGGGGGGTGGGGGGGCACGGCGCCCTCCTCTGGTCCTTTCCGCTCAGTCAGAACCTTCCTGGTTCTCCAGGATGGGATCTGAGGACAGTCCAGAGGGGACCCTCGGGTTAGGTGTGGGAACCGTACGGCGGCGTCGCTCACATGTTTCCGTTACCTGTCAGGGCGCTGCTGATGTTGGGAGGAGACGCGATGAGCACCGCGCGGCCAGACGGCATCCCAGAATCCACCTCTGGACCCTGGACATGTGAAACACAGAGTGGGTTTGTGGTTTTTAATGGCCGTAAGCCAGAATCAGCCCGATGAACACATAAAAGCTGTAAATAAACCACTTTTTGCTGGGAGAGCCCAAACGAGACACGTTTATGGTCCCAAAGTTTCTAAAGCGACTGAATCGTCTGCGTACCTTCGCCGTGAAACCTTCGGTTACAGACTCAGGGGTTTCTGTGACAACCGCCTCCGAATCCTCCAGGAGACCTGCCACATGGAGGTGTTGGTCCTGGCTCCGCCCCTCCGTCTCCATGACCAGCTGCGGCTCTGAGGGGGCGGGGTCAGAGGAGACGGTCTGAATGATGACGCCGTCTCCAGAGCAGAGGCCGTCGGTCTGAGGAGGGGAAAAAAAAGAAACCCAGAAACAAGTAAAAAAACAAAGAACAAGGAGGACGGAGAGGCGCCAGAGCAGGGGTGTCCAAAGTGCGGCCCGGGGGCCATTTGTGGCCCCCTGATCGGTTTTGGGCGGCCCTCAATCGCAGTTCCAGAACGGCCTAAATTTGGTTTTGCCAGCTCAGACGGTTGAGGCGATACACTTTTAAAAAAGTTGGGCAATTTTCACTGATACAAGGCCTTTGAAAAAAGGTGCGACAATTTTTTTTTATCTTTTATCAGCCATATTTTTGCTTTTAAGTTAATAGTAAATAAGACCACAAATGCTTTACCCATTTATTTAACTCGGTAAAATAGAGCAAGAGTGAGCCCAAATTAATTCTGTTCTTGTTGCTGAAAAGACACATAAAAAAAAAATCAACCCAAACAGTTTAGGACAGGGGTGTCAAACTCATTTTGGTTTAGGGGCCGCATTTAATCTGATCTGAAGAGGGCCACACGAGTAAACTCATTGCAAGATTAAATAGAACTAATAAAAGTGGACTTGTTGTTGATTTTTATATTAAATGAATTTCACTTTTACACAATATATTATGAATAACCTAATAAAAAAGTATGTGCAATTTCAACAATACTTTTACTCAGTTAAACATTTACTTAAGTGCATTATGCATAAGAACTGATCACAGTGATTGTACAATGCAGAAAAACATTTATTCACATTTTTTGGGACTTAAAAACACTGTCCTGCATGACAAAATACATCAAACAGATAAAAATTAAGAAATGATTTGAATTTTTCCACATCTGAAGCTTAATCTGCTGATTAAAACACAGCGCCCCTCGTGGACAATATAGGAACTGCAGATTTTCAATTAAACAAAGTACATGTTTTTTTCAATAATTGTTTTATCATTCTCTTCCTTTTATCTCCTCTTTCTTTCACTTTTTCTTTTTTTCTTCCTTTCATCTCCTACTTTCCCATTGTAGTATCCATATCATTTGAGATATTCCCCGCATGAATCATAATAAAACTATTCACATTCATAAATCAAGCGGAGCACTATGGCAAAAGCAGTACTGCTCCACTTGTGGAAGTCAAATCTGATGAGCTCTTTTTGGCATTAAGACAACAATTCTTATTGCCACATTGCCAGACAGGACACTGGGGGGGGGGGGGGGGGGGGGGATTTTTTTTTTTTTTGAATAATGATAATGCATTTAGCCACCGGGCCGGACTAAATTGTTCGGCGGGCCGGAACCGGCCCGCGGGCTGTATGTTTGACACCCCTGGTTTAGGACATTGTTTGCCGGGCGAACCTGCAATAGAATTTTTATGTTTCAAATCTAAAATGATTCACAGATTCCTTTTCTACAGAAATCACACTAAATTGCTTGTTTCATTAAAGTATTTTGTGTGTTTAGTTTATTGTCGAGCAGAAAAAAATGAAAAGCATTTTGCCATTTTGATTAAAAAAAGGTTAGAGTACTTCCTATGTGACATTATTGGCCCCCATGGCAAAAAGTTTGGACACCCCTGCACCAGAGGGACGGGAAACTCACCGACAGGCTGTGAAGGATGATGTGCTCCTGTGGCGAGGAGGAGGAGCCTGTCGTCAGGGTTACCGTGCTGTTATTGGATAAGCTGAGCGGGAGGCTCGGGTTGGACGTCGTCTGGAGGTAGTAGGTTCCCGGCGTGCCGGTGGGCTGCAGGTGGAAGGACTGCAAAACAAGACCATCTCCATCTGATACAGAGCTTCAAAATGATCAATCATCTAAATAAAACAATATTTGCTGCTCAAACATTCATAATTACAGTAGAAAATGTCTGAACATTCATTTTTTTGGGGGTCTTACTGATGAAGTTCTGTAGGAAACCACAAGAAATGCTGTCTGCCATTTTACATAAAGTCCAGAACACTATGCCGCATCGAACGTTTATAGTCATACGTGTTACATACTGTCTGGTAGTTTAGTAAAATACATATAAAACTACTAAATTAGCTTAATCTTGTCTGTAAAACGAGATTCTGGACACCGACAGGCGCCCCCACAGGGCGGTGAAACCAACGCCCGGCTCACGGTGAATAAGCCGGCTGCAGATTTCCGGTTGTGTGGTGCATCATGGGTAAATTCCTTTTTTTTTAGCTACCAAACAACATTCAAAGATCGTGGAAAGCATTGACGAGAACAGTGGCTCTGTTTACATGCAAGAAATTTCACGGATCTCTCGGATTAAAATGTATTCGGATTAAATAATCGGATTGTACCGTTTATATGAGCACACGATCAATTAATCCGATCATATTTTTAATTTATCTGCACCTGGCTTTATCCAGAATAGAACCACTCTGACATGAGCAGTTATCAAATTCACCTGAAAAACCACAGAAGAAGAACTTCCGTCTTTGCTAAACTACAAAAAATGGCAAACAAAGCAGTTTTATGCGAGTTTGTTTCTCTTCCGAGCGTCCAGGCTGGATTGGCACGATGTTCTAATTACGGTAGAAACGTTACTGAGTAAAGCAACAATTTTGAGCTCTTATTTTTTCCAAACAGAAAGGTTGAATCGGGAAACCCGCAGAAATACGTCACGTTTACATCAGACGCACTCGGGTTAGTTTGCTACATTCACAATAACTTGATCCTGACAAGCGTTTATATGAACGTTGATCAGATTATCAATCGGCATAAACCCCCCCCCCCTCCCTCATTCAGTTTACAATTTCATTTCCTTTTATCTTAATCCGATCGCAATATTCCGATTGGCGTGTTTACGTGACGCATTTTTATTCTGATCGGCCCTTTATTCCGATTACTTTAGTCCATGTAAACGTAGCTAATGATTCTAGCTACGTTGTTTTGGCCGCATGGACGTGAGTGAAGTGATTTGACGGCGCGTGGTGCCGCTGATTTAGACACGGAGCGTTCATCTACTATATTTATCAACTTTTCTCTGTTATTCCTGGACGCATTTGAATTATTTAAAAAAGTGACAGTGAGCAAAATTAAATGTCTGTCGGGCTGATTCCGTGTCCTGACTCTTTACTCTCTTCCTCTGTCCGCTGTTACCTACAGCGCAGCCTCCATAGAGATGAAGTGGGCAACTTTTACGTCTGTCTGGATCGTTTATGTTGGGGGAACTACGAAGAGTGAACGGAGGTTTACAACCGCCTTCAATCGTGTTTTTTCCGTCCCCATTAAAGCTTATAAAGTCTGTATTAGAGCAATTGAACATGGCTCAAAGTGCACCGGTCATGGTACGGGACGTAGATTAAGGCTTTTAAAGCCTTAAAATCCACGCCTGCAGGCCTTATGTTCACATCCACCACCTGCACTCCCGACATATTACCGTGACAGCGGGGTTTGGTTTCTAGCCAACATTTTCAAACTGATGTTGGCAAATGCAATTCGCTTATAGGAACGGGTGGATGTGGAGAAGAGACCCAGGAATATCAAAGAAGAGGAGGCCTGTGGATATCTGGCTGTAAATCCCATTTGCAGCAGGTGGTAATAGCAGGAAGGGGCTCTGCTCCGTACTAAAGATGCTTGTCATGAAGGGGTTGAATGCTGTTGGGACTGTAGTAGATACCGGCGGCATTTTTCATGTCAGCTGTGATACCAATAAGTGCTGAAATGGTTTAGTTCATCATTCCCATTTAAGACGAGGAGTCCTGCAGGGTCAGACTCACCGGCAGGATCTCGAAGGTCTGCAGAGCTCCTGAGTTCAGCGTGATGGCGTCTCCGTCTGCGGCGGCAGCCGAATCTGAAGCTGCGGGCACAAACAGAAGATGAGGAGGGGGGGTTCACATTTACTGCTGCGTCTGTTCGCTGGAAGGTCGCGTCTCACCCAGGTGTGTGATCTGCAGCGGGATCTGGACAGGAATCTGCAGCGCCGCCAGCGGGCTAGGGGCGGGGCTGCAGCCGGCGCTCTCGTCCAATCGGGCGAGTCGGATCTGGAGCGTGGAGGAGGAGGGACTCCCGGGCAGAGATGCCGTCTGCGAAGACGTCATCAGCTCCTCGAGGCCCTTCAGCAGGACTGTCACAGCAAAGATGCTCATTTTGAGCCACCAGAACCGACGACTTTCATAAACGATTCTGTCAAACGGGCTCAGATGGATACGAACGCTCAGCTAGACCTTAATAAATGCTGCTGAAGGAGGACTATAACGAGATAAGGGATGTTTTTCTGTCAAAGAGTCGTTTAAATGTTTTTGGTTCCAGGCAGAAATTATTTAGGAGGAATGAAGAAAAACGGCTGAACACAGCAGGATGTTCCACCAGGACCCAAACAACACCGGTTCTGGTTCTGGACGACTCAAATCCCGGATCTGAACCTCTTTGAATGAAAACCGGAGGATAATGATCAGTTTAAATCAGGAGCCTGCAACCTTTTCAGTCTAAAGAGACATTTTTCCCACACTCCACTTGAATTAAACTCGTTCAGAGTCGCAAATGTTTTTGAGGTTTTAAAAAAAGAGGATAGATGGGATGTTGATATTTGTGGATAATGATGTAAAAGTAAAATCATAGTTTCCAACAAAGTGAAAAAATATTGATTTAAAATGAAATATTACTGGCACTTTTAGCATCATTCTGTTGTGAAAATTAAAAGCAGTTATTCCAACAAAAAAGTTCTAAAACCTGCATTTATTATCATTATTACGTTTAAATAGCATAATCAAAACATAGTTTGTAGCCAAAGTTATTAAGAGCCACGGGCTGCAGAACCCCTGGTTTAAATCAACTCTAGCAGGAGTCGTGGCCAAATATTCAGCCAGAAGTTTGTGTCTGAGGTGCAGCTCGCTGAGAACCTCGCGGCCGTGTGGATCAGAGAAAATCCTCAATAAAGTCAAATTATTTGCCCTACAATCAATCCCACCTGGAAAAAGAACGGCTAAAATAAACCATTAAAGGCCCAAATGGACCGTGTGGTTTACCGCTGAACGGGATCTCCTTGTGGTTGGCCACTTGTCTCTTGATGCTCCACCACTTGGACCGCAGCCACTGAGGCGACCGCACGCTGCTCCACCCCCACGCCAGGTCCTCCCACTTGATGTCGTTCTCGTCCTCCGCCTTCACTGTGGCGATCCTGGAGGAGACAGGGGGGGGGGGGGGCTGTTATTTTCACGCACGCCTGGGTTTGACTCACCGACCGCCGCGCGCTCCGCTCCGACCTGCGCAGGAGGTACAGGTCGTGCTCCTTCGTCCAATCGGCTCCTCCGCTGTGCTTCCAGTTCAGGTAGTTCAGCCACTTCGACCGGCACTGCTTCTCCGAGCGTGTGCGAACCCGATCCGCGACCGTCGCCCACGAGACCCCCGCTGTGACCGGCGACCCGGGCGACACGCCCGCCATCTCGTACACGACCTCGGCGAGGCGTCCCTCCTCCTCCTCGCTCCATTTACCTGAGTGGAGGCACGAGCTTTAGCGCGCAGATCGAAGCGAAGGGAGCGTTGGTGCAGACATTTATGCGTAGACGCCTCGTTGGGCGCAGGTTTGTACGTCGACGTCACCGCCATATTGTATGTGGCAGAAAGTAGTGAGTATGTTCCCTGTGTATATGTTTTAAGTATTTAGATAGAAAGATATAGATGGAGCTTATATATACTTGTAAATAAATATATAGATAGATTAATTGATAGAGATTGGCAGAACAGAGAGCTACTGATCGATGTTTTTAGATGTAGATGTGTATATATAGATTTTGAAGTATTATAAATAAATAGATGTGTGTGTGTTATGCATTTAAAGATCAATTGGTTAAATCTAAACATTGTGGTCTTCATTATTTCATAAAACTGTGTCACATGTTAACCTTTTAAGATCTGGTATGGACACAGATTAGCAACAGACATTTTGGGAGAGTATTAAACAGATAAAATTACTAATATGAGAACAAAGTCATAGGAGAATAAAGTAAAAAACAGACAAAAGTGGTAATTTTATGAGAAAAACGTCATATTATGAGAATTAAGGGGAACATTTCCAGAATAGTCACAGTTTGCAGGACTATTTCAGTCCTGGAGTAATAGGGCCAGGTTAGATTCTTATAATTATGTCTACGGCTTTGTGACCCTGCCGGGCGGCACCTGTGTTGCACGTGTCCTTCATCAGGCGGCAGCGGTCCTTGACGGAGGAGGCGCTGCGGCCCAGAGCCGCGCCGATCGTGGCCCAGTCGTTCCCGTGCATCTGCCTCAACCTGAAAGCAAACAGGCGAACCTGAAGCAGCGTCTCTGGGCGCTTTGCTTCACTCTGAACCGACCCGGACGGCTTCCACTCACGCTTTCAGCTTCTCGATCTCCTCCTTAGTGTACCTGACGGGAGGCAAGGGGACCAATCAGCACGCAGACTCCTGAGTCGGTAAAGCTGCGGTCCGATAGCGGCCGCCTCCTCCGGGACTCACCTGCCGACGTGGTTTCTGTCGTCGTACATGCGCAGGACCCTCCTGTAGACGGCGAAGAGCGGCCGGTTCAGCCCCAGCGCCACAGACCGGTAGAAATCCTTCCGCTCCTCCTTGGACATCTCAAAAATGATCTCGGCCGGATCCTGGATGCCACGGCGCTGAACGGACACGGCAGGAGGAGGTCTTTACGCGGGGGGGGGGGGGGGGCAGAGAAATGACGAGCGGCGCAGTGACGGAGAGCGACGTACCTTCATGTATCGGTCGATGTTGTTGATCAGGATGTCGATCTCCTCCTTGGACCACATCCCCTGCTTCCACCTGTGACCTGAGGAGGGAGGGAGGATGAGAACAAGCACCCAGACATGGCCGCTCCTGGTGGAGACGTGCAAAAAGACGTCAATGACACCCGTCTCTTAGTCGCTGCAGCATTTCGTCAAAACCAATAAGAAGTATTTTAATTTGAAAGCCAGGAAAAAACACATATTAATGTCTATAAAATAAAAGTAGCTGATCCACGATTTCCTGCTTTCCTGCCGTCTAAACGTCACAGCACAGAATCTTATTCCTTTTACCGATCTCAAAATGGGAAAGACGGGAGAACATCCCACTCATGTCGGCCAATAAAGGACTGCAACGATTAAGACGTTTACACCAACCAGCCCCCCCCCCTCCCCTCGCTGGACAACGACCCTGATTTATCCTGAAGCACGCACGGCGAGGAGGCAGCTGAGGGACGCAGCGCGTCGATCGGCATCAAGTCTTCATGACGACCATTAGACGGCGTCTACAGGCCGGCTGGTTGTCTGAGAGCCTCCAGAAACCTTTCATCGGGGGGGCCAGATGGAGCCACATAAACTCTTGGGGTGGCACTGAACCTAAAATCCATAATTTCAGGATTTTATTCTACTGTTGTAGTAAAGCTGCCTTTAGAAAACTATCAGAAAGACTTAAGTAAACGCCTACTAATATCTTTTGGTTCATTGTTTGATTTTTTTAATGTTAGTAATGATCTAATATCCATAGACCAATAACAGTACATTTTGAGTTGAACAATTACTTTTTGTGTAATTATATTAGGAATAATAAGGTGTACATTTATAAATTTATTGAAAAACAAAACAATTACTAGGAGAAAGTAGATACTGGCAGATTAAAATAACAGCATTGCTGGCTGTGCATCATGGGATGGAACGCAAAACTGATGCTACTACAATTTACACTGGCCAGTGGGGGGGGGGGGGGGGGGGGGGGGGGGGGCAGGGCCCCCCCTGGTGGCGCCACAGTCTGGGAGGGGCCTCCGAGAAAAGGCTTCTCTGTCCTACCGTCACGAATGCAGACAAGGATTTTACTAAACTCAACTTGGACGTTGAGTGGAACCGCGGGACTCAGCGTTAAGCACGGTGGAGGATCTGTGATGCCGAGGGCCCGTTTCCTCCTCCGACAGCTCTAATCCGGCTGGAGTCCATAAAATCATAACATCCAGAGGCGGCATCTGCCAGCAAAATGGGTCACGGTCGGGTCTTTCAGCAGAATTACGACATCTGTCTGCAACCAGCCCAGAACCGCCTACGAGGCCGACTGAATGTTGGTGTTCGGACCTTTGTTGGTCAGCGTGTCTTTGTCCTCTTTGGTGGTGAACCAGGCCTGACTGACGGGCGACACCTCGGCCTTCTGCTCCTTATCCTCATGCAGGATCTGCACAAACAAACAGAGGCGAGCTTCTGTTTTATTTCACCGCCTCGGAACCAGCTTGGAGCTCCGCTTTTAGAAAAGAAAAAGGCCGTACAGCCACAAACTTTTACAACACATGATGTAAATGAATTTCTTCTGGACGCTGTTGTCACAGAGGACGACAGAGCAGCGCCACATCTACCTCGATCTCGGTGACCCCGTCCTCAGGGAGGTCGCCTTCGGCGGTGGCCGTCATCGTCACCTCGAAGCTCTCGTCGTTCTCAGACACTAACAGGGGAAATTGACATTTTAAATCTTTCACATCAGCTCCGTTTGGGGCTCAAGTTTCTGCGGCAGAAAGCGAAAATGTCCAAATGACGTGCTGATTCACGGCAACAATTAGGATTTGGTGCAAATCTATCGTGAGATGAAAAAGAAGTTAACTTCATATTTACACATTTAACCCACTGAGATCCTGAAATGATCCTTTCAGATGTAACGAAAGAGCCAAGTCAGAGATGGAAATAAGAAAAAAACCTCACTGGTGACGACGGAGAACTGAGGCGTCTCCAGGTTGTCCTCTGTGGAGACTCGCATCTTCTTCTGGAGAGGCTCCGACTCGTCGTCTGCAGACAGACACATTCACGCCGCCGTTAGCAGCCATTGGTCCCCAGCATCTTCTGCTTGGGGGTTTACTACAGGTGACCCTGGGATATGCGCTTTCTGTTTCAGGAGATATCGCGACAACCTTCTGTTTTCCTTTATTTTAGAGGAACATAAAGCAAATATTTTAAAGGTTAGAAAAAAAAACTGGTGACTTTGCTGCCTTACATGGATGAGGTTTTCTAATCGTCTGTCACAAATGTGCTCAATGTGAGCAACACATAAATAGCATAAAAGGTGTGCCTCAGGGTTCCTTTTTAGGCCCAACTAAGTTTTTAATTCACGCAAACGGTGTCAGTGAAACGGTTACTGATGCTTACATGATGTTTTATGCTGACGATGCTGTAGTTTACTGCGATGCTAAAACTGTCACTGCTGTGTGGAGGTCTGGAGTCTGCTTTTGACTTTATTCAGTTGGACTTGCTTCATCTGAACCTGGTCCTAAATGCTGATAAATTAAAGGCCATCATGTTTGCTAACAGGGTTGTGAAAAGTATTGATACTCAAAACGCTGTATCCGGATAAAATACTAGCTTGGCGTGTTTCTAAATATTTTAGCATATGAGGCAAAAGAAGAAGGACAAGCCTGTGTGCAAACAGTGTTTTAAAGTAGTTTTCATTAATAATTTAATATATTAAATGTCTTAATGATGTTAGCGCGACCTGTTGTCGGCACTAATGTTGTGTGATTAGCTGTGGCTAGCATGCTACTGGGCATGTGTTCATTTGGGTTATTTATTTAGCATTTATTTGCACACGTTCATGTTAAGGTTGAAAAAGGCAAGTTTTTCATGCTAATAAAATACTTTTATGCTTTTAATTATTTGTCTTTTGTTTTTATTATCCCAGCGGTGTCGACAATGTTATCGAGTATTTTCCTGGGTATCGATATCGCGTGTGAAATTTTAGCGTCGTGACAATCCTATTTGCTAACAAAAAGAAAAGCTCTCAGACTCTTCCATAAAAACACCAATAGTTTGTTGAGACTCGACAATAAGCTTTGATTTGAGTCACGTGTTGCAGAGGATTTAAAGATCAAACTAAGAGGTTTTTCTTCAGAAATAGATCTTGCTTTTCTTTCCGTGCAGGAGACATCCTACCTAAACGACCCTCCTGCCTCTGTTAGCTTACTCTGACGTTGATTATACGGATGCATCTGGCACCTCTCTGCAGATGTTGGATGCCGTCTCAACTACAGCAGAATCAACTATCACGTTAAATCCTCCGGAAGAATTTCAATTTATTTCAGGAAAAATAGAGAAATCTTCCTGTGAAACTTGCTCTTGTTTTTATGTCATATTTTATTAGCTTGTATTAATTGTTTTTACTATTACTGTCTTCGTAAATCCTTTGTTCGTTTTTGTTTTATCAAACACGGGTCCTTTCTTGTAAATTAGATCTTTGATCTAAACGAGATAACTCGTATAATAAAAGTTAAACTAAAAAGCGATAAAACACATAGGAGTGCAGCCATAGCTTCACTTTAACCGTTTATTTTAAAACAGCAGCGTCTCTGAGCCTCATTACAGCTTCATTTTGTCTGAATTAAAGCATTTTTACAGTAAAGTTTAGGAAAAGCAGTTTGAATTCTGGGTTTTTACAGCAAAACTGGTCATTCAGAGTATTCTGAAGCAGATATTATGTAAAAAACCTCATCTTTAATGAGACTGTAGGCTGTAGCTGAACTCTGTTCTTTGTCATAAATACTCAGCTTTTAACTGACCGCCTAATGTCAGAAATCATTCATGTTTAAACCACAATTCTTTGCCAGTTTGGAGGCACTGATAAGGTTCTCAGCTGAAAGTCTCCATCATGCCCACTGTTGGGTACAGTGGAGGCTCTGTGATGCTGCGGGTCCATTTCTCTTGAAAAGGCACCAGAGAACCATGTTAGATGAAATCATTAACGCTGAAATACCAGGAGGTACCAGGAGGTAACAGATGCAGAATTTCTTCCACTGTTTTTCTTTTACTGATGTGCATTTACTAAAATAAAAAACACATTTTTAAATTTCATCTTGTTCGAAAATAATATTTAAACTATTTTAGATCAAATACATGTATTAGTATATCTGTCATGTCAACAATAACTAGATAACATAAACATGCAGATAGCATTATTATAACCATAAGAAATAATACTTTAAATATTTTAGAGGCAGGATGTGTAATTGTGGCTTTTCTGTCAAATCAAAAGGAGTTGGATCATGTTATTCTTATTTGTTTTAGATTTTTGTTTTAGATTTTTGTGCAGGTAAATCAGCCAAAATCAGGTCGAAAAGCCCTCAAAGCTCATTTTAAAAATAAAAACACAAGTTTCAAACACATCAACAGCGAAGTGCAGTCATTACTGGGTTGTGTGCCTGGGAAATGTACACAACAGCCTCAGTGAGGAGCTGAGAATCAGTCTGTTGCGTTTCCGCTGACCCACCGTGTGAGGGACAGTGCAGAATGATGCTGCCGTCGCTGTCCTGAGTTACCGTGATGGGCTTCACGCCTTCAAACGCTGCTGCTTCTTCTTCTTCTGCTGCTCCTGAGCTCATCCTGCACCTGCTGCACACACAAAAACACAGCGACCTAAACGCTGCGTCACCGACATGCAGCTGGGCGTTACTGCTGCAGAAACACCAGCAAGTCTAACCTGTTTGGAAAAGGGAAAAGAAACAGCCTTTATTAAAGGGTTTAAAATATTAAACCAAGAAGGACCCAGTAACCGTCTCATATCTGCTGCCTCTACATTATGTGGTCATTTCTCACACAAATATCTATTTGGGACTTTTAGACAAGAATATGTCATTCTGATGTAAAAACAACAGATAATAAAGTTTCTATCCTGCTGTGTTGCTTGTATTTTTTTATTATTATTATTTACATTGTGAATAAAATATACAACTGCATCAAAGATTTTTTTAAAGGCATTTATTCTATATCATTTTGAGGAAATGTAGTATAATGCAGCAAGTTGTGATTGTGCAGCAATAACAGGCTGTTTATTTATCTGCATGATATACATTATATATATATATATACTATATATATATATATATATGTGTTTGTATGTATTAGACTGGCCTCTTCATTGTGTATTTCTTAATCTGCTCATAAATCTTTATCCATTGGCCTTTGATCCCAAACAAGAGAGCTTGTTCGATTTGTTTTTATGGTTTGATTTTATTGCATCTTTTCCATGTTGTCTGTGGTAACTGTATTTATGTTTCAATGCTTTTGTTTAACATCTGTTCAGCACATTAGTCAATTGTGTTGTTTTTGAGGTACTTTATAAATAAAGTTGGCTTGGCTGGCAACATAACAGTTGTTAAAAATATTTAAAAAAAAATTAATAAAATGTGTAGTTGTCATACTACACACTGCCAGTGTGTGGGATGTAAATAAGTAGAGAACATTTATATCAGAAGGAACGAAAAAAAAAAGCCGAATCAGTCATGAATTGGCACATTTTGAATTTAAATTTAATCGTAGCTCTGCTCGCTGTCGCCCTCTACTGTTTCCAACCTGCAACTACGTAAACAAGTACTTGTTGGATTTATTTAGTATAAATTAGTAATGCAAATAGTTATTATTGCACAATATGCATGCCGAATCATATATCGGATCATCCAAAGCATAATTCATGCGGAAATCACAGTATGAGATTTTTGTAATATTTATAAACCAGAAAGAAAATGTAAAATTAGTTGATTTCTCTGCGGAGTTTGGAACGCGGCCCCGTTGGGCTGAGAAAACACATTCAGGTAAACATTCAGCGTTCGTTCATGTGTTCTTTACACCGATGCAACAAAAAGCAACCCCCCCTTTGGCTCATTTTCACGACTTTTGAAATGTACCACAAAGAAAACCGCAGATTTCTCATCGTTTTACAGTTGCTCTGAATCGAAGCTAACAGTTAGCATCGAGCTAAAAGAAAGACGACATAAAAATCTGCGGCGCCATGTTTGTCGACAAGCTCTAGCTTGTGATGTCCGTGTGGTTTCATTTGAGATTTTAAGTCTATTTTTACGCTTCGTTTCGCTCCTGTACATCCCAAGGAGTCTGGCCACCAAAGAGAAAGTGAATTTTACTTTTGATTTGGCTACTTACTTCCTGTTTTTGGTCCGGGGACTTTCGAGGTACCAGGATGAAGGTAAAGTGCCAGGATGGAGGAGCGCCGCTCGGAGGCCAACCAGGTTGCCAGGTTTGATTATTATCCGTAAACTGAAGGTTAATAGATTTTCGGTTAGTTTTTAAAAACCCAGTCACCTAAAATGAAATATTAATACGCTGAAACTGATAATTCTGACCACTAATTGTAGAATAGAAGAAATTAAACTAAAAAACTTTTGATAGCGTCTGTGTTTTGGTGCAAACGCCATTTTATGTTTCATGTTTAGTCATTTCTTCTAAATCAAGGTCCATTTTATAGTGAACCAACTACTACTATGATGACCTATAGATCACCATGGTTGTTGTGAGACTCAGGGATGTTCAAATGATTTATTTTAATAACCAGAGGCATGAAAGAGCAAGGTTTACATTATTATATTGAATCTTTTATTTTGGAGGCTCGACACAAACTTTACCCTACCTTTCTTTTCCTTTTTCTTTGCATAAAAAAGAAAATGCTGCTTATACGTGTACATGTTGCCCTTTTAGTATTTAAGATCCTGTCAAGTTTACATATACACATTTCTCTGCTTGGCTTAAAACCGGAGCCAAATTTCTTGTTTGTGCACACAAACCTGATTCTGAGGCGCAATAGAAGCAAACCTGGCAACCACAGGATTTGCTAATTTATATAACTAACTTTAACAAAAACAACAACGAAAAATCCCTGATTTCTATATAAACAATCGGCACATTCTCTCTCTCTTTAAAACCTATCGCATAATTTGTAACTTTTATTCGGAAGAAAATATATATAGTTCCGCATCTGTTTCGCCCGGGTCTCTTTAGGGGACGGACGGACGTCAAAGCTGCTGGAATCCAAACCGAACCTGGAGCCAGACTAAAGCAGAACATGGCAGAACAGCCAGTGAGAGTGTGAGTTTAACCTCCAGGGTGGTTTTTGATTAAGTGTCACCGGTGGTGGTTTTATTTGATTTAAATGTGCTGTAAAACAAGCGAAAGGAAGACGTAAACACAGTCTGGATGCTGTTTGTTCACAGCTTGGTGTGCGGGGATGCTGAGGGCAGACTGGGCTCCCTGTTCAACAGAGTCCAAGCCATCCAGAAGAAAACAGGACAGTTTGATGTGAGTCTCATCTCGTTCCCACCTTGTCTCCTCCCACGCCTCCCGTCATGTCAGCCTCATTCAGCCTGGTGGTGTTTCCCCGCAGCTGCTGCTCTGTGTTGGGGAGTTTTTTGGAGCAACACCGGAAGCTGAAGCAGAGTGGCAGCAGTACAAAACCGGAGCCAAGAAAGGTGGGCAGAAAACACCTGCATCCCCTACAGAGGTGCTCAGAAAGGATTTCAGGAAGTTAGAACATTTTAAATGATCCTTAGAAGCTGTGGGTTTTTTTTCATGTGGGTTTTTTTTCATGTGACACAAAGCTGGAAAATAATGGAAATATTTCAATTTGGATATTTTTAATGGGTGTTTTGATTATTCTAATAATTAACTAGCTTACAAAGCAAGCTGCTTCATATCAAACATACATAAAAAAAATAGTTTTGTCATTGGCACGGACATCCTTGTGATGTTTGCCACTCATTATATATTTGCTCTGAAAACTTACTAGACTTCAACTTCTACAACCATCTGACCTGGAATCCAGAAATGTAAACTTTCAAGAGGAAAGGAAGTTCACTGTAGAAGAAAGAAAAGCAATCCCAGATCATGATGCAGCCACTACCATGTTTCACTGTGGCTATGAGATTATGAAGTGATGCACACTAAACCCACTTTTTGTGGATTATGGACACAACAATTATTCTGGGACTCATCAAACTGAAGCATGTTCTCGCTTCGGGATTATTCAAACAAGTATTTTCGGTTCTTTTTCCTGGAAGCTGGTATCTTCTGAAACATTTCTCCAAGTGTCCCGGCTTTGTTCCCTGTTATACCTGCTGCTGTTGAATAGTTTTTACGCTGACTGATGACAATCTAATATGTCGTTTCTAAACGGTCCATTGCTGCTGCGAAACGCCACTGAACCTTTAGGATAAGTCTATGAAATAGAAATTCTGCTCTATTTCTGGTCCGCTTCTCTTACTGACTTCCATGTCTGCAGGCTGCTGCTCTTTTTTTTTCCAAGATAAAACACCAAATGCTGCGCTCTGTTTTGGGAACCCTGGGAACTCTCCTATGATTGGCTCAGGAACCAGGAAGTAAACACGGGCTGCACTCTGAATCGAAGTAGTCCCGGACCGTACCTCTAGGTTTTAAAGGAGAAAAACATTGCTGATGGATATGATTGATTGTTTATAGGGAATGTTAGTCCCTGGGATTTAATTTAATTTAATTGTAATTTTTTTTTTTCTTATGTTGCTCTGAAACGTCGAGGCATTTAAATTAAACAAGTGACGTTTAGCCTGACGGGGCAGGTGAAGCAATGCGGTGGGGTAAACCCTGCTTTAGTGGCCCTTTTTTAACAGTGAACTGTGACGTGTCGCATTTCAACAAAATTTTTAGTTTATCAGAATTCATCCATGAAGGGTCTGAACTCAAGCAACCTGAACCAGCTTCATGTTGGTTTTTAGATTTGTTTTCCATACAGCTGAACTGATTTGGTTCATTGAGCAGCTTTTAAAACTGCCTCCATAATAACCTAACAATAATAAACTAACTCAGGGCTGTCAAACTCATTTCTACATCGAGCCACTTTGGCATCATGAAGTCATTAAAACGGTCGGTTGCATCTGTATAGGTGATACTTTTGATTTCATAATTTCATTCCTGTTGACATGGAAATAAAAAAAATGCACAGTAACATAAAAGTAGCACCTTAGGCCCAGTTTATACAGTTCACCTGCAAAAAAGTTTATCAGGGTGAGTTACTCTTTAAACTCATCATTCTGCATCACTTTTTTCTCTTTTTGGACATTTCTGGGTTGTTTCAATGTGTTGTGGGAAAAGCCTAGTGGCAGGATGCTGTTACTACACAGTTAACAAATCAACATTCTATACAGCAGGCACAGTTTTAGCCACTTTATACAGTTTAAAAGGATATATGCCTCTACTTTATGACATGATATGCCTTTTTTGGCTCTTGGGGGCCGGATCAATTGCCTTGATGGGCTGGATTCGGCCCGCGGGCCTCGAGTTTGACTCGTACATTCATTCAGTCAAATTTAGGGATGCAGAAGTTAATTTTGTTGCCTTTTTTTTTTTCCAGCTCCGATCCACACTTACATTCTGGGAGCAGCGAGCCAGGAGACGGTGAAGAACTTCCCCAATTCTGACGGATCTGAACTTGCTGAAAACATCACATATTTAGGTAAGACTGCGAAGGTCAGATCTACACTTTCCTTAAAAAGGACGGGATTAGATTGAGACCTGAGACTGCAAAAATCATCAATGCACGCAAAAATCTTCAAATGAAATAATACATTCCATTAGAAATAATAAAACGGCTTTATTTTAGTCTCATGCACATTTGTACAGGATTACATGGAGGTCTGAGATTTAACAAAACCAAACATGTATTCAAACCTTAAAGTAATTAATTAATAAATTTTGTTAGTCTAAAAATTCAAATGGCTCTTTATTATCCTCCCAAACGTCTGTGTTGGGAATATGGATGGCTGGGAATGGCAAACTCAAAAATGGATAGAAAGATATAAATAAAAGAATAATCATTTTAGCTGGACTTTTATGGAGGGTTTAAACAATGTATGCAGAATTATACAAGTTTTATAAAACATCTTTTTGAAAATGTGCTTTATTTCCTATTCATATTTTTTTTGTATCATATTTTAATATAAATGTTTAGGTTAAATAAGATTTCTGAAACTCAAAAGTGGATGGACCTTTTTAAATAAAATGCAATGCAAGCATATCAATTTTAAACGTTTTATTGAATGCAGTAAAAAGTCAATAGAAATAAATGCAGAGATAAATTTATATATTTTTGAATTTTAAACAGAATTTATTGATTAAATATTTAGTTTTTTGTGACGTAATTTTCAGGCTTCTATAGTTTGTAGTGCTTGGCACCTTTACCACCCAACCAGTTTAGCCTTTTTAGAAGTAGTGGAATTTTTAAACCCTCAATCTAGACTTTAAGACTACAACATGTGTGCCATTCTGAAATATTAGTGTAAACATCAAATAAAAATGTAAATTCAACCACTTTCCTCTTCGCTCTGAATGAATCTGATCGTCTGAGATGTCCAGACAAATGCTGTCTGTCTTCCTGCTGCGTTTCAGGTCGCCGTGGCGTGTTCACGGGCGCGTCCGGACTGCAGCTCGCCTATGTCAGCGGTCAGGAGGCCCTGCAGGAGCCGGCGCCGGCTCACTGCTTCACCTCCAAAGATCTGTCGGCGCTCGTCACGTCGCTGACAGGCAGCTCCAAGTTCAGAGGCGTCGACATCCTGCTGACGTCGCAGTGGCCCCGAGGGGTGTGGCACTACGGGAACAACCCGGTAACCCCGAGTTTGTTACGCTTCCTGGTGACTATATAGAAGTACTTTAAAGTAAAGTTCTTGTATCCGTGTCGCAGGAAGTGAACACAAAGTCGTGTGGAAGCGGCGCCATCGCCAGCCTTGCTGACAAACTGAAACCGCGGTACCACTTTGCTGCACTAGAGGGCGCTCACTATGAAAGGCTCCCATACAGGTAAGCTGCAGAGCTGAACCAGGCTTTTTATTTACCCCCTTTTAGACAAGGTTCTGATTCTGGGCGGGCGCTGAAACCACTTCAGAACCTTCCCAAGTACGTGTTTGTTTCGCCCCCCCCCCGCGCAAAGATCCGTGTCTGTACATCACTTTAGAACTTTGTTCTGCCTCTTTTCTAAGTTGGGTGTAAAATATTTGGAAATCAAAGAAGCAAGGAGGCGCTCCTGGTCTGAATCCATTCTGATGAGGACCCGGTCTTGTCCTCTGAGTGCTTGGGGATTAGGTCCCGCTTTGTGGGCCTCTGGCGGGGTTTGAATCTCGACTTTCCTGACCACAGGTCCAAAATTTCTGCTTTCTGATCTTTGAGCCACTTCATTTTTTTGCCATGTGAGACGTCCAGAGATCATCACCCGGTCATCGTTGGATTAGTGGAAATAGTTGATTTCTTTGTTCCACTATTACAGCAGCGTTCCTGGTGTTAAATTGGCTTCTTTGCTGCTGTTCGTCCTCACTCTCACTTGCTGCCAGTATTGGGCAAGCTCTGCTCTGGTGGCAACCCAGGTCTGATTCTGAAGCACCTCTGCAGCTTCTTGATGACGAACTGTTCTGTCGTCAGCAGTTTCCATCATGTGAGGCCACGCTGATGGCATTACTGACTCAGGATGACGGCGGTTTAAAGCCCGTCTGACACTCCATGAGAGCAATCGGGCTGCTGATACGGGGATTTCAGCGGGACCTTTTCTAACCACAGATGACTGTAGATGTTCTGCCTTCTCCCTGTTCTCAGGAATCACATGGTTCTCCAGGAAAACGCTCAGCACGTCAGCCGCTTCATCGCCCTGGCAGCCGTCAACAACCCCGCCAAGAAGAAGGTAAATTACGTTGGAGTCATCGAAGCTTTTCTACGTTCGCTGCACTTCACCACTGACCAAGCTGTCCCTCCAAACCTGAACACTTTAAGCACATTTTTACTCCTTTTTTTTCTCTTGAGTGATAAGAACAGTAGATTTTCCCCACAGTTTCTGACTAACTTGTGGTACCTGCAGTATCTGTACGCCTTCAACATCGTCCCCATGAAGAACATGGATCCGATGGAGCTGGTGAAGCAGCCGCAGGACGCGACCGAAAGTCCCTACAGACGCCCGGCCAAAGACAAAACGGGCACACAAAAACCGGCGTTCAGCACCGCAGACGAAGAGGTGAGACACGGCTAATATGGCTGATATGCAACAGCATTTTAATCCAACGTGTCCTTTGAAGAGGGTCTTTTTATGCCGTTTTTAGGCATCTTAATTAAAACCTTGTGGCTAAATCGCCTCATTCTGACAAGCTTTATTTAGGTAAAATGTTTGTTCAGTATGAGGGATTGCTGCAAAGCCATGGACAATGCAGACAACTCTCCCTGTGGCTCTACGCTTCTCCAGGAGTGAATGCTGCTTGTCGGGACTTTGAAGCAATCAACTGGTTCCCTTATATAGGAAATTTTTGACCAATCTGTATAATCTGATTGAATTTGACTTTGTAAAGTGCCTTGAGATGACATGTTTCATGAATTGGCGCTATATAAATAAAATTGAATTGAAATCGAATTAAAAATGAGATTAAAGTCCAACCAAAATCTATATTTGATCAAACTGGACTGGGTCAGATTTTACAGTTTTTAATTTTTTTATTTTTATAACGTGTTTCAGTAATCATTAAACGAGCATTAAAGGCAGAGTTAAACTGCTTTTCTTGGTTCAAAAAGCTGCATTCACATCTCTCCTGTTAAACTGTAAACAAAAACAATTGTATAACTTTATTTTTGAGCTCAGGGAAGTAAAGTTCTCCACTTATAGAACAGTATAAACTGGATTTTTGAGCGGCTTTCACCTTTTTTGTACCCTGGTTTTTGCGCAGGAGCCGGTCCACCAGTTCTTCTTCGACCTGGGCGGGAAGCAGGGCGGCGCCTCTCGGGGTCACGGCAGGAAGAGGCCTTCGGACGGAGACGGGCGAGGTCGAGGTCACCGACACGACGGAGACGGACATCCCAAACAACCGCGCCGGCACCGTGAGTCGAAACGCTACGTGGACTCAAAACCACCATATATGGTCATGTTTGTATTAGGAATAGCGAAATAAAAAAGTCTCACCCAGTCCAGCTTTATACCAACTCGTGGTCAAAGATGGGAAATCTGTACTTTAGTGAGATTTCTGTGCCGCTTATGACGCATATGGGACTAAATGTACAGCTGATCCAGGCTTATAAAACGTACTCCAAGAATGATTGCTAGCATTGATAAAGAAATTAAGAAAAGTAACTGGTGAATGAGACCTTGATGAATCCTGAGTTTTTTTTTTCCCGCGTGCAGCGCAGCCTACAGGTCCCTGCTGGTTTTGTCTTGCCAGTCCTCAAGTGGAGAAACATCTCGTCGTCAGCATAGGAACGCACGTAAGTTCACACCCTGGGAACTTTAAAAAAAAAAATCAACCCATAAAATTCTCCAAAAGGTTTGTTAGATCTGACAAGCTGTTCGTTTCAGAGTTCTTCATGCCTCCTTTGACTTTTTCACATTTTTTTGCGGTACAACCTCAAAATGTAATATTTTATTAGGATTTTATATGATCTGTTTCTGGCCTCTACTGCGCTTCCCTCTATGCCCGCTCTCTCTTTCTACCTGAACCTGACGAGTGCACTTACTTCTTAGTAGCTTTGATATTAAATGCATTATGTCCTCGCTGAGTAAAAGCCTCTGTCAGAGGGATAATCTATTTTTTGAGCTGGGAAACTAACCCTGAACACACCACATTACCTGCGTCTCTTTTGGGCAGTGTTACCTGGCTCTGGCTAAAGGCCCGCTGACTCCCCGCCACGTGCTTATCCTGCCCATCGGCCACTACCAGTCTGTGGTAGAGCTGAGCTCCGAGGTGGTGGAGGAGATGGAGAAGTACAAGTCGGCCCTGAAGGGCTTCTACAAGAGCAAAGGAGAACGCTGCGTCCTGTTTGAGAGGAACTACAAGAGTCAACATCTGCAGCTGCAGGTAAAACGCCAACATCTGGACTTGCAGAGCTCAGCGTCATGCTCTAAAAACTGAATTATCTGTCGAAACCTGGGAAACGTCACATTTAGCAGGTTTCAGAAAATCAGATGACTATATATTTTCAGGCCTGAAAGAAAGAGGGAAATGAAAAAAAAAAAGCAAACTAAATAGAATCAGGCGGCTTAGGAACATTTTCGTTTTACAAAGTGTCTGAAAGTTAATTCTGTTGTGGCCCAGCATTGGCAACACAAAAAAATCCGCAAGGGCCACAGATGAACCATGACGAGTAATTTACGCGGGCAAAAATAAATCAGTTTTCCAGGTAAAGTCCTTTAGTTTGTGGTTTTTCTCCTTTGCAAGCAACTTACGCCAACCCAGATGCATGCTGGTCCTACCACTGACAGCCTATTTATAAACTTAATCTACACAAACTGCTCATAACCAGAAGCAAAGAAACACAACTAAACCAAAAACATGATCTCAAAACAAATATCAAAGTAAAATGAATAACCTTAACTAGATTATCCACAAAAAATAAAAATATTAATAACAAAATAATTGGCTCCTACAAATTCTTTGGGGCCTTTCATTAGATACATTTGGACATAATGAGATCCATAATTTGTAAACACTTTATATCCAGATCCTCTTTGATTGTTTTAATTCTCACACCTTTTTTGTTTTTCAGATCGTTCCCGTTCCGCTCAGCCGCTGCACCACCGAGGACATCAAGGAGGCTTTCATGGTCCAAGCTCAGGAGCAAAACATGGAGCTGATGGAGATCCCTCAACACACCGACCTCAAACAGGTTAAAAGCAGGAGAGATCAAGAGAGTAAAAGAACACTGAAGAACTGCCGTTTATCTGAAAAGTTATGGTTTTGTAATGTCTGTGTTCAGATTGCTCCTCCAGGGACTCCTTACTTCTACGTGGAGCTGGACTCTGGGGAGAAACTCTACTACCGCATCCAGAAAAACTTTCCTCTGCAGTTTGGAAGGTGGGAGGAAAAAACATTTACTTATAAACAACTCTAAACTAAAACCAAAACCTCTTCACTGGTCAAACTGCAAGGTGACCAGAGAGGGCGCCAGAGAGCTGATCAGTTATTGTGACTGTTTAAAAAGAAGTAATATCCATCTTGTACAAGACATGCATGTATAAAAAAAAAGAAATGTATTCTCCAAATTGCTCAATGAAACCTTGACTGAGCTGACATAAAAGAGTAAAGAGATTTTGCATTAGTGTTCATGGAAACAACCGTTTGTGTGCAGGGAGGTATTGGCCAGCGAGGCGTTGCTGAACATCCCAACTCGAGCTGACTGGAGGGAGTGTAAACAGAGCCGAGAGGAGGAAGAAGAGAGCTGCAAACGGCTGAGAGATGATTTCCAGCCATATGACTTTGCCTGGGACGACTAAAACACACACACACACACACACTTGTTTACCAGTTGTGGTGAGGACCTTGGTCGACAAGCTGCATCGTGGAACCTCAGTTTATTCAACTTCTGAACTGGGGTCTGGAGGGATCAGACAAGTTCGTGCTGTATGAAATCCCTTTTAATTGTATTAGGTTATACTTTAGATTTAAAGAGGATGGGCAGGTTTTGTTATGAAAGATGGAAAAAAAAATTCTTTTGTACATTTTACAGCATTTTTAAGTTCCCAAACTGTCGATATGATTGTGCTGTGTTAACTTTTTCTGGATACAAATTTTTCTGTATTTAATGTTACAATAAACAGTTTTTAACAAAACGTTAACCATTTTGGGGTTTTTTTGGTAATAGAGTATGGTGCGTTCACTGATTAGAAAAAAAAATGACTTTCTGGCTGATCGCTGGTCAACATTGATTGTGCTATGATTTAGCCAAGTCAATCAAAACGTTTCTCTGCACATCCTTTAGCTACTTCCTTGAAAAAGGTTACACTGTGAATCATTGGCATTATGTTAGAGCAGTTATTCCCAAACTATTGTTCGCGTACCCCTAGGGGGTACGCGACGTCATGACAGGGGGTACGGGAAAAGATTTTGGATAAAAAAAAAAAATGCAGGAAAAAAAAATAATCAAATGCCGTCCAATAGTGGCCTCGTACGCGAAGCAGCAACCTTAAATTCAATGAATAGCACGAGCTGGAGTAGGGCTCGGGCTTGACACTGATAAAGTTGGTTAGAGGCGACCTGTGACGTCCCCGGAGAAGGACAGGAGGAGCCGCAGGGTTTCTGCTGGCGCAGAGGGAGAGGAGTGCCGTCATCAGTGGGCGGTGGAGGGGGTGTGGTTCCTCCGCTGATCGCAGCCGGCGGGGTCCAGCCGCTGTGGAGAGGCTCCGTCATCGTAGCCGCGGAGGTCATTATGCGGCCGGGAGGTGAAGAGGAGCCGAGCGCCTCAGCGCACGGAGGAGCTGCGCGCAGCCCTCCAGGTCCTCCTCGGTCTTCACAGCCTGGTCCAAGAAATTAATGCCATTCGCCACTACATATTTATGTGAGAGAGGATTTTCATGTCTGACCAGCCTGAAAACTAAATACCGACACAGACTATGTGTGGAAGACAATTTAAGACTGAAACTGTCGCCGATTCGGCCAGACATACAGGGGTTATGCGCGTCCTCTCAAGCACACCCCTCACATTACAGACTGCGGTGAAGTTAGTTTGATATTGGACATTCAAGCTCCGCGGAGTCAGCGGGATCCAGCTCATGGTTGATCCGGTTGAAGGACTCCGTTTTCGGCCAGCGTCTCTCAGCTGCTCCCTCCTCCCACACGCGGTGGTGCAGTTAGGGACCGTCAAAAAAGTTTTGAACCAAGCACTCTTGAGAAATAAAAATCAATAAATTCCTTATCTAGTGACTAGCTAAGACAAAACTAATAGGAAATCATGCCAATAAATAACAGCTGTAAGGCACACTAATTTTTATTCCATTTTAAGGCTTTGTCTATTTTTAAAGAATTGTTATAGCAAAATGTGATATTTCTTCAATAGCTTCCAGGTTATGTGACCCACTGACTCCAAATCTATGTAAAATTGTTCTACTATTTTACCTTGATGGGGCACACTCATTTATATCCCATTTTAAGCTTTTTTCTATTTTTAAAGAATTTGTATTATTAAAAATAATTGATATTTCTTCAATAGCTTCCAGGTCCGCAGTTTTGGCTGTATTCTGAACAGGCTCGTTATAGTCTTTGTTCTTGTTTGTTACATGTCATTATGTTATGCCCTTTTATAATGCAGATGTATTTAGTATCTGCAGTCCAGTTAATAAAACTCTGATCCCTATGTTGAATGTTTCTTTTTTTTTGGGGGGGGGGGGGGGTACGCGGATGGAGATGAAATGCTCCAAGGGGTACGCGATGCAAAAAGTTTGGGAAGCACTGTGTTAGAGCAACCCTCTCCTGTATATCCATCTAATCTGAAGGCTTTTTTTTATTAAATGTATGACCTTTCCTATGGTTTTATTTATACCTCCATGCTCAATTGATCAGTTTCATATGCAAACAATGTAATCCTTCAGGAAATCCTACTTGAACACAACTGTCAGTTTAACCATTTTAAATGCAAACTGAGTTGTCACACCCCTCACCAATCCTTGTCCTTTAACTCACACATACCTTTTTTTGTAAACACCACAACGCCCCTCCTGGTACCTTTAGGATATACTCTTACTAGGGGTGTAATGATACATTCACAACATACAGCAGTCAGTCAAAACTGCCAGGCAAGAATATTAGAGGTACATGGCAAATCTGGAAGAGCTTTAGTTGTGTAGAGCTCAGGTAGGAGAATCTGACTGCGTATATATTAGTTATGCATGTCAGAAATCTGGCCTTTATAAGAGATGCAAATCAGCAATTCCTTCATTTGGTCAGGGCAAGAACAACGTTCCAAAGTAAATGGCTCTGGCTAATTTGGAGGCCCAGTTTGAGCTTTTCTAAGAGACATAAAACACTTTAAGATAATGAAAAAGCTAGACATTTAAAAATTTAGAGCACAATATTGCAATCTTGGTAACAGGTGGCAAATAAAAAAAAACTATCACAACTGGATCAAGAACATAATGCAGCAAAAACAAGCAACTTAAACTAAATGAGTGCATATTTGTTGCAGAACAGGCCAAATCTTAAGACTTCTTAAAAATATGAAAATTGTTCAACACAAGCCATGTGGGTGACAGTCAATATTTGGAAGAAGGTGGTTTGCTCAGATAAACATAAAATTGGTCTTGGAAAATTCTTGTATATCCTGCCCTAACAAACTATCCTCAGAGAAACAGGGTGGCGACAGGAAGCTTAGCTGACGGAAGGATGGAGCTAAATACAGAACGGTCCTGAAAGAAAAGCTGTGTATGGCTGCTTGAAACGAGGTTCACCTTCGGCAGAATGACCCTAAAAAACAACCAGAAATAAAATGGAACGGCACTTTAGATCAAGCGATGAGTGCAACTGAGAATCTGCAGCAAGATTAACAGAAACTTTCCCTGCCTGTTCTTTAAAACTTTCTGAGTTTTAAAGAACAGGCAAACACAGACGACCCATAATATTTGTATAATATGTAGAGCCAAAGAGAAAGGTAAGGAAACCTAAACCCTAGGTCAGTGGCTTTAATACCCAAATCTAATTTAATAACTGGCTTATCCCATGAGGAGTAAACCTAACGTAGATGGAAGAGAAACTCAAGGTCAATGGATTTAATACAACTTCATTAACTTTTTCGGTTTCGTTTGACTTCTGGTGTGTACTTGCGGCAGATGACAGTGATTGTAAAAATGGTGGCACCCTGCGAATGCAGCCGTGTACCCTTAAACTATTTAACTTAATTCCTTTATAAAATGGTCTCAAATTCCTACATTAAGAATCAATTTTAGACGTCTTTACTACATACACACACACGTACGAACAAACTACACATTGGTGCTTTCCACACAGACGGAAGTGTTTTGTTTTATTTCAAGAAAACCTGAATTTAAAATCAGACACCTCAGTCTGAAAACAAAAACAACACTGAAAGATTTGGTGTAACACAAAATGAATGTTTATTAGATCCTTATTTGGCATCTTAAACACATGAACTGCATTCATAATATTTGCATAAAACTCCACAGTTCTTGGTATAAAAAAAGAAAAGAGCTCCTTATGCACAGTGTCAAAATAAAACATTTAGTAATCCACAAATAATCAGGCTACAGCACATTTAATTTTAGGCATTTGGTAAACAAAAACAGAAGGGATATTAACATAAGATTTAAAAGAAGAAACTGATAAGAGTCCTAAGTGTTCCCCTTTGTCTCTTCGTGTAAACTAAAAATTATTTGATTCTGGTAAGCCAAAAAATAAAATTAAAGTTCAGTTTTGCCTTCTGTGTACAAAAATAATTCATGACTGACGCTTCATACACTCACAGGCCGATGTGGCCATCCTGTATGAATCCAACTAACAAACCAAGGAATGACTGATGTCTAGTATTAAAATGGCTTAAACTCTAAAGCAGCAGATTACAATGGTGAGGACATTTGTTAAAATAAAGAAAATAGATGTTTTTAATTTACATAAAGTCCCTGGACTTCTTGATGGCACAACAAAGCAACATGCTGAAGATCATTCCAAAAATCTGCAGAAAGACAAGTGGGGGAAGGGTGGAAAATTACTTCTCAAATGATTTGAGATGAACAGAAAACTTGACAAAAAGTATAATAATAGTGCAATGAGAATAGACTTTCACCTGCAAGAGTTTCATTAAATTTAACTGTACATTTTTAGAGAATAGATTGATCTGATATGTTCTTTAAAAAGACCAATACTGCATCAATATTTATAGCATTTGGGTTATCATTAAGGGTTTTCAAACCTGTTAAGATATTAATGTTGCCCGTTTGGAATACGAGGAGCAGAACATTGTGTTGATAAAACCATTGAACAAAACATCATTTGGCATCTTAATTCTGAGTTACTTTTAATGGGTGAATCTAAACATTTTTTGCAAACCATGAAATGGGTCTCAACCATATCAACATGCAAATTTTACCTTCTTACTGGAGAAGTAAACCCCTAACCTGACAAAAGTCAAACTTCTATTTTACTAAAGAAGGCATCAGTTTTCAAACGCAAACACTTTCTATATGTTGCACTATTATGAACATTTTCCTTCAAGCTAATAAAAATGCTTGGCTACAAGTTAGCCCAGTTAAGATGTTTTTTTTTTTACTAATGGAAAGCTAAAAAGAAAATAAAAAGGTCTGCTAAATTACTGCCATAACTCGTGGAGAAACTAAGCTAAAAATGTGCTAAATTGGGGTTTTACTAGTGGAAAGGATGAGTAAACATTTTTTAAATTAGCACCTTTTACTTATAGAAAAAATAGCCAAAACGTAGACCAGTTTATTTACTGAGAATGCTAATTTTATGTGTGCTAAATTATTATTTTTTAACAAATTGAAAGACTAAACAAGCATTGTCCTTTAAAATCTAAATGGTGTACCAAGTGTTGGTTTAATTTCTTCAGCTATAGGTTGGCGTATGTCATAATGTGGAGCATGGCCATCTATGCAGGTATAATTTATATTTATGTCCAGTTTTTGTAGGCTGCAAACCAGATATTTTGGCAGAGCATTAGGATTACATGTGTTAAACCATTACTGCACTGAATATTTAGTTTTCCTTCGGGATCAATAAAGTATATTTGAGTTAGATTTTTTTTATTTGAATAACAGCTTTAAAAAAACAAAACAAAAAACACTGAATACCTTTTATACTGAATAGCCTTCCTTATTTGTTCACTGCACATATTAATCTGCACGGGTGTGCAGATTTTAAAAGCATATTCCCGCCCGCAAACAAATTTTAAAGACTTCAAAGGTGGGAATAGGCAGGAAAGGAAGGGGGGAAAGCAGCAGCTAGCTTGATCTGCCATATTGAATCATGGAGTGGTGATAAAAGCTAGTACACCACAGTTCAGACGGTTGAAAAGGCTTTGTGGAGCCCAGCTGGTCTGAGCCTCATCAGTTTGAGCTGCTGGCTCAAGGCGCTGACTCAGCAATGCCTGAAGCCGATGCTGCTGAGGTGGGTTTCAGAGTGAGGCAGCAACTCTCTGCATGTGAGCCCCCTCTATGGCAAGACGATTAACATTTAATCGATAAACAGGATATTACGGATATCTGCAACATAATTTTGCAAAGTCAAAACTCTTATTCAAGATATCTGTAATTAGATTTTGACTAGTCAAAACTCCAATTACAGATATCTGTAAACCAGTTTTGCCTAGTAAGATTCAAATTATTTTGCCATTCATGTCTCGTTTGTCATCATAGATATCTGTAATTTAGTTTCGACATGTCAGAATGAAATTAGCTACATCCTTAATCATAATTCATACTAGTAAATGACATCTATAATGGTAAGTCTAGATAGTTAAACTTAGGGTTAAACAGTGGTCTTGCATTAAATTTTGAATCCGCATTGCTATTGGTTGAAAAAAAAATGTTTACGTAATTTGGATTAAACAGTGGCAGAGCTACCAACTTCAATCACTAAGAGGGCGGCACACTGATAATTTTAGACAAAAGCAGGATATCCACAAATATGCACCAATTTGTCAAAAATAATGACCAGGATATGTAGACAGTACTTGTTAACAGTTTATCCCCCCCCCCCAAAAAAAATTAAATCAAAAAAAAAATTGGGGGGGGGTGAGTTACCCTTTAAGTATTCCTCTAGTTTCACACTCACCATAATGACTCCAATACCAATGCCAACTCCTCCAAGGATGTGCAGCTTGCTGTTGAATACCTCGTCAATGGCGCTTGGGCAGCTCTGTAAGAGAAAAAAAGTTGTGTACAGAGCAAGTTTCTTTTTTTTTTTCCTTTTTCCTCCCCCATGTTGGAAACCGTCCGAGTGTCCAAAAAAGTTTATATAAAAGTTTGATGTAGTAGTAGTAGTAGTAATGGGCTTTATGCGCCCGGATATATTTACAGTTTAGAGAACGTAATAAAAAGTCAAAACCTTTACTAACACTATTAAGGCATGGCGCATTCTGAAGAAAATGTTTGGTCAGAATGAAAATCTTTCATCTCTGACAACAACGGTAGAAAACCCGGATTTGACAGTAGAGGGCGCTGGTCCTGATCTTAGGTCTTTGCAAGATGCTGGCATTACCAGGATACATGATCTTTGGAATAATGGAAAATTCAAGACATTTGAGGACTTAAGAACACAATATGACATTGTCTCCAGGGAATTTTATAAATATCTTCAGCTAAGGCATTACGTTAAAGAAAAAATGGACTCACTTGAGTTCCCAGAGAATTATTATTTACTTGAAAAAAAAACTATTCTTGATTGTCATAAATGTGGGAGATTTGTGTCAAGATTCTATGTTGAATTACAAGCCCTAAGGACAGATAATATGGAGAATTTAAGATCAACCTGGAATATAACTCTGAAAAGCACAATTGATTCAGAAGATTGGAAAGACATTTTTACTCTATCTTCTAGAATCTCAGTATGTAACTGCTATAAAGTAATGCAATATAATATTTTACATAATGTACACATCTCTCTCTCTCTTATCAAGTACAAACCAGGAAGTTTTCCAAATTGTCCCAAATGTAAAGTAGTCACAGGGACTACAATTCAGTTCACTGAATATGGGAGTGTAAAATTATAGGAGGCATTCTGGCAAGCAGTATGTCGAGAAATTAGCTCCGCTATAGGACAAACACTTCTCCCTAGCCCAGTCCTGTGCCTCCTTGGGTTCATACCCAGTCATCTGGATACTCACAAAGAGACTGTGCAATACCTATTGATGTTGGCCAGAAAAATCAATAATGCTTAAATGGGTTAGTTGTGATGCCACTTCGATCCAGCTACGGAAAAACTTACTTTCTGAAGTTATTGTATTAGAAAGATTAAAAATACTGTCTGAATAGGAAATTCTACGCTTTCAAAAAAAGATGGGAAGGTACTCTCGAATACTTCAAAATTAAAAGACCAGTAATGTGAATCCGAATGATGTATATGTTCAAATTTATGTATAAATTGGTTACTTTTCTCAAATGATTGCTGTAATTTATGTACATGCCCCTGTTTTGTTTTCTGCATCAGTGCTGTATAAGGTTTGTCCTGTTTCTTTTTTTTCCTTCCTTTTTTTCCCTTTGTATAAATGTTCAAAATACCTAATAAACATAATATATAAAAAAAGAAGTCAAAACTAGAATAAAGTACTTTTACTCTTCAACGTAAATAGTTACTGTCAAAACCTATGCCTATAGATTGTAGTTTGCATATTATACTGCGCTCTATACTTTAGAAAATGGATTGATGGGTGTTTTTTTATACACATTCATTTGTGCAGAGACAAGTCCTACACTTCAAAAACAGTCAAGCTGAAAATTACGTGGAAGACCATTAGCGTTTCTTGTTCATCTCAGTGCAACATTACCTTGGTTATGAAGGACTCCAGTCCTTCCTGCTTTGGACAGATGTCTTTGGTACCATCGAACATCGTTCCTGTATTGCCGCAGCAGCTCAGCTGTGAAAAAGAAACAGTTCAGAAAGAGTCTAAACTAACAGTTCTTTTTTGATTTGATGATGTCTGGATAAAGGCTCTCACCCCATAGTGGATGGCGCGAAGCGTCTCCCTCAAGGCTTCCTGTTTGGTGGTCTTGTAGTTGTCAAAGGTCTGCTTATAAAACTCGGTGACATCCTCTATCACCTTTAGAGACAAAAATTAAAATGCTGATAATTTAAAGGAATTTACATCAGATGTACAGGCTTCCCTTTTCAAATTTGACATTAACTGATTATTCAGTCATTTATTTCAAAACAGAAACTGATTCATTTTGCAGAAAGTGATACATTTCTGGTGTTTACTCCTGTTGATTTTAGTGTTTATGTAACAGTAATAAAAATCCTTTTTTTATTGACTTATGCCCAGGCTATGGCCTACACAATCCTATTACAGACTGCTAATCTAACCGGTTCCAGCAGTCATGAACACTAAAGGGAGCGGCATGAAAAAAAAGTTGTTTTGCAAAGCTCAGAGTTTGGTTTGAATTTCCTGAGTTGGTACTGCAGCTGGAGCCAGAAGTGCCACAGACTTATCTAGGACATTAAGCACAGCAGTAACATTTATATTAAACAACTCTTTAAGTCTTACCAGGGCTTGAGAAATGGAACTGGACTCTTGCTCAGTGGTCAAAAGTCCTCTAATCAGATGAACATTTATATTTCGAAGTTCCACAGTTTGGAGGAACAGTGGAGAGACCAAGAAGCCACATTGCTAGAAGTCCGGCGTGAGGTTTTCACAGTCAGATATGGCCACAAAACTACTAATACTTGCTGTAATCACCGTGGCATCATATCTGGACCTGAACTCCAGAGAAAACCTCAGTTGTATTGATAAAAGTAAGATGAGACCCAGGGACATATCCCTTCAGACCAACCTGGGATTCCAAGAAACTAAGCAGAACTGAAGGCTGATCTTCATGCCACGCTGCACTTGTGCAAAAACTACCCCCAACCAGGTACTCTGTGCAATGTAGTGTACAGAACATTTACATGCTGCTCAACTGGGCCGCTTGATGGTTTGAAAAACTTAATTTGGGATTTACCCTTGCCCCGTAATGAAAACTAAATGCTTTTTTAAAAAAAATGCATTATTCTGGTTTATTGAGAAGCAGTTGTCCAGTGAGTAAGTTTTTTTTTTTTTTTTTTTAGTAAGTTTTAGTTATACCTTGTTTTTGTTTGAGAGTCCCCAGATTCCTGCAGCCACTTCAGCAGCAAAAATGATGAGCAGGAAGAGGAAGAACTAGAACAAGAAACAAAAAGTCTTTTTTTTTGTTGCGTCAAGCTGCATTATAAAGTCCTCCCATATAAATATTCCTGTTTGCAATTACACTTATTTGATGCAAGCAGTACAGAAAGAAAAAGTTATTTTTTTATTATGACGTCTGTCTGCAGCTCTCAAGAGGCGAGACTCACCAGTCCCAGCATGCATGGCGACTCTTTAATCGCTCCACAGCATCCCAGGAATCCCACAACCATCATTAGAGCTCCAGCAGCAATCAGGAGGTACACCCCTATGATGAAACACAGTCACTGAGGAGAATTATGGGAGTTTTTCATGCTACAATAATAGTGGGAAGCAAAAATTATTGTGTTCTTAAAGTGACATCATCTGTTGAAGCTTCTTTAGATTTTGAAAATGTTGAAAGGATTTTTTTCTGGCATAGTTATTGATCTGTAAACTATACAAGTTACATTTTCCAAAAATAAAAACCATGTCAAATTTAAAACTTTAGCACATAGTATCTTCAATTATATTTAATAATGCAAAAGTTGACAGTTTTTTTTTCTTTCAAGAAGTTTTTTCACCAAGTGAAGCCCGTTACACACAGAATCAGGTTTTCAAGCCCGTTTCTGTTCGATATAATTTTCCATTAAAATGTAAAGCAAATAATGAAAAGATAAATACCAAAATGAAATCTTCTTGAAAAAAAAAAATGGATAAAACTAGCTAGGTACGTTTTTAGATATTGGAAAATTCATGAAACACCTGCTAAATAAGCAGAATCTAAATAAACCAAGTTGTTTTATGGAAAGTAAGTTTTTAACTTATGATTTATGTATAAATTGTTGGCAAAATGTATTCCTCATGTACATCATTCAGTTTTAAAGCATTATTGGTATCAATGACAATATCCATGTTGATCCTTCTGGGACAGTATAAGCCAGTTGGAAAGAAAATTTAAAAACAAAATTAAAACTAGTAAGTTCTGTTTAAAGCTCTCTTCTCTTTAAAAGCAAAAATGTTTTATGATGTAATTTTCAAACTCAAATCAAACTGACTTTTGTTTTTTTATTTACTTTTAGGCAGATTTATCAAACGGCTATTTGCAAAACTTTGTACTTTTCAGCCATTTGTTATTATTTGGTAACCAACCTAATTTATACCCCTCCCTTTGGCATTAGACGAAAAATAAACAAAATAATTAAATTAAAATTAAATAAGCTGACAATCCATAAGCTTTCCTGAATCTCCAATTTACAGATGTATTTATTTTTTTGATCAAATGATTGGACGTCTTGTGACTATGTGCAAGCACACGAATCCTCCTCTCTAGAGCTGTTATTAAGATGTTTGTCATTTTATCCCCAGACTCTGTCCGGCTGCTGCCTACTTCTCAAGTCAGGGCAACGGGGGCGAAACACAAAGAGTCCGGGTGGGCAAGCGTGCTGGTCTCTGGGACGGACCCTCAGAGGAGTCTCAAATCTGGGGAACAAAGCCTCAAGTGTCCAGCTGTGAATAATGACGACTGTGTTTGTCTGGCTCCGCCGGGTCGCAGTAGACCAGCCCGTGTAGCGGCCCCCAGAGAAGGCATCTCCTACTGCTGCTCTGTCCGTCACACCCAACAAATTCACAACATTTTTACCGGGTTAATTTCAGGAATCTGTTACCAAAAGCAGATCCTAAGTGGAAAAAAAAACTCAAGACTTCTTAATTTCACATCAGAAGCAATAATTTTAAGACAGTGAGCTCCATTTTGAAAGTTGGGTTTATCAAATCACATCACTCTGCTTTAAAAAGATAAATATCTTCTGTCTTAATGTTGTAACAGGAGGTTTTTAATCCAGGTAAACATTTTGTAACTCCTTATAAGCAGGAAAATCCTCACTTCCTACAAGGCCCAGTGCCATAAGGGGGCGCTCAAAATAAAATATGCAAATAGTAGCTTTTTTTTGGCACTGGCTAACCAGTGAGCCGACAGGGGGTGCCATGAGCAGTAAAAAGAAAAAAAATAATCTGCGCCCAAAATGCCGTTTTCCATTATCTATCATCACTGTTTGATGAAAAGACTACCAACTTGTTGTCCATCAGGCCAAGTATCAAAGCTTAAAAAGCCATCTATTCACAGAATCCTGTTTTCAAGCATAACAATTGAAAGTTTAGTGGAAGGAAAAAGTCTGGCAGAAAAATGTGCAAATGCAACGCGATTTGCTGCGCAATGAGACCAAAACCCCCAAGAAAGGAAATCAATGTCTACGATTCTGGAGGAAGAGCGAAGAGCCACAGAACCCACGTGGGTCTAAGTCCAGTAAGAAGTTTCAAAAGTCTGTTATTATTTGGGATACCAGGTTATGTTAGTCTTGGCTGAGCCGACTTTGGATCAGACACAGCAGACCATCTGCCACAATATAGCATTTTCCTCTGGTGACAAGTTTTATGGAGTTTCCAGGGCTTTGGTTCTTTTTGCTACTGTGGACCAGTACAATGTGTGCTTTAATCACAGTGATAACAGCCGCAAAGTATTAAGAGGAAAGACACCAGAACCAACAATGCAGAGGGCTTGAAGGCCACTATTAGAGCAAAAACAACCCAAAAAACAGAAATACTTGGTAAAAATCTGAAAGACACCTTTCAGTCACACTGCCCAGCCAAAAGAAAGAAAGAAAAAGTTTCCACCTAGATTTAACTAAGCAAATAGGTACGAGCCTCCTATTGGATAATTACTGCATGGGCGGCCATCTTTCATCTGGAAGCAAGTTATCTGACCAACGCTGATGCAACGAGCAGCTTCTCGTTTCTTAACCATCTTGAAAGACGCATCCTGTGGCCGTGGAAAAGACATCCATTTAAAAAGGGTCAAATCATTGGCATGCATCAAGCAGAGAAAACATCTAAAGAGACTTCAGAAACTACTAAAACTGGGTTGAGAGCATTATTAAACCTGATAGGGAGCATAACTCTGGATTGGACTCTGGAGGACTGGAAGAAGGTCACATGGTCTAACGAGTCCACATTGATTTTGTTCCAGCGTGATTGGCTCATCAGGTTAAGAAGAGGGGCAGGTGAAGTGATGCACCCATCATGCCTTGGGTCCACTGTACAGGTGTATGGGGGTTGCTGCAGTTGTTCAGGTCCAGGTTCAGCTAAATTATGAACTAAAAGAATAAAGCCAGCTGACGACCTGAATATACTGAATGACCAGGTTATTCCATCAATGGATTTTTCTTCATATTCCACGACAACAACACCTGGATCCATCGGGCTCAAATAATGAGAGTGGTTCTGATAGTATTAAGCATCTTTTTAGCACATTGATTAGCACATAGAGTCCAGACCTTAACCGCATAGTGGTCAGACTCTCCCATCACCAATACGAGAATTTGGTGTAAAATGAATGCAACGCTGGTTGGAACACCATACCTGGGCAATTAAAAAACCCCACAGACCTAAAACAGTTCAACAACAAAGTAAAACAAAAGCTCAAATCTACTCAAACCTTTGAATATTAGAGCAACTTTTGTAAATAGTCTCTATTACATGTTCTGTATGTTTTCCGTATTTGCATCTTACTGCTTGTATTGTTTTGTCCTGAGGACCAGGGGTCCGTTCTTTGTACGTTGCTTAAAACATCCGAGATCAAATGAGACATCCAGGATGACTTCATCCGGCTAATCATGATCCGGCTAATTGGGTTCTTCGAACACACCTGTTGTTTGAGATTAGTATGGCTGGATTGAGTTATCTGAGATAACTGCGCGTTCATGCGTTTGTTTAAAAGGGGAAATGTATCAATAGTAGAAACAATGATCAGCAACGCTGCTATTGGCTGTTCAGCATGGCCAAAGAACGCCCACAGTGTTTCTTCCAATCAGAACACGAGCTTTTAATGGAAGGTTATGCTGAATTTGAGTCATTAATTTAAACGACAGGGAACACCTCAAAGTCTGCTAAAGCCAGGAGAGAGGGCTGGCAAAAAGTAGCAGACAAATTAAATGTGTAAGTGCTGTCTATGTTAGATGTTTCTATCACTTTCTACAGTATGGATTTTTGCATTTTAATAATTTCATATTTACTTTGTTCTTTTATGTCAGAGCCTCCACGGGACCCACTAGAACATGGGGAAAAAAAGTGAAATACAAGAGTATTCTACAAGATGGTAGCCTTTAATTATTATACTATATTTTAAAAAGCCACTTTTTCCTCTTTTTAAAGGCCACTGTTAAATTATGTGTTTGTTTATAACAGCCACCAAGAAAAAGGCTGAAAAGAAACAGGTTCTTTTTACTTTTGTTGCATATAGCATGTTTCACCCTTTTTTCTTTCACAAAATGACATAGGGTGCCATCCGTTCCCTATATAAACGGCATCTTCAACAAAAAATCTAGTATTTTGACCTGAAAAAACACAAATTAAGAGGAGAAATTGAACTCCACAACTTGAAAAATTGCACTAGAGATCGAGTTGCTTCAAAAGGACCTTCAGAGTAAGTTCTAATACACCATTTGACAGTAGTATTGCTGACTTTATATAACTATCTTATTGCAGGCAAAAGATGACTTGCTGGCTTTTCTTTATAAACAATTGTTTAAATAAAACGACAGGAACTAAGCATTATTTGTTTGTCTTTTATTAAAGATTAAAAAAATGGTGTTTCACAATTCTGTCCCGTCCTCTGCCACTAGGGGGTCCAAGTGCACTGGCTGGACAGACTTTCCTATCTCCTCCGCTTATAAAGCTGCGATCTAATCCTGTTTACATGAAATAAGCCTGCTCGAAGAACCAAACGATCCAAGATCATGCCAAATCGTCAACAATCAAATCCAGCTAACTGAGTTAGCGACGTACGAAGAACGGACCCCTGGTCTGCAAATTTGCCATTAGCTAGATGACCAATGAACATGGCATCGGTTGCACTTGTAACAATGTTTTGTTTGTTCTATCCCCATCAAATAAACTTAATTAAAAAAATAAACTTTGAGACATTGCAGCCACAGCGAATGTCGTCAAAGCTAAAGGCGGTCCATCAAAATACTAGAGTGTGTATTTTTTTTGGCCAGGCAATGTAGTTTATGGAGATCCACCTGTATAAAAGAGCGTCCCCCCCCCCTCTCTTAGCTGTGCTTTTCATTAGGGAGGCAAGTCTGTAAACCGTACCAGTGAAGAAGACAGAGGGGGACTCTTCTCCTTCGAACAGTCCTTTGGTCCTGGAGTCGAAGCGCAGCCAGAGTCCCACAGCCAGCACTGCAGTACCTGCAAGCTGCAAAAGGAAAAGACATTAACACGTGCTCTCTTCATGTTTAGACCTTTTAAAACTTCATAATCAGCCGTTTCTACAACCAGTGCATTTCTTAGGTGTAGTTGGAAACACAGAAAATACTTTCTCACATCTTTTATACTCTTAGGAAATAATCATGAACAAAAAGTGGAGAAATTTACAATTTATCCTAAATAAAAGTTACTAGAGCCTTTAACCTGTCAGGGCTCTGAAACTAAATTTCCCTCTACGGGGATGTTGTAGTTCATATAATCTACATAGTTGTATGATTGTTAAATAAGCTTGTGTCCTCATTTCCTCCACTGGTCAGGTGGTGGATCAGCCAATCAGCCCTCTTCGTTTTCCACCATCTTCCTGCTTCAGACGCCATTAGGCCCGCTAAAAGTCCTCCTCACTACCAACATTGTTTCACTTTAGCAGCTCTCTGAAGGCCTGAGATGCTTTGTGAATAACTTTTATGTTAGAGGTAAAAATTCTAAGATTTTTCCTAAAATGACGTTATAAGAGCCACTTTCATTCTTTGTGAATACAGGCACAGGTTATCATCAAAAGGTATTTAAAGTGATCCACAATATCAACACAACAGAAGTTCTTTGGTTTTAGACACTGAAGAGAAGATGGTTGTTCACTTTTGCCCGGTGGTGTCGGCTGTGACTCCTGATCTGAGAGCAGAGCCACCTGAATATTTGAAGCAACTGAAGATAAGGCTGTCGTTTGTAGAGAAAGGACTCAGCCTTGTGGTCCACCTGTACTGTTTATAATGAAAGGAGATGGAGTAGAGCGGAATCTGGCTTATCCACATCACAAAAAACTTGAGGAATTCACAGTAAAAAAAAATGTTGAACAGCAACTAGAAAACAGCCTGATAGCAGGGGGAAAAAAGAAAAGAAAAACAGGTTTTATGTTTACGGTTAGGAGAGGCACTGTGAGGGTGGCGAAGAACAAGTCCAAGAACAGAGAGAGTAAAGTAGTGTGGGGCGTGACCTACAAGACTGACGTTAGGATGTGATTAGATCAGGGAGGGATCCTTTCCGTTTTCAACGGGCCATGAACAATTGCGCCATTTCCCTTTTTCCTGCTTCCCATCCACTAACATAAGAGGTGGAGGCGTCCTTGGAGACAAAGTCAGCGCCAAAGAGTCACAGGGGAGGCGCAAAAAGACAGAAGACAGCGCTGCTGCTCAACTCTGAAACTATGTAGCGATATTTTTGCCTTCTGTCTGAGTGCGCAGGAACCAATCAAGCGCGCAGTGAGACAACCCTCAAAACTGGTCTGCCGCGCGCTCAACTCTGAAAAACTCTTCTCATCCTTCTTTCCTCGCGCTCAGTTCCATCTCTGCTCACGCGCACCTGCTCATTCCACGCTCAACAACACCTGTGCACTCGCTCGGCTGTTTCTGCGCTGCGACTTCAAAAACTGTCCACTCCACCAGCCAATCACAGACATGTTTTTTTCCATCCAATCAGAGTATGGCTTGCAAATACTGCATTCAGATGGATTCAATCAAAATGCTGTAATATTAGAGTTACTAAGAGTTACTAAGTGAGGCGTGAAAAATGTTTGTGATGCAAAAGTTTATTCTGATCATAATCATTGTTATTATTTAAAGAGCACTTCAACACGAGGTAAAACAAAGTGCCAAACATCAGAAATACATCAGATAAGAGATAATAATGAAATGCTTGGTTGTTAAAATAGCAATAGGTTTAAATTGTGTATAATTAGCCTAAAAAGTAAATCGGAATATGGATGTGTTGACGTCTGTTAAATTCAGGTTTTCAGTTTGACATTGGCGGCTGTTTAGTTCAGTTTATGAATTTGCTCTAATGACAATTCAACTTTAAAAATAGGCCCTCTGTCCGTGATGTAAAAGTAGCATGTAAAATGGAAATATTTGGATGGATGGATTTTATGAATAGGCCTTTTTTTATTGATGTAGTTTGTTAAAATAAAAACAATAAAAAAAACATGTATTGGGCTATCAGATGTTTGTGAAACACAGGATTCCAGGAACACAAAGGAAAGATGCATTTACTGCAGGGACCTGTGTGTGGTAGGTTTGTGGTTTTGGGAGGGGGCATGGTTATCTTTACCTATTCCAAGGGGAGGCTCACATTCAATGAATTTGAAAACCCCTGCAATAGAGGACACGAGATAAAAAAGGGGCTTGCTTTGCGCTCCTGCAGGAGAACGTCCAGCCACCAGGACAGGACCGTGAGCACAATCACTTCCGCTGTGCAGCAAGACAATGACCCGGAGCACAGCAGTAGCAAGGCTACCTCTAAATGACTCAGGAAAAACAAAGTTTTAATGTGGCCAAGCCAAAGTCTGAACTTGTACCCCATTCAGATTCAGTATTATGACCTTAAGCATGTTGTTCATGCTCGAAATCGATCAAAAATGGTTTAATTAAAAACACATTCCTGCAGAGTGGGTCAAAATCCCTCAGACCCTCGTCTGAGGGATTTTGACCCATCAATCGTTTGAGGGATTCGTCCCTCAAACGATTGATGTCAGTTGTTGCTGAGGGTGGCAAAACATTAAAATTTGGTGATCTGAAACCAATTTGTGAAAAAATAAAATCTTTATCTAGACTTTTCCATGCCACTGTAGAAGCCTATAAAAAAAAAGCATCGAGTTGCTGCCATATGATTGGCTGATTCACACTTCATATTAATCCAAGAAACGTACCCTTGTGTTTAAAAGAAACATTTTTAAAATAACAGTAGTAATTTAATGTGGTTTTTCGCTAACCAACCGTTCCTCAACCTGGATTAGCCATAAAAACAGTGATCACTGCTTCCTCCACACAAAACACGCCTCTGAGTGATTCACCGTCGGCTCAGCAACCACACAACAGCTTACATCATCTTTGTTGCCATCCAATTAACCTCGCCAACATCCCTGATGTCTGTACTGTGGAAAAGGGAGTTTGGTAACGAGTGACTCAGCTCAACCCGACCTGAGGAGTCACGCCGCTGCAGACGAGCAACACTGAATGGAAATGAACGAGCCGGGGAGTGGAAGGTGAAATCAACTGGTTGCATCTGTGTTTATAAGGGGTCACCGTTTCTTTACCTAGTTTTATCTGGACAAATGGCTCAGTTTTTTCAGTTGCTTCCAGGTCACATAAGTGCAACAGGTGGAAAGGCAGGATAAAACGCTTTCTAAAAAAAAAGACATCTACTGTGAGAACTTATCACAAATGGCGACAGCAGACTAAGCTGTAACCTACAGACAGTTGTGTTTATGTTCCTCCTCCGTTCGTGTCGTCAGCTGAGTGTTGCAACCTTGTTAAGCAACTGCTGAGTTATTTGTTGCCTTCTATGCAGTTATCCCAGCGACATCCCAAACAAAGTTACCCTCATTTTTATGGCAACGGGCAGGAAGGCCCGTGACGCCGACGTGGTGCACATTTCTTTATCAGTTAAAGTTGTCGTTTTTGTTTTTAATTAACACCATAACGTTTGTCAAATAACACGGATTCGGATTTTTGAGGGAGTTTATAACCAAGGAATTTGACTTTGGTTGCAGTTCTCTCTCAAAATAGACGTTTTGAACACAAGAGGGAAATAAAATCCTGATCATCAGACCAAGATCAAATCAAATCTACCTCAGGTCAAAGAGACAAGGCTGCTAGATGAACACATGCGTGATGCACTATGAATCAGCAGTGAGTAAATATTTCAACACTAGACACAATGAGAGTCATGAGGACATAGGAAAATTGCTGTTGCGCATCATACTGCTCCAAAGGAAAATTACCCAGCACCACTCCCAACAATCTGTCAGCACGACATTATGGCATCAGGGATTTACTGAGGAAGCAGTCAGTCATCCGTTAACGCCTCCAAACATGCCGTTCAATGCCAGATTACTGGCCATCTTTGTAATAGATGTTGTCAATTATCACTTTTGTTCTCTTAAATGTTCCTTTCTACACCACAAAAGTTAAAAAAAAGCTAAAAACATTCAACAACTATTTATTAACGAAGAAAAGCATCACTGAACAGGACGGTTTTGTTTTGACATGGAGTTGATGAAATTGTCACCTCTCCTGTCGAACAGCCAGGATCTTCAAAATGAAAGTTGGAGAATAAGCTTTAATTCTTCAAAACTGCAACAGCAATGATCCCACAACCTGCTAAAAGTATTATCACTGTTCCAAGCGGTCCACCAGCAGCACTTGTCGAACCACTTCCTGACCCGGAAATTGACTGGATGGGCCTGATGCAGCTTATTAACCCACAGAAATGTCTGTCAGTGGGTCTTTTCTCCTAATCATGCGCTCTCCACGCGTCGCATTAAAAGACAGAAAAGGGAAGCTGAACGTCCTGAATGTCAACAGCGGATCATGGAACACAATACGGTGTTAATCTAAAAGTCTTTCACACTGAAGGCCCTCATTAGCCCGTAGTAAGCGCGAAGGGACTCTGAAGCAAACACTAAAGGAGCTGAAACCATTAAATGTGATTAATTATTAAGATGTTTCACCCAAAAAAAAGGCTTTATGAGGAATAAACTGAAAAAGAAAATGCAATTTGGTGTTTGTCTTTAAAAAGAACGAGTTCAGACGTTGAGCAGGTTATGGGAAAAGTTTGCAACAGGACCGAGATGAAGTCTCTGAAAAAACAACCCAATTTAAACTTGCGTTTTTTTGTCTGGTTGCATTAGAGCTTCGTGTGACGTCAACAGAACTGCTGGTGAAACCTGAGATTACAATCAGAGCTGGTGCATTTAAAGTCAGGAAAGTCAGCAAATCTCTTCTCAGAGCCTCCAACACTCAACTACAGCCAGTTAGCAGGAGTTTCAGTAGGTGATAAATCTGCCCTCAAAAAAAAAAAAAAAAATACACGTTTTAGTCCCAATTAGTCCAAACTTAAATCTACAGGAGCATTTTTTTCACATTTCCAATTAAAATGATCTTTTATCTTAAGGCTTGATGTTTCAAACTTAATTTCCAGTGGAAATCCATCAGATATCCGATTGAAATTCATCACAAAAAAAAAGGGGTCAAATGTGCTTGAAATCAGCTGCAGCGTCACATTTGGATCAAAACAGCTTTATATGCAGGAAACTTCTGCTTGAAGGAGGGAGGTTCAGAGATTTCCGATCATCCTAGAAGGTCCAGAAAGCACCAGCAGGGTCCTGAGGCTTGTTGCCACCAGGGCAGAGCTTGATCAGCCATGATAGGAGGTGGGAAAAGAAGACGCCACTTCCCTCCACCTAATAAATAACCCATCAGTTACTGAGAGTTCCTGCAGGAAGCACAAGATTGTCCAAAGAACCGCGCTCCGTTGGTCATCTAGCATGTCAGAGAATCCAAAGGATTAAGAAGCATCAACACTTAAGATGTTGGTTTAATTGTTCTACGATGACCCACAGGAACGTAAGAACCTGCAAGCCTCAAAACAGTTTGCCCCTTAACGTAAAATGCTTGAATCTGAGCTTTAAATTGTACAAATATTCGTTGAAACTACAAAATCTTATCCTTTAAAACATTAATTATAAGCCAGAAAAGTTGATTTGTAAATAATCAGTTAAACAGATTTTGCTGAAGGTCTTGAAAGTCATCAAGGAGTCAAAATGTTTAAGATCAAAATCAAAAGATTATTTTAGGAGCGATTAAAGGGAGAAAGTCTGGGCTGACGAAGCTGATCAAGGCTAATTACTGGGAAATCTTTGATAAATTCCCAGTTCATACCCAACAGAGCAGAAAAGCTCAACGGGTTTGGAGTCAATCAGACCTTTAGGTGGAGCTCGGTGTCAGGAGATGATATTCACGATAATACAGACTCCCTCCTAACATGAAAAACAAAAAGATCTGACGCAACACCAATAAAATTCAGAGAAATTATCACATTTCTGACGGATGTTCCCGTACATTTTTACTAAACATTTTAGTTTAAAGGGACAAATGCGAAGAAAGCTGTAATCTGGAGCTGCTTTGGTTAAAGCAACCTGGGATCCATCGGGTTTATTCATTATTTAAGATGTTTTCGCACGTAAACAGCCCTCTGACCTCAGTCACAGGGTCAGAACTGGGCGTGGCCACTGACCTGGGTGACAAATGGTATATATCATATCGATAAAAGAAATATTTATTGATAATTAGCAGTAAATTCAAAACATTTAAAGTGCAGCCCTGGCCATTTTATGCTCTTGCTTAATGACCCGTTTTTAGATACAGACACTGAATTCAAACTCAACCCTTTATTAAACCAACTTTTTACCAAAACTGCAACTTTTTTTAAAGAGTAAAAAGAAAGTGTGCTCTCTGAATTCTTTGAAGGGGCGGAGGTTGGTGACGTATCATTCCTGGGTCTGCGTTGTGATTGGTTGGGAGGATGTAACGCCTGAAATATTAACCAACATGGCTAGAATGTAAAACAAAGGAAAACTTATTCTATTGAACTTATCGATCCTTTTCTCCCCCATCAGCGATAAACGTCTCTGGATTGATATATATCGTTATTGAATTATCGTCCAGCTCTATGATTTCCATCGTCATGGACTGAAAACCGACTTACTAAACACAAATAATCCCCGTTTTTACGCAACAGACTGGAAAACAAATTAAAGGCTTCAAAATTGTTTATTAATTTTTTTTTTTTTTTTTTTTTAAATTTAAGCTCTGACCATTTTTTCTAATTTCCTATTTGACTGAAATGGCTAAAGCAGGTTTGCAAGTACTATAATTTGGGAGGAATAAGCAAAGATAGGAATAAAATGGAGGCGTAAAAGTTGCCAGAAATGCAGCCAACATCTCAGGCTGATTCAGGTTTAGAGCAAAACATTTCCGAGGCCCAGAAAGCGGAGAGATTTCGCTTCTCCTGGAGCCATTTAAAAGCAGGAAACGGCTTCATAAACAGGTGGAAAACAAACAGCGTTCAGAGCCGCTCAAATGAAAGCCAAACAGCAGCTCATGTTTAACCACAGCCGGCAGCTTCAGGTTTCTACATACCCAGAAGAGAAAGTTGAAGACGAACATGGCATATTTGACGCACGATAGTCCCTTCATGGCTCTCAGATGAGGATTTTCCTGGGGAGAAAATGTGAGTTTCCTACTCCGACTGGCTGGTGCGGGAAAAGCAGAGTGGGAAAAGGAACAGGAACCACACCCTAGTGTGGCTCACCTGGCTGTTGGGGAGGAAGGGGTGGGTGCAACAGGGTGGGTGGAGAGACACTTCCGTGACTCCGATTTGTAGCTCAGACTGCAGGTGAAAATAATTAACAGGCTCCAAAGACCAGAACTGAGCCTGAACACAAACATTTCTAAGGACCAAAGCGCGACTCTGTGGCAGATTTACACAGAAAACAAACCATGAGGGGCTGTCGCCTCCTGGAGAGAGTAAAATATAGAAACGCTGAGGAGATTTAAAGGGACCCATGACTAGTTAAACACGTTGGTGAAAATATATTGTAATGTTGAGATAAATTATTAATAATTTAATTTTGAAAACATATCTGACCGCTACTCTGCCTTTGGAAATGTGATTAATTTAAGTTCTCTAGCCTGACATACACTGCATGTATGGTTCTAAAAACGCCATTACTCAATAAGGATAAATTGACAGAAATCTGCATATTACTTAGCAAAAAGGTAATAATTTCATAATTTTATTTGTTTAGTATCAACAAAATATACAACATGTCAATCAATGTCTTCAGATATATATTCTGATTATCTGCTTAAGATATATTATTGAGTAAAAAAAAATACTTCTTCACAAACACGTTAGTGTGTGTATTAAAAAATATAAATCCACCGGTTTGTGAATGGCTGGTTATTTGTGGCTTTAGAATAGAATAGCTATATCGTCACGGCACAAATCTACAATAAGACTAAAAAGCATGCCGTGAAGTTTTATGGATAAATTAAAACCACTGATCTCTATTTATTCACTGGATTGCTGATTTGCCCAAAAAACTGAAGTCACTGGCCGCCATCTTGCTACTCAACAAGCAGTTTTCTGGCTGTGTGAAAACGTTTCACAGGTAATTTTACAGTCAGTGGCTGTACTAACACTATCAAGTACTAGGAAATTATGTGCTGAAATATTTTGCATGATATATATATATATATATATATATATATATATATATATATATATATATATATATATATATATATATATATGTTTTTGTATATTGTTATTTATATATTTATAAATGTTATTTATATATAGCCTATATATATATATATATATATAAATAAATAACATGCAAAATATTTCAGCACCTGACTTTCTCAGTACTTGATAGTTTTAGTACATAAAATAAAAGTATATGGCATTTGACATTTAAAAAGTCAAACATGACAAAATCATCGTTGTTTGATGCTGTAGCGCACATATTCCCTAGTTATTGGAGGAAAATAGGGAGTACCAATATGGCGGCTGGTGGCTTCAAAGCGACTGGTTGTAGCAGCGGGCGATTAGCAATCCAGTGAATAAATAGAGATCAGTGCTTAAAACTGTTGATTTGATGCACCCGTAGCGCCTCCTGGAGGACAACAGGTCAGCCAAATAGCTGTCCATGACGGTCGTCTTAAATCATTGTTTTTCTGCAGTGGGTCAGTTATACAACATCTAACTGCAGTGTTTTTTTTTAATAATCCATACAGGGGCAAACATTAGGTCATTTTAGGTCTGCGGAGACCTTAGCTGCCCTTTCCTAACCCTAGACCTATACAGGTGGAGGAAAGGTCAGTCATGATGATCCCTGCAGACCTCATTGGTCGTTGCAGTTTGGACCGGTCCTGTTCGGCCTCCTGACCAGCGTCTAAGTGTTCAACATCATCTCCAGGTGGTTCTGACTGCTCCTGTGGACCAGCCGGTCCACTTCCTGTCCGTAAGCAGACTCTGCGCCGTCCTGGATCAGACCGGGGACAGTGGCGTCATCCCCAAACTCCGGGAGTATCGCAGACATGTCCGCTGAGGTGTCAGCGCAGTTCGTCAAGTTATGAGACATTCTGGAAACTTCAGTAATGTCTGTAATAGGACTAAATGTAATAATCCGACTCAGTGTAAATTAGAGAGATACACCATAAATATAAACCCATTAAAAAAATTATTTCTTTATATTTATTCAATTCTGGTAAAAAAATCAAATAACTCAAACTTAAAATTGTAATAATTTCATTAACACAATGAGTGGATGGAGGGTTTTGTAAATTAATTTAAATTCTCAATGTTTACATCGAAAACAAGAAAAATTATTGTTTGGTTTTCACTCCTGACTGAAGATAATCTGAGTTTTCTTGCCTGAAGGGGAGCGATTATGGATAAATCACATACAAAACAAAATTATTTATGATCTTATCAAAAATAAAAACAAGATGCTTATGAAGATGTTAAATGGTAAATGTTTATTTCCATTTAACCACTACTGATCCTGGCTAACCAGATCTAACCGTCCCTGAGAGAAATACAGATTAAAACCAAGATATTTGAGGGACGTTTTAGTCATTTATTCTCGTCTCCTGTTGCCTGACAGCAGAGCTCTGCCTCTATCACTGTTCCTACAGAGGGTGTAAAAACAACCTTCTGGTTCTTCTGAGAGCCGGGCCCCTGCAGGTCTAATCCTGGCCCTGTGGGGCTGCTGCAGGCCGAGGTAACAGGAGCTGCTCTCTGCTCCCGGCAGGCCCGGTTAAACCAAACAACAGCACCTTTTGTCTCCCAGCCGCTGCTGCCTGTTGCTCTCTCCTCGGTCACTGCCTAAGTATGCTGTCAGCCAGACTGATCACTTGTTGATTGTTTATTGGACGACACTGAAATCTAATTAGGCTGTGATCTGAATTCATAAACAAAGCGAGTATTTTCATGGCTAACGTTTATTTTCAGTCACTAACGTGGAAAAATGTGAATGTCAATGTGGGAAGGAATCTGATGCAGAGCAGAGAAACCTCTGCTTAGTTTCTCCCCCTCCGATTTAAATTCATTTCTGTTGCAGTTCCTCCTGTGGGAGAAAGGACAACCTGGCTCACTACTGCCCCCTGTGGAGACTATCTGAACTCATAAAAGCCCAACAGTTGGCTCAGTTGAAGATGAATTTTTAAATAAAAACGCAGAATTATTATACAGGTTGGTTAAGATAAAGGCTGGAATAAGATTTGTAATTTATTTTGTTGGGATTTTATATGAGAAACCAACACTTAGTGGGGCATCATGGAAGAATATATGTGTTTTTCATAAAATACAAAACCTTTTAAATAGAAATCTAAAGGATGTGGTGCACATTTTGTATTTAGTAGGTTCACATATTAATGTTTTAGAATGGCCTAGTCAAAGTCCAGACCTAAATCCAACTGAGAATCTCTGGCAAAACTTGAAAATGTATATTTATAGACGCCATCCATGATATGTGACAGACCCTAAACTTAAAGGGCTGTCACTTCTAGGCCTCTTTAAAGACTTCTGCTTTTATTTTACTTTATTTTTTGTCACAGTTATTTAACTTATTTTAACACAAGACAAAAAACAGGTGTTTTTAAATGATGATTGAAAATGATCCAAATCAATCTGTCTCAGTGGGAAAAAGTTATCACCCCCTTTCTAAATTAGGAATAAACTGTGATTAAGCAGATACTTTTTGATAAACTGAGTACGGTTTCACAAGCCACACTCTGGCCTGATTACTGCCGGACCTGTAAAACCAAGAAGTAATCCCAGCAACAGGAAGTAGGTTTATGTAGGTAAACTGCTCAATTCAATTAAATTTTATTTATATAGCGCCAATTCATGACACACGTCATCTCAAGGCACTTTACAAAGTCAGATTCCATCAGATCCTCCAGGTTGGTCAGAAAGTTTCCTCTCTAAGGAAACCCAGCAGGTTGCATCAAGTCTCTCCAAGCAGCATTCACTCCTCCTGAAAGAGCGTAGAGCCACAGTGGACAGTCGTCTGCATAGTTGATGGCTTTGCAGCAATCCCTCATACTGAGCATGCATGAAGCGACAGTGGAGAGGAAAACTCCCCTTTAACAGGGAGGAAAAATCTCCAGCAGAACCAGAACCAGGCTCAGTGTGAACGCCTCGACCCACTGGGGCTTAGAGAAGACAGAGCAGAGACACAGAAAGCACGGAAGCTCACATTGATCCAGGAGTACTTTCTATGTTAGATGTAATAGTGGATGATCTGCCTCCCCTGATAATGTCACAGCTAACAGAACACCAGACCAGGTGTACCTTCTATGAAGAGAAAAATGACAGAGAACAAAAAGTTAAAAGCTGAAATAACAACAAACAATGCAGATTGGATAACAGTAGGAGAACTCAGCAGAGTGAAAGAAATAGACCCTGATGTCCTCCAGCAGCCTGAGCCTATAGCAGCATAACTATAGAGATAGTTCAGGGTAACATGATTCAGATTAAGTCATATCGTTCCAACTCCTCTCCAGTTACCACCGGTGTTCCCCAAGGCTCTGTTCTAGGACCCCTACTCTTTATCATCTACATTCTCCCCCTTGGCAATATCTTTAGGAAATTCAACATCAATTTTCACTGTTATGCGGATGACACCCAGCTCTATCTTTCTTGTAAACCAAACTCTTCACTCCCACCTCCTTCATTAATCTCCTGCTTAACCGAAATAAAATCCTGGTTCACCTCCAACTTTCTTAAATTGAATAATGACAAGACTGAAATCCTCTTAGTGGGAACAAAATCTACTTTATCCAAAGCTGACAGTTTCTCCCTTTCATTTGACAACTCCATAATTTCCCCCTCACCTCAGGTCAAGAGTCTGGGTGTCATCCTTGATAGTACCTTGTCCTTCTCCTCTCACATTAATAACCTTACCCGCTCCGCTTACTTTCACTTACGCAATATCAATCGCCTTCGCCCCTCTCTCTCCACTAGCTCCACCTGCACTCTTGTTCATAGTCTGGTCACTTCCCGCATTGATTACTGTAATTCTCTTCTTTTCGGTCTTCCTCAAAAATCCATTCACAAGCTTCAGTCAGTACAAAACTCAGCAGCTCGCATCATTTCTAGAACCCCCTCTTTTCATCACATCACCCCAGTCCTGCAGCAGCTCCACTGGCTACCTGTGAAGTATAGAATTCAGTTCAAAATCCTCCTACTTACTTTTAAAGCTATTCACAATCTCTCCCCTCCATACCTTTCTGATTTACTTCAAATTTCTATTCCCTCCCGCATTCTTAGATCTTCTTCTACCACTCACTTAGTTGTTCCTTCAGCCCGTCTTAAAACTATGGGGAGCAGAGCTTTTTCACGTTCTGCGCCCACACTCTGGAATTCTCTCCCCCCTGACATCTGCAATACCGAGTCTTTACCCGTGTTCAAATCCAAACTCAAAACCCACATGTTCAAGATTGCCTTTTCATTATGATTTTAAATTACTTTCCTCTGTGTAATTTGTGTTGTTTCTTTTAATTATGACGACTGCTTTTACCATTTATTGTTTTTACATGTACAGTGACCTTGAGTGTTTTGAAAGGCGCTTGAAATAAAATGTATTATTATTATTATTATTATGAGCCACTCTAACTAGAAGCTTTGTCAAAAAGGAAAGTTTTAAGATTAGTCTTAAAAGTAGACGGGGTGTCTGCCTCACGGACCAAAACTGGGAGTTGGTTCCACAGGAGAGGAGCCTGATAGCTCAAGGATCTGCCTCCCATTCTACTTTTAGAGACTCTAGGAACCACCAGCAGACCTGCAGTCTGAGAGCGAAGTGCTCTGTTAGGAACATACGGGGTAATCAATTAATTAATTAATTTGGAGGGTGAGACCGTATATTTAATAAACCACATTTAATTGTTTTATTCTTTGGTTGAGTCATATTAATTTTTATGAGATATTTTTTATGATTTGCTTCTTTTAGATCCGTTCTTGATCTGTTCAGTTTTGGCCGTGGGAAAGACACCGTCTCAATAGGGTAATGGGTAGTACAGAAGCTGCAGAGAGGTGTGTTAAACTACGGCCCTGCTTCCTGGTCTGGACCCTGGGTTGTCAGCATTTAGGAGAACTAATAAATCCGGCCAGATTCCTGGAAAGAAGAGCTGCACCATTCAAAGTGGGATAGATGCTGTCTCTCCAGATCAGACCAGGTTTTCCCCAGAAAGTTCGCCAGTTATCAATGTAGCCCACTTCGTTTTCAGGACACCACCTAGACAACCAACGGTTGAATGATGACATGCGGCTAAACATGTCATCACTGGTCAGATCAGGCAGGGGACCAGAGAAAATTACAGAGTCCGACATTGTTTTAGCAAACTTTCCAACCGAATCAACACTAACTTTAGTGACCTCCGATTGGCGTTACCGGGTGTCATTAATAATCTTACTGTATTTACGCTTATCCTTAGCCAGCAGTTTCAGGTACGATTCGATGTCGCCCGTTCTGGCCCCTGGAAGGCCTTTAACTATGGTCCCTGGTGTCTCTAGTGCCACGTTTCTGACTATTGAGCTGCCAATCACCAGAGTCGGCTTCTCAGCGGGTGTGTCGCTGAGTGGGGAAAATTTGTTCCCCAAGACGGGTTGGTTGTGACCTTGGGGCTGGAATCTAGAGTTATGCTTCCTACGAACCGTCACCCAGACGGCTTGGTTACCCGGCTGCTCGGGTGCTGCTGGAGGACCGCTAAGTGAAGCTAATCTCTCTGGCTCCGCGCTAGCTAAGGAGCAGCTATCAGCTGGTTTTTCAACAGCATGGAGCCGGGCCTCCAATTCTGGCACCCTTTGCCTCCAAAGCTACAAAAACACTATATTTATTATATGCACCATTATCACTAAAGGAGGCAGAGGAATAAATAAACATCAGACACAGAGAGCAGGAGATAGGGGGAGACTTAGACAGAGATGGAGAAGCTAACAGAAGGATAGGTGAGGAAGCCATTGTGAGGCTAAAGCTAGGCTAGGCTAGCGACCTCTTTCCACAACAAGAAAAGCAAACTGTGTGTAACACTAAGAGTTCCCAAATGTAAAGTGCAGCAACAGAGAATGTATTTTAAATGTGCTTATGTGTTAAAAACAGATAGATGCCACAGCAAAGAGATTAGAGATAAAATCGAAAGTCTGTAACACCAAACCACTATCTACACTGCGACAACAGGAAGTGACGCAATACACCTTATCACCGTCTTACAGTAAATACGAATCTCTTTCTGAAGATTGAAACCCAAAGCAAACAACACGTGTCTCACATTGACTAAAAAAACATCTTGATGATCCAACAACAGAACAACCAGAACTGAGACTAACGAAGCTGTACAAGGACCCACATTTATAAAACCTCCACACATCAGGAGGAGGACGGTTGATAAAACATCTGCACAGCTGCAGGTGTGAGTCCTTTCAGCTGCTCCCTTATTCGGGGGCCACCAGAGCAAACCGCTGCAACTTCCACACAGACTTGGCAGTTTTTACAGCAGAGAACTTCCCTGAAACACTTCTAGACTGAAGAGCTGGAGAGCTGCAGGTGCATAACCATTAAACACCATCAACACGCCCCTAAAAAGCCTTTTCTTTAAACATGTTAAGTTTGTGAAACGTTGCAGTAATCAGCGCTGCTCACTGTGGTCATAATGTTATGCCGGATCAGTACACCAATAAAACCTTTTATTTATTAAACTACAAGTAGGCTACTACTGCATTTCAATTAATTTAGGTTAAAAACAATTGATCCTCATAGTCACCCAATAAAAATCAACCACTTTACAATTTTATCAAAAGTTTCCATCCTTTGCTACTACAAAACGAAAAATCCGCATGTTTACCTGTTGTGCCTATTGCAAAAACAATGTCATAGAAGTAAAGTTAATGTAGGTTAAAAACAATAAGAATAGTCTTTTAATTGGGCGTAGTTTTGCATTCACTCACCCAAAAGACAAAGTTGAAGGTAAAGAGGGCGTATTTGATGCACGTCTCCCAGCTGGACAGAGCGGCCATCTCTGCGGGGTCCTTTTACCTGTCGGCGGCTGGAAAACAGTCAGAGATCCAGCTGTTCACGTCTCCTGGTTCTGCTACGCGCTCCTGTCGCCTTCAGCTCGGCTCCGCTCGGGAACTTCCGCCAGAACTCGGCGGCAGCCTCGCCTCCAGCGGTTAAAACGGGGAGGAGAGCACATGACCCGACCTCATCTCCAACTCCCACAGAGGGACACGGGAAAAGAGAGATTTCTGTCTTTATTTCCCTCCCGTTCCTTTGTCCTTTGTTTGAACTTTGTTTCTTGTTTTAAGAAGAGAAGAAATAAGGCGTGTTTTGATGAGGATAAATGTCTAAATGAGAGACTTTTAAAATGAAGAATAAGAAAGTAAACAGAGAAGTAAATTAACTGTTGAATTTTGTCGGCTGTAAAGCCAAAATTAATTAACCGAGGTCCTTAATTAAGGATGGGAAATATATATATATATATATATATATATATATATATATATATATATATATATATATATATATATATATATATATATATATATATATAACTAAATTCAGCACAATTACATTATAAACCGATTTATCAAGTATACTGCCAAAAGAATTTGCTCCCCTGTTTTGACTCGTATATGGACTTCAGTGACCTCCCATTCCTAATCCGTAGGATTCAGGCTGATGTTGGTTCTCCCTTTGCTGCTATAACACCTTCAGCTCTTCTGGGAAGGCGGTCCACGAGGTTCTGGAGAGTTTATGGGAATTTTTGACCATTCTTCCAGAAGATCATTTGTGAGGTCAGACACCGATGTTGGACGAGAAGGCCTGTCTCTCAGTCTGCGCTTTAATCCAACCCAAAGGTGTTCATTCGGGTTCAGATCAGGGCTCTGCTGGCCAGTCCAGGTCATCCACACCAGGCGCCCTCATCCCTGTCTTTATGGACCTTGCTTTGTGCTCTGGTGGATAATAAGGTTGGAACAGGAAGAGGCCGTTTCTGAACTGGTTCCACAAAGTTGGGAGCACGGAGTCGTCCAAACTCTCTTGGTTTTTCTGAAGCATTCAGAGTTTCTTTTAATGGAATCAGGGTTCCTAGTTCAGCTCCTGAAAGAACAACACCACACCAGAACTCCACTAAACTTTACACTTGGCACAATGCAGCCAGACAAGAACCGTTACCCTGGACACTCAGCATCCGCTACCCCAGCTCCATCCATTGGTGGCTGACTAGCTGTCGTTCTTAATCACTTCCTCTTTGCTATAACACCACTGACAGCTCACTAGGGAATATTTAGGAGAGGAAATGTCACACCTGGACTTATTGCACAAGTGGCATGCTATCACAGAACCATGCTGGAGTTCTCTGAGCTCCTGAGAGCGGCCCGTCCTTTCAAGAAGGTCCTGTGTTCAAGTCCTACCCTTGCCTCTTTCTGCATGGGGTTTGCATGTTCCTCCTGTGCATGCATGGGTTCTCTCCGGGTACTCCGGCTTCCTCCCACAGTCCGAAAATCATATCTGTTAGGTTAATGTGGCCTCTCTAAATTCTCCTTAGGTGTGAGTGTGTGCAAGAATGGTTGTTTGTTTTGTTTTTCTCTGTGTTGCCCTGCGATAGACTGCCGACCTGTCCAGGGTGTACCCCGGCTCTCGCCCAGTGACCCCAAGAGGGATAAGCATGTCGGAAAATGGATGGAAGTGATGGGGACACCTGACTTCCATTATTTGGATGGGGGAGTGAATACTTTTGTCAATAAAGTGTATTTGTAATTATTAATGTCAGGTATTTTTCATTGTTATAAATACCAAGCAAGCTCTTTGTGTGTAAAAGTGATAATACTGTTTGAGCAAATCTGGGGATTCTTTGATCAAAGAGTTGGTTTTATTGGAAAAATGAGAACTTAAAAGTCAAACCTCTTTATTTCAGTATTTTTTAAACTTACAGTCAAACACTGAAGGTGGGTTTTCCAAGAAACTGGCTCTCTCTGTCATCCGCCAAAGGTCTGCTGAACCAAACTGTCAGCAGCAGATCTTTAAAGCACGAGTATTTTCCAAACTTATGGAAATGTTTTCTTTCTTCTTTTAATAGAAAAAAAACAACTAAATCATTTAAGGACTTTAATCACTGAACCAAAACACAAGATTTCATGTTCAGAAGTTGAACTTTGAGCCTCATTATGAGGACACAAAGGTCAACGGCAAGTGAAACCAGCGTTCGTGTGTCAGCAGGCTATATTCTCGCTGTCTGAGTGGGGAAACTGGACCATTTTCTTCTTCTTCTGCAGAACAAAGGCAGCAGTGTGAATGCTCAGCCCACCATTGTTGTTTGCAGCTGCACGCAAACACAGTGACAGCAATGATGGAGGAGGACGGGGCGGCTCAGCTGACCAGGACCAGAGAAATGCATCTGTGAAGGGAGCCAGAAACATTCTGCAACAATCCTGTTACATTTTTAGTGGAAAATATCACACTTTGTACCCACAAGAAAACTTCTTGTGGGTACAATACTTTCATAAAAATAATGTTCAGTTACATTTTGCTGAATAAAAACTAAATGAGTCAATGTCTGATTGTCCTTGACGCATCTATAAATTCACATAAAAACAACTATTTCATCAGTGTTTCTCTTGTTGTGTTGCGTCATCAATCTTTACGAGGGGTTTCATTAAGCTTCCAGGTTTTAATTGACTTAATCTTAATGCAGCTTGAAGAAAAGGCTTCATTTCGGGGACGTAAACAAATCACAATCTTCTTCAATGTTACTTTAGTGAATCTGTTTCCTAACAGGGTCTGCATAAAAGACTCTCAGAAAGCGTTAAAACAACACTGCCTTCATCGCTGTCGTGGTGTGGATGTGAGTGACTCTGTTCATCTTTTTACTCAAAGCGCCTATTTAAGAGCTGCAGCCTCCACCCACCTCTGCCAGGGCAGTGGAGGAAGAAAAAGACCTAATAACAAAATTTCTTATATTTATCCCGGTTCAAATTAATCTATCATATTCCATACAAGAGATTAGGAGAATACACTGAAGAAGAAGAAAAAAAAATGTAAAAAAATATGTATGGGCTTTACATTTAGTTCACAAAAACACTGGTTTAACTTTAAGTGTCTGGTGACCTCTAGCGGCAGTGGGATGTAACAACACCCCCAAAAAGTAGCGCTGGAAATATTTCAGTTTCTCTGTAAACGGTTAAAAATGAAGAAGATAGAATAAAACTACATCAAGTGCCGAAAACGAAACAATGATGTAATAAATAAATAAGTTATCCGGAAATGTCTTGGTCTTATTCTTAAATAAAATCCCAAATAATTAACAAACGAATTATACTAAATATTTACCTTTGAAAGTTTCAGAGGTTATTGCAAAAATTATATTCGTTTTAGTTTGTTCCTGTGAAACAATATGAATTGTCCCTGTTGCCTGTCAAATAGACCCTGACAGTTAATTGGTTAACCTCCACAGACCCATTAATAAAGCAGTGGTGCATGGTTATGGCTGGCAAATACGGTTAAATTATGTGTTGCGGCATGCAGCAATGCCAATAAACATTGAAAACAAAAATGTATTTATTATTTTTTAACAATCTTCCTTTTTATGTTGATTTTAATTAATCAAGAACAAATTAGAGTGCAATTAAATGATTAATTTATTTATTTTGTAGTAGTGTCAATTTTGGATCTTCACATACAGTCTTAAAATTTAATCAGGCTAACATTTAAATAGTTCTTGTGTTTAACTACTGAAACACTAAAATATCTACAAATATATTTCATTTCGTTAATTAAATGGGTTTATTTGTCATGTTATTTTAATAATAACATCAATTAAATATTTATTCATTTATTCCATTGTGGCACTTGAGGCAAGCGTTACATACATGTGTGCACGTTCTTTCCCTAATAAATTAACTGATAAGTAAACAGCGGTTTATTCTCATCCAATCAGCAGCCAGATAAACGCGCGGACCAATCAGAGAGCGGTGCGTTCTCTTAGAACGTCTGCAGGTTCACCTGTTCAACTGAACGCGCTTCCTCGCTGCATTACTGAAGGAGGAACCGAAAGAATGGCCAGCGGAACCGAACCGTTGCTTCCCTCAACCCAGTCCGGCAGATAACACCCCAAAGTCCCGCAGACGGCCCCCGGGGTCATGGCTCGGAGCGGATCCGAATTCCTCCCGCTCCTTCCCCGCCGCAACGCCCGGCTGGACTCCTTCCTGAAGCGGAACACGGAGCAGGCTCTGTACGAGCGGATCCGAACCTACGAGCCGTGCGTGGTGGTCTCTGACGTCATCAACAAGGTCTACATGTATGCGGTGCTGAGTGACGAGCGCGTGTACCTGACGGAGTACCCGCCGCGCGCGCTCACCGCGGCCGTGAGCTTTGGGCGCGTGCGCGACATCGAGCTGGTGAGTTTAAAACAGGAGGAAAATAATGTTTTATAGTTAAAATTCAGCTGAAAGTGACGCGTTTCACCAGCCGGTCTGAAAGGCAGGGGATCAGCGGATATCTGAATGATAAAATAATTTTAATGGAAAAAAAAGAAGGAAAATCAGTCATGATTGTAATATGTTTTAAATAAATTAAGGTCCTGATAAGGATTGAAAAAAAAAAACAGGATTGGAAATGTTCGGATTTCCTAATTTTATTTTGTTTTTGCGTCCAGACATGTTGGTCCATTCAACCTGTTGCCTCTGCTTCCTTATTTAAACTGTGGACAAATCTGACAGAGACCCACTGAGCACTTTTCTATCGATCTACATTTGCTTCTCTACTAAAGAATGATATATTTGTTTGTTAAATGGATAAATTAGATGGTTATTTGTTTTCGAGACTTGTTTAAAGTTATTAAAAGACAATGTTTTTTTTCTCATATCAAGAATAAACAGAACATGTGAGGAAAAGATGCTCAGGGCTTGCAGCTCTTCAGGAGTCTGTTTATAACAGCATTAATACAGTGATGTTCAGTGATCCAGCTCTAAACTATTTTTTACTCATTATTATTAATTTTACTTATTACTTAATTAACTAATTTTAGGAAGGCATGATGAAACCATGTTTCCAACAAAAAGGTAGACACGATGTGTGCTATTATAAAACTGCAGACACCACGGCTCTTCTCTTTGCAAAGAAGCTAATCGAAAACGTCATTCTGGATTAGCCGAATAATGTTTATGATATAAAATTATTTCAAGAGTGAATCCAAAATGTAATATGAATGGCCTATTTGTTTGCCGTGTTACTTTGGGACGGGATAGTACTAAGTTTGGTGATATCTCAGAAAAAAAGAAAGTGGCCCTGGTAACCTGTACGATCAGAGAAATTGTTTTAAAAAAGCAACTTCTGGTTTTCTCACAGTGGAACTAGAAGCTAAAGAAAGGCAATCCAGGTGAATAATTCATTACACGGTTAATTTATATTGCTTTAAGATCCAACTACACCGATTTCTGGATGTTATATCAGTTTGTAGCAGAAAGAACCTGAAGGTTATCTAGGCTTTATGTCTTGTAAACATATTTGTGGTCTAATTAATAATGAAATGTGTGCATGTTTGTGTAGTAAAGAGAAAAGGTCCAAGCACACAATTGTTGTGCTTCAGTCATCAATGTGTTGGTTTACTTTTAAGTATTTAGTTAAACTATATATTTCCTGGTTGAATTTTCTCAAATTTAAAAATTCTGTTTCATTATTACCATGAATGTAGCTTTGAATTTAGGAATAAACATCAGAAACTACAATAATTAGTGGCTCATTTGCTTCAACTCTTTGCTCCCTTGATTAGGATTTTAATGTTTAAAATCTAAAACTAAAATGAGTTAAATGTCATCTCATTTGTGGTTTACTCTGCATTCATTCACATCTCTTTGCCAATCCACCAAGCAGACTTTATTTTATATAAATTAAAGAATTGACCTTGGCACTGAATCCAGATAATGAACAATTAATAAACTGACAGCAGAGGAATTAGTTAGATCCCAAAACTGTGTTTTTACCACTTATTGTTTTTACCTGTACAGTGTCCCTGAGTGTTTTGAAAGGCACTTGAAATAAAATGTATTATTATTATTATTATTAAAACTAAAATGAACAAATTTCCATTTCTGCTTCCGATTAACTGACTTATTTCCATCTTTTTGCGTCTGGAGAGAATAAACCGCATGATTGTATACGTGGCAGCTGACTGGTTTATAATCCAGATCACCTTTACGCACAACCTGCCTGTCGTGTGCTCACAGTTTGATCCCTGTTAAACCATCAGATTACAGGTCAGATGATTCACGGGTTACACTTCATGCAGGCTCAACATATTCATATTATAACTACCCAATCACAAACCCTCGGTCTTGCTTTTTGAGTTTGTCATCAATGTTTTAATGTCCATTTACTTGCTATAATATCAGTATGTAGAAAAACACTTTGTTGAAGTTATTTTTTAATTCTTTCAGCATTGGTTTTATGATCTCAGTAGTACAACTCTGCTCACCGAGCACAGCATGAGAAAGAGAATAAATGCACGTACATGTCTGACTTTCTGCATGAACAGTATTCAGATTTGCTGACGGAAGAAATCTGTGGGAAGAAATTTGTAAAATATGACCTAAAATCTGCTAAGGAAAGCAGAAACCAGTGATCCAAAACTAGTCCTGGCAAAAATGGCAAAAGGCCTTTATAATAAAAAAGGTTAAAATTTGTTTTCATTTGAATTATTTCATGTTATCACCCGTGGTGTATCTGGCACGATAAGTTAAGTGGGGCACAAAACTCAACACCTATTAGCAGTATTTTTTTTGAGATGTATACAACCTGACATTGATCAATGTTAAGTTAAACAGATAAATTAGCAAAAACCAACACACTAGAAATACATTTTATATAAGATATGTAATTTAATTTTTACACATAAAATTATAAATAAAGGCTCAATCGTAATCTTCATTTATTGAACAGAAAAGATTCACATCAATCCTTCAACAAGTCAGCAAAGACAACCAGCACTAGATTAATATTTGCTTTTAGTTTACATTTCCCTGTGTTTTATTTAGTTTAAATTTTCCTACATTTTATTCCAACTGTTTTTTTTAACTTGCTTTTATTCTGTTTTTAATCATGTAAAGCACTTTGCATTGTCCTTGTACTGAAATGTGCTATACAGATAAATGTGCCTTGCCTAGATGGCCTCACACTATCCAGCAGAACGTAAACGCAACGTGTGCATTTCCAGTATTCTGATTGGACGATCCGACCTTGGGGCCACAGGATTTGTACCCCATGGCTGTCTACTGCGATTTCAGATGTTTTTATTGAAACAAACGTTGGTGGGCCGGCCACATTATGGCACCTCAAGAGGATTTAGCTACTGAGCTTGTCAGTTTTCTGGCAAACTTAAATATATAGACACAGATGTTTCTAAAAGAATTTTATTGGTAAGTGAATCTGTCTTTTTTACAATAATGCTCTATATGGAACGATCCTGTCCCACTGATAATTGTGACATGGAGCCCCACAGTGACCTCTGGTGGGGCCCCAGCCCCACTGGCCCTAAATGCAGAGACTCTACAGGTTATGACGCCAAAAAAAAAGAATTATTAGAGAGAAAGCTGGTGTAGCTTGTAGATCAGAATTCACATTTAACCAGGATTTCTCTAGATAAGGAAAATGTAGAAGCGTTATGAATCGTTTCCAGTGGCGTTTCTTGTTTCATTATGCAGTGAATATAAAAGTCAACAAAGCCTTGATCAAACATACCGTCTTGATTCAACGTGACTTACAGCCCAGCCACCCATCGTCTTATCTGAGATCCCAGGCAACACTGTCCAGCTCATTTTAGGGGAACACAAGGCGTTCTCAAGCCAGACGGGATATATAGTCCCTTCAGGGAGTTCTGGCTCTCCTCACAGTGGGATGTGCCAAGAAAAGATGCGCCAACTTTCAATTCAATTCAATTCAATTTTATTTATAAAGCGCCAATTCATTAAACATGTCATCTCAAGGCACTTTACAAAGTCAAATTCAATCATATTATACAGATTGGTCAAAAATTTCCTATATAAGGGAACCAGTTGATTGCTTCAAAGTCCCGACAAGCAGCATTCACTCCTGGAGAAACCACCTCAACTGACTTGTTTTGATGTAGAGGAGCGTACCTGGATGACGGATCTCCAGTCCTGTGAAAAATACTTTGTTCAGAAACATATACTGCCCATCACAAAACAAACAGCATCATGCTTTGGGGCTGTTTTTCTTCTACTAAAACTGGACCTGACTCAAAACCTTTAGACTTCTGCTAGAAAGCTGAAGTTTAAGAGCAGGGCTGTCAAACGCATTTCTATATTGGGCCACTTTGGCATCATGAAGTCATTAAAAGGGCCAGTTACACGTGTATAGGTGACACTTTTGATTTCATTTCAGTTCACATAGAAATATAAAAATGCACGGCAATATATAAGTAGCATCCTTAGGCCTAGTTAATAGTGATATTGGGGTGAGTTACTCTTTAAACTCATCATTCTGCATCACTTTTTGGAAATTTCTTTGTTTTTTTAATTTGTTGTGGGAAAACCGACATCTAGTGGCAGGATACTGTTACTACACAGTTAAAAAAAAAATCAACATTCGCTACAGGAGGCCCAGTTTTAGCCCATTTATACAATTTAAAAGAATATGTGCCTCTACTTTATGATATGATAGGCCTTTTTTGGCTCTTGAGGCCCGGAGATATTGCCCTGATGGGCCGGATTTGGCCCCCGGGCCTTGAGTTTGACACGTGTTCAAGAGGAAAATCGTCCTTCAGCACAACAGTGATCCAAAGCAAAGGTCTGGAAATTACGAATTAGAAGAAGATCTGGGATATGTAGGGGGAAAGAAGAGGGCTGTGTACGGAGATACCTTCACAATAGGACAGATTTGGAGCACTTCCACTAAGATGAGCGGGAACAAGCTGAATCAAGATGGACTCCAACAAAAACAAGACTGCGTGCTTCTGCGTACTTTGATAAAATCGATCAGAGCAGGAGATCTCCATCATGGATGAGCAGCAACAGAGGCGCCGCAGTGTTACTATGGGCAAAAGAATCCAGAAGAAAGTCTCCAACACCTGCCTGAACAAACATGAACAGTTTAACAGCAACAGAAATTTAACAAGGACATTTTTTTTCCTAGTAAAAAAAATGGGACAAGAAACATTTATATTGATTTCAGGTTTAAAAACCAAAGCATTTAGACTTATGGATTATTATTATTATTATTAGAAATAAATATAAATTACCTTTGACTAAAACAAAAAAAATTACAAAAAAAATAAATTTCCGCAATAAAAAATAAATATCCTTTTAAATCGCCTTGTAACACAAGTATTAGTAATAGTCTAACTTTTTATACTAATTGGGTAGAAACAGATACATTACGACGCGGCAGACATTTATATGCTGAACTGTTTTGATTTTTCTGCCATGCAGAGGCAGAACAAAGGGAAGTGGAACCGTGTCTTTATTTATTCAGTGAGTCTGATTAACATGGTTCAGGTGATCTGCTGCAGCCACGATGAGGCCGTCAGAGGTCGGCTGCAGCAGTAATCTGCAGACGGGATTAATGTTAAATCTCTGACATAACAAGCTGTGGGAATCACAGACTTAGCTGCAAAGCTTTCTGACTGTTTAAGCCGTGTTATATTAACGCTAAACCTATTTTCGGCTTTTTCACCGGGTCACTGTGTTTAAAAATAATCTACGATCGATTGTTAAATGGTTAGTTAATCATCTTTCAGTTCGAGCTGCACTGGAGAAAAGCTTTCTTTTTGAATATGTTTGACCATGTTAGCTACTAACTGAAATGTTTTAGCAGATTTAATTTGGTGAATAATTGTGACTTTGATCCTCTGGACCAACCAGAACCAGTTAGAACGTGTTCATACTGTAAGGAGGTAGCAAAATACGATGGAATAAACCAACATTTTTAAAACATTAAAGGAACGGTTACTTAAACTTGTCACACTCAGACATGATTAATGCCAGATCTGGACGATTTATAAATCATGGAACCTGTCTAACAACATGAAATAGGCAAAATAAAGCCATTTCTAAGGCTTTGGGACTCTAGAGAACCACAGTGGAGGATCTAGACAGGGGTCAGTGCCCCTGTAGAAATGGTCCTGGCCCCTGTTATGGCCCCTGTACTAAAGACAAACCATTAAATACACTTTTAACGATTATAAGCACTGGCGAAGAACCCATAACTGATTGGTCACTTTGACCATTTTTATTTTTTCTGTACCTATACAGTTTTACTCTAACAAGGATTTAAAAATTAAGCTGTTTCACGTTTAGTTTCAGCTGTATTGAGCTGGGGTCACAGTTTTCATCTGCTAAATCAGGGGTCTGAAATCTGCAGTTCCAGAGCCACAAGTGGCTCACTTAATATTATTAAACAATTAAATATTGGCCTGTTTTATTGTTTCATTCTTTTGTTTTGTGCCCCTATGAAAATAAATATATGGTAAATTTGGTCTAGAACCGCCACTGACCATCATCCACAAGTGGAGAAAACATGGAACAGTGGTTGGTCTAGAGAAAATACTCCAAGTGAGCATCAGCGACTCATTACAAATAAATTAATCCTGATCAAAATATCATATTCCCGCTTGCTTGTTTTATGCGTGCAGGTGAACGACCTCCCGGATTTCCTCAGTGCGAAGGACAGGGAGCGCTGCCAGCACATACGGATCACCTACGTCCCTGAAAAGCCTGCAGAGAAGGAACGTGATTGGTCACAGAGGGGAAAGAACGCGGGACTTCCTCCCGTGGCCCCGCCCTCTCGCAGAGCCAGCCACTGTCCAATTAAAACACACAACTCAAAAGGTAAAAATGTGTGTTTTCATGAAGGAATTATCAAAGTTTAATCGTTAATAATCTGTTTTCTAGGTAACTTTTTTGTTGCTGCTTTTATAGAAAAATAAATACTGATAAAAACAGAGACAACTATACTCAGTGGGTTCAAACTTCTATTTTGGTTTTTACTGACCCCTACTGGCTGCAAAAAGCAAACACTGAAAGTTTATTCAGATTTTGATCCATCCATCCGGACGTCCATCTATACTTTATAGAAATTGTTTTCAACGGGGTGGGTTTGAAAATCTGCTTCCACCACATTCTGCAGTCTAAAATTCAAGTTAATAATCAATTCCATGTATATTGTATATTATTGTATGTACTAGAATGTTTTGCCTGGTAATAAACACATTTACTTTTTTGCATGATTTCTGGGTAAAAAAAAACAGTTTCTAAAGCCGAACAGAAATGGACTGAAATATCCAAGCAGAATCCTCTGTTTGAAAGTGAAGACGAACACAACATGATAATAATGGACATAATAAATCAATGCGCGGCACGTCACGTGTTTTAACACTCATCATTAGTCCGATAGCTGCTGTTTTATTGCATGATTTACTGGTTCTGTACTGGAATCTTTGGACATTAGTTTAGTTTAACAGAATCAAGTGCAATTATTTAACTTTCATTTCTAGTGTCTCTTCTAAGTATTTATTTTAGTGTTAGCCTTTTTTTTGCCTAAATGAAGAATAGTTTGACTGCCTGAAAATTGTCAAGCGCATACGTATCCTCCCCTTAAAAATTCTGGTGCAAGCAATTCCCTTCAAAAGTCCCATAGTTAGTGAAAGGAAGTCTAAATGTCACATGACCGGTCAGCATAAACACGCCTTTCCTGAAAAGCCCCAGAGGTGCAGCAGCACCAAGCAGGAGGCAGAAACACCATGAAGACCCAGGAGTTCTCCAGACAAGTCAGGTTGGGGTTATAAAACATCTCCAGATCTTTGCTGTTTCTCCGGAGCATCATCAGATCCATCATCTTCAAACAGAACGCAACTGATACCACAACAGACCTGCAGAGAGAGTTGCCAACCAGAACTCCCAACCAGGCCAGGAGGGCATCAATCAGAGAGGCAGCACCGAGACCAAAGGTCACCCTGAAGGAGGTCCACAGCAGAGGCCGGAGGATCTGTCCACAGGACCACAATCAGCCGTATGCTCCACAGAGCTGGGCTTTGTGGAGCTGGCCAGAAAAAAAAGCCATAACTGAGTGTTAAATACTTACAAGAAGGCATGTTTAGAGTTTGCCAAAAGGCACGTGGGCAACTCCCTGAAAATATGGAGGAAGGAGCTCTGGTCAGATGAGACTAAAATGTAACTTTTCTGCCACCAAGAAAGACCCCGTCTGGCCCAAACCCAGAACATGCCATCACCCCAAAAACACCATCCGGTGAGACACGGTGGTGGCAGCATCATGCTGTGGGGATGTTTTTCAGCAGCAGGGACTGGGAAACGTGCCTGAGTCAAGGGAAAGATGGATGGTGCTAAATACGGGGATAGTCCGGATCAGACTGCTAGAAGGTCCACCTTCAAACGGGAAGCATACTGCTAAAGCAACACTAGGGTGGTTTAAGGGGCCATTTAAATATGTTGGAATGGCCTAGTCAAAGACCAGACCTCAATTTGATGGAAACCTGTAGTTAGACTTGAAGATCTTTGTTCACAAGTGAAAAACCATCCACCATGGAGGAGCTGGGGCAGTTTAACGTTGAGGAATGGGCAGAAATCCCAGAAGACAGACTTCAGCAGACATTAGTGGGGGTGTATGTATACATTTGACCCTGTAACTTTCATCCTTTGTGAATAATTCATACTTTTGCTCTTAATTGTAATCCCTTTGTCTCCCTGGCCATGTGAGTTGCGGTTTAGGATAAAACAGGCGCTTATTTCGTGTTGGAAGAAAGCTAAACTGAGAGCTGAACATGTGGAGGACACAGATTCATTAATGGCTAAACTTGATCCTGGTTTAAAATCTGTGATCCGATCCCTGCAGAAGAAAACCAAGAGGTTCATGTGTCCATGTTCTCCTTTGTTCTGAAATCCTTACCTGCAATCCTAACCCACCTGTGTCTCTGCTTCCCCCACAGGATATCCTGCAGACAGGTGAGCACAGACACACAAACACACGGGTTTGTATTTCTAACCATTTCAAGACTTTGTATTGAATTCTCGTCACTTTAGAAAATGCATTTACCCCTAAAACTACCCCCTGACCCTAAGAAAGCAGGTATGTTGCATTAGGTTTGGGTTTTGGCCCCAATAAGCTCTACAGAAGGTTGGTAAATCCAGCAGAAAAGGTCCTAAACAGGCAACATACAGTCGTGTTAACGTCACCTCAGAAACAGCACCTGATTTTGTTTCCAGTTTAACCTGAACTTAAAGGGACAGTGTGTAATTAATGTGTCTTTTAATTAGCAAAAAATCAAGTATTGCTTTTATAATTACATATCCTGGCAAAGTCTAATAACCTCACGACAAAAATAAAGGCATTCTTCTTACTTAGAATTAGTCGTTTATAAATACATAGGCACCATGTTGCGTAGTTATTTCTGATTTTAGAAGCTGAAAGGGGCCAAACTGTCAGCGTTACGCGTTTCCTCTATCCGTCTTCTATATGAAGACGTTCTGTCAGTAGAGGAGGAGCATAAAACAAGCAAAGACGACCGTAGATCATTCAATTTACAGTTTTCTGTTGAAACGGACGACCATCTATACTTTTTGCCCGGTGAGAGGGAAGATAAAGTAACCAAGAAAAGAAAAAGCAATAAACGGGAAGAAACGACAGTTTATATTGGCGTAGCTATTATTACCAGGTGTAGTGGAGATAATTCATGAGGAAGCGCAGACTCAGAACTGATGCAGAGGTTGCAGGCTTTCTGATGGACAGGAAAGTTAATATAACAGCAAAGTTTATTTTTGCCACTATGTTAGAAACAGGGCCTGAGAGGGAGAGCGAGACGAAGGGTACGTGTGCACAGTACACGGAGGGATATCGGCCGGCTAGTTCACTGTCTGTAGTACAGCAGCAAGACCGGCTGGGTCTCTGTACTCGTGTTTATAGTTGCTTATTTTAGACCCCAAATACGCGACTCACGGTATTTACAATTGACTTTAGAAGAAAAACAAGCGGTCTTGACAACAGTACCAAAAACCATTTAACACGATGATCGTAGCTATTAGCAGTAGCTAATACATGAAGGACATGTTTACATTGTCACACCTGTAATACTCCGAGGCTTCTGTAGTAGCTATCACTGCAAAGTCGTTTGTAATTCATTTCGAGTGCGCCAGTGTGAAAATCTTACACACTGGGGCTTTAAACTAAATCTAAAATCCAAGCAATACATCTTTCAAAGATTGTAGAGGCATTGTAGATGCTAATTCATTATCAACCGGGCCTAACAAACAGGACCATGATCTGGCTAACATTGGAAGTGAAGACTGAAGATGAAAGGTCGTATCTGAGGTGTTCGTATCCGCTACAGTCAATAAACTTTGTTCTACGTTCCCCCAACGCTACTTCAGTTACTTTCCCATCATCTACCACCACTCTCTCGGCTTATAAACCAATACAGGGAAACATTATCCACCAAATCCTAACAAAGTTATTATTCTATAAAAGATGGGATTTTGGCAGCATTTAATTTCATAGCAGACAGTTTGGACTCAGTTTCATCCATTTCTGCATTTTAGTTGTTTCAGTCAAGTTTTTCCCACTTTAAGGTGGTTCTGCCTCTTCTCCCAAGAACTGAAGGCCATTCTGAGATTGAGGATAACGAAGATACGTTCCCAGTGCCATTTTGTTTCATTTGTCCAGTAAACACATGTTAAGTTGTGCAACAGCACTGGATTTTCATCCTGTATTTGGTTTCCAGCACCTCCTCCTCCTACTCAGCCAAGCCGTTGAATAGGAGCTGAAAAATGGGTTTTTCTGAAGTTCTGGGAAAGACGTGGCTCTAAAATCTCTGCTGGTTTTTTATTGAAAGGATAGTTTGGATTTTTTAAAAGTTCTTTCTGCATTATGTTTCGTACCTGTAGAAATAAAAAATGTTTTTGGCTATTTTAACCAACACAGACTCGACATTTCCAACTCAATGAGAAACAACACCACAGTCAAGGCCAAAATTATTCATACTTCTGGCAGAATAAAAATTATTTTTATTTAACCAAGAAGCTTGTCTCCGATTGGAAATAACAGGATAATAAAACGATGTAAGAGGAGTATCAGTTATGGAAAAAAAGTCAATGTCTATCTATATTTTAATAAAAAAGTGTTTTGAAAAATCATAAAACTATTTACACTCTTCTTAATCAATTGAAAAAAAATTTTTTTTTGTATTATTAATGCTAATGTTGATCAGCTTTTTACATATTTCCTATATTAAGCCTACATGCCATCACCCTAATTTTTAGCTTTCTACCCACAGATTCTCTAACAGATTCAGAAGTCTGGACCCTGGCTGGGCCGCTCCAGAACTTTATCCTTCCTTCCAGTCAGAAAGAAACATTTTTTTGGTAAAATTACTTTAAACCTAAATATTCCAAGAGTATGAATACTTTTGGGCTTATCTGGAGCATCTTCGATGCAGCTGTGAGTCCAACACACAAAACCCCCCAAAATTATTAATAACATGAATAAAACGCACTAAAAAAGCCAAAAAGTAAAGCACAGAGCAGCTTTGTTATCAACAGTCATTCTCTGACCCTTTGAAAAACATTTTAAACAATAACAAATGAAGAAAATAAAAATTAAGATTTTGAAATTGGTTTATAATTAAAAGTCATATAATGGTTTTATTTTTTCCTAATTGTTTAATTTGTAATCATTGTGTTAGTTTCTTTCTGTGACATTTTTATCATTTTTATATTGAGTTTCAACATTTTCTATGTATTTTTTCTAATTTATTATTTGTATTGTGTAAATGTTGATTTATCATGTTTTATCATTTAAAAAGTATTTGCATTTTTTCATTTATTTTAAAATTAAATGCACTATTTTGGTTTCATTTCATTCTACTTTCTATCAGTTTTTATTTTATACTTAAGTTAATTTTCTCTTAATCTTCTCTTCAACCAGCATCCATGCATTGCAAAAAGTAGCTTTTCTAAATCCGCTTTAATGAAATTTGGGTGTGGGATTGACAGAAACGCACAGAATGAAACCTCCCAGATATAAGTCAGGTTTGTCGTCTTTGCAGCGGTCCCTCTGGATCCTGTCGCTGCCTTAATTCCTCTGAGCATCGGTCAGGAAACGACGTGTCGGCGGTAATGAGACAGAGAAAGAATGCACAAACAGATTTACCGTCACCGGTTGCCTGGTTGCAACAAAGGAAACCGGAGGCAAACAGCAGAAAGTGTGAATGTGCTTATCTGCTGCACCGCTGGGACGTCATTAAACGCATTCGTCAAGAAAACTAAATCCTGCAAGAACAGCTGCTGTCTGTCAGGTGTTTGGGAGTAAATGAGGACAAACAGCGGCTGTAGAGGCAACAAGCAGACACGTTTTATGATTAAAGTCTAAAAATGGAGACGTCTGCAGAGAGAAGCAGAGCAAGACGCATCAGCAGATGGTTTTAGAAGCAAATATCAGTCAGGAATTAAAAAGTTTTTCTCAGTCACTGAGCTCCATCCTTCCTCCTGTGTTCACCCAGACGGTGGAAGGAGGAGGAGCTCCGCCCGCCGCTGAAGACCACCCGCTCTGCTTCCTGCCCCGACCCGGAGACCCTGGGCCTCCTGAGGTCCGCTCTCCCCCTTCACTCCCCTCACTCCCCTCACCCTCCTCAGCCTCCTCAGCCTCCCTCATCACCGGGAGAAGAAGGCCTGAAAACAGCCGAGAGTGGTCGGGTAAGGACGGCCTCCAGCGCTGGAGTTTATCAGTTTATCAGTTTATCAATTTATCAGTTTGTCAGTTTATCAGTTTATCAATTTATCAGTTTGTCAGTTTATCAGTTTATCAGTTTATCAGTTTGTCAGTTTATCAGTTTATCAGTTTATCAGTTTATCAATTTATCAGTTTGTCAGTTTATCAGTTTATCAGTTTGTCAGTTTATCAGTTTATCAGTTTATCAATTTATCAGTTTGTCAGTTATCAGTTTATCAATTTATCAGTTTATCAATTTATCAGTTTGTCAGTTATCAGTTTATCAATTTATCAGTTTGTCAGTTTGTCAGTTTGTCAGTTTATCAATTTATCAGTTTATCAGTTTGTCAGTTTATCAGTTTGTCAGTTTATCAGTTTATCAATTTATCAGTTTATCAGGGGTGGAAATGTGTCAGAGTTAATCGATACTCTATGGCAGCAACATGATGTCACACTGAATGTTTGTTTAAAAATAAAAAATAAATATTTGTAATTTGAGCACAAAAGTCCAATGTTGAAAATAAATATAAAATAAGACGCATCCATCCATCCATCCATCCGTTTATCCATAGATACATCCATCCCTCTGTTCATCCATTCATCCATCCATCTATCATGCATCCATCCATCCTTCCATCCATCCCTCTGTTCATCCATCCATCCATCATCCATCCATATGTTCGTCCATCCTTCCATCATCCATCCATACGTTCATCCATCCATCCATCCATCCATCCATCCATCCATCCATCCATCCATCCATCCATCCATCCATCCATCCATCCATCTGTATGTATTTTATAGATAGTATTCAGAATGGGAAAGACAGGAGAACAAGCCAATCATATTAGGCAGATGTGGTTAAGATTAACAAGTCATGAAATGACTGGGAGGAAATAAAGGGTTAATAAGGTGGAAAAGGTTTGGGATTGATTTCAATATTTTCCTGGTCTGGAAAAATATAGAACAAGACAATAAGAATATAATCAGATATTTAGATTTCCAGACTTTTTTCTCTCTTCCATTGGATAAACAATGTGTCCTTCCCTCTGTCCTTCTTCCTTCCTTCCTTGCTTCCTTCCTTCCTTCCTCGGTTAAACCTGCTCATCGTGTCCATCATGATGTTCCAGGTGACCAGAAGAATCAGCTCCATCCTGACCCGTCTGCTGAGACGAGACCGAGTGACCGCCGACGAGGAGAGGGAAGTCGAGCTGCATCTCTACGCCGTTTCTCAGACCTCCACCCTGTACCTCCACCTGCAGAGCTCCTGGAACAGCTTCATCATCGTGGGTGGAGACACAGAAATCAGCGAGGCTGTGTGCTGGATGTCATCTGACGGCAGGATGTTTGTGTCTGTGTGTCCAGAAGTCCACGCTACTCCTAGATCCGCTCTACAGGAGGAGAAGCACGGCCCCGTCTGACTCCATCAGGTTGTAAAGGGCCTCAGATGTTTCATGTCTTAGATTAAAGCTCTCTTGGATGCTCTCACGATCTTCTCTGACCGGACCCTGAATTATGACCGTAGGCGACAGCGTCAGAGATTTCAGATCTCTGACAGCGACGCTGAACTCAAAGTTTTTGTGGCAGTTTTATCCAGAGTCAAAGTTCAGACTGAGGGAGGATCCTCCAGGAACCTCAGGAACAGAGAGGCTCATGGATGTTTCTTCCTTCCTTCCTTAATTCCTTCTATCCTCGTCTTGGCTCCTTCCTTCCTTCTATCCTCATTTTGGGTCCTTCCTTGCTCCCTTAATTCCTTTTATCCTCATCTTGGGTCCTTCCTTGCTCCCTTAATTCCTTTTATCCTCGTCTTGGGTCCTTCCTCACTTCCTTCTATCCTTGTCTTTCTTCCGTCCTTCCTCAGTTCTTTCTATCCTTGTCTGTCTTCCTTCCTTCCTTCTGTCCTCGTCTGGGGTCCTTCCTTCCTTAATTTGTTCTATCCTTGTCTTTTATCCTTCCTTCCTTCCTTCCTTACTTTTATCCTCATCTTGGGTCCTTCCTCACTTCCTTCTATCCTTGTCTGTCTTCCTTCCTTCCTTCTGTCCTCGTCTGGGGTCCTTCCTTCCTTAATTTGTTCTATCCTTGTCTTTTATCCTTCCTTCCTCCCTTCCTTACTTTTATCCTCGTCTTGGGTCCTTCCTCACTTCCTTCTATCCTTGTCTTTCTTCCTTCCTTTCTCAGTTCCTTCTATCCTTGTCTTGGCTCTTTCCTTCCTGCCTTACTTCCTTTTATCCTCGCCTTTGGTCCTTCCTCCCCTAGTTCCTTTCGTCCTTGTCATTTCTCTTCCTTCCTTCCGGTGGGAAGATCAGGAGCTTCAACCCAACGCTTCAAACTGTCTCTACGACTCAGACCACACCGTTATGGTCCCAGTCGATGTTATATAATAATAATAATAATAATAATAATAATAGTAGTAATAATAATAATAATAATAAGTGTGCTTTAATGTCCTTTCCTAAGTTTATAAATATGCTTTTAACGAGCGCTCTTCAGTAACATCATCAGTAACAGTTCCCCAACATGGCCTCTAGGTGTCGCTAACAGACCTAAATATTATAGAAACGTGCATGTGGGCTGCAGACTTCCTCTCAAAGTTCATTGTTACAGATCTGTGAGGCCCCGTCTCACAGATTATTCACCTGCAGCTCCAAGGACGAAGGCATGAGAGGAGAAGCTGAGCTAAAGGCAGACCAGTGAAGGTCCCACTGAGCAGCCAACATGGAGACGTCTAGATTTAGGCTCAGCTTTGCAGAGCATCCCTCAGATCAGTTGCTACCAGCGGTCGGTTTGACTGTGTTTGGTTTGTGCAGCGGGGAGCGGACGGCCCACCTGTTCGCTCAGCTGAGCTTGGAGCTCCTGCAGGTCGGGGTCAGCATGGAGAACCTGTACCTGCTGCTGCAGGAGCTGAGGACGGCTGCTCACCGCAACATCACACTGCGCCGGCTCTTCTGGAGGGTGAGGCGTCACGGTGGACATGCTGCAGAGCAAAGAGACGACCTGAATACAAATACTTGGAAACGTAGACAGAAATCAAGATTTTGGTTCAGTTGTACAGACTTTAACTCAGATGTTGTGTCTGTTTCCAGTCCAGCGAGGTGTTCCTCTTCCTGGTTCAGACTCTGGAGGAATGTCTTCACGGCTGCCAGAGCCTCGGTGGAGTTTACACCACAGACCAGCTTCTGTAAGAGGTTCATGTTGTGAGGAGACATAGAGAGGTGCTCCACCTCCAGGGGCTCAGCGTTAGGTTGGGATGAGGTTGTTTATCTGAATAAAAAATTACTTTAAGACAAGATAATCATTGCAAAGTGTAGATTTACGTTATGATGAGGATGAATGAAGTCAGACGTTTTGTGAGTTCACTGATATTAGGGTTCAATTTAGATGATGATTTTACAGGTAGGCTAAGTTTTAATTTGGGGAAGGTTATATGTTTTATAAGGTTAGCGTCCAAAATTAGGGATCAAGAACGTGAAAGCACCGACTTTTAACCAATCAAGGCCCTGAGAAATTCAAAAGCCCAGCAGTGCGTGCATCTTCTTTTTCGTTACATTTTTTTGTGAGAATTGTCCGTTAAGTTCGTAGACTTATTACTCCAAAGTCTGAACGTTAGAGACTAACCTTAATTAAAAAGCTGAAAGATTTCCTCATAATTTATCGAGTATCTGAGCAGAGATGATCGCATGTTCTGTATTCTGGCCAAATCCTCCCCAAATCCCCCCCCCCCAAGATGTTTTATGGGCTTTTTTTCAGCGTCCATTCAAGGCTGGTAGTGCACCTTTCTTTTTTGCCACACTTTTTTCTTCCACTAAACTTTCAATCGCTTGGCTTGGACGCAGCACGCTGTGAACGGTCGGCTTCTCCAGCTTTTGTGGCTTTTCAGGGAAAGGCAGACCTGAAAAACGTGCGTGTACGCATGCATTTCAGTACATATTAGCAAACTATTTCAGTATTAGATATCAAAATATTTTTCTACAATTAATGTATCCATTCGTTACACACTGAGTAGCATGAGGGCATTCTGCCACTTGTCTCTACTGTCGCCATCGTGCTTGGATATTGTGCTGTTTTGCTGTGGCTCCTTACAGAGCTTCTAATCCTCCATTTAAAGGTGTATTGCGCATGTTTTAAGTTAAATATTATCTATTTTCTTTCCCATATATATATATATATATATATATATATATATATATATATATATATATATATATATATATATATATACCCTTACAATTGCCCAATGTGTAAAACGAGCTGCCTTCTGCTTACCGCTGTTGCCTCTATAAGTTCCAATAGACTGGACCACCAACACTGCAAAAGCTAAAAATAAGCAACATTTATAATAGTCTTATTTAGCTGCTCAAATCAAGGAAAATGGACCAATTTCAAGAAAATCTTACTTGCTTTTAGTTCCTTTTATGCAGTGAAAAACCAGCAACAAGCGCATCTCAGACCCCATCACAGACTCCACACGAGTAAAAAAAATTTCAAATGTTTAGTGCAATGAAAAGACCAAAATTGGAGTCTGATCGGCGACGGAACAAGATCAGAGTAAATATGGAGGCAGTTTCCAAGCAATGCAGGGAGCTCCGTTCTGCTCTGACCTCTTGTCCCAGCGCTGTTCACAACCTCCACACCAGCAGGAGCTCCTGCAGCACTGCTGCAGCTCACTGAACAGACGCTGCTTTCTTGTAAAGAAAATTATTTCAAACCCTCATAATTTTCCATCTATTCAAATTGCTCCGACTGCAGGCCGGTACGGAGCTTCAGCCAGGAAGCTCCGTACCGGCAAACGTACCGGCAAACGACTCCCTTAAGTAACCGGAGAACAAATGGGGCCTTTCACGTGAAGTCACCAATAACACAGAAAAGAGATGAAAAGTTGCTCTTTTGAAAATGAATAAATCGGTGGAGCAGAGGTCTGAAAAATCGTTGGTAACAGCGCTGCTGTTACAAAGAGCCTCGGCCTCCTCAGGAAATCAGGAAAACTCCTGGTGGCCCGATGGCCAGTCCGCCCCTTCTATTATTGACCAACTGAAAGGGTAGCTATGGTTTTTCCCCTAGAAAAATGGACTATTGACTCAATATGAAGTATTTTCATTCAAAATAAAATATTATCTCAATATAATATTATATAACAAAATAATATTTCTAACTTTCTTACCTTAGAAGACATTATGCCTACAAAAAAAAGACTTTTGAAGTAATTTTTTCCCTCTTCTTCCGTGCACGCGCACAACACGTGTCATTTCAGCTTGTTGCCAGAGGGGGCAGACGTGAGTAAATAACCCTGGAACCTGCACAATGCACCTTTAACTGTTCTTATATTTTAAATCACTGCGTTAGGTGAGAACTTTGAGGAGCTAATATTAGAAAAAGCTTTGGTTTAGATTAGACCTCATTTAGATTCACTTCAGGAAGAGGTTAATTTGAGATAAGAATCTAATTTCCAGTTTTCTTTGTTGAGCCGAGAAAAGCAATAAATGTAAGAAGTAAGGGAGCTTAATTAAGAGCTTAATTAAATGTCATTTCCAGATCACCTTCCGGTGTTTGTTTCAGGATATGTTTGTGTTAACGCTGCTGATCTTGTCCAGGCTGAGCACGCTCATCCTCCAGACGCTCGCCATCATGTTCAGAGAGACGGAGGTGGAAGCCGCCAGGAGCAGCCTGCTGTTTGCCAAAAAGTAAACACCAAAAACCTTCCCATCTAGCACCTTCCGTGGAACTTTGAACATTTTCAGTTGAATTTGGCTTCTCCTGCAGTTTTGATTTGAGAATCTTTAGCTTTCAGCCTTCACTGCAATTTCACAGGAAATGCACATCTAATTTTTTTCTCCCCTCCTTGTAGAGGAGCTCTGATCTCTAGACTGCTGCTCGCCTTAATATGTGATCCTGATGGTGAGAAGCATAGCCGAGGATCTGCGTCCGACTCTGAGGTTAACTAATTACTGATCTCTCTGCAGACGTGTTCAAACGCGTTAGATAATAATCTGTTAACGTCTCCAACCTTTGTCTCCAGCAGCTTCAGGCTTTGCTCTCAGAGTATCTAGATGCTGCCTGCTCTCTGCTGTTTGAGCTGCTGCTGATGGGCTTCGAGGTGAGCTCTGACAGAGAAGAAATGTAAAAATAATTCTTTGGTTTATTACACATTTATCAGGGATGGTTTGAAAGGGGGTGTGAAGGAAGCCATCTACGTTAAGAAAAAACAACCTTAAACAGAGGAGGAGGACATCAGGCCCGTTTACACTACACTTTTTTAACCGAGCCGAGACCAGTCCGAGCTCGGTAACCGAGATAACTCTGTGTAAACGGTCAGCAGACTGAACCGGACCGCGCTAAACATAACCGGACCGCGCTAACTGCAGACTAGTTCTTGGGTAGGTCTCGGCCTGGTTTTTTTTCTGGCCCGGTTTTCTGATAAAGAGCGCATGAGCAGACCATCTCCTTACAGTCAGCTGACTGTCCGCGGGTTTTCCGGCAGTCTGGCTGCACGGCCCGATTCACACTCCATTCAGACAAATTTCAGACATAATAATACTAGCTTCCTTACCGTGCCACACGGTTTCCAGAGATGATTCTGCTTAGCAGCGCAATGAACCTCAGTGTCTGTTGTTGTTTCCTGCGTCTGTAAATCCTTATTAGACGTTTGTTTGTCTTATTCACGTCCCAAAAGCCGACTCTATGTCTAACCATAACATCCTGAATGTTACGGGCGCCGCCATTTTGATTTGCTCGGTCCCGCCTTCAATTCCAGAGAGCGGTAGTACCACAGATCGCCACTAGGAGGCGAGGAGCAACCAAGGAACCGAGATAACTCTTGTGTGTAAACGGCCGTCTTATCTCGGTTAACTGATCCAAGCTCGGACTGGTCTCGGCATGGCTCGGTTTTTAGGTGTAGTGTAAACGGGCCTTTAGGTTCCAACTCTCAAAATCTTACAACACAGCAATAGGGTTGATTCCGGCCAATTATCACCTCAACCCTCACCTCCATACGGGTGATCAAAACATCGCTCCTGTAGGCCAGGCCAATAATGACCTTAACGATTCCCCATTGCAGAGGCGTGGACCAGTTTGGGTTCAATTTGCATGTTATCTAAACCATTACAAGGCCTTTGTTGGGCAGTACTATAAAGCTTGGAACTCCACATTACTCCTGACATTTGAATTGAGAAAGCTTTCTGGATAGGAAGCGAAACGTCTTCAAACTTCGGAAACAAGTCCAGTTGTTTGGTTTTTTTAAACTTTTTTGGAATGACCATTACCTGGATGACTGAGAATCTTCACCATCATTCTGAGCAGAAAACATTTCAGATAGCTGCCCAGTGTACGTCCCAGATATTTTACCCAAAGGTTCTACACATGTAGTCCTTATAAAAATGGCTCAATGGCTGCGTTTCAGACTCTACCGGTGTCCGTTAGCAGGTGAAAGGTTAAAGTTCATGACAGGACAATGATAAAAGACTGTTTGGAAGGGCTAAAGGAGAAAACGTCTCCTCTCTAAAAAGAACATGGCTGCAGCAAGCATGGTAGTGGAGAGCTGGTGATCTGGGCTAAAACAATAAACGGACGAGGAGCACCATTAATGCAGCGTGAATTGACTGCAAAGTTCAGATTTTTCCACTCGAGCGAGTTGCAGTTTCGCTTCGCTCGTTTCGCCCAAATGGTGCCGATTGCATCACTCTTCGCTTCGCCGACCGCTACTTCGCTCCTGAACGCGCCTTTTGCAGGGATAACCTGGAAATCACTCGGTCTACACGTCTCGTTCACGTTGGATGTGAACGCGCCTTTTGCAGCTCCAGCAGGCAGTTTACTGAAGATACCTTCAGAACATCCAGAAGAAAAAAAAGACTTTTTCATGCAACTGGAGTTACTTAGCTAATTATTTAAGAAAAACAAAGGAAGAATTAAAGATTTATATGTTTTTCTTTGTTTTAGACCAGCAGATGTTTCCAAGGAGACAACTTTGTGTCTGTGTGCTGGATCCTCAGAGTCCTTCAGCCTCATCCCCACCTGGTAAAGCTCCCCTCAGAGGAGTCGAGGTGTTCTGCTCCTTAACTCCTCTGTCTAACCTCAGTCTGCCCTCCGCAGCTGTCCTTCATCCGTCACCAGGCCCGGCAGCTGGTGCAGGTTCTGTCCGACCAGCAGGGGTCCATCCTGGGCCCGGTGCAGTCCGTCCTGCTGTTCCAGCGGTGTCGCCTCCTGCTGGCCTGTCTGCAGCACAACAACCAGCTGGGGCAGCACCTGCAGACGCACTTCAGAGAGGAATTCAGGTCAGAAGCTGCAGTTATCAGGTGATCCACAGTCTGCACCGCCCCCTGGTGGCACAGCAGAGTACTACAGGAGCAAAACTGTCCGGTCCAGTGGTTTCATTCTAATTTTAGTCACACAGGAGCAATAAAACAATAAAGTATCAAGTAAACAAAAATATTTTACCAATAAATATTCAAAATATGTTTGAAAAGAGAGGAAGTAGTTATAACTTGAAAGGAACAGAAGTCTTTAATAAAAAAAAAAACCTAGAATGAGAGAATATGAGATTATGGAATAATTCAGTGGTTTGTGACCAAGTTGATAATCAATAATAATAATAATAATAATAATAATGATAGATTTTAGCATTTGTTTCTTTTTTATACAATGCTCTTTGAAGAAGAAATATTTTTGTGTTTTACATGTTTTCTCAAGAACTTTAAGTTGACTTTGATGCTATATAATATTTTTGAATACTGTAAAATGTAATTACAGCTAATATGGATAACTGAGACAAGATGGATTTAAATACTGTGAGAAATGATTAAGTAACAGAACCGATGCACAATTATTTTAAGATAAGTTAAGGAGCAAATATAAGATTGCTCTTCTCTCTGCTCCTTTTCATTCAAAATGCATTTGCTAGTGTTCTGTGTTTGCAGTTTAAAGTTATTTTTGAAATAAATGAATAAAAACACACAGAGAGCATAGGGAAGACTGCTGAGTGGGCAGTTTGCAAGTAGATAGCCACCGACACTCTCCACAAGATCGGTAAGAACAAAAGAAGCTGGTGGCCTACGAACTACCATGTCCAAGCATGTTAACGGAGAGTTTAGTGGAAGGAAAAATTGGAGTTCCTTGTATATAATGTTCCAGTTTTCTCATAAATACAGTTGTTATCCATATTTATACATGGGGAGGGCACTCAAGCAACAGGGATAACTGCGGTCCATCCAAGAGTTTGGAGGAGATTGAAAGAGCGTAGACCGCAGCTGGAGTCGGCTCTTCAAGAGCCACGACACAGAAATCTATGAATTATATCACAGTGTGACGAATCCACACAGTTTACCAGTTTGAAAGGCTCCCAGTAATCCTCGTCCTGAATCACGGCTGAATGCTCTCAGTTGGTCTGAACAAGCCGGTTCTGTCCTGCAGGTACTTTGTGACTCCGTCCAGCACTGAGGAGAAGCTGCAGCCTCATTATCCCATCTATGGACCGACTCTACGACTCGTCCAATGCATCCAGACTCTCATCCAGCGCAGATGATTGGACGGGAACCTCTCTGCTGCTTTTCACCCATTTTGGATGTTCACCCAGCAGACATAATAAGCACTGATAAAAAATGTGCCTTTAGCATCTTTATGGGTCTTTGTTAGGGGTTCAGCTTTCTAAAGCATCATTCTGAGCTCCCACAAGGCCTCCATGTCATCTGTCGTCACACCAAAAACAGGAAGTAAGCGGAGCCTCAACCTGATTGGTTCATCTTCTTGTTTTAAACACAATAAATGATAAGTTTTACATAAAATCAAACTGGAATGAGCTTATTTGTTCTTTAGTTTTTGTAGCCAGAGCTTTTTTTGGTCATCAAACCAAAAGGAAAAAAAAGAAAAAATTGTTTTATTTTGTCATAAAAATGTGTTTTAAATTGTTTTTATTTAAGGATCTGAGCTCCATGCAAAACCAAAGCCTGTGCAGCTCCTCACATGCTGATCTGATTAGGAGGTTAAAGGATTACTGACACGATGAACAGTCGAGCATCCATCCATCCGTCCATCCATCCATTCATCCACCCATCCATACGTTCATCCATCCATCCATCCGTCCATCCATCCATCCATCCGTCCATCCATCCATTCATCCACCCATCCGTCCATCCGTCCGTCCATCCATCCATCCATCCATCCGTCCATTCATCCACCCATCCATCCTTCCATCCATCCATCCATCCGTCCATCCATCCATTCATCCACCCATCCATACGTTCATCCATCCATCCATCCATCCATTCATCCACCCATCCATACGTCCATCCATCCATCCATCCATCCGTCCATCCATCCATTCATCCACCCATCCATACGTTCATTCATCCATCCATCTGTCCATCCATCCATTCATCCATCCATCTGTCCATCTATCCATCCATCCATCCATCCATCCATCCATACGTTCATTCATCCATCCATCTGTCCATCCATCCATTCATCCACCCATCCATATGTTCATCCATCCATCTATCCGACCGTCCATCCGTCCATCCATCCATTCATCCACCAATCCATACGTTCATCCATCCGTCCATCCATCCATCCATCCATCCATCCACCCATCCATACGTCCATCCATCCATCTATCCGACCGTCCGTCTGTCCATTCATCCATCCATACGTCCATCCATCCATCCATCCGTCCATCCATCCATCCATCCATCCATTCATCCACCCATCCATACGTTCATTCATCCATCCATCTGTCCATCCATCCATCCATTCATCCACCCATCCATACGTCCGTCCATCCATCCGTCCGTCCATCCATCCATCCATCCATCCATCCATCCACCCATCCGTACGTCCATCCATCCGTCCATCCATCCATATGTTCATCCATCCATCTATCCGACCGTCCGTCTGTCTATTCATCCATCCATCCATCCATCCATCCGTCCATCCATCCATCCATACGTTCATTCATCCATCCATCTGTCCATCCATCCATTCATCCATCCATCTGTCCATCTATCCATCCATCCATCCATCCATACGTTTATTCATCCATCCATCTGTCCATCCATCCATTCATCCACCCATCCATATGTTCATCCATCCATCTATCCGACCGTCCATCCGTCCATCCATCCATTCATCCACCAATCCATACGTTCATCCATCCATCCATCCGACCGTCCATCCGTCCATCCATCCATTCATCCACCAATCCATACGTTCATCCATCCATCCATCCATCCATCCATCCACCCATCCATACGTCCATCCATCCGTCCATCCATCCATATGTTCATCCATCCATCTATCCGACCGTCCGTCTGTCTATTCATCCATCCATCCATCCATCCATCCGTCCATCCATCCATCCATCTATCCATCCATCCATCCATCCATCCATCCATACGTCCATCCATCCGTCCATCCATCCATATGTTCATCCATCCATCTATCCGACCGTCCATCCGTCCATCCATCCATTCATCCACCAATCCATACGTTCATCCATCCGTCCATCCATCCATCCATCCATCCATGTTTCTGCTTCTTTGGCATCTGATCTCAAATGCTGTGTCTCAACTCCATTTTAGATTCTATGTCAACAGAACTTGGGGCGTCCAACACTACAGCTAGCTTAAGCTTAAAACCCAGTTTATCAGCACCGACGCTTTAATTTATGAAAAGTTTTTATCCATTCAACCAGAGCCAGTTTAAACCTGATCTGAATGATTGAATTCAGACGGTAAAGACAATGAAATACTGACGGTGAAAATTTAAGATAGACGTGTCTGTTCAGTTTTCCAGAAAACTGGAGACAATAAAAGAAAATTTCAGATTTTTCCAAACCTTTGAAGGACTTGTCCTTATCTCATTTAAATATTCTTAGGTTCCTGCTTGACGACTGGGGAAATATTTGCTTTAAATTAAGATGACATTGCAGTCTTGCAGAGATTTTATTGATGAATCTCAATAAATTAAAGCATTATTGAAAAATGTATTAATTTCAGTAATTCTGGTAAAAAAATAAACTCCTATAGATTCATCACTCTGTGACAAAAGTTTATATAATGTTAGTTTTGATAATTAGAATTTAGAGATACCGAAAACCCGAAATTTATTTGCTCATAAATTAGAATATAATATGATTTAACAGCAGAAATATTACGTCCTACATCATCATAGACAGTTGTCCAGCAGTCAGGGACTTTATGTTGAACCCGAAGTTTAGTGGAATAAAATATCTTTATTAAATGATATTCTAATGATATTGGATGGAAAGTATAATCATTAAAACGATCTAAATGCTTTAAATATAGCCTCCCTGTGTGATGAAATTAACTTTTTGCAGAAATAATATATTCTGGATCTTCGATTTATTTTTCTCTCTCTACATTAAAGTATAAACTTATTGTAACTTAGCAAACTGACATCAGAAGCAAATTGTTTAGTAGCTCAGTGAGATAAAAATAGACCAATATTATAGTAAAGAATTCCTTTTAGGGATTGTTCACAATTCTCAACATTTTCTAAGTTGAATGAAGTCTCTCCAGGAACTGTGTAGATATATCCGTTCGTTCAGTTTTCTATACGTTGTTTTAACTATTAAGTCACAGTATTTGCTGCAGAGCTGCTGAACAAGGTCATGGATAGATAGATAATTTCACAAATCCACCATTTTTTTTCACGGAGCGATTTTGTAGTCCAAGCTTAAAGATGCCAAAGCTACAAGTGGATTGTGGATAGGTCAAAATATAATAAATATATTACAGACACAAAGGTTAATTCTGCCCAATTATGTGACTTTTGAGGGCAATTGGTTAAAACTGGTTTAATTTAGGGGCGTCTGAGTAGAGGGGGCTAAATACAAAAGCACGGCACATTTGTATTGTTTTCAGTATTAGATTCTCATGGTTTTAATTTTTTTTAAACTATACATCATTATTTTGTGCGACTGAGTCGGTCCCATTAAATTTCATCGCAGCGCAGAGGGGCAAATACTGGCACTCTGTGTTGCAATTATGCTTTTTGACCACTAGAGGAGTTTCAACTTACCATAATTAGTGAGCCCAGTATTTTTATACTAATATATTTAAAAAAAAAAATCTTTCTCATCTTTTACAGAATATACTGAACTTCACAGATGACATTAATAAGCTGTACCGGGATAAAAAACATTATGATCTCATTTTTCCATCATGAGCTTCAACAACCACTCTGTTTCATTGCCCGTGGTGAAAACAATCTTCTTTTCTTACGTTTTTAACCACTCTCACGTGCAGCTGCATCATAAAGCGCCCTGTTATCCATCAACATGCCATCCATCATCTGAAGCCATCACATAATCTGTTTCCCTTGTGTTGACGCAGCCTCGATGATTATTCATGTAAATGTCTTTTCGGTTAGCTGTCATAGCCTCACCGCCTCTCCTTTGTGTTCGCTGGAGCTCTGATGATATCGCTCATGGAAAACCAATTACAGTGATTGACTCTAGTTTCCTGAACCTCGGTGCACCTGCGTGTTTTTTTGTTTGGTCCGTTTTCAATGAGCAACCCGTCTGTCGAGATTTACACAATTCATTCAATCATGATTGAAAAGAGGTTAGAGATACACGCGGGAAATCCTACATTTTAATCAAAACCTGCAACAGTGTCCGCCTTTATGTACAGAAACTCAACATCTGCAGCTTTAAATCTAGTTTTAGCGTTCCACAACTTTACGTTGTTTTTAAACATTAAACGACGAAGCTGGACTTCGACGCACCAAGAAACAAAAAATGAAGATCCTTTGAGCTGCAGGGAACTCAGCGCGTGGGTGTTCACGTATATTTCTTCATTCTATTAAATCCCTGCTCCTTTTGCCATGGAAACCGCTGTGAATCAAGGCCATTCAGCATGTTATAAGCAGGGAAATCAATTAAAGTGTTGAAACAGAACGAGAACCTGAATGTAAGAGGAGGCATGACTCACTGCAGCTCATAGTGAAGGCATCTAACCCCCGACAGGCTGGTTTCATGCTACTGTACCTTTAAAAATAAAGTCAAGGTTAAAAACAAACTTTTTTTAATGATCTGATCTTTACCGGCTTCAAAATTATTTAAAATATAAACTACAGAAGGATGGGGCCAAGATGGGAAAGCAGCCTGGTTGTGTTGATCAAATGTTAACTGAGCAGCTCTAAAAAAGCAGAAGTTTGTGGCATGCCAGGGTGAAACGGCATCAGCAATGACTTTAGAGAGGCAACTTCAAATTGCCTTCCTCCCTCAGCAATCTGAGAGCCGTTATAATATGGTTCTGAAGTCAGGTCAGAGCCTGAAGCTCAGAGAAATTATCAAAACAACCAAGTCCTCAGACCCTACAGGCTTCGGCTAGCGGGTCAAAGGTCATATCAGTCTGAAGTACCAGCTAATGAGACCTCAACGGGTGAGAGTGAAAGCAAAGCTGAAACACAAAACCAAAGACCGCGGACTAACTGGTGAGCACCAGGTCCAAACGGAACAACGAGGCCTAATACGGCTCCAGATCTACAACGGGAAGGGTGTGAGAAAAGAATCAAGGTCCTGCCATGGTCCAAACCAAGACCGGACCTCAACCTGACCGGCACAGAGCTCTGCAGAAATGAATGTCTACAGCCGTCAATGAGCTGGACAGCTTGGACCAGAATCTCTCCACAGCGATGTGAGAGACTGATAAAGTCAGGCAGAACAGGACCGCTCCAAGGTTTAAGACATTATTGTTCATAAGTGAGAGCTAAGTGGCTTGGCAAAGAAAAATACCCTCCCAAACGGTGGAAAAGCAAGAAAGACCCGCAGAGAGCTTAGAGAACAATTAACACGACTACTTTAGGTGATTAGAAGAAGGTTGGATCTTAAACTCCAGCCTAACGGAGCTGCATGTGTTCAGCTAACGTCCACACGGCTCAGAGAGCAGATTCAGCTCACAGACCCCTCCATCTCACTTTTCTCTTGTTTCAGAGTTCTCAGGCCACTTCTGGAGCGTCACGACTATCAGAAATTCAACCCTAAAAAAAACCTCCAGGCTCAGACAAAAAGCAAACACGGCCACCCGGTCGGAGCATCCACTGGAGCAACAGAGGAGGTGTAAGATACCTGAAGTTACGTAACGCAAGGTCCTGTCTGCGGTTCTGCAGCTGCTGGTTCTGATTATCCTCCTGCCAGCCATGTTCAGCTCCGACCTCAGCATCTGGACTCAGAGTTACAGACATTCAGCGCCGCTGCCTCCCAGATGGGAGACGTTCCCCCATCTTCAGCTCCCAGTTAGCTTAAGCCTCTTAAGTCGGTCCCCGAGGAGCCGCATGTTCTTTAAATGTTGATTAATGTGCAAAAAATGCTTCTTTTTTTTAACATGCATGCAACAAAAGGTCAGGAACTGTGTTTTTCTCCTTAAGACATTTGTTCTTCTCTCCGAAGCTTTTATGTACATGCCGACTGTAACGTATTACAATAAAGGACAACAGCTGCCCAGTTCTTTGTTTCACGCCCAGACTCTGAAGCTTCTTTGTAGTTTCAATCACAAATAACAGCAGCGGCTCTAATCTGAAGGGGAATTTACCTCAGACTCCGCCTCAGCGAAGCAGAGAATAATAGATCGATATCTTTAAATTGGCAAAAGGAAACGGCTACCGCCAAGTCCAGGCTGTATGCCAGGAAATCTCCCCACCAGAAAAACTAAACAAGCCACACTGTCAGCCCTCAGCGCTGTAAAAAAAGTCACAGACAGAACCACCATAAATCTAAAACTTTCCATCATTTTGCTAACGACATCGTTTGAAAAACATAACGAGTTTAACCTTTGAGTAATTAGTTCATTAAGCTGTCTGCCGCCTTGTTTATTGAGCTTTCTGACACTTCATTTCTTTACAATCAGCTGGAACATCATGGATCAATCTGAAACCTGCTGGGGGGGGGGGGGGGGGGCACGTGTTCACCTTTCTCACATTTAAATTTAGATGCTCTCTAAATACAAAAGTACCCTAAATATGGCCTGCATACTCCACACGCCTTAGTTTTTAATGAGTTTGTAGTAAAAATTTGGTCAAATCAAAGAAAAGCTCACAGATTTTCCGATTTCATACTGTGAACGTTCTGGAAAATCTTTTGGTAAACTGTGGAGAACATTCCCTTATAGTTTCCAGGATTCAACACAGAGGAAGTTGAAACTTTTGGGGAACATTAGCTAAACATTCATAGAAAGTTATGTAACCTTTAGGGAACATTTAATTCCCTAGGGCACACGAGTCAAACTCGAGGCCCGCGGGTCGAATCCGGCCCGTCAAGGCAATTTATCCGGCCCTTAAGAGCCAAAGAAAGGCATATCATGTCATAAAGTAGAGGCATATATCCTTTTAAATTGTATAAAGTGGCTAAAACTGTGCCTCCTGATGTGAATGTTGTTTTTTAACCTGTGTAGTAACAGCATCCTGCCACTAGATGTCAGTTTTTCCACAAAACATTAAAATAAGCCAGAAATGTCCAAAAAGAGAAAAAGTGATGCAGAATGATGAGTTTAAAGAGTAACTCACCCCAATATCAACTTTAGTGTTGCAGGTAAACTGTATAAACTGGGCCTAGGGTGCTACTTTTATGTTACTGTGCATTTTCTATATGTGTATGTGAACTGAAATGAAATTATGAAGCCAAAAGCATCATCTATACACATGTAACCGGCCCTTTCAATGACTTCATGATGCCAAAGTGGCCCAGTGTAGAAATGAGTTTGACAGCCCTGCAGTAGAGGGTCTCTACACTGTAAAAGTTGTGCTTTGAGGAACATTTAGAGAACATTTCCTGACAGTCACTGGAAATCCGCAGCAACGGTGTTGAAACTAAACTTTAGAGAACCTTCTGTAAAAGTTCCCTGAATTTATTTTGGAGGTTACAGATTTTCTAATCTTTAAGGAACATTACTTGATGGTTCTGTTAGGAAATATTGTAAACTTCAGATTTTATAGCCTTTAGGGAACCTTTAAAGAACATTATCCGATAATTCCCAGAAAGTCGCACTGTCACTTTTAGAGAAGGTTCTACAAAGGTTCCTGGAACATTTTCAAAAGTTAGAAATTTTCTACAGATTTCCAGAACATTAAAGAACGTTACCTGGAGGTTCTCTGATATTTATACACCGTGCAACCTTTTAAAGATTAGCTGCATTGAAAGTTGGACGTAACCTTTAGAAAACATTCCCTGATAGTTTCCAGGAAGTCATAATGTAGGTGTTAAACTTTCAGGGAATATTCTAGAAAGGTTCCTTGAAGATCACATATTTTATAACGTTTATGGAACATTACCTGATGGTTCTCTAATCGTTAGATGATCTAGAAACGTTTAAAATTTCCCAACTTTTAGGTAAACCTACCTAATGGTTCTCTAAAAGATTATCTATTGCGCAACCTTTTTACATAGTAATGGTTCTAGAACCTTACTGATCCCTTAGGGAAGGTAACATATTTTATTACCTTCATGTAACACCACCTGATGGTTCTCTAACTGTTCAAAAATCTGCAATTCTACCAAAGGTTCTCTGATGGTTAGACACCGTGGAACCTTTTTAGAGTGAACTTTTCTAAGAGCTTTAGTGAAGGTTCCTAGTTCCCTAGAGGTCAAAGTTCATCTCTTGACAATCTTGAGGGAGAATCTTGAGTCTTGTTGTCGGTGGTGATGGACAGGGTGAGAGATGAGGACAGGAACCTCCATGGATTATGATGTTTGCTGATGACGTTGTGATCTGCGGTGAGAGCAGGGAACAGGTGGAGGAACATCTAGAGAGATGAAGGTTTGCCGTAGAGAGGCAGAATCCATGTGTGTGGATGAGGGGAACCCAAGTGGAGCTGTGGGATTAAAGGTGACAGTATGCAACATCCAAGTCACTACAGAATTAATTTTATGCGTGGCAAAAACTTTGATGATCTAAAAATTATGAGTCCCTTTAGAGATTTTGTTAATATAATTGAAAATTGTAATCTTAAAAAGTGAATTAGTTTGCATGTTTGTTTCCATTATTCAGTGGAAGACCCGTCTGAGCCCCAGCTCTGTAGCTCTTCCTGCCCAAACAGAAGCACTAAACAAAAAGACTCAACAAAGTAATGGAAAAGATTATCTTTAAACGTGAAGATATGAAAAAGTACGTTATTTTTTTTAAATGGAAGTTCAAGATTTCAATTACAGCACAAGGAGAGAAATGATTAAGGTTGTGCTTACAAAAAAAAGTATCTCCACTAACAATATTTCTTAAGTGTATTTAAATAATCAAAAATACAGTCCTGTTATAGATTATTGAGGATAACAGATTAATAAAAGAACTGCAGGTTTTGCATCAGTGGATTATATCTTTGCTTTGGGGATGCAGTACAAATGCTGCCGCAGGAAGCTGAGGATCTTCTTCCAGGAATCTTCCTGAGCCTCTGAATGAGCTTTGGTCTCTCCTCCCCACAGCAGTATCGCTAAAACAAACATATTATACAACATAAAGCTATTTCTGACAAAACAGGTTAAATTAAAGACAACTTTGTTGGGAATAATAAGTTGTTTAATCATGAATTAATTCATTTAACCTGACTGAACTAGTTCAAATTAAGAATGTATTTTGTTTATCTTATATTGTACAGGTTCCTTGTTTTATTTTTTTTATAGATATGTTTTATAATGATTGTGTTTGGCTGTGGTGTTTCTTCTCCTGCGGATTGTTTTTTAACTAGTACCGACCCCACACAGATGTTTCCTTATTGGCGGGTTGCCTGATCGGCTCTTGTTTGGTTAGGCTGTTTTCCCGGCGTCCGAATTCACATCGGATGAAATAAGTATTTAACACATCATCGAGTTTCTGGGTAAATATATTTCTAAAGGTGCTACCGACCACCCAGACATGCAAAGAGTTCAAACCATAAATGTCCATAAACTATGTTATGTTTAACAAACTGCATTGAACACATGAAGATGAGGGGTGGGGTTACAAAAAAGGCTTGGAAAGTTATGAGCCCTGCTGAAATTTATCAGCAATTAGAAAACAATCATGACCCACAGTGCAGAATAACACCAGCTGGTTCAGTCCTATCTGAAGGACATGAAGCTATCATCATCAACAAAGACTTTAGTACACAATAATAAATAATGTCAATACTATCAGTAGTTCCTGTATTAACACGGTTGTTTTCAAGCCATCAGGAAGCAGAGCATTTTTAAATAAAAGTCTGCAAGAAGACTAAAAATGGGTTATCCATGGTTCCGTCAGAAGGATGATGATCCAAAACCTTTAGACAAATTAACATAGAAATGGTTCTGATGCAAAATAAACCCGGTTCTCCACACCTGGACCCTCGAGAAACCCTGTGGGAAACGCAGGGAGTTGACCTTGTATCGAACTGAGCGAACCTTTTAATTAAGTTTCAGTTTGTTCCGTCTCACCTTTGTCCTTGGTGCCGTCTATGGCGAGGTTAGTGGCTCTGAAATGAGGGGAGAACGGCGGCTCGATCTGATGTCCGGTGTTGGGATAGTCCAGCCGGTACAGGAGGTGCCGCGGCTCCAATCCCCTGGGCCATCTGAGGGTCAAAGGAGACAAGAAGCAAGCAGATGAACTAGTCTTAGACGCAGGAAGCACCGATTGTTAACGATGTTAAAGGTGTAACTGAGCAGGCTGGTGTGAGCTCACCCTGTCCGCGGTTTCCAGAACAGGCCAGTTCTGATCGTCACGGCCGTTAACCAGGAGTACCGGGGATCTGATTTTCCCCATCTGGCACAAAGCATGTGTTGAAACAAAGCTCAGTATTTTCTCTCGCTGTGTTCAATAAAACATAACTTACATCCACTTTATACGGGGCGTCATCGAGCAGAGCCAGACCAATGCCTCTCCAGATCTCGTGGTTGTTCTCATCCAGACGTATTTTGTCGAATTTCCTGCCATCACAGGTAATTGCTTGTGTCACTGCGGCTGTAAAACGGTCTTTATGTTGCTGAGAGGAGGCAGCACTTACTTGGCCAACAGTTGTTGGATCCCTGACAGGCTGCTCTCACGGGGGTAACAGTTGGCGTTACTGATGCAAACAACGCAGCGGGGCTGGAGCACAACATACTTTTCTCAAAAGTGCGCACATTTATCCATCTGGTTCACAACGTTCTGCTATAAACACAGCAGGGTATCGACCAGAAAAAATGGAATATAAACTCAGCACCCTAAAATATCGATTGCAGAGAGGTTGTAATGAAATATGCTGGTGTTTTTCAAAATGTGTTTTTGGGGTATTTTGTTGAAACATTAGACTTTCTTCATCCATTGCATTTATTCAGGGTTCCGAAGATCAGAGTTCCTGAATACAGTTCTCGTCCACGCGTTTTCTGTAGAAGGTTCTCATAGATCAGTGCTTCCATGATTTTTATGCTTCGGTCCTGCTGAGGCAGATGGCCATTCACCCTGACCCAGGTTCTGCTCGAGGTTTCTTCCTGTTAAAAGGAAGTTTTCCTTTCCACTGTCGCCGCGTGCATGCTCAGTATGAGGAATTATTCCAAAATCAGTTAAAGCAATCAGACGAGTTTTCACAGATAGAAAGCTTGGAGATGGATGGATGTATGGATGTATGGATGGATGGATGGATGGATGGATGGATTGATGGACGGATGGATGGATGGTTGGTTGACGGACGGATGGTGGATGGACGGATGGATGAATGGATGAATGGATGGACGGATGGATGGATGATGGACGGATGGATGGATGGATGGAGGTTGATGGATGGATGGATGGATGGATGGACGGACGGATGGATGGATGGATGGATGGATGGATGGATGGATGGACGGACGGATGGATGGATGGACGGATGGATGATGGACGGATGGATGGATGGATGGATGGATGGATGGATGGATGGAGGTTGATGGATGGATGGATGGAGGTTGATGGATGGATGGATGACGGACGGATGGATGACGGACGGATGGATGGATGGATGGATGGATGTTGATGGATGGATGGATGACGGACGGATGGATGGATGGATGGATGGATGGATGTTGATGGATGGATGGATGGACGGATGGATGATGGATGGATGGATGGATGTTGATGGATGGATGGATGGATGGATGTTGATGGATGGATGGATGACGGACGGATGGATGGATGGATGGATGTTGATGGATGGATGGATGGACGGATGGATGGATGGATGATGGACGGATGGATGGATGGACTGTTCTTTTAGACTTGTGGAACAAGGAGTCGAGAAAGATACTTTATTCTCCCAAATTCAATTGGATCAGAATTTATCAACCAGAGAATTTGGCCAGATTCGGTTGTTTCAGTCTTAAAACAGGAACGAGAAAAGGACTTTGGAAATAAAGCTTGCAGAAACTCCTGAAAGTAAGTTGCAAGCTTCGTCGTAGCTTTCCAATTTATCAAGTGACTAAAATAAACAGGAGAAAGCCTTTCAAGACAAAATGAGAGGCACCAGTCCTTACCTGCACAGCCGTACTTTCAGCTGCCAAGTACAGGGTCACAACAGAACCGGCAGAAGAGCCCAAGACCCCGACTCTATCTGGCAACACCTTAGGATGGTCCTTCAGGATATTAAACGCCACCTGTTCGCGATCAGACAGCAGGAACATTACAAACCCAATAAAATATGAATCATGTTAAAACATCTTTGAACTACTTTTTTTTTTCTTGGCATGATCAATTATGGATAAGGTGTACTTTTTAAAAATGTCAATTTACTGCCAGAAATTAAATAAAAAACATATCTGTTTCACTTTTATTTCTCAAAATGACCAATAAAGGTGAAGACAAACAGCACAGATTTATGGTTACACACAGCCCGTGTTGTTCCAGAACTCATAGGTCCGTAACTCGGTACTTTCTCACTCAAACCCTCATTCGGTTGCGGTAGGTAGCCTGGTTCTGGTTCTGGTTCTGCTGCAGGTTTCTTCCTGTCACTGGGAAGTTCTCCTCTCATCTGTCGCTAAATGCTCGATCAGGGGGAGGGATTGCTGCAAGCTAAGTGAACCGATGCACAATGTTGGGTTTCCTTAGACAGAAAACTTTTTACTAATTTTAATATTAAACTAAACTTGACTGCATTGTTTAATAACTTGGATCACATTTGAAATGTATCTAACTGACTTTAAATCTGACTGTATGATTGGATTGAATTTATTTTATTTCTGTATATGAATAGTTTTTTTGTACAGTGCCTTGGAACAACATTCGTAAATCAGCGCTGCATAATTAAACTAAATTGAATCAAATACTTACTGGGTGCTACTGCAAACTAACTGACATCTTACGAAATACTTTCTAAGACTTGTAGAAAGTTTTCTCTAAGTTTGAGAAAAGTGCCTGTTAAGTTAAAGAAGGTACCCGGTAAGCTCCAGGAGCTAGACATTCTGGGAAAGTAACTGGTTATTTCCACAAAATAACATTTTAAGTTACAAAAAAAAGCCCCAGTAACTTCAGTGTAACTAATGAGTAAGTTCTGGAAAATACTAAATAAGTTCTAGAAAAGTCACAAAAATTTCATGTAAACACTGCAAAAGTACTCAGTTAATTCTGGGAAAGTACCCAAAGGTTCTGGAAAAATTTGTTACTCAATGTACCTAAATCTTTTAAACGTTTCAGAAAAGTACTGGATAATTTCCAGGAAACAACCTGAAGAGCTCCAGAAAAGTTCCAGAAAAGTACCTGATATGTTTAGGGAAATTAGAATTACCTTGTAGATGCTGGTAAAGTTACTGATTACTTTCAAGAAAGAAATAGACAGGGTCCAGAAAAGTGGTAAGTTCAGGAAAGTGCCTGATAAGTTTCTTGAAAGTTTCAGTAAAGTATCTGATAATATCTAGGAAACAACCTGATAAGCCCCTGGAAAGTAGTAGATCATTTCTGGGAAAGTAAGTGGTAAGTTCCATAAAAGTCCCTTAAAAAAAGTATCTTTTATACTCAGGGAAACCAACAAGTAAGTTCCATGAAAGTACCTAAAATTATTATAACAAAGTACCTGGTCAGTTCCAGAAAAATGCCTGGTAAACTAAGCAAAAGTAACTGGTTATTTCCAGGAAAGCACCTCACAAATAAAAATAAAAAAAATTCAAAAGGTACCTGGTGACTTAAAGGAAACTACTAAGTAAGTCCCAGAAAGTTCTGGGAAAGTTCCTGGTAAGTTCCAAAATAAAAAAAAAAAACTACATAGTAGTTTATTTGAAAAAGTAATTGGTAAGTTCTACAAAAGTTCTAGCAAAAGACCTGGAACTGTGTTCTTTAGAAGACACATGAAAGTACCTTGTAAGTTAAGGAAGGTACCCGGTAAGTTTGGAGAAGGTAGATTCCATGAAAATATCTGAAAGGTTCCTTGAAAGTTCCTACTTGGCATGTATCTGGGAATAAATTTTAAGTTTCAGGGAAGGAACAGACCTATTTAAGAATCCAAATTCAGAACCAGTGGATAACAAATTGAAGCAAAAGTCTCCAGAATCCCATTTTATTAAAAAAATAAAATAATTATTTACAAGCAAACCTCAAAGGAGCTGAATTCCAGATCTGTTTGCAGCTCTCCAGGTTTTAAATACTCCACCGTCAGAGAGGCGAAACCACGGGAGGCCAACAAGGCGGAGCGATACTCCAGCAGTCCTCCCCAACCTCCCCAAATATCCACAACTCCAGGGAACGGTCCTGGACCTGAAAGGAAGAAGAAAAAGAATACATTTAACTGAATACATTGCTTTTATCTGCAGTTGTTGAAACTATTACAATGTATTCATTTTCAAACTGACTTAAAAAACAAGAACTCTGTCATAAAACTGTCCAATCAGAGGCCAGATAGATTTTATTCAGATTAGGCCAATCTAACTCGTCAGTGAAGTCCAATGTCATGTAAACATTTAAACATATTGGACCTTATAATCCCAACACCGAGGTTCTGTCCAAATAAAAACAGAAACAACATGAAACACCCTTTTATTTGCAGACAAATTCCCTTTCCTTTCTCCACACAACCATGCATCACTGTTGATCAGCCCGATAAAATCCTGATAAGAAACACCGCAAGGGACTGTCTGTTATTTGGGTTCTGCAGGTTTACCTGGAGGTATAAACAGGGTCCCTTGAACTTCTTCCTCTCTGATATCGATCCTGTGGACCCCTGGAGCCATGTACCAGCGCTCTGTTACCGCAGAAGCCAGCGGCGTCTGATCTCTGAGGTCGTTGTGGCCGCGATAAACTGAGATGTTGACCAGCATGGGGGTGGTGACCTTCAGCGTCCTCAGCCTGACCAGTAAAGACGAGATGATTTGGCATTTTGCCTCATGTTGGCGTGAAAGGGAGATCTCAACTGTTTGCACGCAATAAACGCTGTTTTAAAAGATTCCCGTGGAATATTATTCCAGTTTTGTGTATGAATATCATTATTAATTAACTCCTCAACATACATGACAAACATTCAGGAAATTTCTGACCAAAACCAGTTTTAGTGATTGTAGTTTCTAGATAAAACACAAAAAAGGCAGTTTTTTCCCCCTCCCATCCCATATATGGTAATAGGAAATGCCAAACACTGATTCTGAACACATTTTTATTTTGCTCAGAAAAGTTGTCAAAAAGTAAATGTTTTCCCAATTGCAGGAATGCAAATTGTTAGATTTATAGTATATGAAACAAAATATTGTCACATCAAGGAAAACAAGGCGACATGAGCAGATTTCACAGCACCAGGGAATGAACAAAACATTTTCTTCAGTAAAAATCTAATTGCAGTTGTCTGTTCTAATCTCGTAGGACTTGGATTTGACCCTTTGGAGGATTAGTTTGTAACGGTTTTCCATCAACAGACAGAACTTCGGTGCTTTTTGGTTGAAAGCTTGTGATTTTACCTGAGGCCGGAGCGGCTGCCTGGGACCGGGCGCATGCTCCACAGCAAACCCATGGGCTGCTTTCCAGAGAACGTCCCTCCGAAGCTCAGGTCCTCTGAAACTACAGCAAAAAGCAGACGAAATGTCTTCAGCAGGGAGTTTATAATCACAGCCCGCCTCCAAACAAGCTAAAGCCTGGCATCTGAGGTCCATCTGCAGGACTTTAAACAGCTGGAAGAAATAAGACTGCTTCACTTAGCGCACATTTTCTTTACAAATTCATGATAAGACAAACAATGTAGCCACTTATAATAAAATAAAGGATCGATAAGTATAAATAAGACCAAAAATAAAAGTTTTTTATGAGAACTGTCTCCTATCTTGAGGTTAAATCCTGTTTGGGGGCATTTGAAGCCACCAAAAACTCAAATCTCTTACATTTTCTGCCATATAGCTTTGATATAATTTAATAAGCCGGTCATATTTGGAGACACGCATGAAATAATTCACCATTTCAACTCCTGAAGCTTTCTGCACATGCTGAATGTAAACCGCCTGATCTTCTGATTCACACAGTTCACGCACACGTAAAATAAGGCACAATGCATGCCTTTATTAAAAGAAAATCCACCAATATTTATTCATATTGTTGTAATTTACAGCGAGAGCAAACAGGGTCACATTGACCAAAACTCTTTAGGGTATACAGATTCTTTTTTTTTTCTTTAAGAAGAAGAAAAAAATACCGACAGCTGAAAGTTGATGCTAATGTTGACTTAGGTGAAAGTTGCACATTAAATGGTTCTCCAGAGTTTGTTTGCTTCTTTATTTATTTGTTTTATTAAACAGGAACCAGGCATAAGAGCATTAATGTCAGAGGAAACTGTGCTTTGTACCAGATTCTAGCTCTCAGGGCTCATTTCCATCTGCAATTCCCTCATAATGTGCAATTAAAGAAATGCACATTACCCGATAAAAGTTAAAATATAAAAATAATGAAAATAATAAAAGTATTGCTTCAACCTCCTATTCCTAAAACTCACAACTTACTTTACTTCTCAGATTATTTGCTCAATGACACAAAATGAGTGTTTTCCCCTGATACCAGAAAAAAGGTGCTAATTGAAATTTACTTTGCTTGTTTAAAGGTTTTATTTAATTATTTGTTTCTAAGGTTGGAGTTGAAGCTTTGAATATAAGCATCCAGGTGCAAACTAGAGGTGTTCTTCCAGTTATCTGTGTGAAAATGATTGAAAGAAAATAGATGAAATCATGAGGAATGGGCCAAAAGCTTGTTAACTCATACGGATTTTAAAGCAATTTCCCCCCCAAAACAATTAAATATGACTTTGAAGAATAAAACAAATGTCGCTCATTACCTTGAAATGTAGTAAAAAAAATAATGTTACTGACTTAATTCAGGGGAAGTTTAGGTTTCAACTAGATTTTCAGGAATCTGAGCTTGTTATCCACAGCAGTAGTTTAGCCAAGATGAACAAAACTAGCTGGGAGGTGAAAATCTCTGAGGTTTTAGGATCAGAAATCTATTAATTTAGTCTGACTATATTTAAAAATAAGCTTTAAATGAAGTCACCATGTTTTCAATAAGAGCTCATGAGAAATTAACTCAACCTTGGAGCCAAAACGTCTTAATTTCCAAAACTAATTGCTTTCAATGTTATTTATTAATTAATGATTTATGTGCAGATGTTAAATAACTCTCCAAAACCTGATATTATTTCAGTTGATTTAAGGAAGAACCCACCAGAAACCTTCCCGCTGTGGTCGCTGACGTAGCGCCCACAGGCCTCCCAGTCGTCCCCGTCCTCAGAGCGGTGGAGCGAGCGGATGGTGACCGGACACCCCGGGGGCAGATTCTCCACCGAAACCTCCAACGGCTCATCCACCAGAGCCCGAGAGGGCCGAACGGAGAGAATCGGAGGAGGAGAGCGTAGAGACATGGCCGACGGACGTTTGAGGACAGAAGCTGTGGGTCCGGCTTAAAAGGAGAAGAAGTTACACGTCCAGGGAGACGAACGCTAAAGTGTTGCTGCTCCAGGACAGAACGTACCGGCCGCTAATCACACAGCGTCCTCGCTCTGGACGACCTGCAACATTTCTTCCTCCGAATGTTTTTCAGCCTGTGAGAGAAAAAGATTGTAAAACATTAATAACAGCTGTTGAAGAAAACGGTGGGTAACAAGCTGGCAGTGGGTGTTTAACCACAGACAAACGTCGCTGAGAGAAGCAGCTCACGTTTTCCTAAACGAAGCCCTGCAGGATCTAAATGTGAAAATAAAACGCTGGGATATTCTAACATTGATCTGTCCGAGGCCTCAAAGCTTCAGAGACGGCTTTCAGCCTTTAGATGCAGAGATTTCCTCAAACTCTGATGGTTTTTGTGACGTTTTGCCCCGTAGACGTTCTGAGACCTCAGTTCTGATCTCGACACCTTGCGTCTGCCTCGCAGGCGGGCCCATCTGGACGAGCTGACCCATCCAGACTCTGCTGGCAAATAAACCAGCTCCTTCGGTGTCCAGCGGTCTTCACCGACTGAGTGGAAACAGCTGGGGGCTGAGGGAAACCAGCGGACAGAAGCTCCGCAGACAAACAGAACCCAGGAGAGAACCAGACAGCGGTCAAAAGCAAACTCCACAGAACACGATCCAAACACAAGAATCAGCCAGAACACAAAACCAAACCAGAAAAAGAAGACCACTCAAAGTTGGAAGGATTTATCTTCCATAACCTGTCAGAGCTCTTCAACTGGTTCCTGAGGCCAGCATCCTCCAGAGGAAGTCATGCTGATCCTCGACATCACAGTTAAACTGGAAGCTTCTGCTTTTCAGCCGTGCCGGTCCGACAATCTGCCCGTCGACCTCTGAGCGACCCTCATCCGAGTCGATATTTCCCAAACTCGCAAGTGGGGAAGAAAGACGGACTCGAAGGAAGGACCGTGACCTCGCTGGTATTCATCCTGGATTCTTCAGACTGAAAACTGTTCTGGTTGCTCTCAGAAGCCAGCAGGACGGCATCAGTGAGGAAGGACCACGTTGGACGAGTCAGAAACTCTCGAGGAAACCGGCGATGCGAGCCAAGCTCTCGCTCCGGCTGCAAAGGAACCCATTCGCTCTCGGAGGAAGGTCCCATCCTCCCAGGCCATCATGTGGGTCCAGAGGATCCTGGAGAGGAGAGCCAAACTGTTCATTCAACTTCTGGGTCGGGCAGAGCACCCCCGATTTTGTCATGGACGTAAAACTCTGCATCAAATTTGAATTTTCTATTTAAAAAAAACTGGTAGAACTTGAGACTTTACCTGAATGTTGGCATCCATCAAAACTTTGAAGCTTCTCCTTTTTCCCCCACTAATCAGGCAACATATCCAGTTACATAAGGCTGCCAGCCCCCCAGGGTTCTGCTTGTGGAGGAAAGTCATTAAACTGGAGCAAATAGCTGTTTACCGGATGTTTAATGGGAACTTTATGCACAAACCTTGACTAATAGGACAGATTAGGCTAAAGGGAAGCTTCGTTAAGATTAAAATCAACATTCCTGCTTGTTATTGATCTGAATCTGGGCTCTACGCTTTCTGATGCGGAACATATTCCCGAGGTCCAGCTGCATAACATGTAAATCTGGAGGTTTCTGCTATGGAAACATGAAAAAAGGCAGTAAGTGATGCACTCAAGCTCTTGTTTCTGTAAGAATGAACAGAAAACTAAATCATAAACAGATAAAACTCTGTTAAATCTACCCGGTCTACTGCTCATCGTAGCACCCAGGAAGTCCGGGTGCTACACCATATTCTGGGACCACCGTATTTTGTGACTCTGTGTTTTATTCTGTGAGGCGCTGTCGCTTTTTCATAGTTTGACTCGTCCTGAAGTGGAAAAAAAAGTTACGCAATGCAAAAATGTCAATTAACATTTTAACATTGTGTCTGTTTTAATGTCAAACGATGTAAGGTGCCCCTGAGTGTCAAGAAAGATGTCTACAAATAAAATGTATTATTATTACAATAAAAGTATATCAATGAATAACTTCCTGAATAAGAAGTAAAACCCAACTTTTCTCCAATTTGCTCTTTAATTTGGCCGTTATCTGAAACCACGTCGGTTTTTAGCTTCAGGACAAACACAGAAGAACCTGAGATGAGACGTTATGTAAAAGGCTACTTAAGGTTTCCCACAGCTGTCAATTCACAAACGCACAATCTTTTAAAGCTTTTAGTTGTCAAAGAAATTATAACGTCTTAGTTTATACTAAGTTTAAAAAAGAAACTTATTTATCAGGAAAGGTGTGGGTTAACACAACGCCAGGGTGGGAAACATTGGCAGTGATCTTGAAAAAAATCAGCTGCTGCTTCCCATCGATCTGGGAATCTTCATCAGCCACCCCCCCCCACCCCCCCGCAAAGAAGAATCAAAGTGTTGCAGTGACCTAGTCAAAGTCCAAAGCTGAACCCTCAATGAAATGCTGTGGTGAAAGGTCCACAAACCTCAATGATCTGAAGCTATATTGGGAAAAATCAGACCAAAACTCTTCAATAATATCATAAATTCTGACAAATCGAGACAAAACAGCAGCTGTCAGTTATTGCTGCTACGTGCTGCTGGATCGGGGTGAGGGTGCACTTACTTTTTCCACATGTTACCACATTTACTTTAGAACTGAACAAGTAACAGGGTTGTTTTTTTAAATATAAAAGTAGATTAATTAAGAAAAGGAACACTTGGCTTTTAATGAAATGTATCCTTATAAGATAGTTTGCTTTATTACCTTAAGCACTGAAAGCATTTTATTTAATCAGTGAAAGAGTAATTTAATTATCAGATGTATCGCTAATCCAGGCTTATACGTCGGCTGGAAGCCTTTCATTTTTTTTATTCATGACTACATGCATGAATTAGTCTGTCAGATATCAGCAAAATTGCCGCCATAGGGTATTATTGTCAGTTTTACAGTTAAAAATGTTAAAACTACACAAAGGTCAGTGTGAGATAATAACATGATGAAAGAGTTAGAAAGTGAGAGGAAGTTGCATGAACTCTAAAGGATCTAAATGGTCTTTAGTAGGATTTAAAAAATGCAATTCTGAACTTGTGAAGTTGTGCATATTCAAAGAGATTCAAAACTGCTGCAGAAAGAAAAGAAAAACAGCAATGAAGAGACGAGCGACTTCAAATACCCGTCAAAACCAAATGAGGAGAGGCTGTGATCAACCTTCAGTTCACTGTTGACATTAAAAGACACGGAAAATGGTTCTGTTCTCACAAGATTACCGTCTGCTTAAGTTAATTAATACACGCTCTGTTCTCCTTCAGATTAGAGCGGGGAGTCACAACAGAGCACGGCCGTCTACTCAGCCGTCTCCAGCATCAAAAAGGACAATTACCAGTTTCACCTCTAACATTTAAAGCTGTGCACCAATTAAACTGAACTGTTCAGAACAACAAACAGAGGGTGTTTAAAGCCAAGAGAAAAAAAAGGAACATGTGGATGTTGGTGGTACACGATGGGGAAAAAGGCCATTTAAAGGTCCAACAAATCAGAGCAAACCACAGAGGCATCAAGGATTGTGGTCAAAGTGAAGCCCAGGAAGTGAAGAGGTCCCAGTAATACTTTTGTTTGCTGTCACATAGCTTTAAAAGCCAAAGATAAAACATCTCAAACCAAATCTTCACATATTTTTCTGATTTTTATTGTAGGTGATGTTAGCAATACGGCACAGCTAGCTGCAACAGGAAGTTAGAAAAGCAACTGTTTAATGCTCCAAGGAGGAGATCTCAGCAATACTAGTGTTGTTGCACTCTTATAGAGAGGCAGAAAAAAATAGAATTAAATCTCTAGTTACTGTTCCTGACTTTATATAATGAAATGCTAGCATTGTAGCACAGCTAGCAGCAACAGGAAGTTTAAAAGGAAGCTTTTTTTAAATTCTCCAATGAGCAGCGATGCCAACAGCACGATTTATTACAGAGGGTGAAAAATAAAACTAACAGCTGAAACAAACCGTGAACTTTTTTGATGTACAAGCTACCACTGCAGGAAGAACAAGGACGGACAGCAGAAGAAAAGTCATTTTCTCTGAGGAATCTTGATTGTTTGGAGATAGCATGGTGGGATCCCCCCCAGAAGAAGAGAGAGAATCCACATCATGATCAAATCCACGTGTGGCCAACACTTCTCCTCCATAGAGGCAGGAGTCCTTCCAGATCTGTCCAAAGAATGATCAAAACTTCTCCTAAAAGCAACTTCTGTGTTAGAAGGAGCGCCGTATCACAAGGCTAAATTGGTGGCAAAGTGGCTCAAAAATCAGAACTTGGACATTTTGGAGCTGATTGGATCCAACATTAGGATTTGACAGAATTTAAGAGTTGTTAGAACCAGTAAGATCACAAGTGGTTGGACCTTAACCCTCCCCAAATTCTCTGCCAATAAATAAAGTTCTGCTTTTCTTAAGCAAATCTGGATTTACAATAATGGGAAAAAAGCCTCTTTGTATACAGAAAGAAGGAAGTCTTTGTATTTCCTAAAAAAAAAAAAAATCACAGAAAAATTGTAGTTTAAATGTTAACGATGTGTTCCTTTGCCTAAAAACAGTCGAAAGGCCTCGGAGGCAGACAGAGGAGGTCATTTTGCATCTGCAGAGATGAACACAGTGGCTGGATGTAAATCAGGCTGGAATCTGGATCTATGGACAGATAGAGGCCAGCGGACAGGATGGGACCCCACCCTGACGTCTTTCATCACATAAACGGCTCCTTTTCAAAAGTCGTCTGGCTGGCTTTGCTGCATTCATCTACACTTCCTGTCTCAAACAATGCACTTCCTTTCCCTGATTTCCTGCCTTCAGCACTTTGATAAACTCTGCCCATCACCGTGACAGACTGGTGCGGTGCCGTCTGTTCTGCCAGTCAACTCAAACATGAATAAATCTCATTACGTTAGGCTGAAGTAATCCTGAAGAACGACACAAAATAGCCGAGGAAAGGGTATGCAGGAATAACAAACACACAGATGGCGGATAAACCAGCTGGGTGTACATTGGAGGCACCTTGGAACAGCCGACATGGATAGAAACGGACTAAAATGAGAAGAAATAAGACCGACTTTACCTCGTTTTAAAGTTTGCTACTGTCAGCAATCCAGTAAAACACGTCCCCACTTATTATTATTCAATAGTTAGGATTTTTTGACCCATACTCTTCCACTCCTGCTGCACAAGAGATGCAGCTGTTGGACCTGTTCCCTCGAGGAAAGGAGGTTCTGGGTTTGAATCCCAGCTGCATGGAGCTTCTATGTTCTCCCTGTACGTCTGTGGGGTTTCTCAGGGTACTCCTGCTTGTTCACTTTATGGACCGGTGTGTACCCCGCCTTAGCTGGTATCTAATCGGCAGAAGAAGCAGCAGTGGCTTCGTTTGAAATCAGTCAATCACAGTAAAGTTTGTGGTTCTAGCGTGACAAAAAAAGCATAAAAGTTTGAGTGGTTTTAAATCAGTTTAAATGTATTTACATAGAGAACTAGTTTCTGCAGCTTGTTACCTCTAACTTGGCCTCTGGGTTTTATACCTCTAAGAATTTTTTGCACGTCCATCTCCTCAGCTGCGGGCTTCTTACAATTATTTTTTTTTTTAGCAAAGCAGTTAAAAAGCCAGACAGGAAACGTACTACTTAATCAATTTAGTTGCTTACAAGCTCATTAAGTTATCCCAGATGGGAAGTTATCGCTGCTTTCATCCAAGAGGATCACTTTGAACCACGAAACAAGCTGCGTGAATAAAGAGAGGCAGCTTTTAGTTTTCACATCCTCCTCCCTGTCTGCTCTTTCCTGCTTTGGCTCGAACGTCCGTAGTTTTAATCTCAAGACTATTTATTGACAAAACCTGATATGGGATGAAATGGGTTCGCCGCCTATTTCATCAGGATTCAGATTATCCGCTGTCAAACCGACTGAAGCAGGAGTTTATCTAGCGAAGGCGAAACGAAAAGAAAAGGAGTTTACTGTGCATGTTGGATTCTAACAGGAGTCCGGTTCTGGACTGAATCTAAAGTTCTGCCAGTTCCACGTCTCCATCCGCTACCCCGGAGCTGAAGCTGTGGTTCTGATCTGATTAAAGTGGGCCGCTCCCTCCGGGTTGAGTCTCTGCCTCAAGTGGAGGAGCTCTGTTTTAAGAGTCTGCTTCTGCAAAATAAAGACTTGGAATTACACGAAGCCATGTCCATCTTTTATTCCAACACGTGCACAAGAGACAGAAAACAGCATTTTGGTTCAATATTTTACACCCGCAACACCCTGAGGGACACCAGTACCATCCCAGCGCACAGCAACGCACGAATATTCAAGCAGACGTCAAGAAACTGCAAACCACGGCGTAAAAGATCATTGATCATATCAAACAAAGTGCACATTAAATTACAGCAAACATTAAATCAGATTTCTAAAATCATCTCAAGATTTTGGTAAAAGATTTAAAGACTTAGACATCAAGGTTACAAAAATCATATATTCCGGAAAATCAATGAAACCATTTTCAATATATAAAACCGTTTGCATTATTTTTCTGTCAATTCATGGAGTAAACAGTTATGAAGGAGTTACCTCTGGACAATCATATGTGCTGTAAACAAGCAAAGTTTACATGTCAAAAAAAAATGCACAAGCAATAAGTGTTTCGGGTTAAACGTCACAGTTCTTCCAAAGTTACGCAGGGTTAGTGAGAGGGGCGGCGGGGCGTGTTAAAGGAATGTTTAAAAAGGGACAAGATAGAAGCATGAGGGTCAACGGCGAATTAGGGAAAAAGAGGAGAATGAGCTGGAAAATGAGTGGAAAGGAGAAAGGTATGAGAATGGGTGGAGCTTTATGAAAGAAAACTGGGTGGAAATGGGTTTTAAAAAGCAGCGAGGGAGGTAACCGGGAAAAAATGGGTAAAGGGAGGAGGAATGATGAGGAAGTTTTACGCAGCGATGAGGTAAATAAACGAGTCAAAACTGGAGTTCCTCATTTGGACTATGTGTCTGGTAATTGTAGGTGAGCTTTTCACCCAAACCTTAATTAACAAATGAGTTTAACTCCGTAAAGAGAACTTTTATGATCAAAAATTAAACAATATAAACTCTGGGTTTGAGGCAGTGGTTCCTCTGAGTTCAAATCTTTCAGGTACCAACCAGCTTAGGAACTTCCTGTTTATGTGTATTTAATCAGAAGATTTATGGTTCCGCCCCTTTAGCTGTAAATCCGAACTATAATGAAAGATCCCAAAACCTTCAGGTGGGAATTTTTGCTTCTTTTGGTAAAATTATTTTGACTATACATTTTATTTTCCTTATATTAAGCACAGTTTTGAACTGTTCCTATAGAGGATCAGTGCTGTTTCTCTTAGGAAATGTTATCTAGTTAACTTTAAGGTTCATACTTCTCCCCCTGATAGATAAAAAAAAAACTGTGGATTCTTAATATTAATGTAATAAATGTAAACATTAGATGAATATGTTGCTCTAAATGAGCAATTTTGACGTTCTCACACATGGATCTTCTATTTACAACGATGCTTTTCGCGTTGCATTAAGATACCAGCTGTCAGGAAATTCCCGGCCCAGTTTCACAGCGACTGAAACCCGAAACAATGATCATTGTTTGTGGTGCTGGACCTGACGGCCGTCTTCTGATGCTGGTTTATTCTTTGATAAATACAAAAGCAGAAAGCAAAGCTGAATTTCTAAAAACAAAAGGTCCTGCCTGGAAAGGGCCAGTCATGCTGACTATGAACTACGTCGTCTGGTTTTAATCGGTTTAGCTGCTTCTCTGGTCCACAGCGCGCTACATTTCAGATTGTCTGCTTTGGGTCGGACGGTTTCTGTGCGTTTACGGTTCCTCAGATCTAATCAGCGCATTTAGGGTTTCAGTAAAACGACGGGTAAATCCAAAATTACAAATACGTCGGATAATTATTTTCCTAAAACGGCACAAAAATGCAAAGAATTTAATAAATTACAATTTATAACAACAAAAAGCATATAAACCCATTATTTTATCACACTTTGGAGCGTTAATAATATTAGAAATATTGTTTTTTTTTCTATTATTTGTCCTTAAAGGCAACAAACGCTCCAAAGAAATACAGAAATATGGTTTCAAAAGGATTTATTTTGAATAAATCCCCTACGCAGCAGCATGGAGTGGTGAATGGTCCTTTTCGGAGGCCATATTCAGGCATCTTTCCTGAAAGTTTGTTTTCATCTGAATAAGTTAAAACAGCCACCGTGAAAACTGCCGTTTAACCCTCAAAGCGTGACACAATGGCGGCGTGATGAACACCTTCCTGTGCCACGGTGTAAACGTTCCCCGCTCGGACCGGGCCAAGGAGAACGGGTCGGGTTTCCTGGCGTGTGCTGAAGCAGACGTGCAGCTCCTGTGAGGGTCAGGATGCAGGCGTGGCTTGTGGACAGTTTCTGATGGTCAGGTCTCTGAAGGGCTCGGACAGGCGCGGACCCTGCAGGCGGGACAGCAGCGTGGTCCGCCGGATGCTGCTGTCCGAGTCCTGCTGCCGGAACCGGTCCCGCAGCCGGTAGCAGCACGGCAGGAGGCCGAAGAAGTCCGAGAGCAGGTGTCCGCTGAAGATCATGTAGATCCAGGGGTTGCAGCAGCTGTTGAGGCTGGCCAGCAGGGCGGACAGCGTCACGGCGGGGTTCTCAGAGTCTGCAGGGGATCAAAAATCGTAAATCAGGCTTTCTGACTCTGTCTGGCGACATTTGTTCACCTCTGGGAACAAAACCTGTAGCTCTACGTCTGTGACTCTTCTCTTAAATGTTCATCCTTTCAGCCTCCACACTTTTAGGTACCGGGACGTACAATGAGCCGATCTTTAACAGGTTCCAAAGCTTTTTAAATCTAACCTCAAGCGTATAAAAGAGATACAACAGACCAAACTCTCAGAATTCTTATACAAAGATGAAGCTAAAATGGAAAAACTGAGGAAAATTGACTCTTGCTGTTTCCATCTGGAGCACAAAGGTGTTTGTCAACCCAACGAGAAGCCAAGGAAGTCCTCAGCAATGCTTTCAGAGAGATGAGCGTTGTTGTTCGTCAATCTGCGACGGGTTATAAGGTCCAAACCACCCAAAGGTCATCAGTGTTTCAGGCGGCTGCTAATCTTCTCAGAAGTGGACGTCCCGGCAAATTCAGACCAAGGTCAGAGCACGGAGAGCTGAGAAAACAGACCAGAGAGCTCCAAAGCTAGCAGGTTAAAGGTCAAAGTTCATGACAGGGCAATAGGGAAAAGACTGAACCCGTAGGTCTGGATGGGATGAGCGAGAAAGCGTCCTGTTCCCAAAGTGAACATGGCATCAAGACTGAGGTTTGCAAAGAACCACAAGACTTCTGGGTCGTTGACGTTTGGACGGACGAGTGAAATGCAGACATGTTTGATCCTAATGCAGAGAACCAGACAACATGTCTGCACAAACAGCTCACACCACGGCTCAGGATGCGGGTTGTTCTGGACACCTGGCAGACACTGAGTGGAAACACGATCTCCTCTGAATAACAAAGGATTCCAGAGTCCAACACGAGGCCGTCCGTCTGAAGCCCGGCACAAACCGGGTCGACAGCAGCAGAACAATAATCTTAAACACGGCTGCGATGGCCCAGTCAGAGTCCAGACTTCAAACCATCAGATCGTCGTCCAAAAAACAAATGTTTGCAAACCTCAAAGAACCAAAAAGTGGAATAAAATCCAGACAGAACCGCTGCTGAGGGTTGGTGCTGGTGGCGGTGACCCGACCACAGGGCGCACTTAGTTTTTCCACATACAGCTTCTCTATCTGGGCTCCATCGTTGCTCAGTGATTAAAGACAGCGTGGATCTGCTGTTTAAGGAACAAATATTAGCACCAGAAACCATTTCAGTACACAGATAATGCACGACAGCATTTTAAAAAACAAGCATTTATTAAATAAAGTGTAGCTCCTTCAAAACATTCAGGGCTCTTCATGATTTTTGGGTCCTTAGATCGGTACCAGGACAAAAACACAAAAACTGGGCTCAGATCCAGACCATTTACATCAACATTAGTCAGGATGATGATTAAAAGATTAATCATATAATTAACGCCATTTAATAATTAATTCACTGGGGGGAAAAACGCATTTAATGTACATTAAATCAATTCTGATGAGGCTCGTCAAATTAAAAGCAGCTTTTGAAATTAACCTTTAAGCAGGTATTAAATAAACTTTCCATTAAGTCCACATTTCTGTATTCAAATGTCTTTTTATTGGTCTGGTGTAACATTGTCATGTTTAATGTTGGGTTTTCATTGGCTGTAAGCAGAAAATCACCAGAATAAGTGACAGACTGCCTCCTGGACGCACAGAGGAACGTTAAAGCAGCTCCTTCCTCCCAGCTGCTGCTGGCTGAACAATTATTCAATTTCTTTGTGTGTTTTATAATTATACACGCAATCATCCAACCATACTCAATTTCACATTTAATCTGAGTACAGCATTTTTAATAACTGTGCAAAATTTTCCCTTCTGTGGTAAACTTCCCCCGACTTCCAGCGGATACGCCTGATGACAGTAAAGGATTTCGTTTTTTATAATTAAATTAAATAATATAATAAGGTTTTAAAACATCCGTCTGTGTTTAATTAAAATATTTAACGTGTTTGTCGACTGAGTTACTAAAATAAACAGCCGTTTATTAAATCTAGCATTAGTCTGGATATTGATCTCAGGAATTGTTTGGTGTGAACACAATGAAGGAATTGGTGGAAAAAAAAAGAAAAAAAAAAGGTTGGTATTGGCCGATGTTTTTCGTCATTTCTTTAGCATATTGTGACAAGAAGCTGGGCAGGCAGGACTCAAACGACAACTCAGACAGTTTCCAAGACTCAGATGTTTAATGAGGGTCCAAACAAAGGTCGGTACACAGGGAATCAGTCACGAGGGCAGAGGTATCCCAAAACCCTGGGCAGAGGCAGAGTCAGGGCACAAAAGGTTCAAAAATCACTAGAGACTAGAAGCTCGGGGGAAAAAAGGGCTGGAACGCTTGCTGGGAGAAGCTAAGACGAACTGGCAAGGAAGGAAGGGCACAGACTGCTTAAATACACAGGAGGAGATGATTGGGAGCAGGTGTGATCAATCAGGCTGGGGCAAAACAAGCTGCCACGTCACACATATGGGTATCGGTCCGATGAGTAAAACTGGTTAAATATTAACAAACCAAGTTTATTTTCATCTTATCACGTCTGTGTTTGTATTATTAAAGCATGGGGGAGGGGTGGCCATGTGGTTTTTGTTTTTTCATGTGACATGGATGCAGAGCATGATCGGACGGGTCTGACTGAAGCAGAGAAGCGATGCCAGCGGTTCGGTTGTTTTTTCACGCTGTCAAACACGTAGAACATTATATATAAAATCAGTTAATATCGGCCATACAGCTTTATTAATATCGGATATCAGAGCACAATAGGAATCAGTGGAAAAACTAGCCTAGGGATGCGCGGTATATCAGTACTAAGATTGGTATCGGCTGATGTTGGTTAGTTTTTAGCATATCGGTATCAGTCCGATGAGTAAAGATGTGCTGATATCAATAACTGATGTTTTTTTTCTGTTTAGTTACTGTTTAGTTACCGGGGAGGCGGTGGCTACGTGATATTTGTTTGGTCATGTGACCCTGGTAGTGATGCGGAGCAGGATTGGAGGTATTTAACTTAAGCAGAGAGGCAGTGGTTTGTTTTCATGGTTATATTATATATTATATGTAAAGATCAGCCGTAACAGCAATATTAATATTGGATATTGGCCCAACTTTCCCATATCGGTGCATTCCTGATATCAAACTTGAATTCTTTACGTATTTTCTTAAGAGGAAAAAAATTATAAGACTGTTTTGTTATGAAAACTATAACTATCAAAAACCTTTCCCCAACTGTAGATCACCCCATGATTCGGAAGCTACGCCTCATTCCTGATATAAATATCACCAACAAAACTTCTCTGGGAATGAATAAATATTTCAAATTTGAAGAGAACCTGCATCAAACCCAACGGCGTGCTCGTTTGGGTGTTACAGGAACCTAGACTTACATGGTAGATCAGGATTTTAGTGAATTGTTAATAAGTTATTGTTTAAAGGAAATAAATAGTCACCTCCACTTCCCTGTACCCAAACAACGATGTGTGAGAAGGTTTCCCCAACAGGTTCTGCATAACACTTTTAACCTGAAGCAGCAAAATACACTACTGCTTTTAGCCTGCTTTTCCTCCGGATTTAATCTCAGCAGAACAATATTAACATACAGTTTTTATATAATTAGGCTGCAAATATGCGTTTAGTATCATGTCAGGCATGCAGCCATAGGTGATTGCATACCAGACGAAACAAATTAGTTTTAATGAATAAAAACAGGATAAAATGCAGTTAAAAACACATAAGAATAAATGTCAGAACACTATTAACATTTATATGGGGTTAAAAGCCAAAGCAAAAAAGCTGATTTATGATTTATTTGTATTTTTACAAAGATTTGGTAAAAACTTTAAAAACTCTGCAGCTTTTTTGGAGCTGGCGATAAAAACAATGAAATAATTAATAAACTATTTTTATGTCAGTTTGGCCTTGATGCTCTTTCTCAACGTAAAGATTTTATTCAGAGTTGTAGCTACAATATTGTGTTTGTTTCTGTAAAGAAACTGGGTTTACATTTTATATCAAATATTTTTTTGCACTAAAAATCAAATTTTCTTGAAGGAAAAAAAATTGCAAAAATTGAAAACACCAAGAATCCGATTAAAAAATTAATCAAACATTTTAGATGACAAATAAATCTGATTACTGATTTATTAAAATGTGCTAAATTAACAATAGATTAAAGTGTTTTTTGAGAAATTATAAAGTTTATTATTACTCAAGACGTTTTGTTTTGTTCCAGAAGTAATTGTTTCTATTTAAAAAACCCGTTTTCCACGCTGAATGGTGCACAAAAATCTGCGTTTTGCTGTCGCCACCAGCCAAAGGAAGGGTTTACTTTGACCCAGAAGGAGTACTGGAGACCTACCGTGCCAGGAGAAGGTCTTGTCCCACACGGACCACATCTGCACGATGAAGAACGGAGCCCAGCACACCACGTAGGCCACCACGATCACGAAAGTCATCTTGACCGTGCGTAATTTGGCGCGGGAGATGGTGGAGACGCTGCTCACGGAGCTCCTGCCCAGGATCCCGGTCTTGGTGGCCACCACCACCGCGTCCGCGCTCTTCCTCCGGGTCTTGCACTTCAGGTTCTTCCAGATCGTCCTGCAGATGAACCCGTAGCAGAACACGAGCGCGGCCACGGGGACGAGGAAGATGCCGGCCGTGATCCAGGTGATGTAGGCGCGCAGTCCCCACGGCTCCACGAAGTGTCCCCAGCAGTCGTAGACAGCCGACCCGGGCCGCACCTCGCTCAGGGAGAAGATGAAGTACTGCGGGGTGCTGAGGACCAGGCTGCACGCCCAGGTGGAGCTGATCATGATGTAGGCGCGTTTCGTGGGCTGCTGGAGGGTCTGCAGCGGGTGGCAGATGGCGATGTAGCGGTCCACGGTCATCATCACCATCATGTAGGTGGAGGCGAACATGCCCAGAACCTGCAGGTGCTTCACGATGCGGCACAGAGAGTCCGGTCCGTAGAAGCGGAAGGTGACTTCCCAGCAGAGCTGCGGCAGAACCTGGAAGAAGGCGACCACCAGGTCCGCCAGGCTCAGGTGCTTCATGAACAGGTGCATCCGGGACAGCTTCCTGCGGCTCCTGTACATGGCCAGCAGGACGCTCAGGTTGCCCACCACCGCCGCTACGAAAGCCAGGCTGAGGACCGTGATTTCGATCTTGGCCACCTCCTCGTTGCGCCCGAACGGGTCGGTGTCGTTGGTTTTCCGGCTGAGGTTCCAAGCGGACTCCGTGGCTCCGCTCTCCAGCTGCTGGGTTACATTAAAGGCTTCGGTGATGTTGCAGGGGCTCTCCGAGGAGCAGAGCATGGTGGCGGCGTCTTGCTCCGGGCGCACGGAGGTGCCAGCCCGCCTGCGCGTAAAGGTGACCCGCGGACTAGCTGGTGTTCAGCTCAGGATGACCGGGGAAGGATGGCTGAAGTACAGAGAAAGTGAAATATTCTGTCTGCGGCGCACAAGCGCTGCTGAGCTGATGCTGATCTGCCTCTTTTCTGCCACAGCCCCCTGTATCCACTCAGTTCACACAAAACACCGTGGAAACCCTGCACACACTCTTCTCCACACCTCCCACAGCAACATTAAACGCGCACACATCCGGATTTTTGTCACAACCACAAATTTAGGCGTATTTTTGGGGATTTTCTATGATAGATATGAAACAAATGAGTGAACAGTTAAATGAGTATTATAAAACTGCATAAGCACAAGAGCTGCTAGCCTAGGCCTAACCTTTACTTTGTCCAAAAATAAAATGGTTTAATTATTTTAAACTAGTGAAAATCTGCATATCACCACAAAACGAAGCATGAAAGATTTTTCATGTGCAAATTCAACTAAAAATTTTTTAACATTTCCAAAAAAAGTAAAATACTGTTTTCCCAAAAAGTTGAGTGGAAGGAAGACATGTGGTAGGACAAGCTAATGTCACATTCCTCATGTAAAGACACTCATCAGAAACATCTTACCTGGACTGAGGAGAAACAGCCATCAACCATGAAATTTTAGTGCACTTCGAGCTTCCTTCTGCTGTCAAGCTTTATGAAGATGATGATTTCATTTTCTAGCAGGACTTGTTTCTAGAAGTGTTCAAGGAAGTTTTGTTGAAACAAAAAAAAAACCTTGAAAAGAAAAAAAAAAACACTGATACCGGCCGGCATCTCTCCTTGTTATTATTAGAAAGCTGTTGAGCAACAATATTAGCATCACATGATAGCGAGACTAAATATGGTAAGAAGAAAGCAGCACAGCTATTAGCAACTGTCTTTATGGACCATTATACGCCAGCAGGACCTGATAATCTTTCAGAAGACCTTTGTATGCAACCAGAGTGACTTATAAAAAAGTCCAATAACGTGGCTATGCACCTTTAATTAGCGCATGGGCAGTTATTCAAAAATGGACTTGATCGTTTCTTAGCTACATTTCCAGAAAAATCCTGCACTATACATATAAATTACATATTTTTTTTGCTTGGGGCCCCAGTAGACCCTCGCAGCGCCACTGCTGCCAAACATACCAACAGCTGGTTCGGTGACCATGGTGGTACTGGGCTTGAATTGCCCGCAAACTGATCTGAATGAAACCAATACCTGCTTTAATCAGCACGGTAACACCAGCAAACTGATCTGAATACTGTAGCGAATCTGTGGAGTATTGTCAGAAAGATTAGAGACACCAGAACCAACAATAGAGATGACCCGAAAGCTGCTATCAAAGCAGCCTGGAGCATCAGAACCACAGGCTGACCACACCACGCCGCACTGATGCAGGAAATAATACAGACTTTTCAGAAGCCTGTCACTTCTGTTTGTTATATCTTTTTTAATCCACTTCAGATCCTTCATTCTGGTCCTGGCATTCAGTCAGAAAACCCGGAGGTGACGTTTGATACGGTCCCACGAAGAGAAGTAGGCTGAGAAAACGGTTCCTCTTTGTAGAAAGAGATTAAATATTAAATACCTTCCTCACCGACAGTAACTGTTAGATGTAATCAGCATCTAATTACCAGCGGCTGCCTCTTTAACGAGTGCAGATTTGGGTTTCCCTCCATCGTGATTCTGTGTGACATTAATGGGCCTGTGTGTCGCTAACCAGATGACCTCAGAGGCTGAGCTTGTTTTCTAATCACCAAGTGAGAGGGCAACCTGATGGAGAAGGGAAACTCCTGCAGGCTGAGTGGTAAGCAGATTAAAGTTTCACCTCAGCCTTACAAGATCAAGGCAAACTTTGATAAGAGCCGACAACCTCGCGAAGTTCTTTAAGACATTTGTTTCGTGGTGGACTCTAGAGTGGAATTAAAAAGCACCAGCAGACCTCTCCAAACAGTTTGGTTTATTTCAGAGTGTAGAAATGGGTGAAGTGGAGATGTTCTAACGTACGCAGATCTACCATCTTCCATCGGCATTGCCCGGCTGCTCGGTCAGCTGAAACGTACGCTACCATTCAGATTTCTTCCTTTTCCGTCCCTCAAAAATGTTTCAGATCAAACTTTTTTTTATATTACACAAAAGTAACAATAAGCTCAAGAAGCAGTTTTCAATCATGATTGGAATTTCACACGTAGACCTTTAGAATTAAGAGATCACTATATCAGAGGCTGCCTGACAGCATGAAGTAGGCAGTAAAAAAGAAACTGGGCATAAATGGCACCAGTGGGGGAGTTAGAGGCCAAAAACACTTCTGGTGCCAAAATATCTTGATGATCTCCTGGACCTTTGGGAAAATAGACAGTATTATTTTTTTTAGAACGTGTCTGACCTTTCACATCTGGTGTAAAACTAACATATTTCACAAAAATAACATCATACTTACAGTCAAACAAGGTGGTGGTAGTAGGATGGTCTGGGCCTGCTTTGCTGATTCTTCCTGTAATCGAAGGAACCTTGAACTCTTCTCTAGTAGGAAATCCTGATGGAGAATATTTGGTCTGTACTTTGTGACCTTAATTAAGCTCAAGATCCATTAAATTATGCAGCAGGATGGCCAAAGACCATACAGAAGGTTTTTGTTGTGGCCTAGTCAAAGTCCTGACATAAATCAGATTAAGATGCTACGTCCTAACCTTTAAAAAATCCATTCATGCTCAACCAAAACATGGCTGATTCTGCAAAGCATTGTGGGTGAGTATTCCTCCACAGCGAAGGGAGTTGTTGGCTGGTAATTACTTCTTCACTTATGGCCCAGGTTCCTTTGGACCTTTTTCTCTCAGATGTTCAGATCTGAAAACATCTAAGTGACAAAAGAGCAAAAAAATAAGGAGAGCAAAATAAGCATTTTTCACACAAATCTCACTATATTAGTGTCAATTAAGCAGCAGGTCTATTATTCCGCTGATTCCTTTCAAAGATCCTTTATGCATCGTCATCTGTAGGAAGGTTAGGATGCCTTTACGGAAGGAGAACTCCAAAAGGCCTTAAAGTTAAAGGTTGGGGTTTAAATTCCCCGTTTTATCACACCCTGAGACTCTCAACAGAGCTAGTTCTCATTACCAAAGCTAAATGTCATCTCATCCAAGGCTGCAGCTTAAAAACCCGTCCATTAAAGAGAAAAAGCATAAAAGGAAACCACATACAAGCTCGGTGAAAGCTCCAACTTAATATGATTGCATCAGGAGACCTGAAGTCGGTGCTTTTAGACTCTAGGATTCATAAAGGCACTTTTATTTCATTAAAATCTTATAAATTCTAAAGATGCTTCTTAACTTTGCTACTGTAAAACTCTTAGAAACATGGCCAACTCTGACTTTTAAAACTGGGGCAGAGGGTTGGGAGTCGGGGCAGCCGGGGGGTTGCAAGCCGCCACCTAAGGGTTGTGAGATGATCCAATAGATGATCAGAATTTCTTACTTTACAATGTAAGAAATATAATGTTTTAATATAGCAATTGTATGTGGGAAATAAATTTGTGAAAATGTACCACTATTTGACATTAGAAAACATTAAAAAAATTTTTTATCACAAATACGTGTATATGGGTGTTAATTTATTCTTCCATTGCCAATAATTTATTGTCTTTAATCTACAATGGCTCTAATCATTTTTTTGTGGAAATTATGACCTAATATTATGCGAACAAGGTCAAAATATGAGAACAAAATCACACAGTTAATTTCAAAGTTCTTTGATGCTGATGCGCTGAAAAGATTTTCTTACTTGTGAAACGGATACTAAATTATACCTTTACAAGATGCTCAACATTCCTAGTTTTAAACCAGGGGGCAGGCAGCGTTGTTTTGTAAGAGTTATTGTGAAATTATTACTGTATTCTCGTAATTTCCAAAAACAAGAAAATAACCCCCATCCCCTTGCCTAATGGGGGTCACAGGCTGAAAAGTTTGGGAACCCCTGTTTTAAAACACCAGATAAACTTCAGTGACCTCCCATTCTTCATCCACGGGGTTCAGGCTGACGTTGGTCCACCCTTTGCAGCTCTGACAGGTTCAACTCTTCTGGGAAGGCGGTCCACAACGTTCTGGAGGGTTTAAGGGAATTTTTTACCATTCTACCAGAAGTTCATCAGTGAGGTCAGACACTGATGTTGGACGAGAAGGCCTGGTTCTCAATCTCCACTTTAATTCACCCCAAAGTTGTTCTATTGGGTCTTCTCTAAGCCCCAGTGGGTCGAGGCAGATGAGCGTTCACACTGAGCCTGGTTCTGGTTCTGCTGGAGGTTCTCCTCCCTGTTAAAGGGGAGTTTTCCTCTCCACTGTCGCTTCATGCATGCTCAGTATGAGGGATTGCTGCAAAGCCATCAACAATGCAGACGACTGTCCACTGTGGCTCTACGCTCTTTCAGGAGGAGTGAATGCTGCTTGGAGAGACTTGATGCAACCTGCTGGGTTTCCTTAGAGAGGAAACTTTCTGACCAACCTGGAGGATCTGATGGAGTCTGACTTTGGAAAGAGCCTTGAGATGATATGTGTTGTGAATTGGCGCTATATAAATAAAATTGAATTGAACTGAATTTAGTTTTAAAGGTCTTTTTGCCAGACTGTTTTTAGAAATCCTGCTTAAAAATGTGTTTGATTCTGTTTTAGACCAGTCAGGATTGTAAAAGGTGTTGCATACAAACAGTGTTTGTAAATTCACCCACTGACATCGGTTTGCCAGGATAAGGAAATAAATAATGACGTGGTTCTGGTAATCATCTGAATTCTGTAGTTTACTGATCCAATTACACGTTAAATTACAGAGGAACATATTTAACCACTAAGCCTTGTAATAGTGTTTACATCCAAGGGTAGATTGATCTGCATCTTTAAATGGCAGATTTAGAAAACAAGTTTTATTTCAGTTTTATTCAGAATATAACATTTTGCCATAAGCTGATATTTCTTCTTTTTATTTGTCAAGGGCATTAAAGAGTAAAAAAAAAACAGTCCAGTTCAGTTACTAAATGTTTGCAGAGTAGTTTTTAAAATTTCCCTGCTTGGATTTCTCAGGATCATATCTCAGCCGCCCGCCTCCTCAATATGGTCAGATCTAAAAAGCACACGGGAAAAAGAAAAAGTCAGAACCCGGCTCTGATCCGGGAACCAACCCAGGCGCATTACGAGTTTCCAGCAGCAGAACTTACAGACGGCGTTGAGGCTTCTTTTCTTTCCACAAGCAGTTGTTCTTAGACTTCACCCTGAATCAAAACATGGAGTAACTAGGAGCGGTATCTGTGATTTCGGAGGCCCAGCTTCGCCTCCTAATGTCCAATCTATATGCACAGCCCGGAGCGAGCGGACCTGGAAGTCGATGAGGCCGACTGTGTTCGTCGTGTGGCAGGCAGAGCCGGCGGCCGACGCAGACGCTTACATAATGCGTCGTGGTTAAACAATGGTGGGTAATGTTCAGACCTGTCACCAGTTCTAGATTTATGACTCTGCAGTTATGGGCCTGTCAACCTCACACAGACGTGATAGATAATGAAGGGTGGTGTGCACGCTGATAAGAGCTCGCCCACTGATGGGGCAACATGTTGCATGTGTGTTGGAAAGAACAGAATAGAAATATCCTTCATCGTCCCACAGGGGGGAGAGTCACGTGTGCCAGCAGCAAAGAGGAAGCATGCAGAATCCTACTGGGGGGAACAATAGAAATACAAGAAAATGAGAAAAACCTGTACAGTTAAGGCTAATTTACAGCATAATAAAACATACTGGACAGTTATAAGACATGAACTGTAGTAGTGCGTTAAAAAACCGCAACAAGTGGGGAAAAAACTGTAAAAACAGCAGGGATGAGTTCCAGAGCGGAGCATCGTGTGAGCACTGCGTCATCACACGACGTTTAAAGTCCACAACTTTAAATTAAATAAAAAATCATTGTTCATGGTGTCAAGCATCAAGGGAGATCCTCTGGTGGCTTGGCGCTCTAAACGAAGGTAAGGACGTTTGGATGTTTCCCAGTAAAACGCCATCCAAGTCTTTTACTTGTAAACTTGACAGGATCCATTTTGCTTTTCATCAACCGACTTCCTGCCTGAACGATCCGCTCTGCTCCAGATTTACGTGGAGTCGGTGCGGCAAGCGGCAAGAGAAGTGGGGACGCTTCAGGGATGCACCGCGGCGCAGCGAGTGGAACTGCTCTGACTGACCGCAGTTTCTCCGTTCAGCTGCAGCCGCAGCGTAACCAGTGCAGTGGCGTAGCCGGAAAATGGGTGGGCCAAATAATTATAGTTGAAAGCAAGTTTATTTTTAAGTTGCAGGTTTGTAAGTTCACTATGGAGAAGATACAGGCTGAGGGGAAGGAGAAAAGTGAACATCCTTGAATTAACAGCAGTAAAAAAATGATCAGGACCATCACCTGTAAGATGATTTAGAGCCATAAACACAGCGGAGAAGCTTCTGGATCATTTAAACTGTAGCCGCCTGTCAGAGTCGTTAACGTCACCGAGCAACGACCGCCGTCGCATCGTCGATCCAGACGCCCAGGACACACAAAACCATTTTTCTAATGAATGGAAAACTTCTGCTAATTTCTTTTGCATTTTCCTCTGATCTGCTCCTGCTCTTGTAGATTCTTACATTCCGTAACCTTTGTCGTCACCTTTCACAGCGACAGCTTTGTCACCTCAGCCTCCACCCTGACCAGACACTATTTCTCCTGTATGTGTGCAGGGCGCCTCTAAGTGTGTAATTATGCTGAAGGCTGAGTTTGAAGCTGTTCTCCAAGCAGATGTTTCATGTTTGTGCTCCAAGTTAAAGGCATTAACTCCTGCTTTGCCTTTAACCCACCAGCATTAGTCTTAAGCCTACAGGAAATAGTAATATAGAAAAACACACACTTATGTTGTATCCCCAAATTCTACACGTACAGGCGCAGCCCTTTAGGCTCTGTGCTTCACTGCGTCTCAATTTTCTACACAGCCCAGATGGCTGTAGACAAAACAATCAGCTATTTTGGAACTGATTGTCCGGTCCCAGCATAATTTATGTTCAATGATACCAGGTTGAGGCGGTGAGGGGAGCGGAAACAATTCCCCTGGTTCAGTGGGACTCCGGAGTAACAGCTGCTGGGAGGAAGGATCTGTGACCAGGCGCTTTGGTGCACCCATGATGCAGCAGACGGTCCCAGAAGGAGCTCTCCAAACACTGACTTTTCTGTTTTTTAAGGTTTCATAACCAGTTCTGGTATGAAGGAACACACGTGTGGCCACATGGCCAAGCTTCATCACCTTCTCATCTACTCCAATAATGCCACTGATCAGAAGTAGTGGAAGCTGAGTGGTTCAAACTGATTTCTAGGGCGGAGTCCTGCCTCCTTATGATAAAACCTTACGTTCTGCTGCTTTTATCCCGGGTCGTTTCTGTCAGGATCCACATCTGATGACCACAGAGGGTTGAAAGGTTGATGGATCAGAAACTAGAGAAAGTCACCGACTAGTTGAGCTCCTTGTTTGACACAACAGACATGAGCAATGCTCTTAATCTCTCCATCTCTGCTTCAGTACATTCTGTCTGCATATTTGGGTTTCGTTTCAGTGATTTCGTGTCATTTGATTCTCTTTGGGATCTTTTACTTCTGTCTAAAATTAATGTTATTCTTTGCACATCATGTTTTCAATACAAAACACAACGTGTCTCCATTTAAACCACCCAGTGTGATCCATTTGCAGGTCCATTTAGGGTTTCTGAAGTCCTTAGACTTCTTCCAAGGGTTTTTCACATTAATTAAGTCCTTTTGTGTTATTGCAGATTTTATGATGCATTTCTAGTCCTTTTCTTGTCAAATAATTTCCCCACATTTGGTTTAGGTGTGTAATACAAAAGCCAAACATCTAATTGGGTTTGGAGCCCCACTGGTGTCTTTGGTGACGGTCTTTCTCTTTTTATTGTTGGTAATTGAATCATTATCTGCACCTCAAACTCCTCGAAGCCAGTCCACGTTTCCTCTTTTTATCATATTACAACCTCAAGCTTCAGTGTATATAGTTGGGATTTTATGTGATAAATCAACACAAAGTAGTGCAAAATGATATATGAGAAGTTTAGTGTGCAATTGTATTCAGCAAATAAAGTCTGCTTGCCTGTGATCTGGTCTGAGTCCAACTGCAGCTGTTCCGTTTCCGGCCTCTTTAGAGAACATCAGAGAACATCCAGCATCATGAAGACCAAGGGACCCAGCAGGCAGGAAGTTCTGGTCCAGTTTAAAGCAGAGTCAAGTTCCAGTGGGGAAATTCTGGTGTGACAGTGGCAAAAACACCCAATTATTAGTGATGAGAAAAGAAAAAAAGAATACAAGTAAAGAAAAGTACTGTCTAATGTAAAGTTACCTCTAAAAAAAAAAACAAGTGTAGAATATAAGGGTAAACAAATAAATTGACCAAAGGAGAAAATGTTATTTGATAGTGGAGAAACAACTCCAGCCGACAGACCTAATACATGATAATACAATATGCAAATACTCTACAGCAACGTCCAAGAGCTCTGATCAGTCCATCATCTGAACCTGGAGAGAGGATGGACCACCTGAAGACCCACCAAGACATGGACGTCCACCTGGACTGACAGGAGAGCTTTAATCAGAGAAGCAGGAGGAGGACCATGGTGGCTCTGGAGGAGCTGCAGAGATCCACAGCTCGGGTGAGAGAATCTGTTGGCAGGGCTAGTTTATTTATAAAGCGCTTTTCAGTAGAGACATTTCAAAGTGCTGTTGAAGGGACAACTATTGGTCGTGGACATCATAAAAGAATTGTTGAGAGAAGTCCTCTCAGCGGTTTGCCACAGCAAAGACGTGGGAGAAGGTGCTGCGGTTAGAAGAGACGTTGAATACTGATCCCTGTTGATACTGTGAAGATCTCTGTCCTTCAGGAAGGACAGAGAACCTGGTCAGAAGATGGACGGAGGTAAATCCAGGACAAATCTGGAAGAAGACCTGTTGGAGGCTCCAGACTGGGGTGGAGGTTCACCTTCCAGCAGGACAATGCCTCTAAACATCCAGCTAGAGATACTATGGGATGGTTTAAATCAAGGCAGATTCGTGTTAGAAAGTCCAGACTTAAATATATGTGAGAATAAATGGCAAGACTTGAAGACTGATGTTCACAGATGCTCTCTGTCCAATCTGCCTGAGCTTCTGAGTAAAGGAGAATGTGCAGAAATTTCAGGCTGTAGAGGTTTAAAGCTGGTGGAGACAAACCCTAAAGGACTGAGCTGTAAAAACAGAAAACCGTTTGTGCTCCTCCATTGACTTTACTATTGCAAACTATTTTGTGTTGGTCTATCACATAAAACGTCATTAAATTATATTAAGAATTTGAAAAAAGCTAAAAGAGTGTCGACACTTTTTTCCAGGGAGCGGTTTGGCTGTTTTCATTCACAGAAACAGAAAAAGACATTTTCTCTGTGGGGAACTAGAAACAACTTGACCTTAAATCTGATTTATCTCCACGGCTCAAAGTTTTTCTGCTCCAGCACTCCCCCCGAAGCACAATCTGTCTTTTTATCACCCATTTCTGCAGGTGGGGAGTCTTTAAAGAATATTTCTTTGCTCCAGAATAGATTGGAGAGTTATGCCGAGGTCTGCCCCGGCTGAATCGGTGCTACTGATCCTCGGCCACTGACAGCACCCACGGGTGCCACTTCTTCTGCAAACACTGCAAATAAAACACGCTTACTGCACCTCTGGGCGTCGCTCTGCCCGTAATAAACCACGCATTACCCCGGTGAGCCTTGGTTATCACTTCCCAAAGTCCAGGTTTGGGAACTCGATATGAACTTTGGTTAAAGGGACGGACTTTGTGTAGAAGAGGATCCTTTAACAAGAAAAATACAACAAAGCATAACATCTAAACTTGATTTCTGATTTTTAATGCAGTTTCTGGGATCTTTGAAAAACATCACAAGGTTTGTATGAATTCTGGGTTTTGAGTCCTTTCTGAAGTCGGGCACCATTTTTAGGTCACCATATTATCAAATAAGCTCAGCTGGTCCAGCAGTTTCTCTTTCCAGGCAGGTGGCTCCTGGGTTGTTCCTCAACATCCAAACCAATTTTCTTGTTATTTAGGGGGCCAAAGTGGTAATGCATATTAATAACTTTTACTCACATATTGTTTTAAAACGATGATTGTCGGATCTGCAAAGCCAGCTGCAGGACATTGTTTGGGAGGTCGGACCAGAGAGAGATCGAACCTTCTGGCTGCAGTGATGAGAAGATTGTTTGGCGTTCAAACCCAACAAGATAGTCATGACAGGCGAGCACGGTGGTGGATGCATCATGCTGTGGGGCTTTTTCACTGCCACTGGAAGCAGTCAACGGCACAAATTACACAAAATAATGGACCACCCTCCAAACTCTTCACCTTAAATGAACAGACGGTTGAAACTTGGACCCAGTTGGGTGGTTCCAACATGACCACGATCCAAACTGGGTTTATAATGAATGTTTCTGGGTTGTGTTTAGAAGTGGGATCTGAGTCTGAAAACCACCAAGATCGAATATCCGATCAGAAAGCCGCCGGGGGACTTTACTGACGGCTAAATGAAGGCTGGGCAGCAACATGCCGACCAAATAACGCAGGTATGTCTCATTTTAACCCAAAACTCTTGTTTCTACCAGTTTCCAATGTCATTAAAAGGCTGAATTGAATCTCAACGTTCACAAACTTAATGACTGGATGGAAAGTTCTGATCCCAACAGCCGCGCCAGGTTTTTATTAGTGAAGTTAGAAGCAAATCTTTGTCCAGATTAGGCAGAAAAGCATCCCGTCTACCTGATGCGCCGAGCTTCCCTAATGTTTAACAGAACTCCATCTATCAGAGAAATGAGCTGGAAAGCAAAAATCCCCCCCCGCCCCCCCCGACTAAAGACGCTGCCTGTGTGGAAATGGTTTCATACATTAAAAGATGCCTTAGCTGCAGGATCTTTAACTGCAATTTGTCATGAAAAAGAAACCGTCCTCAGCGAGGAAAGAAACAATTAGCTCCCTGAGGTTTGACAGAGTGGAAAAAACAGCCCGTAATTACCGTCGATCAGCGGCAGCAGGTGATGTTTTCTCTGAGCGAGCGTCGCGTCTGCGGGGGTAGAAACTATAGAAAGTGACAAATGTGACCTTTATGCCTCGTTCTCCCGAGAAATCCTGGAAGTCTAATAGTGTATTTAAAGTCGACTCTCATCACGAATAAAGGTGACGGTGTCTCATGCTGTGGCCCGGTTAGTGATCCGTTCCTTTCCCTTCTCAGTGCTCTTCACATTTTACTTCATAAACTACAACTAATGCCTATTGCTAAGTTTTTCTAAATAAACCATTTGGTTTTAAGTGTTATGTCAATTAGGGGCTAGGTAAAGGGTTGCTGGTTGGATTTTCCCGAAGTTTTGGTGCACATTTATTGGGGTTTTATGTGATAGCGCAGAACAAAGAGCATGATTGTGACGTCAAAAAACCTCGTTTTGCAAATGATGTGAATAATGTGTTTATATTTAGTCCTTAACTCAGTCACCAGGTCCAGCTGCTGGTCTCTTGGGGTTGGTCTCTACCAGCTTTGGACATCTACAGACTCCTCGTTCACGCTGTTGTGTGCTGTGGTGGCAGCATTAATAAGAGGAAAGCTTTCTAGCTACAAAATTTCCTCGTTTTTTGAAAAAAAAAAAAAAAAAGGCTCAAGCTCAGTCAGATCGGATGGAGAACATCTGTTAACGTCAGTTTTCATTTCTTGCCACATAATCTCAGTTGGATTCAAGTCTGAACTTTGACTAGGCCATTTTACCACATGAAGATACCTTGATCTAAACCATCCATAGTATCTCAGGCTGAATGTTGAGGGTGGTTGTCTTGCTGGAAGCTGAAGCTCCACCCCAGTCTCAGGCTCTTCTGCAGCTTCTAACTGGTTTTCTGTCCTGAGATTAGCTCCATCCATCTTCTGATGAACTCTGACCCTGCTGAAGGAAAGCATGGTGCGTTCAGGGTGATGTGCTCCACACATAGCACTTCGCATGTCGGCCACTTATGACCAAAGCACGTTCTTCAACATGTTTGGTGTCTCCAGGACCTGCTTTACAGCAAACAGGGTCTCTTATGATTTTAAGATTATGATTCTACTTTCTTCTTTCTTGCCATTCTTCCATGAGGTCAGACAACAACTAATAGTTTTCTGTTGGACAAATTCTCCCACCTGAGCTGTGGACATCTGCAGCTCCTCCAGAATTACAATGGTCCTCATCGCTGCTTCTCTGATTAATGCTCTACTTGTCAGTATTGGTGGACGTCCATGTCCTGGTAGGTCTGCAGGTGGTCTATCCTCTCTCAATGTTCAGATGATGGACTGACCAGAGCTCTGGGATGTTGCTGTAGAACCTGATCTGGTGTCAGGGTGAGGGTTAGAGTTGACATGTGCCCGGCTTTTACTGAATCTGTGCAAACCACTTGCTTCAGGTCTTTTTTTTGTGTGAAAATGTCTTTGAATACTTGCAAAATTTTAGACTACCTCTAGTGTGCACTGTGGTGGAAATAAGAGTAGTCCGGCTCTCCTAAATAAAGCCTTGACGAAGTGATTCAATGATCAGAATATGGAAAAAAACTCAAATTGGAAACCCATATAGAAATAATAATCTTTGAACCTGCAGATTGGGCATTAAAGTAGTTAATCACAGTAATTACTTTAATTAGAGAGATGGGTACGTTTACACAGCTTTATTTGTGTCCGTTTAATCCTGAGAGTTCAGGGACAGTTTGAACCCCGCCTGTGAGACATGAAAGAGCCTTACATTGTGTCCAGTTGGTTGTGTTGATAGGATGATCCCCTGATCAGCCGCTTCTCACCGAAATCTGTCCAAACTCATCAGCTCCAAACGCTAATCCGCTTCCTGGCTTCGCTCCACGGGAGCAAAAGCTGAAAGCTGAAACCGAGTCCACGCCAGCAGAGAATGATTTGGACAATTAGGTAAAGGCCTGTTGATGCGGCAGGAAAAGCGTCACGTAGTGTCTTCCAGGTCGGGTCTGGATCCGGAGAAGTCCAGGTGAGAAACATGAGGTAATGGGAGGGAGGGGGCTGCAGAGGAGGAAGATCAGCAGACTGAAAGAGACAGAAAACATCCAGAGATCCCCTGCAGCTCAGTCATGCGCTCCTGTTAATCAGGGCCAGATGTGGATCTTCTGGACATCACCTCATTGATGTGGTTCTGTCTCATTTCGTCAGTTTCACTCAGATCCGTCTGTTTCAGCTTTCTTCCCAAATCCTTGCTTCGTTTTTAATCAATTTGAGACTATTTCTGTTTTCTCTGTAGCTTTAACTTTGGTGGTTGGTGTCTCGTGTTTGTCAGTCCAACGTTTTGGGATCACCTCACATCTCAATTTGGACAATTTAGTGTCTCTGTCATGGTTTTATGCAGCTGAAAAATGACGTTTACATGCACTGTATGAAAACATCTGTCATTAAATCAGACTAAACGTTTCCTGTTTGGGGCCAGCTGAGATAAATAACATTTTTACTTCCTAAATGCCCAAATAATGAGAAATCTTTGCCGTTCGGTCCTAATGGCAGGGATTTAGTTTTGGTCCCGCTCTCACCTCCTCTGTCCCTCAAGTTCTGGGGGTATTGCCTTATCTATTGGTTGTCCCACATGACAATCATTCTGACGCGCTCACATAACGCCAGTGTCTTGTTAGTTTCTGCTTGCCGGCTGCGCACGTTGTGTTTATGATTCCGGTTAGCTCAGCCGTTAGCTTAGCAGTTAACTTAGCGGTTAGCTTAGCGGTTAGCTTAGCAGTTAGCTTTGGTGTTAGCCGTTCATTGTAGCTCCGCTGCTCTCACCATAGACTTTGAACATGGCTGAGAGTCGCAAGAAGCTACAAACTGCGTACAAAATTATGAGAAGAAGAGGAAGTCCTCAGTAGAAAGAAATAAGACCAGAGTGGATGTGGGAGATTTTTTTTCACGTGATCCCCTTGGGGAACGGAAGAGCAGGAAAGACGGTCCTGGGCAGTTATTCAAAAAGGGAACTATGGGTAACTTCAAGAAAAACCGCTGATTCTACCTTTAACTGTAGATAATGATAATCTTAGAAGCTTCAATCGACATCTTCACAAGGTCTTCAGCTTTTGCCCGGAGGTTGCACACAAAAAAAACATTTCTCACCGGGACACAGAACCCGTCTCTTTCCAGGACGATATGATAGCAGGACATTTTCATAATGTTCATGCTTGCATGTAATTGTCAGAACAGATGAACTTGGAACCTTCAGCATCTGAAGATCAGAACGATGAACCAGACGATGAAGGACTTTTCAAAAGATGAAGTTCTATTTCAGACAGTGAGAAATATGTTTTTTGTGTATAATTAATGTCGTTTAATCTTTTATGTTGGTAATTCTATAGGTTTAATTTGGTATTTTCCTTTTTAAATTGTAAAAAACATTTTTATGAAATCAATGAACACATGCATATGTTTACTATCTTATCACTTATGGGTCTAGATGTCTTACTTTAGTACATTTCAGCACATATTTTACAGTCACAGCTCCATTTCACAGAACAGTTGTACTTATTTGTCACCCGGAGCTCTAACTCTGTGCTACGTTAGTAGTTTGGGTTTTAACAAGTTTCTCAGATTTCTCTCCTTTTGTATTTCACCCATCCCTCCACTGCTCCAGCATGAGAGTAAAATTTATAGTTATTATGCTCTTCGAACATTTTGTATTGCATCACCATGCAGCTGCTCTGCCTCTTCTGTCATTATTTCTCCCCTAACGGTCATTTGGTGATTGTGGAAATGTACATGAAGCCAGTCTGATGCTGGAGGTGAAATCCGTTCCCTCGGTTCTGGATGTTCTGCACGCAGATTTGCAGCAACAATAATGTCTAGGAGCAGCAGGTCTTGTGTTCTTTCTTTAATAAACCTAAGCAGGAAAGAAGGTCTCAGATGTTTGCCCGAATAAACGAACGGTGTCCATTTTCCTAACTTAATCACATTGAGCCTAGTTGTGGTTCTACTGGAGTTTTCCTCTCCACTGTCACTACATGCAGTTCTGTCTTTTTTCTCTTCGTAGTAGCTACACCTGGTCTGGCGTTCTGTTAGCTGTGACATCATCCAAAGGGGCAGATCATCTGATTTTTACCGTGTTTTTCGGACTATAAGGCACACTTATAATCTAGTGCGCCTCATTTATGATTACCGTTGTGCTTACTGACTGATTTTACGTGGTAAAATTCGGAGCATTACGGTACACTGTGTCGCTACCTGATAGGACCCCTGAGCTATCTACAAGACTGCCTGACTGTAATGTCTAAACTAGAAGTGCATTCATGTAAAGATCCCCACATACTCGGGCGAAGTTCACTCCGTGGAGGTCAGGGCGTACTCGAGGCATACTCTGCGCGGACTCCGCGCATACAGGTACATGTCACACGGTAAACTTCTCGGAGGCAAGAAGTCTTTACATCAAACTGTTTCATATGTGACACCGAGCTTGATACACTGAGCTGCTCCAATCAGGCGGTCTCCAGGACGCAGCATCACAGACTCTCTCTGTTCTCACTGACAGGTGGGAGCCTGCTGGAAAGGAAACGGCTCTAGGTGCTCAGCTAGCTAATCACACATTTTACCATCCGTTCTGCCGCTTCATCCCACTGCCAGAAATAGTGGGAATTGTAGGAATTTGCAGGAAGAAATGTAGGCAACAGTACGACTATGATGGGTAAAACGTCCGCGTAGAGTCAGCGTGGAGTACGCGCTAGCAACAATAAACCTAGTAAGTTAATTCAATATAAAAGTTACGTTTATTTTGGCCTTATGTTAGAAACAGGGCAGTGTCTGTCCAACTACTCTGTCCTCCTGACAGAGACGGATAGCTCTCCCTTTCAGGAGAGAGCTGTGAACGTGGAGGAGTGATATTACACACTTGGGAAGAATATTTGGTGCGCCTTATATTCTGAAAAATACGATATATGTAAAAAGGATTCCTGGGTCAATGTGAGCTTCTGAGCTTTCTGTGTCTCTGCTCTGTCTTCTCTAAGCCCCAGTGGGTCGAGGCAGATGAGCGTTCACACTGAGCCTGGTTCTGCTGGAGGTTCTCCTCCCTGTTAAAGGGGAGTTTTCCTCTCCACTGTCGCTTCATGCATGCTCAGTATGAGGGATTGCTGCAAAGCCATCAACAATGCAGACGACTGACCACTGTGGCTCTACGCTCTTTCAGGAGGAGTGAATGCTGCTTGGAGAGACTTGATGCAACCTGCTGGGTTTCCTTAGAGACGGAACTTTTCAATCTGGATGACTTGATTGAATTTGACTTTGTAAAGAGCCTCGATATGACATGTAGTGTGAATCAGCTCTATATAAATAAAATTTAATTGAATTGAATTGAGTTTGTTCAACATTTCTCTACCTGCCAGAATAATTAAAAGTTCAGTTTAAGTCTAATGAATGGCCTCATAATGGGCTTCAGTTGATGAACACAATGACTGACATGGAATAATAAAAGGTACGAAGTGTTGGATCGTTGAGGATCCTTTGGTATAAAATGTAGAACGGAGGCTATATAAGGTTTGCCTCTGCTGCACAGTTGTAGGCGATATCTGTCAGTTGTAATTAAAATACAGTTAAGGAGAAATTTACTAAACGTAGTACCAAGCGTTGCCTTGTTGGACTTTGCGGAGTGTCTGAAAATGACAGAAATCCAGAGAATCTGTGCTGTGAGGCTTTGGGATGTTTGCAGCATTACGTACAGTATTATGTAAGCTTTATCACCGCTCCAACAGGTTTTTTTTTTTATCTCAGCTGGAGTGCATATGCGTGTATTTTTCATCCATCACCCCAGAAATAATTACGGTGGCAATTACACTCTGTGTTTCTGAGCACTCACTGGCCGTCCTTGTTCCTATAAAGTGGATCTGTGTTTTTTTTGCCTCAGCAAAGAGCTGTTTGTCCTTCAACTTATTGCATCAGCTCGGGGGAATGAAAATATCGAGGTGATAAATGGAAACACGTCGAGATAAACTGTGCCGCAGGTCACCAGGGAGGGCAAAACACAAACATGACAACATTTCAGAAACTCCGCTATCAAAGAACAAATACCAGAGAAGAAATGTTTTATAAAAAGGGTTTTGATATATTTTTACAATCCATACTTTTTGTTATTCCTGATGAATTTAATGTAAAACAGCACTAAATGACATTTCAATTTGGTAGATTCCTACACATGACCTTTTCCGCCTTTTAAATTCAACATTTAATTTAATTATAATAATTACCTAATTGTTTTTAACAAAACTGAAGTCACAGTTATTGACTCTGCTACCAACAATCGCAATAAAATATTTATAACTGAAGAGTATTTTAAAATAAACTTAACTTTTCTAATAAAATGGCTTCTTTGAGAGCAAAGTGGAACCAAAGTCAAATCCATAGTTTGTGAGCATAAACTTAGTGGTTAAAGCTGATTCTGATTAGCACTCGTTAAAATAGGAAGGAGAGGGAAAATTAAACTCAAATAACAGAACTGTGTTGATCCTCATGTCAGGAAAGGACTACAAAAAAGCTAGTCTCATAAACCTGTCAGTTACTACATTCTGAGCATTAATTAAAAAGCTTAAAACGGCTGAAACTGTGACAAACTAGGCTAAACAGGGACCCACTTTCAGTTTGTTGCCACACACAGAGGATGGTAAAAATGATGACCCAAACCAATCGGGGATGAAAGGTGCACCAAAGCGGCTCTATTGTTTGTGGCAAAAGCCTTGAAAGGAGCCGAAATGACAAGGAGGCAAATGCTCAGTAGTTATCCTGCTTGATTTACAGGCTGTATTTCACACCGTCAACCCCGGTATTCTTTTGTCCATACTCCCTAGCCTCAGCAGTACTGGGAGAGCTTCATTCCTCGCTGGTCAGTCATCTTGGTTTGGTCCCACTTTTTTAGGGCACCACCTCAATACAGGGGTACCCCAAGGCTTAGTATTAGGACCTCTTCTCTTTGCAATATACACCACATAAATGGGGCTCTCACACTGCTGCAATGCTAACAATATTCATCTCTTTAAGTTATTTCCACCTGATGCCCTCATGAGGTTCACCCCAATACCCTTATTGAGTAAGGAGTCTTTAGCCAAAGTGGAGGTACATCAGCGGCCACCATGAAAAGTGCTGTCTGAAAAGTGCAGTCACTAAGGGAGGAGTTAGGAAAATTTGCCTGTATGCTCCCTCCTGCAGCTAGTTTAGCCTAGGAACCTTGAGACTATAAGGAATCCCAGAATCCTTTGCGTGACATGACGTAACAGCACAGCCCCCTTCACCGAAATTAACGAGAAATTAAATGAGCAGAGAGAAGAGATTGCACACCTTGTAGATCATTTTTGAAAGGCCGTAGGCGTGGATTTGACTAGAATCATCCATGTGCGTTTCCGTCACGTAATGGCGTCGGAGTTAAAGGCTGTCCAAAATCGGCACAGCACTCCCAAGCTCCCTTCCTTCCCATGATAGAGTTTATACTATTGACCCCATGAAAGGTCAAGGAACAGGAGCTAGGAGCTATAGTTAGAGGTATTCGGATGGAGCCCTGGTATCAACATGAATCTTGGACTTCATCCATACCATTTTGTCAGAATCGTTATGAATGAGGTTTTAGGGAGGAAAAACCTCTCTAAAACTGAACTGCTTGTTTTCCCACCCAACCGACCATACAGCCCAGTATCTGCATCAAAGTTGAATCCTGATTTATTGCTCCTTAAAAAGGTAACTAGAAACTTGGGGGCATGATTGACAACCAGCTAACCTTTAAAGATGATGATGCATGTCGCTTCATTGTGCCGCTTAGCACTGTTAAAGATAGGAAAGATCAGGTCAAATCAAACCCAACACGCCATCAAGCTCCGGGTGTGGTATGTGGTTGTCGACTGCCTTGACTATCGGAACATGTTCTTAACTGGACCTGAGCCTGTGCTTTAAAACCTCTGCAGGTGGTCCAGAACACAGCTGTACATGTGGTCTTCAATCTGCCGAAAAGAGCACTTGACTCAGTTCTGTCCGTCAAGCTCCACAAACTAACCGTAGCCGCCTTCATAAAGTGGAAGTCATTGGTGATGGCCAACAATGTGCTTTATGGAATGGCTCCAATCTACTTGAATGTTCTCCCAAAGGCTAATGTTTTAATTCTGTAATTCCAGTCAGCTAGCAGCTACCACACTCAAAATCCAGACACTTTAATGTGTCCTTCCATGATGGTGAAATGACCTACCGAATATTATTAGAACAGAACTGTATTCAAGAACTTCTTCTTCTTCAGAGAGCATCTCTTTCCTTTTTGACAAAGCTTATAGTTAGAGTGGCTCATGTTACCCTGAGCTACCTCTATAGTTATGCTGCTATAGGCTTAGGCTACTGGAGGACATCAGGGTCTATTTCTCTTACTGCTGAGTTATCCTACTGTTCTCCAATTTGCATTGTTTGTTGTTATTTCATCTTTTAACTTTTTGTTTTCTGTAATTTTTTCTTACCATAGAAGGTACACCTGGTCTGGCGTTCTGTTAGCTGTGACATCATCAGGGGAGGCAGATCATCCTCTATTACCATCTAACATAGAAAGTACTCCTGGATCAATGTGAGCTTCTGAGCTTTCTGTGTCTCTGCTCTGTCTTCTCTAAGCCCCAGTGGGTCGAGGCAGATGAGCGTTCACACCGAGCCTTGTTCTGGTTCTGCTGGAGGTTCTCCTCCCTGTTAAAGGGGAGTTTTCCTCTCCACTGTCGCTTCATGCATGCTCAGTATGAGGGATTGCTGCAAAGCCATCAACAATGCAGACGACTGTCCACTGTGGCTGCTGGGTTTCCTTAGAGAGGAAACTTTTTGACCAATCTGTCAGGATGATTTGATTGAATTTAACTTTGTAAAGAGCCTTGAGATGACGTGTGATGTGAATTGGTGTTATACCAAAAAAATTAATTAAATCTCCTACTCTAGCCACTACCATTGCTACCCTATATACCGCACTACCTCTGTCTGCACTTCCCTCTGTGCCTGAACTCTTTATTTCTCTAATGCACTGGTCCATCCTCATTTGTAAGTGGCTTAGGATGCAAGCGTCTGCCAAATGCAGAGAGCTTCAGCAAAGAGTGGCATTATGGGTTGACAGAGTCTTTATAACACCCATCAGATGCTGTCTACAGGCCGATCACTTGTTTGGGGAGACGTCAGGAAAAACACTTGCCTGACTTCGGATGGAAGATAAAACTTATTTTTAGATTCATTAAGATGCGTGAGTTCCCATCCCGATTTCTGACCATCCATCACAAATGTAAACCTGTGGAGTTATATTAAGGTTTCCAGAAACAAGCGCTGCAGTGGGCCTGCTTTGAAGCAAAGTGCGACTACAGTAAGTGAAACGCACCTCTTACCAGTGTTAAGTACTGCGAAGGATCTGTGATGCTATGGATCTTTCTCCACATTAATATATAACTCTCAGGACACCAGGGCCTTTTAAGCATAAATGTAGTAACTTCTGTCAGCAAAGTGAAAACGTTTTTTACTGGGTCTTTCAGTAGGATAAGGATCCAGAACATGTGGTCACACCGACAAAGAAGTGGTTCAGCAGACAGAAATCTTGTCCTCCTGCAAGCAAAGGTTGTCTTCTTGACTGGACTGCATGCTCCAAGAAATAATTCACACCCTTTCCCTTTGTTTGTTGCCATCCTTGGATGATTTTCAGTGGTTATTTCTAGACAATCTGCACAAAGAAAGTTGATCTCTTTAGCTTTGGCCCGCCTACAAGGACCAGTGATGAGACACAAGAAGACAAATCCGATGCCATCGCTCTGATCAAGAAGAAATTATCCGCCTCAGAATAACAGAGCGGGAATTACACACAACCAGTATGAACGTGCCACCGTGAAATCAGCTAAATCAAATCCTCCAAATCTCACAGCTCCCTGAATCAGAGGGAAGAGGGTTTGTGCAATCAGGTCGGTCTGGGACCAAAATATTTTATTTTCGTTGCCCTGAAAACGCAGCCGGTAGGGGGATCGCATCCATCTGCCAGCCCAATTCCATGTAATTCAAATATTTACTGGACCCAGGGTAAGGTGGAAAAACTTTCATCATCAGATTTAAATCCGGCAGGTCCAGAACGTTTTTCTGCAAAAGCAAAAGGAAATGACAGGATGAGGTGTATGATAAACGTCCAGCTGTTTGTTGGGGACACCTGTGCCAGCGTTTTAACGTAGCCATTAACCTGCAGCTGGATCATCATTTTTATTACAGCAGAACATATATGGATGCTTGAAGGCAGAGATGAGCTGGATTCTACGGGTGTTTTCAACTAAATGTTCAGTAAGAAAAAGAAAATCCTCCACAGCTGAGGAGGTAGTAAAACTCGTCCCCAGGGTTGAATCCAAGCCCTCAGACTTGAAACATAAATCTCTTCATAAATCTGCTCTGACCTGATTTTACTGAGGATAAAAGCGTTTTGCAGCACATCTGAGGTTTCTTTGGACTTGGTTGTGTTTTCAGAAATACAAAAGTTGCAAAAAGAAAGGATTCATTAATAGAAAACATAACGATACATAACAGCTCAATAAAGTTTGATTTAAACAGCATCAGAATGACAACAAACAAACTTTATGACATGAAGTGTTTCAAGTCCCTCCATGATCTTCTCCATGTCTTTAATAATTTTACTAAACTATCTTTTTTGAACATTTTCTTATTTTAAAAAAAACTGAAGGAAGAGCTGATAGGATGCTTTAACCACAGATGGCCTTTATTAAACCATTATAAACCTTAGCATGAGAGAGCTGCTCACTCAACCATCTTCTCGGTTGAGAACATGATGTTGATTTAAGAAAACCACATAAAAACTCAGAGGTTTTGAGGCCTAAAACACAGAAACCTGCATAACTTCTTCCAAAGTGTGTAAAAGGCTTTGAACTGAATTCCGTTGTATTGTAATTTATGTGTCCCTCAGCAGTAAAATCCATTTGTATCAGCGGTAAATTAACAGGCAAATGAAAACACACAGTGACAAACTAAATAAATGATTGCATGACTGAATTGAATATATATATAGCTCAATAAAGAATATTAACACAAGTACTATTAGTGTTATCTGGTCTTCTTTTTTGTCAAACAGGGAAGTGACAAATTCTATATTTCTCAAAATGAGGGTTGAATTGTTTCCCTACTTGTTGACTTTGCTCTAATTAAGGAAGTTAAAAAAACTCATATTGTTCAGAATAACATCTTTTGGTCTAACCCAGAAAGAATCTAATTTTAAAAACTACTGCCACTGTATAGAAAATGGTAACAAATTTGAATTTTTAGTATCGTGACAACCCTGCTGCAGATATGAGCAAGTTTAGGCGGCTAGCTATTTCCTTGACCTGTGATTGTCAAAACACATCGGCCTGGTTCCAAAGTCTTATCTTTCCAGAGCGGCTAAGTGAAACAGGGCTTCTGTTTTTCCTCTGTATAATCCATCTGATACAGAAATCATCCCAGATAAATACAATCTGGAACAAACTGAGATCGCTCCAACTGCGGTCTCCTGCAGGTAAGTTGCTGACTGCTCATAACTACTCCTCAGAAGTCCACTATAAGAAGTTTTTACAAGACCAAATTAAAGTCTAAAAACCTTAACTATATCATTAAAAACACAAAGAAAAACATCCCAGAATGAATTTAAAATGTAATAAAGTAACCATTTAGAGTATTCCCCTTTTTTACCGACTGCTGAGGTTTTTTTCCTTGAAATAAACCAAAAAGATGTGAAAGAAAAATACTTCAGAAAACCACATTGATGGTAAAAATTCAAATCCAGATTTTAGGGAGATGATCTCCTTATTAACTTATTATTCACACCGATCAGACGCAGGTATTTTCAAAATAACAATACAGATCAAGAACCAGAGTTTAACTTTGAATACTCAAAGAAGAGACAAAGACAGAATATTCCCGTGTACAAAAATGACCAAAAATCCATATTTACAAATAAAAATAATAACTTAATATTGAGCAGGCGAGGTGATCAGAGACAAAGTAATGAAGAATAAACAAGAACATGACTTACTAAACAAAACTAAAATAAGCCAGAACACAGCATAAAACTAGGACAAAGTCTTTTATAATCAATGATAATAAACTAAATAACATCAAATATTTCCATTTTTTCATTTTTGTTTTACTTTCTGGCATTGAATTCTCCTGTCATTGTTTTTCTGGAAGAATATATTGTTTATGTGCTTTAAATGTATAAGATGGCATTAAAAACTACTTTTTTTAAGCTTCAGTTACACTTTAATGGCTAAAACGGATATTTAGGAGGTAAAACTGAGAAAATTGAATTTTATTTATGCAAGGACTGAAGGTAATCATGTCATTTATTACAAAAAAACATGCATATATGACCATCTTTAAAAGAGAATTTTCTGTGTCTGAAAATGCACGAAAACTAGATATCTATCAGAACCAATGTTATTGTCAATTCTGCATTCTTCTGGTCTTGGATAATGAGGTTTAGTATGAAGGACAGATGTTAGTAACGGCACTGACAAGAAAAATAAAATTACAAAATACATTAATACACATAAATTCAATAGAAATATCTTTAAAACAGCATTTGGAGAACATATGGAGGGAACCTCAGGGACTTAAAAGCATCCAAGAACCTATTTAGATTTAAGTTTACGGCCTAAATTTGAGCCGTTTTCCCAGCCTGCCATGGATCCGTCCTTCTTCTCATGAATCCGCTGCTTGTTTGCTTCTCATCCGTTCTTATGTGTAAACGGTCCAAAGCCCGCTTGCTGCCTCAGAACTGGACGGTCGCAGGAGATGTTTACATCCTGGGGTATTAGAGGGCCGATGGAGGTCAGGGGCCTCATGGACACATCCTGTTCTTCATACGTTCTCCCAGCCTCTCTGAGGAGCGCTGTCACGCTCCGGCTCGGTTCAACCTCATTTTCTTATCAGCTTTAAACCTTTCTGGTTTTGCTCTCATCTGGGAAGGAACCAGGCGGACGGATGGGAAACCCAGAGGGCACATTCTTCTGTGAGGTTGATGAGAAACGCTGACCATCACTGGGAACCGCCGGATCCTGACGAGCGTCACCGTGAACTTATGGGCGGCGTTACTGTGTGGAAATGAAGCAACTTCTATACCATACGGGACTATGTTCCTGGACCCGTGGTTCCAGCTGTCCCGTTACGTGGCCCATTTACAGGGAAATCTCAGCACAACAACTGTTCAGACCAACTAGAGGGTTGTTGTGTGGAGGGAAGGTAGCAGCTGTGCTACCGGGTCGTTTGCCACTTTGGATCAGTGTGAAACACAGAACAAACAAAACCATTAAGTAAGGTCGGTGAGGGATCCTGGGCAGGTGGTGGAGAAAAGATGCCAGGAACTTTATGCTTGATTGCGTATAAAAAACAACTGAAACTGCATTTTGAGTGAAAACAAACATGTTTTGCTAATTCTGTACAAGGAGATCAATCGTGGATAATCAGACTGGGCTGAAGCTACGCTGTGGTTCTGCCGACAGGGTCGGCCCGACACGCTTCCTGCCACAGAACTCAGCCCACAGAAGCTGCCCGTACACCAGGAAGACATGTGCCTGCAGCCTGTGGCACGTTTCAAACGTAACCTCAGAGAGATGTGGTCTACTGGTGGTTCCTAGAGTCTCTAAAAGTAGAATGGGAGGCAGATCCTTTAGTTATCAGGCTGCTCTCCTGTGGAACCAACTCCCAGTTTAGGTCCATGAGGCAGACACCCCGTCTACTTTTAAGACTAGACTTAAAACTTTCCTTTTTGACAAAGCTTATAGTTAGAGCGGCTTCATCCAGGGGAGGCAGATCATCCTCTATTACCATCTAACATAGAAAGGATTCCTGGATCAATGTGAGCTTCTGTGCTTTCTGTGTCTCTGCTCTGTCTTCTCTAACCCCCAGTGGGTCGAGGCAGATGAGCGTTCACACTGAGCCTGGTTCTGCTGAAGGTTTTCCTCCCTGTTAAAGGGGAGTTTAGAATGAGTATTTGTGCACTTAATATAGGAACAACTCATCTCCATCATCTTATTTCAAGTGCAGTATATATAATTATCTTATTTTATGGGTCAAGATACTCATTCCATTGGCAGATCATCTTATTTACCTTCACATATCATGGATAAATACACTAATTTTAAGAAAATTTTACTCATTTTTAGTTCCGTTTTTGCAGTGTGGTGAGATTCCTGAAAGTTACTGGTAAGAAAAACTGCCTATATAAACTTTAAAACAAATAATAAATTAAATCACTGCTGCAACTCTGTTCCCTTCCATGTGGAGGCAAACCCACTGTAAACATATTACATTCCACACCTAAAGGACACGTCTGATCCATTAAGGGAGCAATAAGTGAAATATCATTATTTTAGATAGAAAGAACCAAAAAAATAGTTTTGTGAGGAACTAAAGGTATCTTTTTTAGTTGGACTATGGTTAAACCTCACACACTATCTCTCTGTATTGTTCTCCAGTCTCTTGTGTACATAGCTGTGCATGCATGTGCACGTTCGTACCTGAACAGCTGCCACTCAGGGCTTACCTACTCCCTGCCGATAAAATGCCACCGCCAGGCACAAAATGGCGGAAAAAAACTCATCGGATCAAAACGTTCTCTTGCTAACAGCATTATAAAGTTATGAATTAGTTTCTTCACTTGACGAATAGGCTGTCGAGTGCTGGAGCGAGGTAGAGAGAGGTGTGGCTTCATACACATCTCTGGTCTACAGACAGTGCTAAAGCTTCACCTGCTGGTGAAAAATCACATCTTGCTCCTTTAATTATTACGTAGGCAAAAATTGCCAACCTCTGCGATTTGGAAATTGCATTTTTTGAAATTGCGATTACATTGCAAATGGGATTAATTGTCCAGCCCTAGTTCCAACCTGCTTGGACACATTTATTCACCTCTTTTCCACACTCTGTTGCTCTAAACTGCTGACCTTAAGTACTTCTTTATCTCCGCTCCCTGTAACCTCGTGGCTCCAATTTGGTCCCTCTCGTTCACACATACGGATTCTGTCTACGGCTAACCTTCATTCTTCTCCTTTCCGGGGCGAAGCTCCTGTTCCCTGCTTTCACCACAGATCACAATGTCATCTGCAAACATTATAATCTATGGAGATGCTGTCTGACCTCCTCTGTCAACCTGTCCTTCACCAAAGCAAACAGGAAGGGGCTCAGAGGCGATCCTTAACGCACTCCCACTTCCACCTTTAGCTCCTCTGTCACTCCTCTTGTGACTGACTGAATGAAGCTGAACTTTCAGTAGATGCAATCTACAACGGACCAGAAGGACCAGGATCCTTTCAGTTTGTTTCTTTCTTCTGAATAAACCCAGCAGCGTTTTCCATGTCTGAACATGTTTCTCACATTCACTGACCTTCCGGCGCAGATCTTTCATTATCACGCAGTTTTATTGGAGAACCTTCTTAACATCAGTCCCCTCTGGTGTTCTCTAACTCATTCAGCAGAGGAAACAGAACAAAGCACCCACTCTGAGAGCTGTGCCAAGAAAACTGACATCTGAAGGCAACATAATTTACAGTGCAGAGCCAAGGACACTGGATACAAGCTATTCTCCTGCTTTGTAGGCAATGTTGTTTTGTCCTGCAGTCGACACAACTTCCTTCTGAATGTGCATCGCTGGCTTTTACAAAGTTTTCAAAACTGCTTTCAGCGTCAGTGTTTTATTTTCCCACAAATACAACTGGAAGTAATCTGTCATCTCTCTACAAGAAAAGCAGAGGAAACATTTCCAGCCTAATTATTTATGACGTTTATCTACTACTAAGCAGCTATAAAAAGCACAAAACACAAAATACTACATCCATCAACAGTGTGCTTTAAATTTAGCATCTTATTATTTGATTAAACACCAGCCAATATCTGCTGGAGCTAAACAGCACAATTATTATTTGTAAATCATAAACATAATATGTTTTTTCCTCGCTGTTTTATATTTGTTTTGAACTCTTGTAGAGGAAATCACTGAAAAGCTTTATTGGCAGGGGTAAAATTATCTTTGGAAGACAAAATGAAATCAAATAAATAAAAGTGTCCCCAAACAAAATGTGAAGAAGATGCAATTATACATATTAAAACATATTGGACAAATCCAGCTGAAGTGCGGCAAAACCGAACAGTTCAATCATTTCCGGGGATTTAGGCCAACTATGAAATCATCTAATTATGTCAGCAGGTAACACACCCTACTATAACAAATATAGATAAATTACTACACTAATATGAATATATTATAAGTTGAAATGTTCACCATCTGTTAAACAGACATGAGGTTAGCATTCCTTCGTTAGACCTTCATTAAAACTACATTTTTCACCAGAATCGGCAATATAATGAGAAAATGACTGCCATGCAAACTTTTTGTTGTTGTTGATGCGTTTAAAGCTCGGGTTACTTCTACTTTCTTGGTCTTTACCATCTTCCGATTAAACCAACGAGTCTTGATTTTAATATTATCCTGTTTATCTACCTCTGTTCTGTGATTGGTTTTGCTATTTGCCCTTCAGTCACACCTGGTATTTGTCTAATTGCCGCACCTGTTCCAGCTTAAGTCTTTAACTTCAGATGTTCCCTGGTTCCTTTGATCATCGGCGTCATATTTGTGTCTTAGTCCGTGTTTGCCATGGGGTGTATAAACCTCACCCTGTTTCCTGTTATATGGACTTCTCTGTTTGGATCATCTGCCGTTGCAGTGCTACAGGTTGGTTAAAAAAAGAAATATGTTTATGTTTCAGTCTGTTGCCTCGAGGTTGCTACACTGTGTTTGGGTTTGTTTTCCAATAATAAACTCTGCTAGGTAACACGTTCTGGTATTTTTCTGTTCTGAGTGACGCCAAATTAGAGAATGGGACTCCCTAATTATTAATGTGCTACATGTGTTTGTAGTATTATAGTGGAAAACCTCATTATCCCCAGTCCTAACCATAATAGAAGGTTAAACATTAAAGAGTCAGAGGGGAAATAACATCTGGTCACCGTGATTACGTCTCAAAATTAAGAATATACCAGGAGAATTGGTCAAAATATGGTAAGATAATAGAGGTACATCTCAAAAAAGTTCTTGCTTCAGGCGGTTTACGACGTAAAGTCCAGTTAATCTCTCCACCTGAGGAAAGTTGCCGTCACCAAAGTGACATCTGCAGCAGAAGTGAGGAAACGCTGAGCACATCCATCAATTTTAAATGATAAATTATACCGCCCAACATGAACAGAGAAGTATAACCATTACCATCTATAGCCTCAAGAGGGCACTCTAGGCTTGTGAGAACTATGTGCTGCTCTTGTACCACTTAAAAATTAATTGAAGCTGAACACATGTACATATGTTGTTTTGCTGTTTCAGTATGTATTCACGCAGCAGGGCGTTGCGTGGTGCAGCTGGAAGGAACCAGACAGCTAAAGAACCCTGTTATTGGGCTGTCCGTGAAGCTAATAACAGCTAGCGCTAGCTTACAGGTCTGTTGTTATAACTTCGCTGATTAACGTGAGCTTCATAATGCTCTAAAACATCTGTGTCGTACTGTTAGCTTAGCATGTAGCACTGTTACGCTCATGGACTAATTTCAGTTTAATTTTTACAACTTTCAGTGTAACAGGCCGTTACGCTGAAATGTGCTGGATAGAACCTTGCCGGATGGAGTTGCTGGCTTGTTATGCTAATTTACCCCATTCCACCTCTCTGGTATGTTCCATGTTATTCAGCCTGTTGGATTTAGTTGTGTAATTGAATAAATTGGTTTACCAGATTAAATGTCAATTTTTAGTCTTGGCATTGTGTGAAATTAATTTCTAAATAAACGAGTATATACGTTCTTTCTTTTTGACTGATGCGACTTATATTCCGGAGCAACTTCTACTAAAACACAGTGTGTGTATGTATTATGTATTTTATATATATATATATATATATATATATATATATATATATATATATATATATATATATAACAAGCACATTTTCACATAGACTCGGGTTAGCTTTGAAAAGCTTTTTTGATTTTTGAAAACTGTATTTTGTTTTTAATCTTCTGCAATAATGCTGCCGCTGATTCGGTCTGTTGTGGTAAAGAAAGAGCTGAAACAAAAAGCAAATCTCTCGTTTGAAGTCGCGACCCTCACCTATGGTCATGAGGTTTGGATCAGGACAGAACGAGATCCTGGATCCAAGCGGCTGAAATGAGCTTCATTTGTAGGGCGGCTGGACTCAGCCTTAAAGTTGGGTTAGGGGTTCTCCGCACTGAAACAAAACAGTTGAGGTGGTTGGAACATCTGATCCTTTTAGATGTTTTCTGGCCCACTGGGAAGACCCAGAACCTGCTGGAAGGATCATAGATCCCGTCTGGCCTGGGAACGCCTGAGCTGGAGGGTGTCACTGGCCAGAGGGATGTCTGGATTACACCTGCGACCCGATCTCGGATGATCAGAGGATAATGGAGGGATGCAAGGATGAGTTATTTTCTTCTGTTTTTTTACAAACAAGTCAAACTATTACACAGAAGTGTTGCTGAATCAACCACCGGATTGTAAAATTTTTGAGAGGCTGTGGAGACTTTCCTCCAGTGGTCTCTGCGTCTGGCTAAATAGAACTTTACGTTCCCCTCCTGGGCACACACTAGCCTTTTTTAATGAAATATGAGGCCATCAGACCAAGAAATGCGAAGTCAAACCTGCAGTGAACAGCAGGGCTAAAGCACACACACACACACACACACACACACACACTGCTCATCATTTCCACATGTATAAAGCCGTTACATTATCAGACATCCCCCAGCTGGCCTCACTGTCAGACCTCAGACACAGGAGACAAGACGAGAAAAAAGGATGGGAGACGAGGAGATAATTTAAACTTATTAAAAGAAAAAAAAGACCATCATTAATTCCTTTCTTTCAAGTGCCGTCTTGAATGCAGCTGGGCTTTGGGAGCCCTGCACGCCTGTATAAACACATTCCACGCACATTAGCGACATGCTTCTGTAGTAAAACGGCTGTCTGGTTTAAATTTGTGAAATAAAACAATGGCAGGATCTACAAAAGCTGCAGAAAATTTCTAAAGAAACCGAGGAGAAGCAAAGGCCCTCCGAGTGATCTTTGAAAACATCCATTCTGTAGTAAATCCCCTGGATCTCCTTTCTTTCTCGGTTCAGGTAAAAAATGTTGTCTAACCTTTTCTCAGCCTGTTTTGTTCAGGGTCATTATTTTTCAAGAAAAAGAACAAATTCCTCCCGTTTACAGCTTTGATGCGTTGCCTTCCTAAAGATAAAACAAATTTCTTGTAAATCTTTGCTTTCTGTTTTGGATTTAAACCCTGAAAAACATCTTAACTTTTCCCTGACAAGGCTTTCGCATTCGCACGGCTTTAATTACCGTTTCTCCTCCGCTCGCTTTGAACGTTTCAGGCCTTTTGGGTCGTTTGCAGAGTCGTGGCTAATTTACAGCAAAAGAGTTTAAAACCGTCCACAGGCGCGCGCTCCAAAGCCTCCTATGGTGATTAAAGTGTTTAACGTCTGCTTTGGGGGGTATTTGAGAGGAGGATCAGCGCGGTTCTTAAAACCCTCCTTGTCTTGTGCGCCCAGATGATACGACTTGACTTGATCCGTGTTTGATCCTCGTTTTATTACAATCGCTCTATCGGCGAAACAGCAGCGACCTCAGGGAGAAGTTTACTTCCTGAGCAACGGGCAGCACCTGTAATCAACCCACAGGAGACGAGATTCCTACAAACTAGTCAGTAGCAGCTACCAACATCTATCATTTTGCTTCCTGATTCGTGTTAAACGAGAGGATAGAAACTCTACAGTGGGGCTAACAAGGGGAGGAGCACGCACACTGGCGTTACGTGAGCGCGTCAGAATGATGGGCGTGTGGGAAACCAGTAGATAAGGTGTTACACCTGGAACCTGAGGGACAGAAGAGGGTTAGAGCAGGAACAAAACTCTGACTCTTAATTTATTAAGAACGTATTTTTGAGATCAGTTTAATTAGCTGCATCAAAGCCGGATTAGCACTGGACTTGTAGAAAAAATGAATCATTTAATTAGTACCCTTCTGACAACAGGAAGTAGGCTAAAAATTAAAATTAATTCACAAAAAGCAACACATCATGCCCTGATCTAAAAAAAAACATATGAAAAACAAAATCACTGACGTCTGACAGTCTGGATAAGCTTACTAAGCCATTTTTAAGGCATTGAGAACCACAGTGAGAACTTTTATCCACACACGGAGAACACCTGGAACAATGGAGAACCTTCACAAGCTACCAAAATTACTCTAAGAAGGCAACAAGTTCTCCTCCAGGAGGTCAAAGAGGAACCCAGAACAACATCTAAAACATCCTCATGACTTCAGGGGAAATACCCAATGGACGAGACAGAAGCAGAACTTCTGGTAAGATGTGCGTCTTGTTGCATCTGGTGTAAAACTAACATTTCAGAAAACCTACACCTACAATCAACCATAGTGATGGTTTGATGGTCTGAGCCTGCCTTGCTGCTTCAGGACGACTTGCTTTAATTGATGGAACAATGAGTTTTGCTCGTTAGCAGAAAGTCCTGAAGGAGAACGTCCGGCCATCCGTTCTTGGCCCAAAGCTCAGACAGACTTGAATTAAGCAGGAGGACAACGATCTGAAGTACACCAGCTAGTTCAATTCTGAATAATTTAAACAAACAAATGGTTTTGGAGTGGTCTAGTCAAAGTTCAGACTGAGGTCTATCTGAAATGCTGTTAATGTGATTTTAATCATGCTATTTATGCCTAAAAGCTTTCCAAATTGTTTGAATTTAAATAATTCTCTATAACTTTCTTTGCCACATGTTTTCCTTCCACTCAACTTTCCAATAATATGCCTGCCGCACTCTAAACAGTCAACTTTATCAAATTTGTGGCTTTTTCATCTTTGCAACGTGTGTCTTCTCCACATTTCCGTTAAAAAGCCTGTTTTTAAATCTGTCCCAGTGGCTGTTCTACGCCAAATTTAGCAGAGGGCATTTTTTTCATGGGGGCACAGAACAAAAGATTGGGGGAAAAAAATTACATTACATTGTTTAATATATGAAGTGAACCAAAGAGCCAATTGCGGCTCTGGAACTGCAGGTTGCTGATCCCTGATCCTAACTCATTATGGCTGGAGCTAAACGTCAAACAGCTTAATTTTTAAGTACATTTTGAGTAAAACATATATGTAAAAATATAATTGGTCCAAGTGACATATCAGTTAGGATATCTTTGTCAGGATATGTCATCGTAAGAAATGTATTTAATATCGTGTCTTTAGTACGGGGGTCATAACCAGTTCTACAAGAGTACTGACACTGAAAAGACTAATCCATGAGTTTATTTTTAGTAGAACTGATCACTGCAACGGTGTTTTCACAGGTCTGCCTAAAAAGTGGATCAGACAGCTGCAGCTGATCCAGAACGCTGCTGCCCGCGTCCTCACTAAGACTAAGAACGTAGAGAACATGGACCCGGTTCTGAAGTCCTTCCACTGGCTCCCTGGATCTCAGAGAATAGACTTTAAAATCCTTCTGTTAGTCTATAAATCCCTGAATGGCTTAGCACCTAAAAACTAAACAAGGTGCAGCATTTAGTTCCTACGCTCCACTTATCTGGAACAAACTCCCAGAAAACTGTAAAAGTGCTGAAAGCCTGAGTTCCTTTAAATCAAGATTAAAAACACATTTGTTTAGGGTTATCTTCGACTGTTCTAGTTAAACTGTTTTACTGAAACATCATTAGTTCAACTTTGTAGTCCAACTGTTTTTAATGTTTGCTTTTAGTTTCTATTTTCTCATGTTTTATTTTGTTTCTACATTTCATTCCAACTTGCTTTTATTCTGTTTTATTTTCCTATATTTTAATCATGTGAAGCATTTTGCATCGTCTTTGTACTGAAAAGTGCGATACAGATAAATTTGCCTTGCCTTGCCTATTGGCCCCTGTGTCTGTCGCTATATTCTAATCTGAGAAAGTGAATGCAGAGTTTACATTCGCTACAATCCGTACTCATCCAGATTAACCGAAATAAACTCAATCACACTGTGTGTAATGAATCTATAAGTGCTTATAGATTTTCAATTCAGTTAAAGGTCAAAAACCAAACCTGACCAAATTATCCTCAAGCTCAATCCGACAATGTCAGAAAGTTTGTCTCCTTAGAGGACTTTGCCACGACTTTAGCGGAGTACAGTGTATCTGTTAATTATCTCCTCTATCCATCATGTTCCCTGCACCAGCGGGCCTCAGAGAGATTATCAGAGCTCTGCTCAAACAAACACCAGAGCGGATTCGCCCGGCGGCGAGAGACGCATCCTGCAGCAGACAAAACACACGAAACACAGGCAGCACATGGGTTCAAGGCAGCGGGTGTGTTATTTTGTGCGTGGGTGGGATATTATCTTATCAGCCAGGAGCCTCGTTGCTGGAGGTTCAATTAGAGCCATTTATCATCACAAGCATTAAAGCTGCGCAAAGTTTGTGGGATCTACAGAGTTTTTAAGGTTGGAGGCAGACAGAAACTTCGGGGTTGAGATAAACTGTCCAAATCTGACAATAAGAAGCTATTTTGCTCCACCTGAACCAGTTTTGAAACACGTTTTCCATCCATTTCAGAGGAAAAAACATGAATGTGGATTAATGGATTTCTGCCACAGACGGCAGCACGATGCCGGGTTTCTGCCACCAGAGCTACGTCCCGCGTTGGATCGTTTATTTCTCCTGTTTTCGTTCGTGTTTCAGCTGAAAATGCTCACAAGCTGCTGAAAGCGTTTCAGTCGGAACAAAGGGGCCAAAGCTGCAAAAAAAACAACAAAAAAAAACGACACAAACAAATTACGCAACAATGGGGACGTGCAGACCGGCTTTCAGAGGAATGAAAGAAGTGTAAAAGGAAAAATGAACAGAGAAAACTGCTCACAGATGCGGCTGGAACATAAAAACAAGAGAAATGGACTGAATTCAGGAGTAAAACACTTCAAGATTAAAATCGTGATGCTAAATCTACGCAGAGGAACCAATTAAACGACTGAACAAAAAACAACAAGGGCCACAACAAAAAAACAGACAAAAATCATCATAAAGCTTATAAAACAGATACTAAATGACTTAAAGTGACAGAGACCAAAAAACATGTAATACAGGAACTAAAATGAACAGTTTTCATACAACTCCTCATTCCATATCAACACATGGCTGTAAACAAACCATTTCATGTTCATGTACTTAAACTATATTGTGTCACTGTATTTTTCACTTCAATTCAAAATAGTCAGGACTTTTAAGAATTAAAATAGCATAGATCTCACACATAATTTAATTTATTTATAAATTAGTATCAAAAGATGTCTTAAAAGTCAGTTTCTATTTATTTTGGTGCTGCTCCCCATTTGTGTTTCATAAAAAACATGACAACTTATCAAACCAAGACAACTCAAAGTGACCACCTTGTTATTCAATCTTAACAAAATAACAAAAAATAAGAATTTAAAAGTATAATCACTGTAACGACTCAGAAACAGGATGCATTTCTTGAAAAAGTTATTTTTTTTGAAGTTCTTGCACAGCTTGCTCGTCAGCTATAAGAACAGAGGATGGCAGAGGATGGCATTTTTATTCATTCAAGAATATTTTGCATTTTTTTTTTTTTTTATTTGGACCTTAAGCAGAACTGACTAGTTGTGATCAATCGGTACAAAACCTGCTAGTGTGTGAAGATAGAGGTGTGAGATCATGAACTCCTCATCCAGCAGTAATTAACCATTTTTGTCCTCAGTTCAGCTTAATAAAACTCATTCTAGATAAATATCTCCTATAAAAACCTGCTGTCGCTTCATGCATGCTCAGTATGAGGGATTGCTGCAAAGTAAAGGGGACGGGTTAAATGCTGGGGACACAGAGCAACCTGTCTAGTCTTTTAAAAATCTTTGACAACTCATATATGCCCAGCTTAGGTCTCTTAATAAAGTTTAAAATTTACTACGTGGCTCTTTCTGTTTAATTATGACTGTAAGACATTAACTACATAATGTCAGGGTCAACTTTATTTATAAAGCACATTTAATACAGATACCTCTGTCCAAGGTGCTGTACACAACAAAACAATCTAAATATATAAAATAACAAATAAACAACACGCAATAAGAATAATCAAAAATACTGAAAAATAAACATAACAAAAAGAATCTGCTCAGCTTGAGTTGAAGGCCAGTGCAAACAGGAGGGTTGTACTCGGTCTCCTCTGGTTTTCAGCCGTGATATCAGCACAACCAAACTGGAATGTGGACCGGCAGCAGCTCAGAGAGACCGAGGGGAGCTAACCCATACAAACATTTAAAAGAAACATCAACAAAATCTTAAAACGAACCCTGTAGCTGGAAGCCAGCGCAGAGAAGCCGACACAGGAGTCATGTGCTCACGTTTCTTTGTACAGCTTAACACGAGCTGCAGCGTTCTGGACCAACTGCAGGCGAAGAATGGAGGCCTGACCAAGGCCACAATATAAAGAAGTGCAGCAATCCAAGCAACATATCATAAAGGCAAAAATAGCATAATCTAGGTCACACGTGTCAAACTCAAGGCCCGCAGGCCGAATCCGGCCCATCAAGGCAATTTATCCGGCCCTCAAGAGCCAAAAAAGGCACATCATGTCATAAAGTAGAGGCATATGTCCTTTAAAATTGTATAAAGTAGCTAAAACTGAGCCTCCTGCAGCGAGTTTTTAACTGTGTAGTAACGGCATCCTGCCACTAGATGTCAGTTTTTCCACAATACCTTAAAACAACCCAGAAATGTCCAGAAAGAGAAAAAGTGACGCAGAATGATGAGTTTAAAGGTTAATTCACCCCAATATTGACTTTTCTAGCAGATAAACTGTATAAACTAGGCCTAAGGTGCTACTTTTATGTTACTGTGCATTTTTTTTATATCTCTATGTGAACTGAAATTAAATTATGAAATCAAAAGTATCATCTATACAGGTGCAACCGACCGCTTTAATGACTTCATGATGCCAAAGTGGCTCAAATAGAAATGAGTTTGACAGCCCTGAGTTTAGAGCAACATGAGGCAGATACGGCTTCACTTTACTAAGCAGACGCAGCTCCAAAAAGCTAGATTTAACAACTGAGTTTATTTGCTTGTCGAATTTTAAACCGCTATCCAAAAACAACACCAAGCTTTCTGATGACAGTAGCTGCTCGACATGCTTTTACTGAAATTAAAATGGAAAACAATGGCTTGTGGCACTGCTCATTAGGTTAGATTTGTGGAGCGTACTTGGTAGCTGGGCCTCGTTGTGGAATGTGGCAGAAAGCAGGAAAGGAGCATTGATCATGTGACCCACATGTGTTTTAGTTCCTGGTGCAGGGCTTCAGCCAGCAGAACAATTAAATCAGACTGTATATAAGGATGTCTTCTGTAACCTGGAGTTGCATTGGGAATGGGTTGAACACATACCAGACTAAATTAGTTAAGCTAATTTCACCTCAGTCTATATTCTTTAAGATGAACCAAGGGTCTCTAACCTAGATATTAAGTGAACTCTGAATTCACAGAATAATTTTTTATGGTGATGGTTTTCAGCCATTTTTATTTGTCCTTTTGTGTGTACATAGTTCCTTTTTTCTTAATTTCACCAGCCTAGTAGAGAGGATCTGATTGAAATATATTACATATAAACAGCTTTTTATAGTGATGTTCTCTGGATGTTGATTTTATTTCTATTAATACATTTTTATACGTAAAGAGAAGTTGTCACTCCTTTATTCTATGTGTGCAGAGTTTGTGCTTGAATCATCCTTTCAACTACTGTCCTGATATTCACCAGACAATACCTAACAGACGAGAGTTATTTATCAAACATTAAATGACTTAAAAACATGTATAATGGCACAACATTGGTAAAATATTAAGTTATTGGCCCAAAACTTTGAAAAATAAATAGTGTATTACTGTCACTAATAAATCTAGGAAGAAAAATCTGTTTTTATGATGAAAAAAGTAAAACAATCTTAAAAATAAAATAAGGGATAATGCCCGACGAGGTGTCCATTATCAGAAATTAAAGGATGAAGTGGAGGCGTCTGCAATTTCTGATAATTGAGCCCTCACAGGGCGTTATACCGTCTATACCAGGGCTCTGGAGCCTTAAGTGGCTCCTAATAACTTTGGCTACAAATTATATTTTTATTATGGTATTTAAATGTAATAATGATTATAAATGTAGGTTTTAGCAGTTTTTTTCTTGGAATTATTGCTTTTAATTTAAACAACAGAATGATGCTAAAAGTGCCAGTAAGTACCAGTAATATTTAATTTTAAATCAATATTTTTTCATTATTTCATCATGTGGGAAATTATGATTTTTTTTTACATCATTATCCACAAATATCAACATCCCATCCATCCTCTTTTTTAAACCTCAAAATAGACATAAAAGGGCGTTTCTTTAACGATGACAACATATTTTCTACAGTAGATCTTTATCAAAAATTAGAACTTGTCTTTTTTAACAGGCCAAGCAACATTTGTGGCTCTGAACGAATTTAATTCAAGTGGACTGCAGGAAAAATGGCTCTTTAGACTATAAACTTTGCAGACCCCTGGCCTATACCATGGTCACTTACCAAAAGAAAGAAATATTAAATCAATTATTAACACTTAAATTGTTCTCACAGTTGCTTATTGTGAAAAACTTGTGGAAATAAACCATGTTTGAGACAGCGCAATAATTTAGGTCAGGCTATTTGACCAGAACTTTTTTCATAGGTGTCCTGTAACACTTTTTAACGGACACCCTGCAGCCAATCAGAATCCAGTATTCACCCAGACCGTGGTGCAAAACATAAATCATAAACGAGGTGAACAATGTGAAAGTCACAACAAGCTGCAAGAACTCCGGACAGTTTAATGTTTGTGACGCGCTGCTCGCTGACATTATATTAGCTTTTTTTTTCTGCTACCAGAAGCTCTGACTGCTTATCGCCTCCTTATTACCTGGACTTCCTGCGAGATCCGACTTCCTGAAGGCTTTACTGTCCTTTATGTGTTTTCACAGCCAAGAGACAAAGAGCGAAAACAGAGCAGCTGATCCACCCGACCGCACCGGGCCGCAGTCTTCAGTCGGATCCGGTTTAACCTTTATCCTCAGACATTCCTGCAGGGTGAGGAAATATCGAAACAATGGTGTCAAAAAGCATCAGGCTTAAAACATTTCTGTACGGCTCAGAACCAGAAATTGTCTGAATATGTTGTAATTAAGTAACTTCAACTCATAGATAAAAGAATTTATAAATATTGTCGCTTTTGGACATAAAAGTACCGACTTAGGTTACTAAATCAGCTCTTAAAACATTGTTGGAACAGAGGAGAAACTTTCCTCCGATGTCTTATAAAGCACTTTGAAGTGCCTGGTGTCTGAATGCTGCTATAGAAATAAACTCGCCTCAGCTGCTATAAACTGAGCGCCGCCTGCTTTCAGGGGCTGCAGAGGTTAAAACGAGCGGTGATTAATAATAAAAGACCATCTCAGCAGCAGAATAGAGAACTAAATTACAGACGTAGCCCTTCGGTTATTAGAAATATATTAACAGTTTTATTGTATTTCTTGTAAATTGTGCAAAAAGCGTCCTCTTTCAGCCAGCTGACAGGCTGTGCGCAGCATCAGTTGGAGCTCATTAGGAAGATGGACACCAAGTTTTTGAAGCTCAAGGTAGTGAGAGGAGCTGAAAGTTTGGTTAACTCTTTGCGTCCTTGTGGAGTTGCAACATAAACACTTTAAGGCCCTGAATCCGAGGCTCGCCGGCGCTGCCCAGGACAGATAAGACGGCTCAACAACAGGAAGCGGCACAACAAACAGAACCATTAGGTCTCTGGTTCCTAATGGAAACGTGGGCTATGTATAGCTACAGCCCACAAATTACATTCCATATGTTATTACCTTATTTAGGCGACTGATGATATCTGCAGGTCCTCGCGAAACGAGACGGTCGCTTGCAGGAACAGTTCGACATTTAGGCCGAAATTTCATTGAAGTGGAGACAGACGGTTGGTCTGGAGCAGCAATCCCCCGAGAAGTTGGAGTCTTTCAGCTTTTTTATGTTGTTTAAAAAAAGAAGAAGCAAAAAACACAACTGCACAGGAAGAAAAAAAACGTCTCAACAACTTTATAAAGAAACAAACTAATCAGGAAATTAGGAAATAACCTGAAGGGTAAATATGATTTTGAATAAATGAATAAAAGACGAGCCGCAACATAAAAGGAGACGGTAAGGAGAATATATAAGTATTAGTTAAATAGGGAATAAAAATTACCTTAAAAGCTTCATAAATGATAACAAATAGACCAGAAACACAAATAAAACAAAGCATAGAGAGTAATTTAAATCTATTTTACACCCGCAGTTCACATAAACTTCCGTGTAATAATGATGTTTTCATTTTTTTCTATCATGTGTACAGTTTAAATTGGCTAGATTCTTTTTTAAAAAAGCGTAATATTCAACAGTTTAAGGAGAAAACCGACACCATTGCCATTCAGATTTAACTCCTGGTGCTGATCTGTGTCTAACTCCCGCTCAGTCATGGCGGCTTCATCTGCTCAGCCTGAGGGTTTAAGGAGCACCTTCCCTGGTCTGATGGCTGTTTGAGAGCCGCAGCACTCTGCTACTCCCTGGTGGCAAGTCAACAAACATGCACACTCTGATCAGCATGAAGGGAAGTGAAGAGATATAAAAAAAAAAAAAAAAAAATCAGACACCTTTCTGCTCAGATTCAGGCTTACATGCAACAGGAAGAACCAGAGCAGAACAGGAAGAGCCAAAACAGAAGCAGGGAGAGCTTAAAATCACAAAGTCTGTAATAAAAGAGGCTTGGGTCCAGACCGGTTTGTTCTAAAAGGCAATTCAAAGAAACGAAATAAAGCAATTTCACTGTTTATACTCCTGAGTACCTAACTTGATCTTCTGTTGTTTCTCAAAGATGTTTGTCCTCTCATCCTAAAATAATTTAAACATGGTTGGAACTACCCGTCTTTCAAATTACGGTCAGAACAATCAGCCTAATACACCCATTAAAGTCTCTAACGACGCATTATAGGGCACGGGATTTATCGAGAATTTTAAAAGTATTGAGATTTTTTTTAAAGAGATATAACATGAGACTATATAGTTTATATCGAGATGCGTTAGAAATATACTTTTCTGTATTCCACAAGCTTATTTTTCAGCCTTTTCTCAAATTTGCCCTTGAGATAAAAAGACAAAAAAACATATGGAGAAAAATATTGTATATTGGCCTAAAAATATCCAGATATTATTTTTGGTCCATATTTCCCAGTCCTACATGGGAGTCACTGGCCCTATCCTCTATTTACCACCTCGGTTTACGGTTAAAACCTAGACAACTGACTATACTTTTAGCACCTATACGTGCAATTTTTAAAGCATTTTGGACTTTATGGTAGTCTTATTTATGGTTAAAAAAAAAACATGAAATACGGGTCTGAAACATGGCATGTAGCACAGCAACGACAGCAGTTCCATCAACATCTGTAACTCTTGTCTTTCCCAAATAAAGATGGATTATGGTTTAATAAGAGCAAATTCTTTTAACTAAAATATTTGCTTTAGGAACATAATCATTGGCACTTTCGTTTCATCTGTGAAACTTTGAAAGTGTTGTTTGGTGCAACCGGTTCGGTTTAACATGAATTTGAATCTGCCTGAAGCCCAAAAAGCAGTGAAAGTGTTCTACTCATTTTATTACAAAAGTGCATCAAGTCCAAATATAAAACAATCTAAAAGAAAACGGCATATGTTTTGCCTTTTTTTGGACTTACACAACTTTGTCATTTTGTATGTACAGAGTGCATACAGAACGAAATTTCATTGCATACAGCTTACGACAGTGTAATAAGATTGCAGTTGGAATAAGATAACATTACAATATAAAGTGCAGCAGTAATCATAATGTAACAATTCAGGAGAAAATCTGTGTCAAACTCGAGGCCCACGGACTGAATCCGGCCCGTCAAGGCAATTTATCCGGCCCTCAAGAGCCAAAAAAGGCATATCATGTCTTAAAGTAGAGGCATATGTCCTTTTAAAGTGTGTAAAGTGGCTAAAACTGTGCCTCCTATGGAGAATGTTGATTTTTTTAACTGTGTAGTAACAGCATCCTGCCACTAGATGTCAGTTTTCTACAAGACATTAAAACGACCCAGAAATGTCCAAAAAGACAAAAAGTTATGCAGAATGATGAGAGTTTAATGTAACTCACCCCGATATCAAATTTTTTGCAGATGAACTGTATAAGCTGGACCTAAGGGTGCTACTCTTATGTTACTGTAAATTTTTTATATTTCTATGTGAACCGAAATGAAATTATGAAATCAAAAGTGTCATCTATACAAGTGCAACCGGCCCTTTTAATGACTTTATGATTTCAAAGTGGCGCAATTTAGAAATGAGTTTGACAGCCCTGCTTTAAATAATGGAAAACAGGATTTAAAAGAGGGGGGGGCTTTTTTCCATATTTCTCTAGATCAGGGTCATGGCCAGCTAAAAATTCTGAGTTTTAAACCCTGACATGCTATTTTTTAGCCTGATGTTGAAAGTAGTTCAATAAAAACGTTAGTATGTTTTCACCAAAGAACATAATATGCAATATGCAAGTAATATGCAAATTTTGTGTTGAATATTAAAATAACATTTTATTACTTTTTAACCTAAACGCCACATTGTTATCAGTCACAAATTCTTTCAGATGATTTTTTTCATTTTGGACAAATCTTTTGAAGTATTTGCTATTTGAACTCTTTTAAAATTATTTTTATTATCTTTTTAAATGTAAAAACTTGAATTCAACTTTTCTTCTTCACTAATTATTTATTTTTGGAAGCTGAAATCAATAACTAACACTAATCAGCTAGCTAAGCTAGCATCTCCTTTTCAACCAAAAACTGTATTACGTCATGACGCAGAAACGTCATTCCACGCCCGACGTGTTGTTCCTGGATCGGCATTATTTTAACGCCGGTGTAGATCATAGACATAAGAGTAGACCCCGCATCGACCGCTTTCGCCTATGGGCGCTGACGAGATTTAGGGGGCGCAGAATCAATTTTAATCAACTATAACTCGCTGAATATTGAACTAATGTTCAGGTTTTTTTTTTTTGCTGAAAACTTTAAAACTATAGCTATTAAAACAAACTGTCCAATGTATTTAAATAATCTTAGTGGGGTTAAAAGTAATAGAATATTCTGACAGGTTTTATGTATGTTGCAAAAAACAGCCACTAATACATTTTTATAATTTTTTCATTACTATAAACACAAACACATTTGTACATGTATACACATATTATATTATATACATACACATATATCTATATACATACATACATATGTATAAACATACATATATACACACACATATATATATATACATAAATATGTATATATATATGTGTATGTTTGTGTATACATACATATGTATACACACACATACACATATATATATATATAAATACATACATATACACACACATATATATATATATATATATATATATATATATATATATATAAATACATATACACATATACAGTATATATATATATATATATATATATATATATATATATATATATATATATATATATATATATATATATATATATATATAAATACATATACACACATATATATATATATATATATATATATATATATATATATATATATAAATACATATACACATATATACACACATATATATATACATACATATATATATCACATTCTAATCAAAAATATAAACAATATCTGTTCATATTACTTGTGAAAAGTTATCCCTCGAGCCCTGACGTCAATAGTCTGTCGATTCAAAAAAAAATACGCCGCACAGTGCTGAGACATCATTTGTCTGTTCAGCCTGAATCAGCAGGATAGGGTAGCAGGTCGACCTCCCCAAGATGGCGGCCGTAATTCCTGCGCCGCGACAGTCAATGCGGGGTCTGCTCTTAAATTATGTCTATGGTGTAGATCATAGACATAATATATGGTAGATGGTGCCGGACATTGTGGGCGAAGTTTCGTGTCAAATCACCCGTGCGATCATCTGGATCTGCTCACATCCAGCGAAAACTCATCCACTTTGACTCCCAATATGGACAATATTGGTTTGTTTTATGTCCCATTAGGAAACTGGAGGTAATCTATCATTTTTCTATTTGGGATTATTTCTATCAGAACACTTGCTAACATGATCTGATGTTTTCTCTTAGGTAGGGAACTGTGGCATCGTTTGGACATCATGAGTGTAACGGAGGCAAGAAAAATGTGAAATGTAGCCGCGGACGCTGCAGGTGAAGTTCAGCGCTGCCTTTGAGAGTCCAATATTAGCAGAATGGAAAATACAGCGGAGTACGGTGAGAGGCAGAAGATATCCGTACCCCAATTTACACAAACTACTTGCCTTTTTGTGCACACCAGCATCCTATGTGCCCTGTGTTCCCAAAGGCCGGAGAAGTAGTGTAAAAAAAAAAAAGTGATTAAAAGTTACCAAAAACTGTTGAAAAACTCTGAATACAATCTCTCGTTTTGCACATCCATGCCTTCTTCCATGTTCCACAAGCACTTTTACTGTCTGCTTAGGCCCATGTTATTTCACTAAAGTGACAGAAAAATATACACAGCTTGCCACATAAGAACGGACTTTTCTTAGAAAATTACACACACAGAACGTGTTTGAAAATATTTATTATAGAGAATTGACAATCATAAAAGAAATTAATATTTATTACTTGTTAAAGATAATTTGCAAGGGCCCTAAAGGATAAAAAAATATGTGTAAACATCAAAGATTATAATGGTGACTGTGATTCTACACTTGGCCAGTAGGTGGTTTCATGTGCGAATGAAGCTTCGAGAAATGAACCCTTTGCTAAAGCAAGTGGATCAAGTGGTTCAGTGTCCCATGAGGCCTCATCTCACCATAACTAGATTTTATGTTTTAAACCAACACAAGGTAGCAACAGGGAAGTGGTAGAAGGACATTTATAATCATCCGTCTTTACTCTGATAGCTGGAAGCTGAACAGAGTGGGACCAATTACCTTCGGGAGTCGCCTAATTGGTATTAGACTCCGTCTGTGTCTCAACGCAGCTGTTCTGTTTCTGGCCTCAGACGTTTATTAGAGAACAGTCGACATTATGAAGTCCAAGGAACCCAGCAGACGGGTCAGGGAGGAAGTTCTGGTCCAGTTTACAGCAGAGTCAGGTTCTACAGCAACATCCCAGATCTTTGATCCATCTATCATCTGGACCTGGAGAGAGGATGGACCTCCTGCAGACCTACCAGGACATGGACGTCTACCTGGACTGACAGGAGAGCTTTAATCAGAGAAGCAGGAGGAGGACCATGGTAGCTCTGGGGGAGCTGCAGAGATCCACAATCAAGTGGGACAATCTGTCGACAGGACAACTATTATTTGAGTATTCCTCAAATCTGACCTTCTCAGATTAGTGGCAAGAAGAAAACCATCACTGTAAAAAAAAAAAAAAAAAAAAAGATGCTTTGAATCCACTCCACACCGTCCACACAGTGAAACATGGCGGTGGCAGCATGATGCTGTGTGGATGTCCTTAGCGGGATTATCCTGGAAGAAAACCTGTGAGATGAAGCAAAAAACCTGAGACTGGCTGGAAGGTTCCCCTTCCAGCAGGACGACCACCCGAAACATGCAGCCATAGATGCGACGGGATGGTGCAGATCAATGTGTTACAATGGCCTAGTCAAAGTCCGGACATAAATCCAACTAAGAATCCATGGCAAGACTTCTCCATCCAATCTGCCTGAGCCAGAGCTGTTTAACAAGATGAACGAGCCAAATATTCCCAGGAAATGACATGAAATGTTTTGGTTGGTTAGGTTTGAATGTTCAGATTAAAATTAAATATCTGAATTACCACAAAAGTGTTTGTAGGACATGAGCTAAACCACGTGACCCGGTGGTTCAGCGTTTTATTTCATTATTTAGCAGACGCTTTTAAAAGTGCCGATTTTGCAGTTTTAAGCGTCGCAACACAACATTTTGGCCAGAAGGTGGCGTTAAAGGCTACATTTTCAGGAACACGGAGAGAATCTGTTTGTAATGCGCACTGTGACATGTGGCGCTGATCTCAGTCTGATTTATGGGGGGAAACTGTGTGAGCAGCCTGGACATATAATGCAGGATCCTTTTGAATCCAATGCAAAAAAATAATAATAATAATGATTTTATCAGAATAAACAACTAGATAAAAACCCTTTTAATAAAGAAATGTAATTATTAAGTAGAGAGAGGGGGGGAATAATGCTTCTACTAGCCTGTGACTAATTGGCCACTCCGGCTGCCTGTCACGCCTCTAGCCCCGCCCTCGGCGCCGACACACCCATCTCCTCACCGGCGCCTTTCATTCATTTCGTTTCACCCTCGCTGCTTTTAGGTGCGCCTGGGTAAAAAGGTGACGGCGGGGTGAAGATAACATCAAACGCAGAGGTGTGCCGTGGCGCGCGCCTGTGTGTGCACGTGTCTGTTTCTCCTCTTCCTCCCTCCCTCCCTCCTCCTCCTCCTCCTCCTGCTCCTCCTCAGCGTGGAGGTGCGGGGCCACTACTGGCTGTGCGGTTGCGGCACTGGATGGATGTGAGGAGCATGTGTGCGGGTGAGGGAGCCTCGGGCGGCGCACACGGAGGGAAATAATCAGAATATTTTTTGGTGCTTTTTGTATTTAAATTTTTTATTTTATTTTTGTTTTGCCAACCCATCGGCCGATCGGTCACCTCCAACAGGGCGAGATGTCAAACTCCAACAAAAGCAAGAAGGACAAAGAAATCCTGGCCGAATACGAGAGCCAAGTGAAAGGTGAGGTCACTCAGACTAATCGTGGACGCGTTTGGGCACCTTTGCATGCACCTGGCTGCAGCACTCCGCCGCATGCGCGCATGCATGCGTGCAGGGTGTGATTCCTGCACCGGAGCTGACACCTCACGGTGAGACGTCAGGATCTGTGGGTTCATCCTGAGTGCTGCATGGCGCCTCAGGGAAGGAGGAGGAGGATGGAGAGGTGTGTACGCCTGTGGTTGCATATGTGGGAGCATGTGTGTGTGTGTGTGTGTGTGTGTTTGGGGGGGGGGAGGTTCAGGTCTCAAGCAGCTGATTTCCTGATGTGTCTCAGGTTTTTTTTCTGGGAATTTACCTGCAGACGTGCTCAGGGGGAGACAGCCTCTGCCCCAGAGACAGTCCTGCTGGATGACCTTTGGTTTTCACCACATGCACCAGAGGAACGATGCTCCCTGTGTTCCTGGGGGCTGAATGTCAAACCTTTACACTGTTAACCCTCCCTGCAGCACACCAGCTCCTCTCCCCTCATCCTCCACCATCATCTCCCTACTTTCCTCCCCATATAGCACAAAGAATGGCCTCTAACCGAGTGGTTAGGCATAACTGAGGCTATCTTGAGGTGTGCGCCGCTGTTTTTTTTTAAATGGCCTCCTGCCAAAGCCCACTGAGGGATGCCCTGCATTACAATGACCGCCTGGGCCGAGTCACCGCCTCCCGGTCCTCCTGGTCCTCTGGCTCCTCGCTGCGCCCTCCCGCCGAGGTCCAAACGTATGGATCTGCTGCTGTAACTATGTGCTTTCCAAGTCTGCCTCGCTGCTGCAGCTCCTGATTGGTCGATGCAGAAGGTGGTGTGTAATGTATACACAGGGGGTGGCCGCCGCTCCCTCGCCGTGGAGGTGAGCCTGGTGGAAAGGTAGAGGGGGGGCGATTATGCACCGTGCTGACAGTACATCTTGGTGAGCGTGATAAAGCCCTGCTTGGAGAGGCGCTGAGCGTGCTCCTGGCGGCGGGCTGTGACACCTCCTCGGTCTGAACGATGGAGATGAGGATCGCTCTAATGAGAAAATGCAAATGAAGGATTGGTGAGAAGAGAAAGCGCTCTGGAAGGAGGGAAACGAGACGTGGAGTCTCCTTCCTCACGCGGCGGCTGCTGCAGATCCTCCGGTTTCTGCTGGCGTCTGCATGGCGGTGATTAGTGAGGTCTCAGCCTGCGCCTCATTTCTTCACGCTTCTCCTTCAAGTCGTCTGTTAAGGAGGTCCTGAGCGGCGGTTCTTCAGGGCTCCTCAAGGTCTATCAGACATTTTCTTTGGGCCCTGAGTCCCAGTCAGCTGTGAAAAAGGTATCCCCCCCCCCCCCCGCTGTGTCTTCAGCTTCTTGCTTTTTGTGACGCTTAAAATATTTTTGGGTTCATTTTAAAAATCAGGTGAAAAATGTCCTGTTTAAATACAAAACACAGTTTCCAGATGATAATTTCCTTTAATGAAGGAAAAACTAAGATATCAAACCAACCCGGCTCTAAAGAAGTCCCCCCCATTGGTGGGAATCAAAGGTTTGGGAGTGAGAATTCAGCCCCATTGGACGGTTTATCCAGAATGAAAAGCCTGAATTCCTTTGACTAGGCCACTGTGGACATCAATGTAGAATCTTTTGAGTCTCTCTTTGTTTATTGAATCGTGACCTTTGACCTTAACCGAGGCAGTGAGGCCTGCAGAGGTTTCGATGATGTTCTGGGTGCTTCTGACCTCCTGGGTGAGTCCTTCAGGCTCTTGGAGTAACTCTGGTAGTAAAGGTTCTCCGCTGTTCCCCCTGTTTTCTCCATATGTGCATCATGGTTCTGGAGTCCGTTTCTCATCGGTTCTTGAATTGCTTTAGATCGGGTCGTGCGATCCTGGAGTAATCAGTCTGTGTCGCTGTTGAAACTGGACCAAACACTGAGCTGAAAAGTGTTTCTAATCACGGATCATTTTTTATTTAAGGAGAGGAGGAAGTACTTTTCACACTTTTCCTTTAACAAATAAAATCATTTTTTGAGATTTTTTTTTTTTGTTCGCCTTTATTTCATCAGGTATTAAAATTTGTTTGGTCTGAAATTTTTACGTGATTAAAAAAAAAAAAAAGTAGCAAAAGCAGAAAAATTTGGAGGACGGACAGGAGGGAATCTCTCCTGCGACTTTAAAAACACCTGAACTCAATAATGAGACCGAACTTGACCCCATGCAGGGTAGATAATTAAGCCATTTCAGTCTGGATGCATCTTAAAGCTGCAGCGCATCGGCCCCCGCCGGTCATCGTTTAAGACTTTAGGAACCTGAGCGGCGCATCGTCCCTCAGCTCCTCTACTGAATACCAACTTCCCAGCTTTGGGTCTTAAATCCTATTTTCCGTCTGTCAAGCTGCGTTAACGCTATTTTCCATGTATGCAGCTAAACGAACGGCAGCAGATTGTGTCTTGGTGACAGGCTGACGGTGAGAATGAGCCTAAAAAGGAAGCGCCGCGCCGCGACTGGTGGCTTTATCCAGAAGGTGACACGTCGGACTCAGACGGATTTGAAGGGGACCGCTCGGCGCCGGGACGTGGAGCTGCTATACCAGCCTGCATTGACAGGTTCAATAGGAAATAACCGGGGGATCCTGGTGTGTCTGATTTGGATGATGTGCCCTTTACACTGGATTAAGACCACGGCACGCTCCCCATGAGTCCACAGCCTGTAGAAATGGAGTTGGGCCTTTGACACAAGCTCAAAGAAGCTCTCTAATTTCACCAGGGGGGGATGTGATCCAAACACGCCCCAGAAGACTTTGCCAAGATGCTGCAAAGACCCTCCTGGGTCAGGCTGGTGTTTTCTGTCCAAATCCAAGACCGAGTCCAGTGGGTCGAAACTGAAATAGGTTTTGCTGCTGAGTTGCCCGTTAAGCCTTGATTGTAGCAGCTGATTTTACCCGCCTGCAAGGTTAAAGGTCAGCGGCTTAATAGAAACACCAAAAAGGCTGGAGATGCAAACCGCGTTAAAACAGTAAAAGATGTTTGGATGAGTCAAGAAATCTACAGAAAATGATTGACGGAGATGGATACTAAGTTTCATGCAGAGAATGATCTGACGGATCAGATCGGATGTCCTTGGACCTGGTTTTTATGGTTTTAATCATAATCCCGGAAATTAGGACGTATTCTGCAGAAATGACGTTCAGCAGTGGGTTGTTCCAGTCTTTGTGTTAAACTCACCACAGGGGAGAAAGATCCAGTCCGGCTCTGTGCTAGCGTGGGGAAAAAAATCCCCGTCCACTTCTCTGCGACGCCAAATTGGTGGCTCTTTATTATTTGGTGTCATCTACAGTGTCAGAAAGAGGATCTTAGGTTCCTTAAACAACCCTCCAATCAGCTGATTTCAGGCAATTCTGCAAAGAGGAGCGGGCGAAAATTCTCACTGCCAGCTAAAAATGTTTAAATTTGACAATAAATGTTTTACTACGGGTCAGGTTGGTTTGAATTGATTTTTTTTCCCTTTAAAATATTAAATCATCATTTGGAAGCTGTGTTCTGGATTCACCCTGGTTCTCTGATAATTATAGAGTTTGATCAGAAATTAGCTAAAGGTCAAAACAAAGGCCAAAACATAGAAGACCTCAAGAAAAGGAGCCAAATCCCACACCACCGTGTTCATGTGAAGCTAAGATTAGTGTCTTTATGCTTTTATAGTAATGAAAGATATTTGGGTCTCCGAGAGGCTCAGAACCCGTTTTTCTGACTCTCTGGTAACGTAGGTTTATTTTTCTGCTACAGAACCATTTCTGAACAGCTTATTCATTGTGCATTTAACTGTATGCGATAGGCAGGGGTTGGTATAAAGTTCTAACCCTGATACAGAGTACCTTGTTTTCATATTGTACTTTTGATATACACGTAACGGCACTTTTCAATCTGCTTACATGCAGAATATTCTACCTTTTTGTCATTTTTTCCCACTCTTATAAAGAAATAAACAAGCAGAACAAGGCTTTATTAGATGGGCTGTCAGTTCTTGCCGCTAGCCTGCAGCCGGTTGGGAGAAATGTTTATTTTGACCTTTGTGAAGCAACAGGTGGGGGAGGGGGTAGCTCTGCATTGCTTATCTTACTACATAGACTTTAAATTATGGGATCAGCAAGTGAGGAAATGTGTTTAAAGCTTCGGTTTCGTCTCATTCCCAGTGTTTATCTGGTACCTGCTTTCTAACCAGGATGGCGACGTGCATAGAAAGTCATTTCATTCCCGGGGTTCTCATGGAAAAAATCTCTGACTATTTATGTCAGTAAATAATGAGAGGAACTTCATCAGCAGCCGTTCAAAGAGGCTTACAAGAAGACATGGACGTCTGAGAGCAAAACAATTACCCCCCCCCCCCTCTCTTTATCAGGAAATGATTTGATTTAATCGCCCCAAATTGGCGCCTTGAAATCAAATATTAAGGAGATAAAACCTGAAGAGACAAAACAAGACGTTTTGTTTTAGGCGGCAAACAAAAGCTGAATTTCTTTTCTTTTGACGCCAAAACTAGAGCAACAGAAGAACTTCAGAGATAAATGGTTAACCAATTAGATTTGTTGGTTTTATAATGAAATATAGTTCATTTTAAGCATGAACTGACTTGAATAAACGAGTTTTCCTCAACATTTGGACTCACTAATATAGCCGCCAGCTGACTGGCTCCTTTATTTGCTGATTATACCACCAAGGATGGTTCATTCTGGCCACTTGGGGCAACGAGGATCGCAGTGCTTCCCCTCCCCTACCTGTTGCTGCTTACTGCCGCTCAGCTGGCTGATTGAGACTCTCTATGAGAATCTCCCAGGTCGGCCTTCGTCTACTCTCTGCTCTAGTGCGATTCTGAGGGCTCGTGGGCATCTTTGATAGTCTAAAGGTTCATTTTGGTAAGCTGTCGTCAGTTTTTCTGTATATTTTAATAAGAAAAACCTTTTCTGGAACATCCTGGATAACCGGACCTTGTCTCTGCTGTCAGATCAGTTTCACATCTCGATTTTAGTCCCTTTTTTTTGCATATTTTAGCTCATATGTTTCCTGATTTTGCTTTAAAAGTATTTGTATTTGTAGGGTTGCGGTAAGCAACAGGGTTGCAGTTGTATAGTTTTCTGTGGGGTTGTTCTGACATTTGCGTCGTTTTTGTACAGCTGCTGTATAATCTCTTTACAACTCTTGCAAGTACATCTCAATAAATTACAATATATGATCAAATGAGTCTGGTCAGAATAAAACTACCTTATGAAAACACAGCAACAACCTTAAACCAGGTATTAAACATATTTATATAAAAACCCAGCGGTTATTTTTATGATGCAAAATCTTAATCTTAAATGCTGTGTTTTCATGAGGTGTTGGAGGAAGAATCACAATTAACAGAAATAAAAGCTTGAAAACATCAGTCTCTGTGTAATTAATCGATATAATGCATCCAATTTTTTTATTTTATAAGGAATAATATGCAGAAAAACGTTAAACTCTACCAGAGTGAAGATGAAACGCTCCAGATTCTTGCAGAATCAATGGAAAAGACTAATATAAGAATGAAATATCATCCAAAATCCTATCCTACAAACCATGCATACATTTAGTGTTGCAGTAGCTGTAATAAATCAACTTTTTAATAATATTCTAATTTATTTAGATGCACATAAATCCGTTTTTTAAGGTAGTTTCTCACAGTAAACACTGCTGGAGAAACTCTAAATATTTACAACGCTGAATAAAGCTGAAAATTAGACTAAATCATAATGTAAGAACTCCACGTTTACCTACATTTTCATATTTATTTCAATTACTTTCGTTATTTTTGCCTTTATTTTCACGTTTTTTGGTCTCAGATCAGAACTTTTGAAGCTTTAGACTTCAATATAGTGTTCATGTTTTCCCATCCAACATTTAAGTGAAGATGTTTTAAGGGAACTTTAAAGCACTAAATACATGTTTTTATTTGATTAAAAAGAAAGAAAACCCCCTGTTACTCAAATAAAAGAGAAACTTATTTCCATGTTAATCCCTTCCTGGTAAACTTTAATCTAACATTTCTGTCTAGGTCTCCATATTTATGCAGACAGCTCCTTTTGCCTGGTTTTTAGTCTTCGTTCTTCCTCGTGTTTCGCCGTTTTGGCACTCTGTGGCGTCCTGAAGGCAGCGTTCTCTGAAAGAGGCTGAGTCTTGCCGTTCGGGGTGTAGCGAGGACACACAAGGAGGTTTCTAAGAGCAACTATTTCAGAGATCAAAAGGGAAAGCACAGCGGATTTCCTCTCTTCTCTTTCAACAGGCTGTGATCCAAACCGAGGCGTTTCATTGATATAATCTCGCCTCCCGAGTTGAGGAATCCTCCTCCTGCTCGGCAACAGCAAACCTAATTTTTGTCTTATTCACAGGAAACAATTGTTTCCATTTCATTCATGAAAAGCTCATTGAGTTTAATCCATTCTGATTTTGTTATCTGCAATTCTTTGAACCTTTTTGATTTTTAGATCTAAGAGTCTTTGGGTTGGTTTTCCAGCGCAGTTTTCCTGAACATTTCTCTCCAGTCAGACCGAGGTTGTAAAAGCCGAATCACAAATCATGTGGGACGTTGCTTTCTGTTGAATGATGCCAAGTGTCAGGAAGCTGACAAATTAAATCTGTCATTTCTAGGTTTTACATTTCTAATGCCCCAGTTGAACAAACTGTCTAAAAAAAGCTGCATTCCTGATACCAGGATGTCTGATTTCACATATTCGTCTCCGACGGGAAATTATGTAAAGCGAAGTGAAAATCACACGTCGTTTTGTCGGCGCTCCGGTTTGCATTTGCACTCTTTGATGTTCTGTGCTGAAATCCCAGCTGAAAGCAAGACTGGGAATTCAAGGAAAATGGTACGCTGCGGGTAAATCAAATGAAACCAGAATGCATCACCGCTGGGGAAACGGGCCATTTTGTCTGAGTGCTGGAAGCGAATTTCTGAAGTTTCAAGGCAGAGGATAAAATGCTGTAGAGAACCGCAATGTTGTGTTAGAGAATACAAAACAAGAACGTCCAAACTTTTATTGAAGATTGTTTTTGTTGTACTCCTTACAGTATTTCCTCTCATGTTTTCATGGTACGTTCTCTTTGCACTCCGTAGTCGGAGCCAGAGACTTTTGACTTGGAAAGGTCCGGTTTGCCAAGTAGCCCCAGTTTTGGGCAAATACAGAATATACAGAAAGTTGCTGACAGATTTATTTATTTTTATCAGAACTTCTGATGGTTGGCATCTCCTGTAGCGGCCCGTCTGGAGTTAGCCTCTGACTGAAGACACTGTTGTTGTACGACAGTTTGATGAAGAAGATGCTCGGGGTTGTCTGTGAAACGTCAATTTATGAAGAATCCTTCGTATGCATCTCATCCCCAGAACAGAACCAGCCTTCATCAGCTTGGGGAACCTTTTTAAGTCACTGCTGAAGATCTGCAGCATCTTGGTGCAAACCCTGAAGGACTGGAGCTTCCTCAGGGAGTCCAGTCTGCTCTGTGCCTTCTTGTAGACGGCCCTGCTGTTGTGTCACCAGTCCAGTCTGTTTTCCAGGTGTTTTCCACCACCTACACTTCCTCTCCCATCGGTGTTTGTTTTTCCTCTCACACCATTGCCATAAAGTCTCTGATGCATCCAATGACTGCAGATGACATGAGTCTGTCTCTTCCTGGAAGAGTTTAAAAAAGAAAGGGTGAGAGTACAGCTCCCTGTGGTGCTCCTGTGCTGATGACTACCTGATTGGACGCATTCATTCATTCTGTGGTCTGTTTGCCCGGCACTCATCGATCCAGGCAATTGTTGAGACCTCCAGCTGGAGTTTCAAATCAGGCTGAATCATCTTAAATAGAAATTTGATCCTCCCAGCGCCGTCTGTCTGGTCCAGCTCACAGTGGGCTTGTTGAAAAAGGTGTTAGATGGCATCTTTAACTCCAACCCCAATGCAGGGGCTCCTGATAGCTGCTTGTCTGCTTACTCTAGTGGGCCAACAGGAGTCTCTCTGGGACCTTCACGATGTGGGACGTCAGCGCAACAGGTCTGTAGTCACTGAGGACTGATCGCTGAGTTTTCTTTGGTACCTGAACAAAGCAGGAGGTCTTCCACAACACCTGAACCTTCCTCTGGGTCGTGCTAATGTCGAAGATGTGCTGCAGAACCTCTACACAGGCCTTTAGGAGTCTGGTGCTGACAACATCTGGACCTGTAGCCTCGGTCCGGTCCGGTCCAGCACAGCTGCCTCTTTGCCTGACCTCTAGAGACAGACTGGAGGAGGAACCAAAGGAAGCACCAGCATCTCTTGGTGTTCATCTTTTAATTTAGGTTTTAGACCAATGTGAATTATACAAACTAACGTGAAGTGACTTACCAGATAACTTATGTCTATGTTTAAAATTTAACCAATTAAAGTATAATTTGATCAACTAAATTAGTGGTTTTCAGCTCTGGCTCTTCACCTGATTCTCTTCAAATGTAATAAAAATCTAAAAATACTATTGATGGGTTTAAAGTTACTACTAAACAACTTTTTGAGTTTATTCCCTTTAAATAAGGTTTTGAGGAGAGATTTTATTTCAGGGGTTTATTAATGGGATGATTGTTAGGCTTTTATTAGGAAATCTCATTTAAGACTTTCAGGACTAAAATTGGGATGACTAAATGTAAGAGCCTTTGTTAAGTTATCTTTTTTTGTTATATTGTAAATCTTTGTCTTTATATGCACACTTTGACTTGCCTATCCTTTTGCTGCTGCTACACCTGAATTTCCCCAGTGAGAGAAAATAAAGGATATTTATATTCTATCCTAAGAGCCTGTCTGTTTAAAAAATCGATTTAAGTAAATGTTTGCTTTAATCAGTTGTTTTTATGATTTTGGTAAATCTTTCTCACTAATATCAAGCTGTAACTGCTTATGGTGGTTCAGCATTACTTTAATTTATTAGTGTTAAAAGCAACACAACACGACTACAGAAATTATTTGATTTTTAAAAAGCTTGACAAAAAAAAAAGATCTTAAAAGCCTTAGTTAGCATCCAACCTAATGGGTCAAGGGTTTTTTGACTCCCTTTTTTGTTTTCTTTTATGTAAATGTTTAGAATTGTTAAAAAATCCTTCAAAATAAGGCAATTCATTATGAAATTTGGTTGCTGTAAACGGAGGAACTTCCACAATGCGCCGTACGAAACCGTCACAAGATGGCAGCCATTTTAATTTACTAAGCAAAGAAAAGCGAAATGATGCCGGAATCAATAAAAACACGCCCGGTCACATCCAACAATAGAGTTTTTATGGACTCTGCAGTTTTCCACAGAGATCTGGGCAAACTGTGCACCAGTCGATGGTGCAGTTGCAGGCTCCTCACCTTCCTCATCACCTTCCTCATCACATGGTTCACACACTGTGTGTGGTTACCAAGACAACAGGTAGTGGAGTGGATTTGCTCTCAGGGGATTGCTGCGTGTCGGTCTGTGTGTGTGTGTGTGTGTGTGTGTGTGTGTGTGTGTGTGTGTGTGTGTGTGTGTGTGTGTGTGTGTGTGTGTGAAAGAGAGGGAGGCGACGTTGGCTGATGTAGTCGGTGCTCGCTCGCTCTGGTTTGCTGCAGAAAGATCGAGCGCTGAAACACAGAGAGGCAGTGGAGCGTGCAGCCAGGCTTCACCATGCTGACTAGCAGCCTGATTCTCCGTCTCTGTGTCTGTCTGTGTGTGTTTTCCTCTGCTGCTTTTTCATTTCAGTCACACGATTAAGTCCAAGGTGACTCCTGAGAGAAAAATGGACAGCCTTCAGCTGTGAGGATGACTGTAGGGAGGAAGAGGAGGCCATTTACGCATTTTAATAAGAGGCTTATCGGTTTAATCAGATTTTTTTTATTATTAACTATCCAATTTACCGCTTTAAGTGGTAAATTTCTGCTTTTTTTATTTTTTTAGAATGGATGGCATTGAATTATTTGCACCGTTTTATCAATTAAGATGAATGGAGAAATTTAAACTACTCCTTAGACGTCCTTTGTGATTCATTCAGTCCTGAGAAATAAAAAAAATCAAGTAATTCTCAGTTTTAACGGGTTTATCAAGGCCCTGCTTTACATTTGTTCTGATTATATAATGTGATTAATCCCAGCAGGACTTTCAGTTAATTGAAAATTAATTCTTTAGTAATAACTCTTCTTAATGTTATTCATTTCATCCTTCTTCCATGCAGCCAAAGAAAATAAAAGCTTTTTTTGTATTTAACGCCTGTCTTAAGTACTTTTTGATTTTCGCTGAGGTATGTCCACTTTTTCAGTCCTGTAGTGTTTTAAAATGTGCGAAAAAAAATCCCCGACAGTCACAGGAATCGTTAAAACCCCAATAAACAGACAACGCATTCATTAAATATCATAACATCTAGAATATGAAACTGTAGCACAAATGTAAATGGAAAATGTAAATCCTGAAGCCATGCGGTGCAGTTTTCCAACACAGTGCTGCTCCTTCTTTCAAGTTTTAGCATCTTAAACCTTTTTAATCGTCGTCTAACGATGTTAAACGCAGAGAGGTGAGTTGTGACCCGAAGTCTTCTAGAAACGCAGATGCTGAATCTAGTTTTAGCCATAATCCCTGCATGCTGCTCCTTTTTGTGGTATAAATTAACAGTAAAAGGTTTGCTGCTAACTGTTCGTTGAAGGATTGTTGTTTTTAGTTTCATAACTAAAAAGAAATAATTATTTTCTCATCTGTAAATGGTTTATTGCCACAATAACTGTGATGTCTCATTTGATAGTTATGGTTATTCCTTCCTTAACTGCTCTAAAGTGGGGAAAATATTGTTATATTTCTCCGTTGGAAAGTCTTTTACTTGCAATGCAAAGATTGAAAAGTGTTTCTGATTAAAATATTTTATTGGCAGGGTGGTGTAGTCCTAAAAGGTATGCAGTGGTACTTTTACTAATCTACTGAAGCAGAATAATTATTCTTATGTCTGTTGTAGGCTTGTTTTATTTGGTATAAATGGGCGTATAGAAAAACTATTCATGCCCGTTAAACTTTGAAACATTTTGTGATGTAACACAATCACAAAATATAAATGAGACTGAGTCTCCAGAGATTTTACAGTATAATAAAAAAATTAAATAAATAAAAATGAAGAAAAAAAAAAAGAGCAACAGCAAAGTGGAAGGAAAATTAAACACTAATTCCAAAATGTCTAACAAATGAAACATCTGGAAAGTGTGCTGTGCATCTGTATTCAGCCCCCTGCAGCGTTTAAATGTGCACCAATATTTAATAAAATAATTTAATTAGGTTGCATTGCTGCCACTGTCTTTATTTAAATTGCCAGTTTAATTTAAATGTAAACTTGTGGGATTAATCATCTTTGATGGGTGTAGCAAATTGGAGGTGAGGCTACTGACCTTTTTATCTCTCCATGTGAAAAACGTAGTTGGTTTATTGTTTAATCCCAACTGTAACTCGTGTCTATGTGTAAAGAATGATAATTTGGGGATTGTAGATGCATTTCTGAGGGGAAAATAAATATCTGAAGGTTTTTAGGTTGAATACTTTAATCAGAAACTATAATTTTTTTGCAGTTCTGCTGTGTTGCTTGTTTATATTCAGATCGTGCTCATAAACTCACAGTTCATTGACGAAAATCTCTTTCCAACATTACGTCCTTGTATATCACACTACCTTTATCAGCCCATAAATTACACCACAGAAAGGATTTAAGTCTCCACGTTTTTCTGTCACCATCACTTAGCGTTTTGGCCCGGGGGGTATTGACTGTGCTCTTGCTTGTGTGTGCAGATGTGCGGACCCAGTTGGTGGAGCAGCAGCGCTGCCTGGAGCAGCAGACGGAGATGCGGGTCCAGCTGCTTCAGGACCTGCAGGACTTCTTCAGGAAGAAGGCCGAGATTGAAACGGAGTATTCCAGAAACCTGGAGAAGCTTGCGGAGCGGTTCATGGCCAAAACACGCAGCACAAAAGATCATCAGCAATACAAGTACGTTTAAATGTGTGCGTAACGCTGCAGTCGGACATGTTGGGCACTCAGTCTAACAGCGGCGTCAGTACTTCAGTACAGTAAAACAGATATATTGAGTTAAATAAACTATTATATATGCAACAACCAACCAGCCAGATATCAAATGCTAGCAACCTTCCAGTGTCCAGCTGTTATTGATGGTCTAGGACAAAAACATATAAATCAGAATTAGTTTTTCTGGTTTATTAATGCTTTAAAACTAAATGCTTTCGCCAATTTTGGTCTATCAACCAAAATCATGCAGTTTGTTCCATTTATTAAGTTTAATCAATATCTGAAAAAGAAATAGTATAAATGCTTTGATGCATTTCTTAATTTTCTACAAAACAGATCAGCCCTAAAAGAAAAGGGGACATTTTTATTTATAAAGGAAACCCTTGGCAGTTCCTCTCTATTTAAGCAAAATTCATTAAGGTTTTTTTAAGTTTTAAAATCATCAGGTACACAGGTACACAACCTTATGATTTTAGATATATTTACACATTATGGAAAAGTACGTTAATCAAGGCATTTTCTCACACTTGTTATTTTGTCCTTGTGTAGACTAAGCAGCTAACTTATTTAGTGGGGGAGTGCTGGCCTAGTGGTTACAGCAGCGTGCTTGCACTCAGAGAAGGATGCAAGTACCCGGTTCGATCCCCAGCGCCTGCACTCTGGGTCCCTGAGCAAGACCCTTAACCCCCAATAGCTCCCCAGGCGCCGCACATGGCAGCCCACTGCTCCCCAAGGGGATGGGTTAAGATGCAGAAGTGAATTTCTCCATTGTGAGATCAATAAAGTTCAATTATTATTAATTATTATTATTATTATTTTCTTTTCCACCAAAGGGCTCGTGGTGTCTTGTTTTGGACCCGGTTCTTAAGTGGTTCTATAAGGAAACACAACCCTGACTGACCCACACAGATTTAAGCAGGTTTTAAAAATCCTGACGATGTTAAAAAGAACAAAAGTGATTATAAAGAACTCTAAACGACATAAAATTATAAATTCATATGAAAAGTATAACAGTGGATGCCGCTCTAAGCAGCGTGTTGATATAGGTTAGTGGCGCTTGATATAAAAACAAGCAGCAGAAACAAGACAGACATGCTCTCAGTTTGTTCTCATGTTTTGGGTAATTTTATTAATGTTGAAGTTTGGTGTTATCATTGACTTTGTCCCAAATTAACCAGATTAGGAGTGGAACATGGTGTTCAAAACATAAACGTAAGCTAAAATGGAAGTTAGCTAGTTGACAACACTAGCTTGCTAAGCTAGCAAAAAAGCTGAAACATTTCATGAACTCATCTCTTTCTAGAGGTATTTAATTGGGGTTTGCTCAAAAGTAAAACAATAAATAAATATAGAACAACTTAAAAGGTAATAAAGATGAAAATAGTCATGTGAAACTAAACTAAGCCATCCTTGAAGTCTTTGTTAGCATCTGAGCTAACAGGTCAAGTAGCTCCATCTTTTCCTTTGTAATTTTAAATTAAATATCTTAATATTTATTTATAAAATGTTAATTTTTAAAATCTTTTTTTTAATATTATTGTTTTAATTACAGAAAGGACCAGAATCTGCTTTCTCCAGTCAACTGCTGGTACTTGTTGTTAAACCAGGTGAGTTAATGTGTTTCCAACTTTTCCAAAAGAGACACAGAGGAAAAAAGATTAATTATTTAAACCTTTTTTAGGTGAGGAGGGAGAGCAAAGACCACGCCACCCTCAGTGACCTCTATCTGAATAACGTCATCAGCCGCCTGACGCACATCAGCGAGGATTCGGCTCGTCTCCTGAAAAGGGTGAGGCCCCTGATTGTCGTCGTTAGACATGGGCTTAAGCACTGGATGTCATTGAATAGCCCTAACAGCATTACTCACGGCTTTTAACAATAAAAAGCAGCTAAAAACTATTGTTATTTAAAAAACTCAACTATTTCTAGGCTGGGCTAAGCCTCTACTGTCTCAGAATTGTAGCATCACTTCTGATTATCGTAAGATATTTATTTGTATACTTGTTTTATGCTACAATTTTATGTTTTGAATACAAACTTGTAGATTAGGATAATTATTTGCTTTTTGATGGGAGAAAGGAATTTTCTTTAAAAGAACAATCGCAAGGCAGTTGCCAAACAGTGATGACGTTATGTACAAAACAACAAATATAAACATCTTTAATGGTTGCCCAACATTAAGCAGTAAAAGGTCTCCGACTTAAACATAAGCTTATAAAGTGTAGAAATATGATGAGATTTGACCACCGAGTCGGAGAAGTTCAGGTCAAACATTGTGTAACAGGCTGTAGCTTGGAGATCTAACAAACCTGCACCTTACTTAGGGTTTTAAAAGAATTCTGGGATGAGCTGGGTGTGCTTGTGTCTGCCCAGTGGAGAATGACCACATGTGAAACGGTGATTAAAGAAATTCAGTCAGCATTTAAGTAGAGGCAGTATTTCTGCTCCAGTTCTGACCTGCATTATTACTCTTATGCGCACAGATACCAGCACTCCCTCTTACTTCCAAAGCCCGTGTCACCAGCATGCTTTATATTTCAAAGTCATGCAGTGGTTGTGTAAAACACAGCAGTAGTGAATGGAAGCAGCTGAAAGTCTGACTTCATGAGGGTTTAGGTAGTATCACTGCAATGTATCCATCAGAAAGTTTGCCTAAAGTGTTGTTTATTCCTAAAGGCCACATGTAGGAATTGGAGAACAAAATTCTGACATACAATCTTTCATTCACTTGGCTCAGACACAAATGAAAAATGATTCGTTGTGGAGCTAATTGATGTAGGTAAACAAACAAAATAAATCAATTGACATAGTAACCAGAGGGCATCAAATGGTTTGTACTAGCAGAGGAAAGAGGAATAATAAAATAAAGGTCACACCTTTTCTTACCTGATTATCTTTATACCCACAACCACCAGCAGTCGTGGTGGTGAAGATTCTCATTGCTAGAGTTGTCGGTTGTAGTGGGGGCTTCAGCTGTGTCTTCGTCCCACAGATTTGGGTTGTTGCCTCTCCAGAAGCCAACATTACAGTTGTTCCATAAAACCTGGGGGGGATTTGAAAGAAGAGACAGTGTGTTGTGGGTGAGGAGAAATCTGGCCTCTTTGGTTTTGTGAGCTTTCCATTCTTTTGCATAAGGGATCACTGGGGAAAGTATAAGTGCTCACTCCATCTTTTTCAGTCCCAACATTATTTTTCAGTGTATTCCTGTTTAAAAGGTCTGTTTCTGTTTTCTATTTTTCTTGCTGCTTTCATACGACAGGTCATCATCCATACTTGCTGGTGACACCCTTTTTAAAATTAAAATCTTATCTTAATATTTTCAGGATGTTTAGGTTTGTTGCACTTTAATTTGAACTCATAGAAACAGCAAAGCATCTAAAATGTGAAGAACCTGACAGACCTGACAGTGATCGGTACACTTTATCACTATAAAGAGGTCGACTACTAGCTTCTTTAAATAAACTACGCGAGGACCTCTTTAAATGCTGTGGGTCAGAAACATCGGCCGAGCAGCATCAGACGAACAAATGGATGTGACCGCACACAAACAAATGAATTCATAATTGAAGCCGAGCTCGTCTTCCTGCTCCGCTGAGCCCCTGCCTCATGCATTAAACAGCCGAGCAGTTTGGGTAAGGAGTTATGTGGCAGCATCAATATTGCATTATGCTAAAATGTCTGGAATCCCAGGATGAATGAATCTCATTCCCAAAGCGCCCACGGACGGCCGGCGTCGTCATGGTCACTCGGCCGGATGTCTCTTCTCGGCGTCCGTCTTCTGAGGAGAGTTTGACGTGATGGAGGTCCTCCGCTCAGAGCTGCTGGCAGTCGCTGCACTTTAGTTGGCATGAATAAAAGACGAGCCGGAAGCCAGATTAATAATGAACGCTGCGAGCTAAAGTTAGAGGCAGCAGAGACTGCGCTTGTGTGTTTAATTTGTTAAAGTCCACAGCAGGCCCGCGCAGAGCTCTGTGGACTTTACTTCTCATTAAAATCCACTCTTTTACTGCAGTAATGACAAAAAGGACACATGTAGAGACCTGCATACAGAGACCAAGCCCAGAAAAGTCAGTGCAATTTGCCCAGTGACTTTGATGATAGATGCTTTTAAAATAACAGAATATGCTCAAAGAAATGAGGCTAAAAACTCAACATATCGGTTTAAAACTGGATTTTGTGGTCCAGTACTTTACAATAAATATCCTCTTAAACATGTTAAAAAGATTCCTGAAAGGCTTCATCCTCCTAAAATGACTAAAACAGCAATGTTTTTGTTTAAAGTCGCTGTTATTTTAGCTCTAAAGCCACACAGCATACTGGATGTTTATGTACAATTAAAAATGGTCTAAAATCTCTCTTACATCTACAAAAATTTACTGAATCCTACAATTATTAAACTATGTCCAGTATGAATTTAATACAAAATGAAGCAGATCCTTGTAAAAAATAATTAACATGTTTTCAAAAATAAATCTAAGTAGGACATCCACCCTTGAACATCCTTGTACGTCTTTTATGGCTTTTTTGGGTTGGCTAGTCCTTGTCTTAATTATGCAAAGACAAATATATAGAAAACTGGACTTTTACTCCATACATTCGATCCAAATTTAGCCTAATTATCAAACCCAATCTCATTTCCAGCACGTTTCGGCATCAGTAGACATCTCCGTGTAGATGTTTCTTAACCCATTTCACTTTCCCACCACACTGTCATGTTGTTTAGATGGAAGAAAGCATTGTGTTTGCAACACAACACCAGTGCTGGGTGGACTGAACAATCCAGCCGCCATGACAGCTCAGAGAGGGTGAAGATAGAAATCTGCTGCCCAAGTGACAGCCATGCTGCAAGTTTGCATCATAAGAAGTTAAAAAAGTCAACATAAAATTCAAGCAATGAGTGAATTATTAAGAGAAAAGGCAGAGTAAAAAAATCATAAGGCTAAAGTTCAGAAAGACTCATATTGAGGGCTTAAATCCAATCCAATTTATTTCTAAAGCACATTTAAAACACCATATTTCACCCCAGATTCATGGTAGGAGATTTCAAATATGGAATCAAGGGCCAAGAACCACATGGGCCACTGGGGCAGAATATGGGACATCAGGCTTTTCTCTTTTTTCACTGAAGTTCAAAAAAATTCAGGGCCATCCAAGCTTTGATTTCATTTAGGCAAAGTATAAGCATCATGTTTTTTTTTTTCAAAAGAATGTAGACTAAACAATTATCAGGATAAGAATGAAATGAAATTGGAAATGTCCTCAAACTGTAACCCAAGAGTGAGGAGATGAGAGAAAAGAAGAGGTCCCAGTATAGACCCCAGAGGCCCCACTGACAAAAGACACTCCAGACGACACAAACTCATTTATGCCGATACAAAAATGTCCTTCAGGTAAGACCTAAACCACTCCAAGGCTGCACCTGTAATACCAACACGGTGAAAAGAAAATGTCATGATCAACTGTGTCAAAGGCAGCCGTACAGTCAACATAATTAGCAAGTATAACCCTAACCCAGCAGCTAAAATTATCGTTAAAACCCTTTGAAAGAGCAGATTCAAGGCTCTGAATGAAACACCTAAGCCAGGGGTGTCCAATCTTTTTGTTAAATGGGCCAAAATTGTCAAGTCAAAGGAACCAAGGGCCAAAAACATTTTTTTAAACCAAAAACATGGTGTTCATTTTTGACCTGCTCTACAAAATACGATCATTTTAAATAAATTAGTCATATTTTATTGTCGGAAATGAATGTGTAAATTATTGTAGAGCCAAAATTTAAAAAAGGATTTTGCTCATTTGTTGTATTAAAAGATGGTCCTCCAGTTTGAAAATTATTTTTGAATAATTTCATTTGACTCCAACATTAAACTGAACTCTTTTGGGTCTAGCAATATAATAACAGTATTTGGATCAATTGTTCTTTGAAAACACTCGCTGTAATTAGCCAATTTTAATAATTGGATTCAAAGCAGATTTTAATGCACCAAAGTCTGCATTTAAGTAATTAAATGTCATTGGATAGATGTTAATATGAAATTAAAGATGATGTCAAAAGTGTGTTCATTAACAGATGAATACTTTGTGTTATTAACATTTTCAATTGTAGGATTTTAACTTTTCTGTAATAATTTTGCCCTAATTAAAAACTAAAATCTTCCATCTGCATCAGCCACCTGTGCTGGTGGAGCAAATTCTTGAAATGCAGTTGGGGGGCCACTCAGAATCAGTACAGGGGCCACAAATGGCCCCCGGGCCGCACTTTGGACACGCCTGATCTAAGCAAAACAATTTATCGCTAAAACTAAGTTTTATTCGGCAAAATTAACTTTTTCCAGTATTTTTATAAGGAAGGGGAGTTTGGAGATTGGTATAAAATCTGGAAACAAATGAATGGATCAAAACCCGTTCTTTCTAATTAAAGGTTTGATCCTTTAAAACGTCCAGGTCTAACTCTGAATAACGACAGCCCGGACAGGTGTCAGCGATGCACATTTTGAGCTTGTGTTGATATATGGTTTTTTTTCATCATCTGCGTCTCTCAGAGTAAGGAGATCCTCCTGCAGCTTCAGGAAGACCTCATGAAGCTCCTGAATGAGCTTTACACGGTAAGTGAAACCAAATTTTTCAGTGTTTTAACCCAGAATATATTACGTTTCGTATACCCTGGGTTATTCCACGTACACTGGATTTTAAAACCACCGATACGGTTACAGTCACGTTTATCATGATGTGAAGAAAGAAACCACGGTCTGACTGTGGTATTACGGGCTGCTGTTACACAGGTGATGAAGACGTATCACATGTACAACGCGGAGATGATCAGCGCGGAGGCCAAGCTGCGTGAGGCGGAGCGCCAGGAGGGCCGCGTGAAGGGCGTGTCGGGAACCGGCGGAGGGGTGGAGCCTGTGTTCGGCCTGCGAATAGAGGAACGCCACCAGAGGCGCAACGCCGCCCGCAAGATGGAGAAGATGAGAGAGAAGGTAGAGTAATCCTGACCCTAAAGAAATGAATGCAAAGCGTTTCAGAATAATGACTATAAATGGATTCATACTTTTATTATTTTATTGCTTTTGTTCATAGAGGAAGGCAAAGTATTCAGAGAACAAACTGAAGACTCTGAAGGCGAGAAATGAGTATTTTCTGACCCTGGAGGCTACCAATGCCTCCGTGTTTAAATACTACATCCACGATCTGCCCGACATCATCGACGTGAGTATAATAGCTGCTGTTTATGGGAAAGTTGTCCCTCTGTAAGATCTGATTGGTTCAAAAATTGTTTCTCAAGGGAAAAAATCCTACGACTTTAATTAAAATCTGAAACTCTATGGAGTCGTCAATTGACACCAACTGGGTTGTTATTCTGTCCATTTTTAAACGTTTTCTAAATGCATCAGAGGAAGACTGGCCCATTTCTCCAAGTCAACATAAAATGAATTGGTATAATTGCAACTGTAAGAGTTAAAACAAAAATTACTTTTAAAATCCTATTGCCTAAATAAGAGGATCTCTTGAAAATCACTTGGTTTTTTTTTTCAATATTGATTGGAACAGTGATTAACCGTCACATAATTTCAGTAGAATCAAAGGAAGAAGTAAGTTTAAACTTCACTGTCAGATAATGTTTTAAAGATTTTAATAAATTCTCTAATGAATCACTAGTTATTGAAGTCTGAGGGTAACAGAAACAGCAAAAATAGCACAGAACCCGAGGATGGAGCCTTGGGGAACTCCACATGTAACTCTGGCTGCGGATTACAAATATTGAACAATGTAGACTGAGAAACTCTGATTTATTTGAGCGTTTTATTTGATTCATAGCTAGAGCAGAGTTGGAGCTGTATCAGTTTACCTGTATCTATTCAACTGAATATTCATTTCAGCCATTTTCACAGCTATTTTGTTAAAACAAAGCAAAAGTTAGAATTACAAGAATGACTTATTCTAATCATTTTATGATTTTAAGAACATTGGCAAGGCCTATGAAAACATTACATTTAGGTCATTTTTGATTAATGCTACAAGAGTCAGAGAAGGATAAATTCAACAAAGAACAACCACAGAGTTAAGAACTGAGCTGAGTCTAAGGTAACTTTTCTATAATTAGAAGAAAAAAAGGCACATTAAACAGATTCTTTACCAGTTTTAATACAGCTTTTCACAAATGTAGTATTTTTTTTTTCTCAGATCAAACAATCTCAGAAAAACAACTTTCCCAAAATAAACAGTTTTTTAGCTTTTCTAAAACTTAGTCTTAACGTGTTTCTTAGTGCTGTGACTTAGGGTACCACTCCAGTCTGAGCCGGGCTCTGAGGACCTACCTATCCGCCGAATTGAGCCTTGAAGCCTCCAGGAGGGCGGGCCTGGAGGTCCTGGAGGGGGCTGTGGAGAACCTGGACCCTGCCCGCGACCGGCAGCGTCTGCTGGGCCTCTACCCCACTGCCTTCTGCCCGCCTCAGCGCTTCGGCTTCCAGGCGCACATGGGTGACACAGTGAGTAGACGTTTAACTGGCATAAAGGAAAATAAAAAATGAGAACAAAAGTCTTGAGCCACCACTCATAAATGTATTTCTCTAAGAATCAGCCAGACTTTCATCAGGTAATTTAAAGTTTTTAAGACAGAAGTGACCAACTTTATGCAGAGTCAATGGCTACAGGGTCTCCAGATTAGCTGAAACAGTGCATAGAGAGCTTTATGGGATGGATCTCCATGGCTGAGATGCTGCATCCAAGACCAACGCAAGATGTCTGACGCGGTGATTTAAAAGACGTCAATGCTTGACTCTAAGCAGTGGAGACGTGTTCTCTGGAGTAATCCCTAATGCAATGGACGACCAGGACAACAGCGTTGGTCTGGCGTAGAAGAAATTGATCCTGAACTCCGCCTGGCAGCACATCTCTGGCATGAATCAGAGCGGAGACAGTTTCTCATCCAACATCAGTGCCTGACCTCATAAATAGACTTTGGGGAAATCAAAGATTCCCATAAACACACCTAAACCTCATGGAAAGCCTTTGGGATGTCACCCAAGTTTACTTCTGGATACTTTGGCAGTATAGTGTGTTTAGTCCAGTCCCTGTTGAACAGATTCCCTTGACTAAACAAATCCGTGACTATCAAGAGAAACGTCTTATTCTGAACAGATTGAGGACTTCATCTAAAGCGCTCTGGATCAATAGTTCTCCAGACAGTTTCTTTGATTTTTTTTTTTTGGCTCATTTTCAGCCGAGTACCTGAACTTTTTCAGTCATGATTATAAATTGGATCTCTAGGCTCTTTGTTACTAGCAGCTTGTCACAAAGACGCAATTTGTGTTAATTTCTTCAGTCGAATCAATAAAATAATCCCAAAGATAACAGTTTGTCAGGCAGGAAACAGGATTTCAGCTTCAACGAGGTGATTCCAAAGAGTAATGAGGGGAAAACCTGGTACTAAGTAGATTAACTGAAGGATGAAGCATCCATTACGGTCACTGTTGGATCCTTTTCCCTACCTCTTTAGGACATATCTTTCTGCTGTAGAGTGTCCGGTCTACCTCTTATTTTGTGGTAAATAATATTGACTGAGAGAGTGCAAAAAAGCCGCCAAAGTAAAAAAAAAAAAAAAAAAAAAAAAAGCTTTAGGAAACCTGCAGAACTGAGCAAAACCACTTTGAAAGATTCAGAGGAAGTCTTTGAATGAAATATAAAGACATTAGGGCTGCATCAAGGCCTTTCCAAATTAAAGAAAAAACTAAAATGAAATTAAAGGTAGCCAAAAGGTGCAAATTTAAACATTATTTTCTATATTATTTAGTTGTTTTTTCTCACAATAAGACTTCAGTCCTTCGTAAAAAAACAAAGTTTATCATATTTTTTGGCTGTTTTAAAAATATTCCGACATATAACTTCCTATTTAGAGCTCATCAGCTACTGTAGCTGTGAACCAGAGCTAATCAGGATACCAGGATTTTTCTTCTCGCCGTGACGCTGTTTCTCTCCCCGTCAGACGACCCAGATCGCCTCCCAGCCGCAGGTCCAGGCTGAACTCTCGCTGCGCCTCACTCAGCTCCAAACCCGCCTGGCGTCCCTGAAGATCGAAAACGAGGAGGTAAGACACAGTGTAGCTACACTCACACAGCCACTCTGGATAGGAGGAGGTTAGTTTTATTTTTTTTTGTGCACAATGAAATAGAAGCAAAAAATTATTCAAAAAAGCTGAGATGACCTCACCTAAATTAGAGGAACTCTTTAAAACCACTTTTTTCTTTTCTAAAAACATAAGTTATAGGAAGCCAACTGCTGAAAGAAAACTAATCATTATCTACCGACAATTAAACTTCCTCATACTTTTAAACATTGTAACAAAAGTTTCAGTGAATCATTAGTTTTTGAACAAATAGCATTTTTATGAATCTCCGATTAATTTGGGAAATTTATGATTAATTTGGACAAATATTTTTTTTCCCAGGGTGGGTTGATTGTACAACAGCTGCAAGGTGCGCATATTTCAAATTCCTCTATTCCAAATTGGCCTGGAAATTATACACACAGGCTCAAATATATACATACACCGCCACTAGTCTTTGGTTAAACGGCTCTCAGCAAGTCGCGCCTCGATCACAAGCTTCCAGCATCATTCTGGTCGGACATTTGACATTTACAGAGATGATTTAAATGGGTTTCGGTTCATATCACAGACCAGATTTTAAACAGAATCCACAAATTTCCAATAGGAGTGAGGGTTGGAGCTTTCAGAAGACCATTCCAGAAACTTTGTGTTAGCCTGTTCTATCCTTTCCTTATGTTTATGTGTGTTTGTGGACCGTTTTCCTCCTGGGACACCCAACTGAGTCCAGATCTCTAACCATTTAGCTGCTGATCTGAAGTAAAGGTAGACACTTTGTCCAAAGTCATCCTCCCTAATTTTTCCATCCAATTTTTGGAAAGCTTCAGTACATCTGGAAGGGAAACGTTCCCACAGCATGATGCTGCCACCACCATGCTTGACAGCTGGTACTTTGTTCTTAGGTTTGAAGCTTCACCTTGACGCATCCAAACAGGCTTCTTCACATTGTAGCCGAACAGGTTAATCTTTGGCTCCTCTTTTCAGAAGACATTTGGCTTGTCTGTGTGGATAGTCACAACATTCAGTCCATCTTGAAGGCGTTGACGTTGGAGCAGGGGCGTCTTTCTCGGTTAGCACCCTCTCAAGCTAGCCTCGCTGTGGACGGGGACACTGGTGCTCCAGCAGTTTCCCGTTCATTGCGGGCTTTATGCTCGGTGTGGCCTGGGCCTTTCCTGAAAATACTGACCGGTTTGTCTCATCTGGGGAAAATTATTCACCAAGAGGTTTTGGAAATGGATAAAGCAGGCGGGCCACTCGTAAGCTTCTGGAATCATGTTGAGAAACTAACCAAATTAAATGAACTATCAATTCTGCTGAGAAGAGAGATCAAATATGCAGCCCGAATGATGCCTGGAGCTTGTTAATGGCCACAGAAAGCATGTAGCGGTCAGAAATAGAAATGTTTGCCCCCGTTTCTTGTTTTTAAAAAAATCATTGAAACTGCAAGTTGCGTAATATTTCCACTCTAGAAAAGGACGAGTCAAATAAAAATGACTTTCATGACGATTAGTAAACGGAAAGATAGTAGCAGCAGCTCCCAGGGAGCTGAATAATTGACCCGTTTGACCTGCTGAAATATTTCAAATTAATTGGATTTCTCCATCTTTTGAGTACGACTGCTGCCGAGCATTTTCTGGTTGAGCTCTTAGGCTCTGTTTAGTGTGTTAGATAAGCACTAAAAACAGCAAAAAAAAAACTCCAGATCACAAGTCAAAACTTCTTTAGAGTCACGGTAATTTATACCGTTTTAATTGGGTGATAATGCAGCAGATGTAGCCCCTAAAAATAAAGCTGGGCGACTCGCTGCTGCTGCAGTCTGACGCTGTGTCCTCGCTGTTGTAGAGCACAGAGGGCAGCTGTTAACTCAGCCTGAAGGGCATAAAACTGCTGAAGGCGTCGGGATTAATGAGCAGCATCGCAACGTCTCAGCAGCTCCCAGCAAACAGAAAACCACACCCCGATCATCACAGGCAAATAAAACCCGCCCTACCTCCAGTATATGGGCTGTAAATACACTTTGCATATGAGGTGTGTGTGAGGAATTAAACCCTCTTAACGTTACCTTTCCATTTAACCCGACAGACTTTACTGTAAATCTTTCAAACACAAGCTTCGTTATGTCGGACCCACAGCGCTGAGTTGAACGGCTGAACAAGCGATAAGCACTGCCTTTTAAAATAACCTAAAAACGGGAGAAAAAAAAGTAGCCAGCGTCAAAATTAAAACCGTGAGACTTTCAGGAAGCCTGGAGAACTATTTCCTGTTTTGTCGAGCACCCTGCAGGCTGGGGTGGAGGTCCAGCCACCCTAAACATACAGCCAGGGATACTATGCGGTGGTTTGCATCATGTTAGAATGGCCTAGTCAAAGTTAGTGATGTTTACAGTCTATTCTACGTGGAAAGATGAACTCTTGAAGATAAGCACAGATTTCAGACGTTTGTGTGCACAGATGAGGAAAATCTTAATGTTTCTTCTTCACTCCACAGTTCTGCACTAATTAGAGTTGATCCATCACATAAAACTGTAATAAAACACGTTTAAGTTCGTGGTTGTAACGTGATAAAAGTCAGAGGTGGTGGGGGTGGGGTATGGGGAAATAAGGGATGAACCAAGACTTTTGCGCAGTTAGTTTAGCCAACAAAGTCAACGTATCTCAGCTTCGGCGTGATTTAAAAAATGTTTCCTTCAGGTGAAAAAGACCTGGGGTGCCACTCTGACCACCCTGCAGGACATGACGGTGTTGGACGACTGCGACGTCTCCCAGAGCTTCACCCACAGCCCGTCCTCCGAGTCGGTCAAGTCCAGCGTGTCGGACGGCTACCTGAACAAACCAAGCCTGGCCAAGAGACGAGCCAACCAGCAGGAGACGGAGCTCTTCTACTTCAATGTGAGGAAAGCACGGGGCAGCGCATTCACACTCTCGCTCCCCGCCCTGGACCTTTCTTCTCACAGCAGAAAAAGACACTTAAGCTCTATTTTCTTATAAACTGACGCTAAATCAGACCAGACGCTTCCTGTTTTAGGTCTGTTAGGATTACCATGGATTTGTCATATTCTGAAATGGTTGAAGCAACAGCTGAAGAGCTTCTAAAGATGGGACTGAAGTCCTGTACCAACATGGGCTGAAAAGCCGCTCAGAGAGGAAGAAGCAACACTCAGAGAGATCTCCTGTGGTCGGTTGAAACCAAAATTGAAGCTGTGGAGTACAGAGGTTGTGTTATGTCGTACGCGTGTTTTACTGAATAGTGAATTACCCTCTTCAGCCATCGCCAGGAAGTTGAAGATCCAAAAGATTACACCACCAAACTAGCTACAAACAGGCTTAAAGAGAGCAAAGTTAATGTTCTGGAGCGGCTAACAAACGGTCCTGGAGGAGTTGAAAGCCGTGAGCAAGGCGGCCCATAAACCTGACCCAGCCGCACCGGTTCAGTAGAAGCTTGTCGATGGAAACCCAAAGAATTTGACACAAGTTGTACGATTTAAAAGGCAATTCTACCAAATACTGGAGAAATGTACATAAACTCTCAGGAAGCAACTTGGGGGATCCTAACAGACCTAAAACAGGAAAAGTTTATCCTGAATTTAATGTCAGGGACTAAAAAAAAAGGTTATATATCTTTTTACATATTGTGTGTAAATATTTTCTGATAAACCATTTCATTGGCATGGTTAACGTGTAGATGTTGTTTGTCTTTGTCTCTGATGAAACTGAAAATGTCCCTTTGAAAAAGTGTATAACTTAGAAATGTGGGCTTTAGAAAAGCTGCTGCTGCTGCTTTATCTGGGCTGTTTTTGTGTTTTATCTGAAAAAGCAGCAGGAACTCTGCAGATTTCCTCTGGGGTGAATAAAGCTCTGTGTCATTTTGTCTATTTTTCAATCCTCAGAAGTTTCGCGAGTATCTAGAGGGCAGCAATCTCATTTCTAAACTCCAGGCCAAACATGACATATTAAAGAAAGCCTTAGCTGAAGGTACGACTGACAGAACCTCTCATCCTTCAGGACTTGTGTTGGAATACAGACAAGCATCCGCAACTGTTACCTTTAAAAATGTTCTCTGTTCTTTTTGTTTCAGGATATAAATCTGAACTGCTGACTACCAGGTAAGGCATTTTCGCTTGTCACAATACTCATTATCTCTTCATTTTAATAAAAAGTCCTACTTCTGTTTCACCACTATTTCTCTGTATCTCTTCCTCCTTTGCTGCTCATCATAGTCGTGGGCGGAAGAACTCCCATAGCAAGCACCAGGTAGAGTTTCGCCTTAGTCTGACCATATATATATATATATATATATATATATATATATATATATATATATATATATTAGTGTGGTATTCAAAATAAAAACCATTGTAATTCAGGTTAAGGCTTTAAATTTGCGTACCACAGACACCTAACATGCTTAAGGGGGGGGGGGGGAGTAAAAATGTAAAGCAAGGTGTCATCCGCATAGCTTCCTTTTTTTTGTTTTCACTCGTGATTTTCAGTTTTGTTTTTGATGCCCTACGATTAAAAATGTTTTACAGGCACTAAAGGGTGACTTAAAGGCCTTTATCTGCCCTGTGTTTCCTTTGTCATGCTACGTAAGAGAGGGTACCTGTAAGACAAAACATGCAAAATGTAGCAATAGCGTTGAGGCTTTCATTTGCATACCAGAGGCCTCAAAGGAGATAGCTACAAGTTTAACTCCTTCCAGGCCTGTGGGTGGCGCACTCGAGCTTACCGGCTCTCGCTCCAACCTTCAGTTGTACTGTGTTTGCCAGCTGATTGCCAGGTCTGCAGGTTAGCATGAGCCAACATTTAACTTACCTGTCCAGAAGGAATGCGGCAACTATTGCGTGGCTTCTGAAACTTCTTTGCTTTATTAAGTTGGCACCAACGTTCAAAAGCTTGACCGATGTTCACATTCGTTTTGCTTCTTGTTTGGTCCGCTTGAGCAATGTAATGCCGAATTACTACAGCGCTACTACAACATGGCAATACCTGAGCTCTGTCTCATGTGACTTCAATCTACTATTCCTATTGGTACAGAATCCTTTCGTGTCAACGTTGGCATTGTAACCAAAAGAGATTATTTATTTATTTTGGACCCGTCAAAATTTCTAAAACAATTATTTATCAACTATATATTTATTTTTCAGTAAAATTAACACTTATGCTGCACCACTCTAGACGTTCTGTGGATGTATTATTTTTTGAAAAATCAATCATTTTGATGAAAACGTAGCTATGACCTTTAATGTTGTAAGATTTTGAAAGAATGGTGCTGAAAAGTAAACATGTAAAGCAGGTTGTCATCAGCATAAAGTTTAAAGGATAACTATCAGCTTTATTTTCTATTTTGCGAGTACAAAAGGTTTAATATGCAGCAAACATTGAAAAACAGGCTTATTTTTGCCACGTTGTCTGTGTGAGGCTACATATAACTGAGAGCCTCTATATACTCTAGTCATAATAAAATGTTTATTATGACCCTGCATCATTCCAAATGATTGAAAAACAATGACTAGGGGTAATGATTTAAATGTCTGTGCAAAGAGAAAAATATTATCAAAATTTATTAAAGAAAAGAGTTGTACCAAAATAAAGCAGAAGGTCGTCTGCATAATGTTAAAAGGTTTTACCACCACCAAAAGTTAACTTATTCACTCCAAAATTCTAAATATACAAAATTAATGTTTTAAAATAAAACTTTTGATTTGGACACCAATAGCCTATTGAAAGTCAGAGGAAAAAAAGAAAGATGTACAGCAGGGTGTCATCAGCATACGGATTTAAGCGTCTGCTAGCTTTAACTATTAGTCCCCGCCGAGTGAAACCACCTTGCCTTAGTTTTCAAGCTTTCACCACGCCTGTAGTCACGACTCAGGTTGTAAATAACCTATCACAAAAAAATACATACTTCAGTCCATATCAACCAAAAATATTTTATAGTGTATTTATTTTATCTCTATCAAAAAATGGAAATGTGAAAATGGAAAAAACAAATTGTTTGAATTTCTTTATGGTAAATATAATTAACTGTAGTTGTACAGTTTTCCACTGTACTCCACAGCAAAACAGCATGCCGGAAGCAAAATCCCTCCATTTGTTGTTTTAAGCTTTCATTACAATTTCATGACCTTTTCTTGACCTTTTTTATTTTTATTGTCTCTTTTAAACTTGGTCAAAAGTCTTCTGCTCTCTGATTGGATACGAGGATTTCTCCGTTAGACATTAACACGCCTCTGGTTAAAAAAAAGCTGTCCTTCAATATTTGTTACACTCTCTTTAAAAACATTTATAATTTCAAGTTAGTTACAGAAAACTATTATTTCAAAGTTGCACTCTTGGTGTTTGTAGGATTCAACTAAAGCCATACCCTTGCTTGTGGAGAGCTGCATCCGCTACATCAATCTACACGGTAAGTCTGAGCTTTCGTATTTAATGTAATTTATTTTGAGATATTTTACATTTTGTTTTGCTAAGTAATTCTAAGTGATAAAAAATATATATATATTCCTTTTTTGTTGATTTCTTTTTCAAAATTAACAGATTAGGATCATGAAATAAAATTTAATATCAGACAAGCATAGGCTGAGTAAATGCAAAAAAGTAGCTTTTAAATAAGGACTTCATGCATTAAGCGAAGAAAGCTTCCTAGACCAAACTAGCTACGAGTAAAAACGTACTCAAGCCCTTGTTAAATCCTAAATTAATCAATTCTTTTGGAAAGTTTTTTTTTGTTTACACACACCCAAACCTCCTCAATGCCAGACCTGAACAGAACCAGTCAAAGATCTGATATTCTGCTTAAAAAACTGAGAGGGCTTCACCATTTTTGTGCATAAATTTCAGATTAATTCGATGTGAAAGGTTTTTATCCCATTTGATGGATGTTCTTTTATGCAGTGGTTATGAAAAATATGTATTAGTTATTTTGCATTATGCTGATGATAATCGATAATGATATATTTGGAGGGTCAAAATCTCGCAGTGAAACCTCATGGAGAGGCACTCTGGCATGGAAAATTAATAAAAAGTCATTTAGATTGTTCAAAAACGTCCTACTCAGCTTTTACTTTTGCTTAATATAATAAATATTTATGAATTGTGTAGATCAAAGGGCGTCAACATTTTTTGGCCAAAGTTGTGAACTTTACAGTATGCAGTATTTCAATGAAACAAAAAAATCTAAAAAAAAATTAAATTTCGAACATATTTTGTTGGTCTGAAAATTTTTTATTTTATTTTTTTCTAGATTTTTCTCTCAATTCTCTTCACTAAGAAGGGGAAATGGGTCACTTTTAATTAAAAAAAGCTTCCTGTATTTGGTCATGCTAAATCAGCGCCGTTTAAAGTACAAGTCACTTGATGTTTGTGGTCCTATATTTTATACAAATAAAATTAAAATCACATAATTAATATGAGAGTGTTGTACCCAACATTTCCCATTTCAGGAGGCTCCCAGATTACACCTTGGGTAGAGTAGAGCCTTAATTTATATTCAGAATGAGATAAATATGGTTAATAAATGTTTTCTTCCACCTATTTTGTTTCAAACCTGAATAGGATGAATTTTATTTTGGTTACTTGTTTCACTGATTTGGTCCATTGCCACATTAAATCGATTCTATCAATTTGAAATAAGTGTTATGTCTAAGGATTAGGGTATTAAATAGGAATCTGGTTATTATTGCAGAGTCATCTCTGCCTGATAAATGCTGACGGTAACAGACCTTCATTTATTCCTGCTGATAAAAGCCGAAATAGTAGAAATAAGTAAAAGGATGAAGACAAACGGAGAGTTCAACGTAGCTAAAGTTAACATCCGGATGCCGTCCCCACAGGTCTTCAGCATCAGGGCATCTTCCGGGTTTCAGGGTCGCAGGTTGAAGTCAACGACATCAAGAACTGCTTTGAGAGAGGTGAGAGGTCACCTGCGGGACCCAGAGGGTCACATGACTGACCGGCTGTTCAAATGTCAGGCGATGACGTCGCTTCTGGTGGTTGTCCAGGTAATGACCCGCTTATCGACGAGGAGAGCAACCATGACATCAACTCTGTGGCTGGGGTGTTGAAGCTGTACTTCAGGGGTTTGGAGAACCCTCTCTTTCCGAAGGACAGGTTTAATGACCTCATCTCCTGCGTCCGTGAGTACCGCCCGGCATGAAAGCGGCGCTTGAATCTGTTTATCTGCAGCCCACAGGCTCTCAGTTTCCCTCTCGGTTGCCTCCTCTTTGTTTCCCATCATTGTGTCTTTGTCTCCCTGAAGCCTGTCCCCCCCAACCACCACCGCATTAGAGACACCGAGCCGCCTGCCTCTCGCTTTCTTTGGTGTTACAGAAACCTCTCACAACATCTCTATCACGCCTGTTTCCTGCTGCAGGGATGGAAAACCTGTACGAGAGAGCTCAGTGCATCAGGAAGATCCTGCTGGGCGTCCCGAGGGCCACGCTGGTGGTGATGCGCTACCTGTTCGCCTTCCTCAACCAGTGAGTGTCCTCTCCTCACCGCCTGGTTCTCCCTGTCCCACGTGGTTCACTGGGAGAGGACATGAGCCTCATCTCGTAGCGGGAGGCTGGAGAACCACTCGTTCTGGTTCTGCAGCCTCTCAAATAAATATAGAGTGAAGGCGCCGCGATGGGATGGTGAGGCAGGAAGTGGGACGTGCCGGCATGATGTTCCCGCTGCGTTAAATGCAGTTTTGATTAAGAGAAAACGGTGTGTGAGCTGGACTGTTACCGAACAGGGAAGTTCACTGGCCGGCTGTGGAATTAAAGCTGCAAAGACAGACTTGGAACCATCAATTAAGAACATTTAGTCTCTATAGGAGGTTTATAAAAGTGTAATTTAAAGGCATAGCCTCACTCTTTGTAGGTGGGGCTGAATTAATCTCAATAATTCTTGTTTCTTTTTTTTCTTTCAGTGGTTTCAGAGTTGATACAAAAAAAGCCGTTTTCTAACGATTATTTAGTTTATTAGGGTAAATAAAAGCTCTCCAAACCAACCTGACCCTGAGAGAGAGTGGCTTGCTTATACGGGGTTAGCCACAGCGAGCGTTCACTACTTCCACACAGACGTGGCAGAGTTTTACGCTGACTTCCCTTTTTAATGCATCCGGGTCCCCTGAAATAAATGGGACCTTTCTGGCAACACGAAGTAGGCTGAAAGGTCTACGCAACACATCATTCTCTGATATAAAGGAAGTTCAATTCAATTTTATCTATAAAGCGTCAATTCATGAAACATGTCATCTCGAGGCACTTTACAAAGTCAAGTTCAATCATATTATACAGATTGGTCAAAAATTTCCTATATAAGGGAACCAGTTGATTGCATCAAAGTCCCGACAAGCAGCATTCACTCCTGGAGAACCGTAGAGCCACAGGGAGAGTCGTCTGCATTGTCCATGTCCAAGGAAGTAATGCATAAAGTTATATATTGCTATCTATCATTTGTTAGTTTTGATGATCGGTGTTTACAGGCGATGAAAACGCCAAATGAATGAAGGAAATTTGAGTATTACACCAGACCAGTAATAAAAATAATTTTTAATAGAGAAATGCTTTAAGGCGAGACAGTCGTGGGGAAGGCTGTTGATTCTGACGTCCCCATAAGGAGGGGAAGTCACCAAAGGTCATTCCTACAGAAGCTGGCTGATCAGAGTCTTCCATCGTGGCATTTTAAGGGAAAGTTTAGTGGAAGGAAAGATGTGTCGTATAAAATAATAGGTTCAGTGACTATGCTGTTAGTTTGTACTGGTCAGCAAACAGGCCCCAAGTCCAACAACCCAGACAAGCTGAAGGCCGCCATCGAAGCCACCTGGGCTTCCTCCGCGCCACGCTGCATTGATGCAGGAAGAGAAGGGAAAAGAAGCCCAAACAGAGAACTGAGTGCAGCTGCTGAGCAGTCCACGGACATTTTGGTTTTTATTCCTGACGCCTTGTTTATTAAAAGCTCCGTCCTTTTCCCCCACAGTCTCTCCCAGTACAGCGACGAGAACATGATGGACGCCGGGAACCTGGCCATAGTGTTCGGCCCCACCCTCCTGCCGACGCCCGACACTCTGGACCAGGTGGCCTGCCAGGCGCACGTGAATGAGGTCATCAAAACGGTCATCCTGCACCACGACAACATCTTCCCCGACACCAAGGAGCTTCCGGGTCCGGTTTACGAGAAGTGCATGACCGGCGATCAGTACTGGTGAGCCCCACAGCCGCCGGCCTCCGCCCAGGCCCTGATGCGCGTCTCCCGTTCACGTTACACTTGAAAAACATTTAAACGTTCTGCTTAAATAAAAAAAAAAAACATCTGCTGGCTTTTCCTGGTAAATATGGAGCCGGGCGTGAAAGCGAAGCTGGTGAGATCCTCCTCAGGGGGGCTGCAGGGTGACGGAGACGTTACTTGTCAGGCGGTTTGGCAGGAACACGCGTTACTGAAGCGAGATCCGCTCAGCTCCTCTTCCTCGCCGCCCTGACTAAATCCTGACATTCTGTCGGGCTGTGTGGAGCAGCCTCGCCTCCCGCTGTGCAGCGCTCCTCCCTTTGTTCCCGCGCTGAATGGACGGCTTGTCAGTCTGCTTCGCTCCCCTGATCCTCTCCTCCTCTCCCCGCAGCGAGAGTCCGTTCAGCGAGCCGGGAGCCCTGGAGGAGACCGAGCCCGACGCCGGCACCGAGACCCAGACCAGCGACGAGGGTACGCCCTGACCCCTGACCCTCACACGTTCGCCCACACGCGCACTCACGTTCCCAATCCCTCCGTCTCCTGGTGGAGAGGGGTTGCCACGGCAACGGCAGCCATGGAGACGCCACATTCCCTCATCCCCCACCCCACCCTCATCTCCTTCTGAATTGATGGAACTTGTTGGAATGCCGTCGTCTGATTGGCTGCGGCCTTCCTCTCTTTCCCCCGGCAGAGGGCGAGGCCGTGGAGGCGGTGGCCAGGTTCGACTACGTGGGGCGGTCGGGCCGCGAGCTCTCCTTCAAGAAGGGCGCGTCGCTGCAGCTGTTTCAGCGCGCGTCGCACGACTGGTGGGAGGGCCGGCACAACGGCAGCCGCGGCCTGGTGCCTCATCAGTACATCGTGGTGAAGGACAGGCGAGTGCACAGTCCCAAATGGTTTGTACTCGTCAGCGTCTGACAACGCTACATTCTCACTGCTTAACGAATGCCGCCGAGCTTTCAGGAACGCCGTGTGTTTGAAGCTCAAAAACTGATTTGTTGTTGTTTTATATCTCATCTCGTCTTGATTCATTCATTTATCCCAAAAACCGCTCCATCCTGCGCCTGTTAGGGTTATGTCTAACGGGAATTATTAATATTATCAAAGCTGTAATTTACATTTTATTTTAAAGTAAATTGCATTTTTTTATTAATTAAGCTGAAATAAAAGTAAATATTTCAAGCTAATATTTCAAATATGTTTTAATATCTGATTTTTAATCATCATAACCATTTTAACCTCATTGTTGACTGTCCTGGTTGAATAAAGCTTATCTGAAGAAATTAAACAAAATTAAACCTTTCTTTGTTTATTTGGCAATTTCTTTATGTAAATATATTGAAAATTTTATAAATTACAAACCCACAGAATGTATTTCAACACATAATTGCAAATAGAACCAACAACATAATGTATATGCTGTCTCTTAATTAGATTAATTATGCTATATAATTGTATCAATCGTATTTAATAACATTTAAATAATTTTCTTTTATTTACCTTACTCAATTTAATTTCCTTCACTTTAATATTTCTTATAGAATTTAATCTATTTTCATGTTCCATTTTTAAATTATATTTAATAAAAATATTTTTTTTTCTTTCATTTTAATAATTACGTATTCTGATTGAATATATATTATTGTATGTTTCCCCTTTTTTTTATGAATTTGATCTGTGTTCTTGGCCAGAATTTTATTTTATTCTTCTCATTAAATTCAATATTATTTCTTATGTTTCAGTTCAATGTAAACAATTTCTTTCTTTTGATTTTAATCATTTGTTTTACATTTTCTCATTGAATGTAAGCAATATTTTCCTGTTTCTTCATATTAAATTAATTATTCAACTTGAAATTATTTTTTCTTTTGAATTTAGTTTATTTTATTTCTTTTTTTAAATTTTAAATTACAATCCATAACACGTTTTAAACCGGATAAGAAACATTTTTAGTTTTAATTCTATTTTTTATTTATATTTAAAATTAATTGATAATCTTTCTTATGTCCATTCAGAAATACTTACATTTATTCTTACATTTTGGATTTTGTAAGTCAAAATATAAAAAATTATAACTTCCTAACAAAATAAATAAAATCTAAAATAATTCTGTATATATCTTCCATTTTGCAGATTTATATTTTCCTCATTAAGGGTGATGATAATGAAGGAATATTATCACTACTACTACTATGACTATTATTAATATTGGAAACCTTAAGTGTGAATTGGGGATATTCTTGCATGGGACACAGATGTAATCGTTCATGTTATAAACTTATTATACTGCTTTGGGTCTGTTGTTTTAAAGTTTTTTCTGTTTAAAGCTGTTATGTTGAAGGTTGTCTGTTTTTTTAACAGTATAAACTGTAATTTCATAATTACCCGGTAATTAGTCTGTGTTATTCATTGACGAGCTCCTCTGATGGATTTCACTGGATCTGCCGCCCTGTTGATTAACAGACTAATTGGACTCAGGAGTCTCTAGCCTTGCTGCTATTGATCTCCTAATTGATGATTGGTGCGTTGTGTTGGCTCAGCAGCGATTTGTCCTGACCGAGTCCATACTCTGTGTCTTCAGGGCCGACGCCATGTCGGACACGCTCAGTCAGAAAGCCGACAGTGATGGAGGGAGCAGCAGCACCGAGGACAAGAGGTCCAGGAGCGAGCTGAGCTCCCCGACCGACATCCGACCGCCAGAGAATTTTAACAGGTCTGTAAGCCTGAAGTCATCGTGGAGTCTTTCATCTCCAGCTTCCAGCCTCACCTCTAAAAATACCTGCGGATCCAGTCGTGCTGCTTTCTCAGCTGCTTTCCATATAATGTTTCCCTCCTTCCAGCCGCCTCTCAGTCTTTCCTCACATTAAAGCCTAAGAAACCAGAAATGAGCAGGAGAAATGCCAGTTGTTGCGCATTAAATTGACCCAACGGATAAAAGCTGGAGGAAAGTTGAACCTATGTAAATAAATCAGTCCCATATTCTATCAAAAACATTCTCAAGAAGGGTAATTTTATGAGAACTCTTACGTTCCCTTATGTTGAGCATCGTGCATAATTTGGTATCGGTTTCACAAATAAGGAAATACTAAATCTTTTTACCACATCAGCATCAAATTCTTATTAGTATCAGGACTTTGAAACAATTTTGTGACTTTATTCTCTGAATATTACGACTTTGCTCTGGTAATATTAGAGTAAAGGAAATAAATATTTGGCTACAGAGGAATACATTTCCACAAAGTAACTCAAAGCTTTTGGGATTAAGCTTGTATTTTTAAAAGTTGTAAATATTTGAGAAAAAAATCTACAATTTTTCATTATTAAAGGCATAAATTTGCAATATTAAAACTAGGATATCCTCTGACAGAGTCAGAAATGTATTAAGAATGTGATTAAACTTTGATATAATACACTTCCTATGACAAAATTCATTATTACGATTACGAGCTGTGTAAACCTGAAATATCTGTTCATTTTACCAAAATATAGCTTAGTTACAAAAGTGCTCCAATGTTTCCAGAGATGGAAACCCGTGCTCTAGATTATAAAAGTCTATAAACTCAAGAATCAAATTTATCATCAGTCAGCCAATGTCTATCCTCTACTGATCCACAACTAAAGAACAGAACTGTATTTCTAATCTCTGCATATTACAGGAATGATTAATAGCTATAAACCAAATGCCCAAATCTACAGTAAACGGCATTTATGGGGTTCCTGGAAGCTAAAAGGAAAGTTTATTTGCTGGCCGACGTGTTTAAAACATGTTATTCAGCAAATATAGTTGTTTCCTGGTACTCGATGCCAGCACCAGTCAGCGGCTGCAGTAGAACCACAGAGCGCCTTACTTGAGGTCCGATTCGCTGCTACTCGGGTCTCTGCTGACATGCAGTTCTCTCATGACGGGTTTGGGCTCAAACTGCTGTCCCATCGGCCTGAGGCCGTGCACCAAGGACGTTGTTGAATGTCTGTCTGGAGGGTTTTGCCTCTGGATCATGAAAGAATGACCTAGCAACATTTGAGGCGCTGTCTATCTAGTATATTTGTATATTTATATATAAATAAAACAACCTTTTTTTAGATCCTTGCAGATGAGATGTGTTCTCGTCTTTCCCGATGCCAGCCACAGGAGAAAGCGAACCGACGGTCTCTTCCGCCGCCCTCTCTGTCGCTCCAACGACAACCACGGCAACGGAGGCGTGATGGAGCGAAGCTCTCCGCCCGTGACGGGTCACTTCAGTCCCAGGGATCTTCTACTGGGGCGGAGCCAGGGCATGACCCCGCCTCTCGACAGCCCGGAGCGCCGGCGCCGCTCTGCCGCTGTGACCCTGACGGTGAGCCGCCATGATTCGCTGCGGAGGCCAGAGGACACGCCCATACGGCGCTCCAGCAGCGGCCAGCACAGCTTCAGCGACTCCCTTCGATCCAGAGCGATGGACGCCGAGGCGCTGGCCCAGGTTCTGATGTTTTACTGTGATGTCTGAAAATCTGTTCTCCAAAACTAAATGGCATACTTTAAACTTGTCACGAAAGGAGGTACATATTCTTGTGATTCATATAAAGATAAAACTATAATAACCAACTTCGCACTTTATGGCTTTGTACAATTCTCCCGTCTTTTCTGATAACTCGGTGATAATTTTCAAGCCCATTTCAGTCACTTGAAGCCGTCTTAGAGATGTTTCGATCCAACAGGTCAGCTCTGATTAACTGGGTTGGACCGAAACGAGATGAGATCAAAAGTTTTGAGGGTCAAATTGACTCGTCTTCCTATTTGCAGGACATCGAGGAGACGGTGACCGTAGCTCTGGGCGAGCTCCGGCAGCTGGAGCGGCAGGGCTGTCGGCCGGCCCCCGATGTGGTGCTAGACACGCTGGAGCAGGTGAAGAACGGCCCTGTTGCTACCTGCTCCTCCGAGTCCCCCAGCCCCCACAGCACGCCTAGCACCCCGGGCACACCTGGAACACCAGGCACCCCTGGGACCCCCGGAACGCCCGGCACCCCGAGCCCCCTTAGCCCCGTAAGCCCAATTAGCCCACTACCCGGACCCCCTGTCGGGCCTCCCAGACCGGCCAACCCGTCCCCTGATGCCCTGGGCTCTTTCAAGCCTGTGGCAGCTGCCCGCATGGGTGCGCCCCTGCGGCCCCCCGCTCTGAGACCGAAACCCGTGGTGCCCCCCAAAAGCAGCACCCCGCCCCTGCCCCCTCCGCTGGACAAATCCTGCACCATGTGAGCCAAACCAGGCCAAAAAGCCAGGCCGAATCAGGCCTACCCGGGCCAAAACTGGGCCAGAAGAGGAGATCAGGGTACCGCTTAATGATTCTAATCAACGCGAAGGTAGAAAGGGTAGGAAAGGCTTTTAATGTAGTAATAAATTATAATCTATGACATGACCTATGATATGATATGCCATGATATTTCTGTGTCGTCAGGTTGGTGTGTACTCTCTTGATGTGTAGGAGTTTCCTTTCTCCATGTATCGAAGCATTAATCAAAGGTTAGCTAAAGGAACTGCTGGTGAGGCGGAAAGAAAGTCCCGTAACACGTAGTCTCGGTGAAGTGAATGTTGTGTCCCCAAAGACACCCGCTGGCTGCCGCATCCGCGACCCCACGGGTCGGCAGGAGGAGGAGGAGGACGGCTCGACAGCGTGCGTGACTTCAGTTAAAGCGTTTCACTCGGTTTCAGCTGCTACGCTCACCCGGGCCTCTCAGAGGTCGCTCGGTGACCCCCCCCCCCCAAAAAAAAAAAAAAACTTTAATGAATGTGTTCAGCTTTTTTAACGACTGTTCGGCCATCTTTACTGAATGTTCGGTGGGCGGCCTCGCCGTTTCACAGCATCCTTGAGTTTGTCCTCGTTTGTTTGAGCGTCGGTGCGCTGCCCTTCGACGCCTTGAGTGCCACAATACACGAAACCCGAGCGCAGAAAGCATGCCACCTCCGTCGTGTTTGTACGTCCGCGCGCGTGTGTGTGTGTGTGTGTGTGTGTGTTACACTGAAGTCACTAGTTAACCTTAAAATCTACAATAAGCTAACAGGGTGGGGCTCTGTGTGTGAAAACGCCCAAAAACTACACTTGAACAGCACAGTGAATGTGGAGCGTGGTGTTAAACTGGACCGGGCTGTGTGTGCACGTGTGTGTGTTTTGGTGGAAGTGCCTTTTTTTTTTCTAGACCCTGGTGTTTTTTTTTCACCCCCCCCCCCCCCCCAAAGTTGTGAATCCACTCACGCATGTCCTGACTGAAAGAGCAGCAGCACTCCGAATGAAATGATCCCTAAAGTGTTTAGTAGATCCCTGAATTATGACTTCTAACATTAACCCATTGTGACATTGCACTTTGATGTATAGGATTGTGTCCTTGGCATGTAGCATCATGACATGTTGGTGCATTTTACCTGGAGGGAGGGAGGGAGGGATGGAGGGATGGAGGGAGGGGGGAAGGGGGGGGGCTTTCTCTGAATGTGTTTGATAATAAACAGAAAGGGTTTCTGTCTGTCAGTGTTGCTGTATTTGAAAAACTGAGCTTCCCCCGAGTCGAGCTCATATAGCCAAATGGATTGTATCAATGTGTTGTATTTATATTATAAATCAACCCTGAATAAATTAGCGTTCAAGCCAGAGACGGACTGGGAGTTTGTTTAAAAAAAAAAAAAAAAAAAAAGCAACGATACAGGTTGAAATCACTGATCTCTATTCACTGATTAGCCCAAAAAATTGGCCGCCATCTTGCTACTCCCTACTCTAACAGAGCCCCATAGCATTTGGCTGCAACAACGGGTGCAAGTATGTGCAAGACATACTTGTATGTATAGTATATGCAAATTCTCAACTAGAACCGCAACTCTGTATATCATTACACCATTGAAGATATTTTTGGTCAATTGTTTACTGTTACTTTCAATATCATCATTATTATTATTATGCAGACGTGTGTGTGCATACGTGCTGTGTATGTAATGTATAGATAAATGTACACTTGAGTGGATTTTGCAAATTTATGTGATTTTTCTAGTGTAGAAACTGAAGCTCTGTAGAGTCCTTAAATTGGTTCATTAATTTAGCTCTATTGTAAATCTATGTCAGAACTAAAGGCTAATGCACAGACACGGCATAACAGTAAATGGCATTTGACATTTTAAAAGTCTTAAGCCCCCCTGAACATGATTAAATCATCTATGTTCGATGCTGTAGCGCACGTATTCCCTAGTTACTGGAGGAAAATAGGGAGTACCAATATGGCAGCTGGTGGCTTCACAGCGACGTGTTCTACCAACGGCCAATCAGCAATCTAGTGAATAAATAGAGATCAGTGGTTGAAATGTGAAGACTAAACAAATGTCAGAGCTGGCGTGACGCTTCTTGGTGTGGATCGGTTTCCCAGATTCCAACCCCAGACCCTCGGCTTGGCAGCAGGGCTGAGTTTGGAGGGGGGGGGGGGTCGATCTGAAGCAGAGAGGAATTCCTCCGTACTGCCCCACAGCACGATGCTGCCACCACCGTGCTTGACAGCTGGTTCGAAAGCCTCGCTCCAAACACTTGTCGTCTCATCTGAGCATAAAAGCTCAATCTTTTGAGATGTTTGGAGATCTTATCCCTTCCTGGACTTTGGAGCGTTTTTTTGTCTGCAGGACCGTCTAACCAGAACCCTCAGCACCGCTTATTAACATCTTATATTATTATTTTTATAATATTTTGGCCTGAATGCGTCATTTTGAACAAACCATGGACGACTTTGCGTCTAAACTCCTCGGGACTTCTGGAGCCTTTGGACCGAGGAGACAACGGTGGATGTCTTGAAGATGTCCGATCACAGCATATAAGCTCAAAAACCTGCCAGCTGTCCAGCACGGTGGAGGCGGGTTGATGGTTTGGGCTTTTCTCAGCAGCCTCAGGAGCGAAACTAACCAATTAAACTCATCTTAAAGAGCCAGAGACGTTTATTTGTTCAACTGAAATCTCAAAGCTTTATTTGGTTGGTTTGTAAATTGTGGAAAACGCTTGAACGTTAAGCTTCGTCGTGGTGCTTAAAGGATCAGCAGCGGTCTTGGCCCGGTCGGTGCGAGCCGGGCTCAGCCCTTGGAGCCCGGCTTCAGGATGCTGAAGGGTTTGGAGTTCCTGAGCGAGCCGGAGATCTCCTGCAGGAAGGAGGTGATGTGCTGGTCCTTCTCCGACTTCCTCCCGTCAAAGATGACCACCAGGGTGAAGTGCGGCTCGGGCCGGGTGAGGTAGTACGTGCTCTGGACCTTGTCGTCGTAGAACTGCACCACCTTGTCCAGAGCGTTGAGCTCGGCGGCGCGGTCGCTCATCATCATGATGACGTTGGGCCAGTGGGTGAGCGGCCGCTCCCCTGACGGCAGCGACACCACCGCCGGGAACTGCTCCACGCCTTTGGGCGCCTCTCGGTACGAGTGCGGGTGGTGGTACCCGTGGCCCTGGAAGCTGTCCGAGCCGCGGTTGTCGAACACCAGGGACACGTTGCTGGCGTCGTGCTTCCTGATGAACGCCGAGATCTTACCGTAGTAGTCCGGCACGGCGCGGGCCGTCAGGGTCTTCATTTCCCCGGGAGCCGCCTGCCGGCTCAGCGCCTCGTGGAAGTAGAAGCTGAACTTGGCGAGCAGCCCTGCGTGGAAGCGCTGCAGCCACACGTACAGGTGAGGAGGCTGCACGGCCTTCTGGGACTGACCCCCGAACAGGTTCTTCCGGGTCTCCTTGTGCCGCTGGAAGAGCAGAGCCCAAGCCGTGAGCTTGGTGTGGGCGCCGTGGAGGCTGAGCAGGGCGGGCAGGAAGTGCCACTCCGACACCTGGGCCTGGCAGCGCAGCAGCTGCGTCACCACGTCCACCTCCGTCTGGAAGCCCTCCTCCACCCGAGCCAGGATGGGGTGGTGGAACCTGCGAGAGAGCGGGGCGCAGGAGGGCAAGGGTTAAACCCGACGACGGACCCAGAGACCCTCGTGAACGTGTTTCTCAGGTAGCAACGATTAAACAACAGACTGCAGTGATTTTAAAAACAAGTGAAGGAAGACTGAATCCACACAGGATCTAAATTATACACACAGACTGAAGGATAGCAGCAAAGCCCCAGTGATGCTCAACGCTCCCTGAGAACCTTCTGCTTCTCCATTAATCAGCTTCATTTTTTATCTCTGGTTTCCTGACACAGAGCCGAACTTTTAGGCCCATTTCACCATCAATAATGAGGTGGAGCTTAACGTTAGTCTGTGTTATCCCTTCCAGAACCGGTCTGGTTGGGTGTTTGGGATCCAGTTGTCTCTCACTGCAAAAAGGGATCTAAAAGGAAGTAAAACTTTCTTGAAATTAGTGTATTTTTACTTGATTTGAGCAGGTGAATAAGAATATTTGCCAATGGAATAAGATTTTTGCGCTTAAAATAAGAACAACTCATCTCCATCTTATTTCAAGTGCAGGAAATATAATTATCTTATTTTAGGGGTAAAAATCCTCATTCCATTGGCAAATAGTCTTATTTAGCTGCTCAAATCAAGGAAAAATACACTAATTTCAAGAAAGTTTTACTTTTAGTTCCCTTTTTGCAGTGCAACAATCTCCCAGTTTATCTCAGGTCCAATTGAACAAGTGTCTCTTCTTTATTCCACTCAATTTCTGAATGAATTAATGCCGTTAGCAGGAAAACGACCCCACAGAATGATGCCCGCCTTCAACTGCGGGGACCGGTTAGGATCCGATGGTTGACGTTTGGACACAAAAAACAAGAAACATCAAAACAGGTTTCCTCATATGTTGCACGCTGGTGGCAGCATCATGCTGTGGGGTTGGAGGAACGAAGGAGGCTTTATGCAAAATCTTCTGATGGCTGAAACTTTGGTGCGTCGGGTCCAGAAACGCATCCAAGCTGGGCTGGGATGGACCGAGCAGGCCAACATACGGCTTCCAGAAAAGCCTGAAGTGGGCGGCCGGGACTTAAAAAGCCGGATCTGTGTCAGAAAAGCAAACGACGCTTTAAAGCGTCCCGGCAGAACGAGGCCAGAAGCTGAAGGCTGCAGGAAGCAGGCGGTGGAGGAGCAGCTTCAACCATCATTAGTGCGTCTCTTTCATTTTGAGCTAAACCAAAAACCGCGGTAGCTGCATGTTGTGTAATAAATCCCCCTGGAAAGAGCAACTAAATATTTAAACAGCAAAATATTAATAATAAATGAAATCCATGACCAGAAGTGCACCTGTGGGGACATTCAGGTACGTCCGTCTTACCTAACAGAGGCTCTCCTGATTTACAGCCTAATGTTTTAATGCCTTTGGCAGCAGCGTTTTAAAGTGAGGTTTCTGAGGCTTTCCTTGGACTTTGGTTGCTTTTTTCAGATTTTCAGTGATTCCTGGGTAACAATAAGCTCAAGGTTGGCCTGGTTCAGCCTGCTGTGCAGATGTTTTACCGCAAAATGGGGGAACTGCAAAGACGAAAGGCAGAAATGCTCCTTTCTGGTTGAAAAACAATTAGAAGCAGCCAAAAAAAAACCTAAAGAAAACAATTCAGAAAGTGTTGAAGGGACGAATATGAGCCAGAAGCTGTGCAGGCCAGGCCACCACCTACACCTTCCAGCGCCCATTTAGGGTGGAGAACGGCCTCCGCCTGCTTTGTGCTCCAGCAACCACTCCGTTTCGCTGACACGTCTTCCTGCCTAAGCAGATTCCCCCCCCCCTCCACCAACCTCATTGTGTCACTTTTTAGCGCCGCTCTACTCTCTAAATATAAAAAAGGGAGCGTGCTTGGTGCTGCAGGGGTAGTTAATCATTTACAGGAGCGCACGCAGCCAGCAGCTAAACTCTAACGGGTCACGGTGAAGCTTTAATCTGCAGACTGAGCCGTGACCCTAAGCAGACGTGAAGGTCCCCTGAGGACGGACGCGCTCCGTGCAGCAGATACACACTTGGAGCTGTATTTCTGCAGCGTGGCCTCCAGCGCGGACACCAGCTCCTCGGAGTTCACGCTCTTCTGGCTGCCCAGCGAGTGCAGCTTCTCGTACAGGTCGGCCATCTCCATGCGGGCCTGGGTGAAGTGGCAGAGCTGCTCCGACAGGTGAGAAAGGAGGTCCTCCAGGGAGGAGGAGGAGGTGGGCTGGCTGTGGCGCCCCACGGTCACCACCTTCCTGAGCTCGTTGTACAGCGACGTGTAGACGGTGCGGATGGAGTCTTTCCGGCTGAAGAAGGACTGGCCGCCTGCAGAGGGTTGAGCAGAGAAAAGCTGCTGAGGTGGACAGATTGTCTCCGCTCCTAACGCAGCTGCTAGAGCGCCACCTGGTGGCGGCGTTCAGCAGCTCTATTTGCTCACGCCTAGACTTCTGTGATGAAACGACGACGAGCTGCATGACTGGGTGATGAGGTCAGCCCATTGCTCAAAATATCTAGAATAAAAATATCATGCCCTCCTCCGAAGAAAGATCTAATCTGCATATTTGCTCATACATTTGTGACCCAGGCTGTGGGAGAGCTTTTGCCAAGACAAAATAAAGTTATTAAAAATAGTGATTAAGTGTGTTCGGAACTAAAAATTACCTTTTAGAAAATTATTTATGAATTTTAATACACCGCCTGAATGCACACCATATTAAACAAACTGTACCAAAAAGACCGTATCAGAGGCGCACAAAGTAAACGAGGTGAATAAGGCCACGTTCTGCACGTCTTGATGCTCAATTCAGATTTTTTGCTGAGATCTGATTTTTTTTGGGGGGGGGGAGGCCGTTCATACAACTATGAAATGCGGCCGTCATCATTCTGCTGTCTGAACGGTTCAAGACCGCAAAGCGACCTGCGTCAGTCGGTAACAGAGGGAGACGTCACACAGCAGCGCGCTGTTTTCGGAAGTAATGGTGAATAGAATAGTTTCTAGAAGTGTTCAAAAAGGTTTTGTTAAAAAAAAGAAAGAAAAGAAAACCCGGATACTGGCCGGTATCTCTCCTTATTATTAGAAAGCTGTTGAGCAACAGGAGCCGACAATATTAAGACCACATGATAGCAAGGACAAATAAGCTAAGAAGAAAGCAGGATAAAATGTAACAAGACCGTTCAGACTGCAGACGCTTTGATAAAAAAATCAGATGCGTATCCGAATTAGTACCACATACAGAAGTAGCACAGATTGGATTTTTTGGGGGTGAAAAGATCGGAATTGAGCCCTTCACACTGCTGTGAAAAAGACAGATATAGGTCGCATGTGGGCAAAAACATTGGATTTGGGTCACATTTGGGCAAAAATATAATAATCATCCTTATTGTGATAGCAACATATAATCCAATGAAATTTGTTCTCTGTATTTAACCCATCCGCTTGGGGAGCAGTGGGCTGGCCCTGTGTGGTGCCCGGGGAGCCTGTCAGACCGCGCTGAGGGAAGTAAGAACCCTCATTGCAGCTCTTGCTGCTGCCATTGACTCCAGAAGGACTGGTGCTTTCGGTAAAGTCAACATTAAAACAAAAAAAGTCACTTATTGCTAGTCGCTTTTTGAAAGCAAATTGCTAGAAGGGTCTGAAAAGTTGCTAAATATGACAAAAAAACGCTAAATGAGCAACACTGGACTGTTGTCTCTAGTTTTCCTTTCCCCCTGAGCAGTGCGGTTGTAAGAATTTTGTTCCAATATTGTTGCAAGTAAAAAAACATTTCTTTGTAAATGGAAAAAAATTAAAATAAAAAAATAACTTTGCAACAATATTGGAACAAAATTCACTCCATAAATTTTCAAACAATATGGAACAAAATTCACCCCCATATGGTAGCCGCTACTGCTAGCCAGCTTCACAGCTGGACAGGAAGGAGCAGGCAGTGTTGGCTTTTCAAAATAAAGTACATTTTAACATTTGATGATATTGGGTGTGTCTCAATTCAGGGGCTGCATCCTTCCAATGATGTATTTGAAGGCAGATTACGTCATTGCCAGACGTCAAACGCAAGTTAATTTTCCATTTGGCGAGTATATTTCAGAGGGCTAGCTGCCACATGGTGAGGAAATCTTTGTACCAAATAAATCGGGGGGTTTTTTCAGTCATTTCGGTGGAGGCTTCTTTATGTTCCTCTGCTTTCAGCTCGTATGACAACAAATGCGCACGTACACAAACACTCGCACATGTGACGCGAGAACGACGGCAACTACGTCATGTCCATCATGTCCGTTTGCTAATTACGTAGCGGGATTATGTGGAGATATTTAGCAGGAGTCAGTCAGGCTTACTTTGACCGGTAAAAACTGTTCAGCCGGTTGACTTTTACGTCTACCGGCCAACTTGGCCGGTGAATCAGGAAGTTAATTTCGGACACCGGTCACAGCGCTGCGACGAAGGTGGTCCCAATTTAGTAATCCTTCAAATGCGGCCGACGAATGTGTCCTTTTCCTCGATTTGAAGGATGGGTCCGGTGTATGCTTCATTGCTAATCGATCCCATGATTCATTGCAGGTTGAACAGAATTTTTTTTTTTTTTACAAAAATCACACAAATGGTATTTTGTTTAGTGGTATATTTCAACAAAGTTAAACATTTGGCTGATTAATGAATTAGAATATAATAAAAGATGATGAAGCGATATTTTCAAATAAAATATTGTGGTCCATAAAGAATATGTAAAAGGAGAAAATAATTATTTGCAAAGAAGAGGAGGCAACGGGCTTCGCTCTGTCTCGGTTGCTAGGCAACAGGAGTAACGCCGGTCTCTTCCGGTCTTTTTCGCGTTCTACGTAGATAGGGTCCTTCGAAGGATGCACTTCCTGAATTGGGACGGACCCATTTAAATCCATTTCATACTCGGTTTATGGTTAGTATAGTTGTGCAAACATAAGCTATACGTAATAAAGGGTGTAAATATATCATATGCTTTACGTTGTTTTAACATTTTTAAACTTAATTCTGAAGCTGTAGCGGCTTTTATTTCAATTACATGTAGCGGAAACCCTCAATGGAGCAAACCCGGAGCAGGTCAGCCGACCAAAATGACTCCAAACACGCAAAGAATCAACCAAGAGAGGTCGTAAAACAGCAAAACCACCAAAAAATATGCGGATAATCTCCGAAATTTATAGGAAAATATTCTGAGGAGACTAAAGTGGGCCCTTGTGGACCTGTTCCATCAAACGAAGTTAACAGCGTTTTAGAAAGTTTAATGTCTAACAGAGAGTCATGTTGTTTTTTCTCTAACAATAAAAATACAATATAAATAGGCCGCCTTCCTTCTGATTACAAGTCTAAAGCGGGTCTTGGGTGAAAAGTTACCTATCTTCTGCCCCAGGAATGTCAGGTTGTGGTACACCTTCTCCGCGGCGGCCAGGTGAGCCAGCGCAGCCAGCAGGGAGCTCCAGATGGGCCCGGAGCTCCGGCTGCTGTCCTTCTCCCGCTCCACGTAGTCCTTGGCCCGGTCGAAGGAGAACATTCCGAGCTGAGCGAAGAAGCTCTCCAGGATGGCCCTCTCCCGCGGGACGGGCCGCAGCTCCTCCACCTCCGCCATGGCTCTGAGCTGCTCGGCGGTCGCCGACTCCTCCTGAGCTGGAAGTCTTCTTCTTCTTCTTGTTCTTCTTCTTTTTCTGGTGTTTTATGGCTGTTGGCAGATCTGCTGTTCTAGTGCATTACCGCCACCATCTGGACTGGAGGGTGGACTTTACTAGACACTTCCTAATAGTTGTTTGTTTGTTTGTTTTCTTTCAGAAATAATATTACTTGATCTTTTTAATTTAATCACATCCTTTCCAAAATATTTTCAGTCGTACAGTTGACTTTTATTTTCCTCAGCTCCTCATACAACTTTCTCCTTTCTGATTCATATACATCGCAATGCCATGATCATGTGCTGCTTTGATTCAGGCAGATTACAATGATCACATAATCCTGTTCCATATTGTCCAATAATTTTAAGCGTTATGTTAAGGCCTGCATGAACTATTGTAATACGACATTTGACTGACTATTTTTCTGCCTTTCCTCGCTTTCCTTCCGTGCCCTACATATTTCTCAAGAGTCTACCGGTATCACCTATATCCCAGATTTCCTTCCATAATTTTTAACAGAATTATTAATGATAATTTTTTCTTTCATCTTTACTTATTGGAATCTGTAACACTACATTTTTAGATTTTATACATTTTGTACAGGAAAATAGAGCTGAGTGGTACTCTCTCCTCTCGGCTCTCTTTGCTCTGACTGTATATGAAGCACTAAAGCGGCCAAAAGCTGGACGAAATAAAGACAGTAACTGCAGTGATTGGTGCTTTCACGAGAAGTCGCCAATAACTCAAAAAAAGTCACTAGATTTTAATCGCTAGTCGTTTTTTGAAAAAAAGTCGCCGGATAGCTCTGAAAAGTCGCAAAATATAGCGATAAAATCGCTAAGTTGGCAACACTGTAGCTAACAGCAAAATCTGCTAACTTTTAAACATTTGGATAAGAAAAGAACGGGAATATTCAACAATAAACTCTATGATTGCATTCAGTATGAACTGAACAAATAGACATGTTATTAAGTGTTAGGCTAATAATAATAATAATAATAATAATTGAACTCACAATGGAGAAATTCACTTCTGCATCTTAACCCATCCCCTTGGGGAGCAGTGGGCTGCCACTGTGCGGCGCCTGGGGAGCAATCGGGGGTTAAGGGTCTTGCTCAGGGACCCAGAGTGCAGGCTGTGGGGATCGAACCGGGTACTTGCAACCTTCTCAGAGCGCAAGTGCGCTGCTCTAACCACTAGGCCACCACTCCCCTAGCTAACTGGTTGTTGTTTTAACGCCATTTTGGCTTAACCAGATGTAAACATTATGGACAGCAAAGAGGAGCGCACCATTTCCTAACATGTCAGCGCGGCTGCCATATTGGGAGAGGAAACAGTGGCCGCTAAACAGCTCAAGGTTTAAATAGATTCAAAGCAATTTATGGTTTACAGTTATATATTTTATTTACACAGTTCAAAGAATTGTTTTCATTATAGGGGCTTTGAAATGTTGCTTTTCTCCCTTTTAAGTGATGGAAATGGGCTTCCATCCTTAAAGAAATAGTTTCAAAGTCAGAACTATAACTTTGAAAGTCGCAATTGTCAGATAAAAGCCATAATCATAATATTAAATGTATTAAATTATAACTTTTGTGTCTCATTGTTTTATTTGAAGTGTCACAAATGGGCTGCCCCAGTGTGGTAATTAAATTTACAAATCCAATTTATTCAAACATTTTTATGCACTCGGGAACTGTGGAAAGTTCAAATTGAGGTAAATCTTTTTGTTTCTACAAAATAAAGACGAAATAAAAATGATTTTGGTGTCCATCCAACAGTCACACTGTATTGAGTATTTTTAGAATGGATATTATATAATGTTAGAACAATATTATTGTTACCCTTTTGAATGGAGTGGTAAGATTATATGATATTTGTTTAATAAAGATGCACCAACCAAGCAACCGGAAATAAATATTGGCCAATTTTCCTTTGATTTACTCAAATACTGATAAAAACTGTCAGTTGCGTGAAAACTCAGACGGATTGTGATCTAAAGTGGTGTGAAAAAGTATTTTCCCTTACAGAGCCCTTCTGTTTGTTTTTTATGTTGTGAGGTACATACAACTCAATACATACAAATGATGATTTAATTTGTTCAGGGAAGAAAGTCACCCAGCATTGATCCCTGGGAAAGCCCGTCAAATCAATGTGTTAATGTTGTTCAAATGTTGTTACGGTAGCAGAGCCCGATTTCTACCGTCCTAGACTAGGCTAAATTCTACTTTTCAACATTTTCAAGGCTGATTTTTGACTTACATTGATTACATCCATGTATTTCCAGTGTTTTAAGGGCTAGATATCGAGCGGGGTTTGCATCAACAACCACCTTCCCCCTCTGGATCGGCTAAGAATTAAAGACCTCACTGTTCTGTCCACAGGTCCATTTTTTTTCTCTTCGGATTTGTGGATTCCTGGCTTTTCCCACAGAGCCAGAGCCAATGCAATTCTATCCGCCTCACTGTGATTGATTCAGATCATTTGAATCGGTTTGTCTTTGCAAAGAGAAGCTCAGAAGATTCTGCGTGGAGCAGAAAGTGGGATGATTCTCGGAAAGAAGAGATCGGGTATCAGAGAGTCCCTGTGTTCATGAGAGGGCTCAGTGACATCCGAAGGAATCCGGGTGACGCTAGATTGGACTCATTCTGGGAAAAGTATCATTAATGGTGTCACAAATCTATAAATTGTGATTATTTGGAAGTGTCAAACAGCCGGGAGAAGGTTCAGTGTTTATTCAGTGTATGTGGAGATTTGCTGAAAGGTTCTCTATGAATCTGATTTAGTTTAACATTTTGTCCAGATGACGATGTACCACCTTCAGATGGATCGTTGTGACCATTGTGTACGTAATGACTTTCATTGTCTAGTTTTTGGGGTTTTTTTGGGTGTAATTCTCAGTCCATCCAGCTTTCCTTTCCTCCTGCGTGTTCACCAAGAGGGGGTCCAGAAAGGAAACCTGGCCACTCTGCTCTCCAGAAGAATAGCCATTTGGTACTCCCAGTTTCTGTTGAATTTGCATGTTATCTAAGCCATTACAAGGCTTTTGTTGGGCAGTAGTATAAAGCTTGATGCTCCACAATACTCCAGACTTTTTGAATTGAGAAAGCTTCCTGGATAGAAAGCGAAACGTCTTCAAACTACAGAAAACAAGTCCAGTTGCTTTGTTTTTTACTTTTTTTCGAAAGTCCAGAACAACCAAACCTGAGACTGAGACCAAGAAAAGACTCGGACTTCAAGGGAGTAGAGAACAAACCAGAGCGAGACTGTTGCAGTAATCATAACAACAGTGATTGATGCAAACATTGAAAGAAAATCTGCCTCTGGTAGGTTAGCTGCGACGCCACAACAGGAAGTCAAACCGGATTGTAAGCAGAGCCTAAACTACACGGACTTTAACCAATTAATCTGACAAGCCCATTAAAAGTTAAACCGAGTTAGCTTTAGCAGCAGGCGGAGCGAGTGGAGAGGACAAGTTGAGGAGTCTTTATGTCTGACCCCAGACCACCGCCACCATGTTTGACTGCAGCGGTTCCTCAGCAGAATATTTCCCAAAGTCTTTGGGATCTTCACGCTGCTTCTGACAAAAGTGAGACGGGCCTTTGAGTTCCTTTGGGTCAGACATTGTTCTGGCCTCGGAGGCCATTTTTACCAAGTCTCTCTTTGAATCATGACCTCTGACCTTAAACGGGGGCATTGAGGCCTGCAGAGCTTTAGCTGTTGTTCTGGGGACTCACCTGGATGAGTCGCCAAGGTGCTCTTGGAGTAATTTGGATGGCTTTTTAAATTTGAAAACAGATTATAATATTCACTCTGGTTATCCTCTTCTGGTGTTAAAATTAGTTTGATGATCTGAAACATTTAAACTCGACTTAGAAGCAGAAAAGACAGAAATCTCTAAGGAGGGAGACACTTTTTATCACAGTATTGTAATAAAACTATCTTGGGGTGTATGAAGGTTTTTGTTAGAGGGTTCAGTTCATGTACGCTTTAGCTTCTGTTGATTCATCAAATAAATTAAGGAGCTCAGGGTCACAAACTGTTTCAAGTTAGAAGTTTAAAGCTAATTTCTAAAGCTAGTTGTTCCAGACATTTGACCTGATTTGGAAATCAGATAAGAACCCAGCTCTCCCTGAAAACTATGTGTCGTAATAAAAGAATGATCTAATTTTCTGCGTGTCTAAGCCACTGCGTGTAAACATGGTTTCAGTGATCTGGTTGGTGTTCCACAGCTCTGTCTTTTATGTGTGTTATTAAAATGTTTCCTGTATTTGACTCCAAAGGGGAGGGGAGGATCTTTGCTCCATTTAAAAACTGTCAGCTGCTTCAAAAGAAGCTCAAAGCACGTCTTCTCTGATCTCCATCAACTCTCCTCTGCTCGGTAGGTGAACTCGTCTCTTCAGTCTGTGCTAGAGCTTAAGGTTTGACGTTATCTAAGCTAACCTATCATCTAAAATTAAGTTAACCTGTCATTTAAAAATAAATCTCTTTGGATATTTAAAAAAAGGTTGTTGTTGTTGTTTACAGTTATTGTGGACCTAATAAAATCAAGCTTTCAAATATAAAGGCCACCTTTTTTTTTAGTAATATCCTTAGATATTTGTGTGCTATACGTTTAAGGTTTAGAGCAAATTATTAGGCGAATTTGACCTTTTTTGTTTAATTATTAAGTGGATGTTGTTTCAGAAGTTTCCTCTTGTTTTAAACACTGTAAGGATTTTAAGTTGCTTTCTGTCCTCCTGCTCTGTAGTTTCCTATATTTATGAGAACCACACTAGTACTGTCTGACAAATTTGCACATTTCCAGTGAACATTTCTTCACTAATATGGCAGATTTTCTTCAATAAATGCTGTATTTCTAGAAAATGTCTCTGTCAGGTCTACTTATGGTGCTTTTAATGTTGTGTAGTTGCAAAAACCATGCTTAAACCTTCCTGTTTAAATGCAATTCCTACCCCATGGATCTCATTTTCTGCAGCTGCAGAATTTTAAACCAAAAGCTATTTTTCTTCGTCCCGTTGACATTTAGCTAAAACCCAGCTGCCTCTAAGAGTTCAGTCTTCCTCTGACATCTAACAGAAACTGTCTGTATCATTATGTGCAGTTCTGGGATAGAAGTTGCCACCTGCTCATTAGGTGCATGAGTATAAGATCACCTACTATTACCATCTAATGTAGAACAGATTACTAGATCAATGTGTGCTTCTGTGCTTTTTTGTCTCTCTTGTTGTGTCTCTGCTCTGTCTTCTGTAACCCCCAGTCGGTCGAGGCAGATGACCGTTCATACTGAGCCCGGTTCTGGTTCTGCTGGAGGTTTTTCCTTCCCGTTAATGGGTGGTTTTTCTTTCCACTGTCGCTTCATGCTTGCTCAGTATGAGGGATTGCAGCAAAGCCATGTACAATGCAGACGACTCTCCCTGTGGCTCTACGCTTCTCCAGGAGTGAATGCTGCTTGTCGGGACTTTGATGCAATCAACTGGTTTTCTTATATAGGAACATTTTTGACCAATCTGTATAATATGATTGAATTTGACTTTGTAAAGTGCCTCGAGATGACATGTTTCAATTCAATTCAATTCAATTTTATTTATATAGCGCCAATTCGTGAAACATGTCATCTCAAGGCACTTTACAAAGTTAAATTCAATCATATTATACAGATTGGGTCAGATTATACAGATTGGTCAAAAATGATTTTAATATCTAAATTATTAGTGCAATGGAATGTTACTGCTTCATGTCATACATCACACGTCACGGTCAATAAGGACTCGACTTGGATCAATAGTGACTCGACTCGGACTTGACTCGGATGAGTAGTGGACTTGACTCGGACTCGACTCGGATTTTTTTTTAATGACTTGGACTTGACTCGGACTTGAACACTGGAGACTCGAACCTGGACTCGGACTCGAGGCATAGTGACTTGACTACAACACTGCAGACGTCACATCACGGCGCTTTACTACTACTGCCGATCGGTTGGCTGCTAAATGTAAGGCAAGAACCTAACAGGACCACACTACCCTGCACTGCGTCAGGCCCATCTTTGCTTCCCGTTAGGACGACCTAGACTGGTCACTGGGAACAGATGAGAGAAACAGACCGACATCTTCTCAGATCCTCCACCGTACTTCAGTGCGCCTGAGGTGCTTTTTACACAGATTCATCCTTTGTTTCTCAACTGACCCGCCTTTCATATTTGTTTCCACAAAAAAAAAAAAAGCTCAATCTCAGTCTGATCTGACCAGAGGACACAGCTCCAGTAGCAGCAAAATCCACCAACACCATGAACCAGATCATCCAGCGATTTGAAAGAGTTGTCATGGGAGCAGGAAACATCCAACCAGCTGTTGGGAGCTTCGCTTGAAGTCAGTTGATTGTAGTAGATGATGCCCACTGGGGGATTTTTCTGCCCCAGGAGAACAGAGCTGCGTTTGTGCTCTGCTGCTCTCGCTCCTCGTTGGGATGAGAGCTTCTCACATGTGACCACAGCGGAGAGGGATCATCACGGATGAAGCTTTCAACTACGTGCCGGTAGAAGCCCAGAGTTTCAAGAGAAAATGGTGAGGTTTACTCTGTCCTATCCATGCTTTAGGTCACTTTCTATAACACTGTTCTGGTCGCACCGCGATTTTGGACTTTTGCTGCTTTAAGCTCTCAGTGATCGGTCCGTTGTTTCCATTTTTGTTCTTGTGATTTCTCTCTGAAGAGAAATAAACAACAAAAATGAAGACTACACCACCCCAAGTTATGTTACGATTTTATTATCTTTTCAATTAGGTTTTCTGGTAATTTAACTTTCAGTTTGTGTCTTGTAGCGAGATAATTTAACGGGTCGTTAAACCTAACCTCACCCGCCAGATGAGGTATTTGTGCGTTCAATAAATGTGCAGAACTAGAGTGCTACGCGTTGTAAATCTGGCTGGCCAGGTTACATTAAATCACTGAAATTTAAAGTTGTGACTCTAAAAAAAAAACATGCACGTAAACTGAAAGATGCTGTAAAAAAGTATTTCCCACCTTAAAGATATCTTCTCAAGGATGAGTCCAGATATTGACAGGGCCACTTGCCCTGCTGTTTGCCACAAACCGGCAGCCACACGTTCTCATTCAGGGTTTTCTGAGCTCAAAGCAGCATTCATGGCTCCATCAATTACAACAGGTTGTCCAACCCTGAAGCAGGAGAGCAGCACCAGTCCAAATATACATTACCTCCACGTTTGACTATTTATACGATGGCCAAACAGATTAAAGATGCTAATTTTTTCTGAAATGTTGTGTTAGTTCAACACCAGATGTAACGGGACACGCAGCAGTGGTTCTGGATTTGGGTATCTCCCATTTTTGTTCAGTCTCTCTCTCATTGCTAGATCCTGACCTCTGACCTTAACTGAGGCGGTGAGCCCTGCAAGATGTTGTTCAGGGTTCTTCTGGGACCTCCTGGATGGATGGTCCTTGTGAGCTTGCAAGGCCAACCATTTCTGGGAATGTTCTCTACCATTCCATGTTTTCTCAATGTATGTATAATTGTTCTCACTGTGCTTCCTTAGTGTCCAAAAGGCTTAGAAATTGCTTTATGGGCACAGTAGTAGTAGTAGTAGTAGTAGTAGTAGTAGTAGTAGTAGTACGCACGACCCATGTACGGAAGCCTTCCCGCGTTCGACTCCCAGCAAATGGACCTTTGCCGCATTTCTTGTCAGTTCAGTTTTAAATAAAAGCCACCAAAAGAAAAAATAAATAACTCCTTTGTAACTCCTATCAGACATATAAATGTCAGTGACGTTTTGTCTGTTCCACTAAAGTCCTTTAGACTTCTTTTTAGCCTACTTCATGCTGTCAAACTGGTCCTATTTAAAGGCTTTTTAAAAAAAAAAAAAAAAAAAGGTCAAGGAGTATTTAGGCCTGCATGAAGATGGATGAAACTGCATGCAGCTTTTCAAAATATAATATTTAACTCCTAATTTTACACAGGTAATTATTGTTTACCATAGGGGCTGATTTGATAGAATAGAATAGAAAAAACCTTTATTGTCCCTTCATGGACAAATTCAGGTATACCAGCAAGAAGGTGAAAGCCAAATGGAAGTATACAGATTCATACAAAGGCAAATTATAGAAAATTTGACTTTTTAAAAATAATTTAAAAGTTTAAAGTTACCTTTCTTTTTTCCTGATTGTTTTCTTTATGCCTATCTGCATGACCACATGGACCTCTGAGAATGTTACTTTGCTACCCTAACTATGTTTTGTTCACACCAACTTCTATAAAATGGGTAAAACATCCTAAAAATATCTGCTTCATATGATTTAACAAGTTCTGGTGACTTGACCAAACACAATCAGTACAAAGGTCACTAATATTTTTTCTACTACATTGTTTAAACTGACTAGAAAAAAAATGAAAAGTCCCAAGTTGTCGTGGCTGAAGCATCAAGGTTCCTAACACAAGTGTGCATTTCAGAGTTTAACACATGGATTACAATTTAAAATCAATGAAAAGTGTTTTGTTTAAAGAAAGTTTTTTGATTTGTTAAACTTTGGTGTCAAATCAGTCATTTTGGGACTTTCAATGCCATTGTGGTTAACTCTAGGAGGTTCTTGGAAACCAATATAAACGCGTGAAAGGTCGGATTCCAGGTGTTCACTACAAACAACTTAAATACCTCATGTCTTTCTCCCAAACACTTCATCTGAATCTAATTTCGGCCCACACTAATTTCGTAGGTGTAGGTAAATAACTTTAATGTGGAATTTTTGTTTTACAGTTTTGATGTTCTTCTCATTCCATATGGTGTTAAAGATAAATAAAAATTAGATTTACTTTTAATCAAATAGATCCGTTTTTCATGATATTGTGGATAATGGAAATTAGATTTGGAATAAAGGTACAATAAAGCAGCTGTTGTTAAAAAAAGCTAAACTTTTGCTTTAAAATATTAACAGCAAAATAAGTCGGTTAAAGGCACACTATGCAACATTTTTCAGTTAATTAATGTGTTCCATACCGTTTTGGATGATTCAATGAGTCATTTCAAGTTGAACAAAGGTTTTCTTGGCCGCCCTGGTGGTCTGTGGGGGAAATACCGCACTTGCAACTGCAGGAGCCCTCGGCCCGCGCCCACAGACTCAGAATCTCGTGCAAGATCGCGAGAGTCGGTCTTGCTTTACGGCGAGAACATGTTTGTTACTAGCGCAGTGGCGATATCTGTGCAGTTATCATGGCGGAACCAGCGACAAAACAGCGAAAGCCCATGTTGGAGCAGGCAAGAAAGAGGAAAAGGGCTCTGGACAGAAAGAGGAGTCGTACACGGGTGAACATCGGGCAAGCTTTTTCCGAATGGCGAGAGCTAAAAGAGAAAGAAGGCTGCAAGGCTGACGCGGACCTCGCGTTTCTGCTGATGCGATTGTAAGTAACATTGGAGGGTTTCCCTCACGCTACCGCCTCCCAACATTCAAAAAAAAAAAAAAAAACTAACTCATATGCGCGCAAAGCTTGTCTCCCCCGCTCTGCCGGTCGCTCGCTCCTCCGGCCGCTCAAAGCTTGTCTCTTTCCCCCGCCCACCCGCCCGCCGGCCGGCCGCTCGCTCCGCCGGCCGGCCGCTCGCTCCGCCGGCCGGCCGCTCGCTCCTCCGGCCGCTCAAAGCTTGTCTCTTTCCACCGCCCACCCGCCCGCCGGCCGGCCGCTCGCTTCGCCGGCCGGCCGCTCGCTCCGCCGGCCGGCCGCTCGCTGCGCCGGCCGGCCGCTCGCTGCGCCGGCCGGCCGCTCGCTCCTCCGGCCGCTCAAAGCTTGTCTCTTTCCGCCGCTCGCTGCGCCGGCCGGCCGCTCGCTCCTCCGGTCGTCCGGTAAGCAAATTCCTAGGGGAAACACTGCATTGGAATGGTTTCTCTCTCTCTGTGTGCATGTTCATACTTTCACTGTGTTAGTCATTGTTTGTACTGCCGTTTTTTCGACTTTTGTATTCGTTGCGTTCGCCTGTCTGCTAAGCTCAAAACAACCGCGCCTGGCTTGACGGATAAACCAGGAGAACAGCTGAGCATATTTACGACAGTGCACTTTTACTTTCGCCCTCTGGGGGGCGCCTCGCTGGAAAATCAATCCCAGTTGCATAGTATACCTTTAAAATTAAAGTTTCCTCTGAACGCGGAGTCTAGTTGAAACGCCCGGGCTGTAATTACGGTTACTGTCACTTTAAGAGTAAAGCTGCTGGCGGAAGTGAGTCCGACACTTATATCCCTCCGCCGGCTAACTTCCGCTCCGACCAACAGTCAACACGAAGCTTCAGCCGAGGAGCTGTTAGCTTTATTTGTTCATCTCTCAGTTAAAACAAATGAATTTGTCATAATTTGGGGACAAAAGGGGAATAAAAGCAAAAATATAAAAAAGTAAACGGTTGAATTTAATTGTTGGATTAGGAGGGAGTGGTGAGGTTGTGTCACAATGGCTCCGAAGGACAACGGTGAGTCAGAAAACCTCCTGAATTCCGCTATTTTGTCGATGTTAAACTGTTTTTAAAAGGCCCCAAAGCGTCAGCACTTGTACGTATGTTGAAATTAATTTTACTGAACTCATAAGATGTTCAAATGAGTAAAACTCCCGTTTGTTTTTTTTTGTGCTGGAGCGAGGAACTTTAAAGTTAAAAAAAAATACGTTACCTAATTTTTCACTGCAGAGAAATGAATAATTCAACCTGTCAGGAACAATATAACACATTAAACATTATTAATGTAAAAATCCGAAGGCAGACGAGGTGCCAACGACTCATAGCCACCTTTAGCATCCAAATGCTCCTTTATTAAATGACTGTCAGTCAAAAACATGTTTGAGGAAGACTTTGGTTGTTTCTTCATGACTTAAATTACGCATGTTGAGTTAGACGGCCTCCCGTTTGGCCATAATACTCTGGTAAACGGAACAGGCAACAGACATCAAGGTACGCGGTCCTGAGGCGGCAGAGCAAGCCCTCGTCATCAGCCCTCCTCCACCGTGCAGGAGAGGTGCTCTTTGGAGGACTGGGGCCAAACATCTCTGCTCTCATCAGCCTAAGGGACATTGTTCTAGAAGACTTATGTGTCATGTAGATGCAACTTTTAGAGCGAGATCGTTCATTCATCCCTTCCAAACAAGTGCCCTGTTATGACCTTTGACCTGCTGAGGTCTGGAGAGACTAAGCTGGTTTTTATTGATTTCTCTGAAGAGACTAGATGTGTCTTTGTTGTAAGCAATGAAAAAGTGTTGGTAGGCAGCTGAGCAGCGGCGTCCAACAATAGGTGGGGGAGGGGGCGCGCTGCTTCTAGGCTCCAGGAAGCTGCTGAAATCGCCCGTAACTCCGGCTCCTTCTCTGGTCTCATTAGAAGGCCTTTAAACTGTGGGAAGGATATGAAGGAACTGGTTCAGACCTGGACGTGACTGCAGATCCAGTCCTGATCCTCTGTCTTAGTGGTTCCTGTGAACTCTAACGGTTTGATCAGCTTCACACTAACTCCCCCCATCTCCCCCCCCGCAGCTTTACCTCTCCATCATCATGGATTCTGAGAACGACATCCTGTCCAAGGAGTACCTCAAGATGATGACGGACATGATCGTGCTGTGCGCCACGTTGGCGCTGTCCCTCTTCTTCTGGATCGTCTCCCTCACCATGAGCGCTGTCTCTGGTAAGCCGCCTGCTTATCCTCCGTGAAATCATGTGCTCTTCTCAGAATCTGTCTGAAGCTCTTTTTGCTCCAGAACAACCGGCTTCCTCATGGAGAGGCTTTAAACATCTGCTGGTTCTTCCCTGCAGTCATTGAGAAACATAAAATCCTGTTTATGTCCCATTTAGAGAAAAAAAAAAGACTGACGTTGGAAGGACGGAGATCTTTGCTCTTTCTGACTGTTTTCGTTAACTTTACGGCATAGCAACTCGGTATTTAATGTTAGACTTAGACTTAGACTTAGACTTTCTTTATTGTCATTTTGTATACACAGAGTGCATACAGAACGAAATTTCGTTTTTCACACAGCTCAGAAAGATTGCAGTAACTCTACAGGATACTTGCAGTGAATTACAGTACAGGATAAAGTGCAGTGATCAATCGCAGTCACTTACAGGATAAATTTCAATTGACTTCCGGATAAAGTGCAGCAGTGAACAGTAGGCAGTTGAAATGTAAACACTGTAAACCAAATGTAAACAAATATGCAGTAAGGTGCAGCAGTGATTTAAAAGTAGACAGTTGCATTGTACACAGTTTTTCAGTACGTTTCCGGTTAAGGTGCAGCAGCAATTTTGCAGGATACGATACAATGTGCAAATGTGCAAATCAGCGAGTCGAGTGTGGTACACAGTCCGTTTTTATACTTCAGCAGTTCAGCAGTTCAACAGTCTGATGGCAGCAGGGAAAAAGCTTTTGCAGAACCTGGTGGACCTGCAGCGGATGCTACGGAACCTCTTTCCAGAGGGCAGCAGGGAGAATAGTCTATGGTGGGGGTGTGAGGGGTCCCTGATGATGTTACGGGCTCGAGACACACAGCGCTGCGATGAAATGTCTTTAATGGAGGGAAGAGGAGCCCCGATGATCCCTTCTGCTGTCCTCACCACTCTCCTCACGTTCTTCCAGTCGTGAGGAGAGTGTGTGTGAAATGTTGCTTTTTAAATGTCTGCAAAACATCCGTTTTAAAAAGTTAATTATTAAGACTAACATAAATTGTCCAAAGGGGGAAAAAATGGGTCAGTATTTTCTCCTGCTGATTTAGCAGGATAAACATATTGCCACATCATGATGCAGCCATCACCATGCATCACTGTGTCGTATTTAAATGGCTGGACGGCAGCTTGTTCAGCGGTTTGAAGCTGGTCGCGGTTTTACAATCATTACTTCCTACAATGATCTATTCTAGAGGAAATTACACTCAGTTCCATGTTAAATTGTATGAAGCTCCGCCCATTCACCTGCTGACCAATCAGAGCAGACTTACGGAAAATCTGCATGTTTTGTACCAACTGTATATCTGACATATATTCCACATTTTTATTTCATGTGGGCAGCGAAAGTATTCTATAATTGTTTTATTTGTTTGTACAAGAGTTTTCTACCACATTCTAATGTTTCTCTAATGTCATATAATGAAACCTTCTTTTCTTACGGCCCATCGTGGAGAAATCTGTTTTATTTTGGGGGGGGGTTTTTCATCCTAAAGCAGCTTCCAACCCCAGAGGTGATCCTCGCTGTGAAGACACGGCCTCTACGGAGGCCAGTTTTAGGATTTTGTTAGATTTCTAAGCTTGAAATTTTATTTTGTCCTGATCAGATGCGTTTGTGTGAATGTTTCCCCTCATAAATACGTAGTTGATGATGAAAAGCCGCCCTGGTTTCCACGCTGCTGCCGAGCTTCAGCTCCTTCACGGCTGTCTCTGATTGGATGTTCTTCCTCCTCTGATCCGTTTGATCTTTGCAGATTTTAATGGACCGCCTGTATTCATTTCTTTACGTCCTCTTTGCTGCTCCTTCGTATTATTTTTTATGCTCTTTCAAAGATGAGGAAGTTTAATAATTTAGGACTGGTGGTTCTGAAGTGGTTCTGATGGTAACTTTACACCTTCTTGTACTTGTTCTGGTTAAATGAACGGACCAAATCCTGTGGTGGGTTTTGTTCTGAAGGGAACCTGCAGCCGGTTTCACCATGGCGCTGGCTGTTCTCCATCCTGGTTCCCCTCACGCTGACGGGTCGAGCCCTAAAGAGACGCAGTCTGGACCGGTCCGGAGCTCTCGGAGGTGAGTTTACGGCGCCGTGTGGGAAGTATCGGCACATTTCTCTTCTCTACAAGCTGCGACGGTTTTTCTCAGGACTTTAGAGAAACATAAACATCCACAGTTGGTCATGTTTCACTCTAAAACCCGGGCCGTGTATTTGTGTTCAGCGCCCCTGAGTTGGTACCCTGTAGAACCGCGTAGAACCGCCTCTCTCTGCGGGTCTTTTAAGGTGTGTTTCTACCAGCCCATTCTTGTTTGTAAAGCAGCTCAAGTAGGGCTGGACGATAATTCAATAACAATATATATCAATCGATAGACGTGTGGCACGATAGAAAAAAATAGGGTGGATAAAACTTCGATAAAGAGTTTTCCTTCCTTCCTTTCAGCCTATCATATTAGTTGATGCTACAGTCACTACTTCCTCTCGACCAATCATAATCGCGGACCCAGGCACGCCGTCACAAAGCGCCGCCCTCTCAAACCACAACACAGAGCACGTGAATATGTCGCAGCAAGGAGCGGCGGAGGAAACGGTCCCAAAACGGGGTTTTACTAGTTCGCCAGTCTGACAGAAATAAACCAGTGATTTGTAAAATTTGCAAGGAACCGGTAAAAACAAAGTCTGGTAACGCAACTAACTTGTTTCATCACGTAAGCCGCTCACACCCGCAGCAGCGCGAGCTGTGTCAGCCCCGTGCGACTCCGCGGACACGGTGCTGTTGTCTGCAGCTGAAAACCTGGCTTCAAACAACTACTCGCCATTCTTGATCCGCGATATAAAGTTTCGGGACGCAAGTTTTTCTCTAACAGCGCTCCCTAAATTGTGCGACTAGTGCAGGGAATCAGTGCAAAATGAGCTGCAATCTGTCTTCCCACGCCACGACCTCTGACCTCAGCCCTGCATCAGCCTCTCAATTATGAAACCTGAGAAGTAACTAGTGTACTATTCCCACCTAAATAGGCTATTTTATTTATTTATTTGGTATATTTATTTTGGTCATTTTTCTGGTCACTTTAGTTTATTCTTTGTCATTATTTAACAACATAACTCAGGTCTCTTAAGTTATTTTTCTTAAAAAAAAATTCTGTTAATGTTAAAAAAGTTGGTTAAATAAAGATTTAATTGGAATTCTGTGTTTGTGTTCTTTATTAAAATTAAATCATTTAGCAATATCATAAAATGTCCAGGCAGAGCTGCACATAAAATATGGTTTTAAATATTTTCAATAATTATCGATATCGATCAATATGCATTTTTCTTTTATCGATAAGCTTTTTTTCTATATCGTCCATCCCTAAGCTCAAGTTCAATCAGACCAGACAGAGAGCCGCCGTGAACATCGGTTTTCCAGTCTGGACTTTGACTAGACCATTCTAACCCATAAATATGCTTCAGTCTAAACCAGAAATGGGCAACTTCAGTCCTCGAGGACCGGTGTCCTGCAGGTTCTGGATGTGTCCTTGCTCTGATGTCCTCTAGAGAACCTCAGCTGGGTTTATACTGAGGTTAAATTACACACAGCAGGAGGGGGGGTCAGAGTTCAGGAGGCCTGGATGCAGAGCTCAGCTCACGACCCATTTTAATGCTGCAAACGTTCAGGTTGCGACACAAACACCAATTATTAAAGATGTAGTGGTGTGCGAGAAGTTCTAAACTTTTGGATTTTAAAAAATCCTTCCAGTTGTTGTCGTCTAACCCTTCCAGGCTGGAGAAGGAGCGACTAAAACGAATCATTAAAAACTCCTAATTCATCTGACATCTGAAGCTGCAGGAAAGTTTCTATTCACAAACAGATTGCATGCTTTTATTTTGAAGGATTGCATGAGTGGATTATAATCTGAAATCTTTTTTATTTATGAAGCACGTTAAAAAGCAGTAAGAACTGCTGTAAGAACTAAACTCTGGGAAAAGGGACATAACTACTGCTGCTGCTGTTTGTGTGAAAAGGTTTTGATTTTAATGGAGGTTTCAGCAGCCGACATCTTTTGTGCCATTTTATTCCTTTGATCTGCTGAAAGTTTTAGTTTTTCCTCTTTTTTTCCCCTGAAAACTCGTCGTGGTCTCATCTGATGATCAAGCGCCACCTTGTGGCCAAAAACCAAAGCAAAAACTGGACGGTTGATAAAAATGGAGTAGAAGCCACCGAGCAGACGTCACAGGAAACAAAACGGCGCTCGCTGTGTTTCAAAAAGCTCCCACTAAATTGTGAAATTTAATTTTTTTTATATATATTGGCACAGAAAGTTCTTGTTTGTTGCTGCTGACGTCGTAGCCTCATTAAACCTGAAAAGGTCTGCAGCTCATCTGCTCTTGTGTCTCGTCAAAAACCCCAGAGGAAGATCAGCGAACCGCAGAAAGACGACGTTACGAGGCCTCAGCAGCAGCGGCTCTGTTTAAGGTTTGGTGAGATTATAGGAAAATATGACGACCTGATCTTTGTGCTGCAGCATCCATAAGAACAGAAACCCTGAAGCTCGTCACGTTTTCCTCCCGCTGGGAGTCGAGGCTGCTTCGGGGACGTGGCGTCACCTCTTTGCTCTTATTTTGTGCCTCTGAGGATTTTTTTTTTTTTTACAGGGTCAAATTATTTTTCCAGCATAAAACTACAAAGACTTTTAATAGAAACAATTATGGTAAAACCTTAAATTTACTGTGGATTGTCTGCCAGCCACACAGTTTAAGAATTTAATGTGCAAACATTGCCTCAGTAATCCCAAATCTGGTCTGTCTGGTAGTTTTTTTTTAAAGAATTACAATAAAAATTAATGTTTAAATTTGTATCTGTTGACGAGCCGTTTTGGTGACAAAGGCCCGATGAGGAGCCAAGGCGTGGCTTTCAGCCGATAAGACTAATTTATTTGTTTCTATTCAGTTATTTAATAGGATTGTTATAAGCTATAAATATGTGAGAACCACAATTTTTGTTTATTCAGTCAGTATTTAGTACAGGTGGCACAATAAACTGTTAAAATATGATGTGCCTCTTAAAATTCAGCATATTGTATAAGAAAAAAATGAATACAAGAGCAGAAAACGTTTTTTTTTTTTTTTTAACAAAATGGCCACTTATCTGTTAATCGTTAAATCGATAAGATCAGTCAACCTTAGATTAACTCAATCGATAACTTGCATCCCCAGTTCCACCTGCTAAGCATGGTGGTGGCAGCATCATGCTGTGGGGCGGGTGCATTGAAAACAGAGGACTGACTCCATATTCGTCCGCTTCTCCTCAGATCAACAAGATGTTTTAGGCAAGGATCCAAACACAGAACACAAAGATTTAAACGTTTAGTTAACGACTGTAGGGGCGGTCCTCTTCCTCCGGCCCCACAGTATGATGCTGCCACCGCCGTGCTTGGCTGTATTCGCCATCTCAAATCTCACCTCGACTCCTTTAAACGTAATTTTCTTGTTGTCCGTGTTGCTAAACAGCTCAAGCTGCGTCGCGTCTGATCATAAATCTGGACAATTTAAAAGATAAACTCAACATTTTTATTTTATGAGACGACTTGTTTGAAGAGGAATGAGAGGTGGAACAATCTCTGTATTTCAGCCTGTATGCATAACTTTGACCCTGTTTGGATTAGAGAAAACGAATAAATTCAAACTTGTTCTCCAAATTTAATTTATCCACTATGAAAGTCAAAATTAATTAAAAGCATAAAATAAATGTGTCCATGAAAACCAGAGGATGTGAAGTTATGTCAATCACAGCTGTTTTTTTTTTTTTACTCTTGATTCTCAAATTTAAAAAATAAGATACTTTTTATCCTGGAAAAGTGTTGGATGTTTATATATTTGATTTTTAATACTGACTTCATTTACAAAAAAACTTTTATTTCTGAAACCTGAAGTTCGTCGTCTCTGTGGGAAACTGTTCAACCTAAAGGACGACAGTTTTAGGCATCCAGTATTATTATTGGTGCTATGATCGGATATTTATCAATATTAGATATATTTCTCTACCCTGTAAACACCTGAAAAAAAACACCACAGGCTTCTCTGCTCCACCCACAATCCTTTGCTGCATTGCTGTCACATGGCTGCAGTGAGATGGTTACTGATAATCGACCCAGTTTTACTAATGGGTCCATCCCTAGTTTAAGAAAATAATCATTGAAAACTTGTTTATTTTTAGGGTTAAATGAATGAACTATTTTAATTTCATTAAATATAAACAAAATTAAACGGTCATCCTTCATTTTGGGTGTTTAAGGCCCAGTTTACCTTTGTTTTCGCAGCTCTGCTGGTGGGCTTCGTGTTGACCATGGCCAACCTGAGCTTCTTCTCGGCCCTGCTGGCCTTCTTCATCACCTCCAGCAGGCTGACCCGATGGGGCGCGGAGAAGAAGAAGAAGATAGACGCAGACTACAAAGAAGGTGGGAGGAGACTCAGCAGCCCGGTCGTTTCTAACCCAGAACAAATCGTGTAAAACTGCAGCTTTTCTTGCCAGGCGGCCAGAGGAACTGGGTCCAGGTGTTCTGTAACGGAGGAGTTCCCACCGAGCTGGCTCTGCTCTACATGATTGAGGTAAAGACCCAGAACCGAGCCGCGCCGCAGCAGGTTCACCGCTCCGCGTGAAGCTCACAGGCGCTGTGCTGCAGGTGGGTCCTGGTGAGATCCCCATCGACTTTGGGAAGCAGTACTCGGCCTCCTGGATGTGCCTGTCTCTGCTGGGCGCGCTGGCCTGCAGCAACGGAGACACCTGGGCGTCAGAGGTGGGGCCCGTTCTCAGCCAATCAAAGCCCAGACTCATCAGCACCTGGAAGGAAGTCCCAACAGGTGAGAAAGCAGCTCGTCTCAAACGTCTTCGTATTGCATGTTCTGGAGAGCTGCTGTCCTGCAGCTTTTAGATACGTCCCTGAATCCAACGAACGGCCCAGAACCGGACCTCTCCAGAACCTGAGGAGCTAATTCACCTCACTGAGGTGCGTCCGGTAAATGGTTTTTGGACGGTGTCTCTCAAGGACATATTATGGCATATTTACGTCTTAGAACGGCCTAGTCAAAGTCCAAACCTACATCCTCTCCGCTTGAGCTTCTCTGTGAAGAAGAATGAGCGAATATTTCACCGTTCCTGGTGTGAAGCGGCTCAATAAAAGGTGTTGAATAATGAAACCGCTCCGGATCGGTTCTGGTTTTCCTTTCTTACCTGAGAACCAGCAGGATTTGCTCCTCGTTGCCGATTCTCCGAGGAGACAAACTGCAGGCGTCCTTGTTCACTTTGGGTCAGTGGGTTCAGAGTTCAGGCCATAAATGCGCTCCTCATGAAGTAAATACTGATGCAGAACGTGAACGACGTCAGGATCGACCCCTCATGACCTAAAGTGGTGTAAAAACCTCAGATTTGAGTCCAAAAAGCCGCCAAGTCTGCTTCCTTTGACCTGAAATCAAACTGCAGCTTCTTCTCGTTTACCCAGGAACCAACGGAGGCGTCACTCCTGTGGGACTGGTGGCCAGCTTCCTCGGCGGTGCGGCGGTGGGCGGGGCTTACTTTGTCACGCAGCTCCTGACGGTTGGCGACCTGCACCTGGCCGACCCCCAGTGGCCCCTGGTGGTGTACGGCGGCGTGGCCGGGCTGCTGGGCTCCATGCTGGACTCCTTCCTGGGCGCTCACATGCAGTACTCGGGTCGGTAACGGGTTTCTTCTTCTTCTTCTTCTTGTCCTTCGGCGCTGCGTTCACCGACCCGCTCCTCTTCGCCCTCAGGCTTCGACTCGAGCATCGGGAAGGTGGTGAGCTACGAGTCGGCCACCACCCGGAGGATCTGCGGGAAGCCCATCCTGGACAACAACGCCGTGAACCTGTTCTCCTCCGTGCTCGTCGCCCTCTTCCTGCCTGGGCTGGCGTGGGGGGTGTGGCCCCGGTAGGCGTTAAGGACTGTGGTTCTGATCACAAACGCACCTGGACAGGTGAACCGTGGCTCCAGCATCGTCAGCTGTTTGAAGAGTTTAACACGTGTGGTAATAATTATGCATTCCTACAACCTGCAGAGAAACGCCTAACTGCGTTAATTCACATTTTAAAAACCACTGAAAGCTTAATAAACTTCACTGGCGACCCTTTGTAAATCTGCTTCCACTCTTTTCACTTTAAAAACATTTAAAATCGTCCAGATCTCAACTCTCACGGCAGAAATGTAACCGCCTGAGGTTAAAAAAACACAAACGTGGTTTTTAAGAGAGATGGCAGAATTGAGCTGGAAACTCCTAAGTCGGATCTTTTTCCGGTCAGTGAACACACCACGCGATGCTCTGAAGTATTTCAGACTCGTTGGGTTTGTTTAAAACCTCTGACCATGATGTTCACAGAAGAACCTGAGCGCGTCGCCTCTGATCGGATCATCTCAGTGAAGGTCGGACCTTCTGCTCCACCTGAACGCCACCAGGTCTTCATCTCATTCGTTCCTTATGTTAACGTAGCGGCGCGTCAAACACCTGGCAGCGCCTAACGGGAGCGGATAATGTCCGTAACGGCTTTCCATACATCCGGACGCTGGAACCAGACAGACACTGATTCAACTTTTTAATCATCCTTCTGCTGAGGAACAAACATGGAGATTTTAAACAAGTTCTGCTCCAACTTTTTTAGCTATTATAGATCAAATCGTAGGTTAAAGGCTAAAAGTAGAGAATAAATTCATGATTAGCATCTTAACAAGCAGATTTATCATTAAATGGTTCAGGGCCTCTGATTGATGAGGCTTTAAACACTCGTCTCCAAAGTTCAGACCCAGATTTTAGCCAATTTTTAAATTATAAACGTTTTCCTGCGAGTTGATGGCCGATATTTTTAGTTTTGAACCTGGAACCTGCAAAAACCTGAGGATGAAGGGACGGACAAAACGTTTGAGGAAGTTTATTTCCCGACTGCAGAGGAACCATGAGAGATGCTCTCTGATCGGACTTCAGTTTGAAACCGGTTCCGATATCGGACCTCAGCCACCAGTCGCTGCTTCAGAACCAGGAGGAAACACCCCGACGTACCTGCCCAGGTTTCTCCTCGTCTTCGTCAGACGCCCCGACCAGTCAGAATCAGAGCGCTGGCCCTTTAAACGCGGGGCTCGGAAAAGACTGACGCAGAGCGGCGTGTTTCCAGAGGTATCACTGTTTTTATTTCAGAGTGTCTGAGAGAAAAGGCACTAAACCAAACCAGGAGTGAGACGGAGGAGCAGGGGAGTGAAGTTTAAATCAACACCCAAACGTCACAGAAGATCAGGCGGCCGGGGAAGGATCCACAGCACAGCGGGACGTCCCCTCCCCCCAGTCGGCACAGCTAGAAGAGGGAGACCCCCGCCGTCCCGCCTCCTGCAGGACGGCAGAAGAGGACAAACCCTCAGCGACAGAAACGACTCGACAAGAGCTTCATCTCTGAACAATAACTGACTGATTATTGTCTCCGCGGCTGAGTCCAGGCCTCGTTCTGCAGGGTCACACCATGCAGCGGGGGACGGTTTCAGGCCAAATATACCAGAGGAGTCATTTTACAACAAAAATATACAACAGAACAAAAATAACACTTTCATTTGCAACAAGTTCAGTTTTTTTTCTTCCCCTAAAGAACCATTTAGCAGGTCTGGATGCTGTTTTAGGAGTAATTTCTCATTAGAAGTTCATTTACGTCACGATCTGAGAGGGAAATAAAAACACTTCTGGGAACAAATGACTCGATGTTTCAAGGCAGATTTTTTTAAAACCGAAAAATGTCTAAAAATAAAAAAAATAATTTTTCAAATCCTGAAAATAAAACATTATCTCAGAACATTTTGAATAGAAATTTGCCCAGATATAAATTACACTTGGTATTTGAATAATTTAAAAAATATTTTTGACAGCAAATGTACATTTAAATTTTATTTTATTTTTCAGAAACTCCAGATTAACTTGGAATATTTCAAAAGTAATTTATGAAAATAAATTACTTGTTTAAAGGTTAAACTCCAAAATAAATTGAAGTTAAAAATCTGAAAGAGAAAAAAAACACATTTATATTTATAAATTAAATTATAAATTAGATTTTTGCTAAAAATGTCTTTAGGTAAAAGAAAAAGCTTCAGTTTTAGGGGAATGAGGGAAATTAACGGCCTATTATAATTCACATGCTAAATAAATTAATTACTCAGAATAAGGATTTAGCTTTATTATATTTTAGCAATAGAAAAAGTTTTCTGATATTAAATTTGAACTTTTCTGTCAAAATCTAATTTGTTTATATTAAACTTGAAGCTAAATGTTTTTTTTTACTATTATTAAGATACAAAAATGAAGAAATTTTAGAAGAATCGACTTTGGGGGAAAACGGTCGTTTAGAAATAAAAGCTGCAGAGTTTTGATTAGGCAAATATTGCAAATTAGATTTTTTGTCTCAGAATTCTAATAATTATAATTTGGGCCGATTTTCTCTTCCATAAAAAGATGAAACTTTGGTCTTAAAATCTGTAAAGTCACTGAAACACGACGAGCTTCATGAATTTCCCCTTAAATGTTTTATTTTGTAGTGTTTTTTAGGCTCTTAGCTTATCGCTCGGCGTTTGGAGCCAAGTCCAAACGGACTCCTGGATCATTTAGTGTCGTCTAAGTTAAATTCTTCTTACTGTCACATAATGGAGCTCAGAAAATGAAAACACACCAGAACCTAAAGCACGGTCCAGAACCTCAACGACAAACCAAAGCCCCGGGCTTTCAGTCCAGTCCGTCCGGTTCCCGTGAACCAACACAGTTTTTCCTTCACACACTCAGAACCGCTCCGGCACCGGACCAGAACCAGGCGGCGCTCGGACTCGCTGTGACTGCAGGGCCTGGCCGCGGGTCCGCTCACAGCTGGTCCTTGTAGTACCCGAGCTTGGCGAAGGACATTTCCCTGCGCAGCTGCATCACCTCCCAGAACATCTGCTCGGCTGCCAACACACAGAACATTTGGACGGGTTTATCTTAGCGCCGCTCTGCTGTCGGTTCCGACTGGAAGAACTCTTCCTCTAATAAAGCACAGCACTAACGGGTCGAACGCCGAGTCCAGAAACAAGAAATATCAGCATTTAGGAATTTTGCTTTTCAAGGTGATTGTTTTCTGAAAGGTTAAACTTTATTTTAAGTGCCGGGTTCTAATTTACAGAACCTTACAGAACTGTTTCACATTTTCCATTAATGGATTTTATGTGGACGGACCAACGCTAACCGGTGCAGAACCAAACCATGAAACCTGGTTTACACAAAATAATAAAAAACCTCCTGAATCTGTATCAAACTAACGTCCAGTCGGGCTGGACGGGGAACACCTGAACATTAGTTTGAGTCTTTCCTGGTGGCTTTAGGCCCGGACTTTGACTAGGCCATCTTTGACCCAAACCGTCCCATAATGCCTCTGGCGGCATGTTCAGGGCAGTCGTCCTGCTGGGAGGTGAGCCTCCAGCCCAGTCTCAGGTCCACTGACAGGTTTATTGTCCTGGATCCAGCTTCCCTCAGCATCATGCTGCCACCGCCATGTTTCTCTCTACGTTATCACGTGTTCTGATGTTCTCTAGATCTCGGAGAAGCAAACTGAGAAGCAGCTCAGCCGTGGCGGCTACAGTCCAGGGTCCGACTCCTGGCTCCAGGCTATACACTAAACGTTCTTTTCTCTCCCTGCAGCTAATAATGAATAAAAGCCACAAAACAACAGAACAACCCAAAGTTTGATTTGGTTTCATCTGAGCGGAGTAGCTTCTTTCATAAATGGATGAATGATGGCTTTCCTTTTGCCTCGCCCATAAAGGTGGTCTCCGTTTTTATGAAACGGGGCTGAACACTAAGACAGAAAACTATAGATTTGTTTTTTTGTTTTTTTTATAATAACCAGGTTTCATTTTCCTCCATCCTGCACCGCCTTGTGCTGGCCTGACCCATGAAACCCGCTGAGAGGCGTCGGGTTTGGTCTCTTACCGTCCTGCTGTTTGACCAGCCCTTGATGGATGTAGCGAATGTAGGTGAAGAAATTACACACAGCCGTGATCTGAAGGGAAAACAGAGAAAATCACGATAAAACGTTGCTGCAGAGAGATTATTGATCACAAAGAGCTGAAAAAGCAACTCTCACTGCTTTTTGTGACAAATTATCAGAAACTCCCAGATTCTTAAGGCTTCCGCTGAACTATGTGCCACCGGTGCAGAGCTTGAGCGCATCTAAAGGTAATTATATCATAATTATATCATGAAAAAAGTCTTTTACTTCACTTGTTCAATGAAATAAAACAGCTTTTCATCGTTATTCTGATTTACTGAGCTCCATCTGTACAAAGATGGACAACAAGACGGGTGGAAAATGATGTTTTCAGAGGCATGCAGGAAAACGTCCAGATTAGATTTAAACTTAACTGAAAATCTCATTTTTAAGTTCAGGTAAACGTCTCTGATGAAACAAAGACAGGATTTCAAAAGTCGAACATTAAAGCTGGAAAATGTAAGATAAAAACATTTTGTTGTTCCTTTTTATTTTTTATTTTAGGTGAAACCTAAGTTCAACAATATAGAACAAAACACATGCAGAGGATTATTAAAACAAAGAAGGTACCGGTGAATGTGAAGATTAGGTGAAAAATCAAATAATTACTCCATACTTTTAATTATCAATGTGTGAAACTTTAAGAAATAATTAGAATGTAATGCTGGGATCTGCCCGGTTTCAGGAAAAATAGTGTAAATAATATTTTAAAAAATCCCAAATCCTGAACTTATCTAACAGAGGTTTAGTTTAGGTGCAGTGTTATGCGTGACGTAGTTCTGGTTCCGCCCTGCAGGTGGCGTCTGTACTCACTCTGTATCTGCAGAAAGGAGAGACGTAGTAATAGTTGGACGAGTCTCCGAACTTGATTCTGTGCTTACAGGTTTTGGTCTGACCGCTCAGCGCGCATTTTCTGCCAGAGAGAAGAAAAGTTTTCACGTTTTCTTCCTGTTCGCTTCAACCGGGAGGAGGAAAGGAATCAATCTGCAAACCAAAACCAACGGAACAAAAGCCCAGAAAAGCTTTGAGGAGAGAGGAGGGACAGAAGGAGGCGAGGTTGGTTCTGATCGCTGGGAGGAACCTGAAGGAACAAGTTAGAGGAGTCAGGCGGGTTACACAGTTCTGACGGGAGGCAGTCGGACTTACGTGTCGAGCCCGGCGCTTCGCCCGCTAGAGGAGGAATTAAGGGAAGATGGAGACGTGACGATGGAGTGAAAGCTGGATGAAGGGGGGCGGGGGGGAGAGAGACGGAGTGTGTTTGTTCTCACTTTGGTCCGCCGCACTCCACCGCCGACGCTTTGACCACCGGCAGCGGCTGGAAACCCACAGGCTCCACGCTGAGAGTGTTCTGCTCCACGGCTTCCAGGATGGCCGAACCCAGCTGGAGGACGACAGCAGAGAGACCCAGACTGAGACCGCGGTTCTGACCGGGACCGGAGGTCCAGATGGGGAATCAGAACAAATCTATTCTCATTAACGCTCGTCGGTAATAAAGCACAGAATGTTCTGAAAAGCCTGAAGCTCTTCCAGTTTGATGTGAAATCGGGTCGGACTGGCCTCAGGGATTCTGCTTCAGCATAAACAGAACCTGTCCGACAACATGAAGAAGGACCCAGAACATCATGTGCCAATGGGACAGCTCTAAGACCAGAACCACTGCTGACCCAACAGAACACATTCTGTGAAGCGACGAGACAAAAAGCAGAACTTTACAGAAGTTACATCTGACCTGAAGCTAAGAGCATTTCACACAGAGTCAAACATGCGTGATGGTCTGCAGCTGCTTCAGTACCTATTGGACCTGCAAGGTGGACGGAACCACAGATTCTGTTCTCTACCAAATAAAACCCAGACAGAGAGGGTCGGCCCATTGCTTTGTGACCCTGACGCAGGAGCTGGGGGTCGACGGTCCAATCAGAGATGGACGTTGTTTTAGAGCCGACTTGCTGGTCCTGCCGGGCCTAAACCTAAACAGAAATCACTCCAGAGGCAGGTTCTGGTTCTGGTTCTGGTTCTGGGCACCTCGCTCTTGTTGAAGGTGAGGCAGGGGTAGATGTCCTCCTGGTAGACTCGCTCCAGGAAGCTGCAGGTCCGGTCGAGCGTCGGCGCCTCCCTCCACGCTTTGAAGTCGCTGAACAGCTGAGCGTCGACCTTTAGGGCCGGTGGACACAGAGCAGCTCATCAACACACATCTTTATCTTTTCTTCTTTTTTTTGGTAAAGCTGCCGTCTGAGGCGTGCGACCCACCTCCCGGCACTCCCTGACGATGGGCTGCGTGGCCGCCGGGTCAGGCTGCGTCCCCAGCATGGCGGACGAGGTGCTCTTGTTGCGGCTGTGGCCCTTCTTGAAGGGAGCCTTGGCGCCGCCTGCAGACGGCAGCTCAGCCACGGGGGAGGTGGGGGAGGACAGCACCAGCGTCTTCAGGGCCTGGACCTCCGCCTGGAGGACGTCGATCTGAGGGAGACAGCGGGGACGTTCCCTTTAGTACAGAATCAGCGCACAGGAGGTTAAATATTTACATACACCTGCACTGTCTGAAAGTCTCTGCACCCCATCAACACGCTCAGCATCATTCAGGTCGGACCTTTGACCGCCCTGCTTGGCAGAACCGGCTGAGTCCATTTAAACCGGCACAGGCCCGGCAATTTAAAGCGGCAACGTGTAACTTTTAGCCACTAGGGGGCACTAGACCTGTAAGCTTCCGGTTTAGCGCCCCCTGAAGGCCACCGGCGGCACTGCGCTGTCCCAAAGTTAGCCTGCCTCCATGTTTTGGAATCTGATAGACGCATTTAGACAGATTGAGACGTTGTGGAGTCTCTTGTAAAGACGAGGCCACATTTACCCCTCTAGGTGTGTCTGACTGCTGTAACCTAGACTCGGTTATGGGATCTAGAGCGATTCAGAGACGGATCCGACCCTCTCAAGTTACACAGCGATATTTTTTGAGAAGGGCAGCCCGCATGGAGCATCGATATGCGGCAAGTGCTGCATATTGACCTGAAAAGTTATTTAATATACCTTAAATTAAGCTAAAACTTGGGTCAAAACTTACACGGTGCGGCTTTAAATATCCCAGTTCTACCCATTCTGCCTAAACGAGTCCCAATGTTGCCAGAAGCTTTTTGAAGGCTACAGGAAGGGCGAGATTGAGTTGGACACGAAACGTTTAAACAAATTAAAGTAAACCTTGACGCTGTGGGGAATCGAGTTAATGATCCACGATAGATCTTGAGCACCTGATGTTTGTAAAAATGACAGAAATGTTTCAAAGCTCACAATTTATGAGCTTTAAGTTGATTATGAGTGGATGGAAACATATTTTTATATGGATGATAAAACAATGAAACTATCTGTAAATGTAGAATTTACTGGATATTTTACCGAGAGACCAGGGCGGATCTATTTGCGCTCAGATTAGAGTTAAAATCTGGACAAATCTCCAGACGGGGCTGAACGTCTTCATTATTTTAACTCGTGAACTCAGAGGACAGGAATCCCACGCTGTGAGAGCATCACCTTGCCCAGAGCTTCCCACAGCTGTTTCTCGGCGTTCGCCTGCTTCACGTTTGCTTCTCTCACCATCTTGTGGGCCTCCTGGAAAACACAAACAGCAACAGGTTGTTTCACAAGCGCGCTGCAAGCAGGAGGAGCCGCAACTACAAGAGAATGATGAGAAAGGCTCAGGCCGGCGCAGAGAACCACACAAACACGGAGTCCCAACACCACGTGAGAGGAGGAGGAAGGTTAAAGGTCAGCCTGATACATGAGCGGAGAGCAACAAAAGCAACCCTCTGTCTGACTGAGGAGAAGAGGAAGAGGAGGAGGAGAGATGAAGGAGAGGTGGACCGACCTGGAAGAGACTGGCGGTGAGCTCCTCCAGCTCCTGGCCGAGCTGGTCTCTGACTTTAGACAACCTCTCACACTCCTCATCCTTCAACAGCAGCTCCTTGCACACAAACACACACCGACGGCACACCGACAGAAAACAACAGAAAAAACAAACAAAACACGTGAATGCGTGGCGCTGAAAAAGAAGTGCATGGCAAAAAACAAAAAAAAACACAAATGGAGGTGAAATGAAGACTGAACCTTAATGCTAACAACAAATATGGAACAAAGGAAATTAAATATGGCGGCTGATGTGTCATCAAGCTCATGGGAACTACGGCGGTGCTGCACACACACACACGCACGCACACACACACACACACACACACACACACAGACCTTTTCACGTTTCGCCAGCAGCAGCTCGTCCTGCGTCACTTTATCGTGATTTTAGGAGACGGGCCAACACAGAGATGTGGATTAGTATTCAGAACCATCTTTCTCTGCAGGTCCAGCTCGGCGCCGTTCGAACCTGAACGATTCCCGATTCCAAATCTTTTAATGAAGCAGAGTCAAAAACTACCTGCTACCTCCTGGTCCAATAGATGAGCTCCTCCCAGCAGTCGTTGCACCGTTTCTAATACAGACAATTTATTTGACTACATATTTAATTGACACTGTTGCTGCTGAGAGAGACGCAGCCTTTCGGTTCTTCCTGGGTGAAATAGTCCGAACTCCTCTATGAACTTTATTTATGAAAACACTTTTTGGCAACATATCCAGTGTCTGCAGATAATCATAGCGTAAGTGACACATTTCACTGCTTTATTACCCCATTCTGACTGCAGCGCGGTTTAAGCAGGACGTCAGAGACCCCCCAGCGCCGCTGCCTGCGCCGCAGATCCCATCAACTAGACGTGGAGGTGGTGTTTGAATTTGTTGAAATGATGGGTCTCGTTACTTCGTCCGTCGTCAAATGAAACCCACCAACCTGAACTAAAACTGGAATAAGATAAACGTTGAATAAAGTTACGGCCAAAATCATTGACGACCCAGGCAGATCTGGACTGAAGGTGGTTTTGGTTCCATCAAGAAGCCGGTGGGAAGGGAGGCAGGATCTGCCAAATGTGCGCTCCCGGTGCAGAGGAAACGTTCTGCTGGGACGCGATGGCGTTATTTTGGTGCCTTTGACTTGAGCGCGCAGTGAGACAGGAAGTCAGCGTGTAAACATCACACACGCGCTCATCTCTGATAAACTCCTCTCCACCTTCTGTCCACGCGCTCAGCTCCATGTCGCGTGTGCGACCTCCTTCCACGCTCAACACCAAACTGTTTGTTTTTCTTTTTTTTTTCCCCTTTCAATCCCACCGTTATGTTTAGTCATTTCTGCCAAAAGCTGCAGCATTTTGATTTAATCCATCCGAATGCAGTATTCAAACAGTCTGTGATTGGCTGGTGGAGTGGACAGTTTTTGGAGTCGTGAGCGCAGACACAGAACCGAGTGCGAGGAAGGTGGGCTGAGAAGAGTTTTTCAGAGTTAAGCACGTGTGATGTTTAAACGCTGACTTCCTGTCTCACTGGCCGCTCGGATTGGTTCCTGCGCGCTCAAGTCAAAGGAATAAAAATAACGCCACAGGACACCTACCTTAGCACAACACCGGCGCAGTGCATCGGCGACTCTGGAGGCGTTTAAATCGTGCCTCCTTTGCATGATGGAATCAAACGTCACAGAGCCAACTTGTCGTTATTTCAAGCTTCACCACACTTTCCATCAACGCCACACACACTCCCTGCAGATTCTTCTTCGTTGGTGTTTGGCAGCTGCTTCCTCCGGTCGGCGGCCCAGGTATCGAAACTAGGAGACGTAACTTTAACATTTTAACGATTCCGTGAGAATCGGGATGCTGGTCCCGGTTAACATGGATTCTCGACGCCCAGCGCGAGCCGCAGGGCTGCTGAGGTTGTTCTCCATCACCTTTGAATGTCTACAGACGGAAATCAGCATCTAGGCCAGGAAGGTCACCTTTGGCCTCATCTGGTCTCTAATGTTCTCCAACCAACCTCTGAGGACAGCTGGGTTCATGCAGAGGTGAATTTACACACAGTTTACCCATTATGTGAGTTTAAAGGAGAAGTCCGGTCAAAATCAGAATTAAAACTGCTGAAAGTACTTTAAATATAAAATTATTACATACTGTTCAATAAATGATAAGCTTTTTTAATTAAGAGTAATTTTCATTTGAAGGTCCTTTTATGGGGGCAGCCATCTTGGTGAAGAACAGTACTGCCACCTCCCAGTTTGTGACGTAACGGTGCGGTATCGGCTGTAGAGCAAGTCCCCATGCCCTATCTGTCCCCTTGTAAATAAATACCCGTTTTCATGCCAAACTATTTTTTAACCTCTTAAACAAAGATAGACGTGGTATTAAGCATTTAAATTTAAAGTAATACTAATTTTACATTTAGTATTAGAAACATAAAAAGACAACAAATGAGCATTAAAGTATGGTTTATGGGTTGGGTTCTGCAATGTTAAAAGATGAGTATAAAATCATCTTTAGAACCAATCTCTGCTCAAAATGGTGATCTGCACCGCCTAATCTACTTTCAGCAGTTATCATCAGTTATTGCACCGTAAGCTGCAGCGCGTTATGAGGCGGAGGGATATTTCAGCGTCACTTAGTTTAGACCCCAAACAATCGACTTCACTTTCAGAAACAAGCCCAAAAAAAACTGCAACCCCACAACTCATGAAATTTACAAGTGACTTTAGAAAAAATAAGACCAAAGTTGCATAAAATAAGTGGGCTTCACAACAGTGAGCATGCTTTCTAAGTGTGTCGTATCCCTCCGCCGCTCTGGTCGGTACAGAAATGTTCCGGCAAATTCTACATTATAAAAAAGAAAAACCTACCAAAAATCCTCGCTCTCATGTCATCTTGAAGACATTCTTCTTCCAAATGTTGGCTGCATATGACGTTTCTCTCTGGCCAGAAGCACGATGGAAAATCCTCCCTCTTCAAGTAGGTAATCCAACAAAACAGCCCATGGTGGTCATGAATCGGAAAGGTGAAAAAAACTGTTTTTTTCACTTTTACCCGATGTATTGTTACATCCAACTGCCATGCACGTGAGCATTGTTGCTTTAACAATAGCTCCCGCGAATTTCAATGGTGAAGTCCTCTGGAAATCCGAAAAAATTGTTGATGATCGCAGCTGTGTACAACGGCTCCTGTTGACTTTGCTTGGAAAGTGCAGAGAAATGCTGTCGGCTCTCCGCTTTTCCCCGTCACAGGATGTGATGTCAGGTGGCCATTACTGCCCATATTTGGGCAGTAATGGCCACCCCCAGACACAGTGATCCAGACGACAATTTATGTTTTTATTTTCTTATTGATTAAAGCTAAATTCATTAAATAACCACGAGCGTATTAGTTTTAGTTATAGCTAATGATCCCCTGATTTTTCCTTGTTGACCGGACTTTTCCTTTAAGGCATCGTTTTCTTTCCTCTTCACCACGACGCTCTACTTTGTGTTGATGCTGATTTATTACAGCGAGGTTTGTGGTTGTGACGGGACATAATGTGACCACGAAGCCACACTGACGGGGGTCTGGCGCTCTTTGGTGGGAAACCTGTGAATTAAAGTGTTATTGAGGGAATAAATGTGTGTTTGTGTGTGTCGTACCCGCTGAGCCTTCGCCAGCTCCTCTTTCAGCCTCTCGTATCCTTTCTCTCGGACCTCCATCACCGACGGGCTGCGCAGCCGCGACAGGCTCTCGCTCAGCGCGGCGCACTCGTCCCCGTCCTCTGCGGACAGGAAGCCGGCCTCGGCCGCCTCCGCCTCCAGGCCCGGCACGCTGCGGGCGAGGAAAACGACAGCGGGAGACGGTGAGTGACCAGAGCGCCGCGGCCCGACAGCGGCGGTCGCTTCCGGCTGCTACCTTCCATTGTGGTTGTGCCGCGGCGTGGAGTAGACCGGCTGCGTGGGGAGCTGGTCGGCACGCAGCGACTTGGGGAGGCCTGCAGGAGGCGCCCCCAGCGAGTGGGTGCGGTACAGGGAGGTGGGCGGGGCGCTGTGGCGGGCGGGAGGGCGCTGCTCGGTCTGGTTCTGCAGAACAGAATACGATCAGGTCCGGTCCAGAGACACGTAAGGCGACGATGACCTAGAACTCTTTAACTCAAGCTACCATGAAGCTCCGCCTACCTGTAGGTCAGGTGTGGTGGGGGAGGCCAGGTTGACCTCGTGGAAGCCCTCGAGCGTCTCGGCGTTGCTCTGACCGCCGCTGCAGGCCATAGCAGCTGCTCTCAGACATCATCCGCTCTGCAGACAGCAGACATGCGTTACACCGGGCCGCGGTTTGGTTATCGGACATTTTCTGCTTTACGAGCGCGTTCAGTCGCCATTTAATCGGCTTTTACTTGGCGAGAGAACCGAAATTCATTAAATAAAGACTTTCAGAAAGCCCCCAGAACAAAAGATCCGGGTCACGTTAAAAGGTTACAGAGGAGTTTCCTACTTTGTCTTCTGGGACCTGAGCCTCTGAGCAGGACGGGTTTTAGAAAGATTGAATCCGGTTTGGACCTGAAAATGCTGGGAATTAATTTGTGATCATTTCATATTTTAGTTCTCATGTGATGAATTCACTGCGGAGATGTCGACCCTGGTCCGGCTTTAGATTTTACTCAGAGACTCTCCCAGAACCAGAAAGAACTTGCAGGATGTTAAACCCAGTTGTTGAAAAGCTTGTGATTGGAGCAAAGTTTAGAGGAATTAACAAAGATGGAAGCGTGTCTGTCTGTGGTTCTGGTACCATAGTTCAGCTGTAGCTGCAGAGGCCAGCAGACTCTGGTTCCAGGTGAGCAGAAACGGTCCTTCACCTGAAAGAGACACAGAGGCCAGCGGTAACTGCAGGTCTGACCCGATCTCACGGATCAGAATATGAAATAATACAACAAAAAAATTCCTAAATCCTTCTGAAGTGGCAGAAAAGCCTCCGGCTCGTCTCTCCTAAGCTTTTAAAACCTGGAGCGCCGACATTAGGTGGTCGTCCATCAAAGCTCGGCTCATTATGTATGCGGCGAGTCGTCCTGACCTGATGGACGACGGGGGAACAGAACCCGGACAGAGATGGGGGCGACTTCGTGTTTGATTAGAAAAAGCAACGAAGGAGCAGGAAGGAGACGATACCTCCACCGTTCAACCCACATCTCCAACTCGAGGTCCGGTCCCTGAAGGCCACAGGCAGGATGGGGTCCAGCAGTTTAAACCCGGGATGATTTTAACCGACCCAAACCAGGGAGAACCGGGAGCCGCCCCGACTGAGACCTTCCTCAGCATCATGTGAGAAATTAAACTTCAGACCATAAGCAGGTTTTCAAGGAGCTCGTTGAGGGTCCTGCTAGTTTTAAGTTTATGAAGGTCAAGTTTATCTCTGTAAATCCTGAGTCTGCTCGTCCAACAGCGCATCCATTGTGGCTCAGGAAGTCACGAGGCAGAGGAACTATTGGAGGGAATGTTTGGGGATCTGAGAGGAAAACAGGAGCCGGTCTCCTCCGTCCTGCTTCCAAACGTATCTGTGCGGCACATTTCACGCTTCACACGATTAAAACGTAGGAAAATATGAGCAAGCTGGGATGAAACGTAGAACAACGGAAACTAAATAAAACATGGGGAAATGGAAACTAAAAGCAAATATTAAAAACGGTTGAAACAGTTTCACTACAAGAGTCAAATAAATGTGTTTTTAATCTTGATTCAAAACAACTTTCAGCACGTTTATAGTTTATAATTAAACCCGTTTCCCTCCGAGCGTCAAACTCTAGCAGGACGTGGAAACAGGCGTGACGACAGACCGGCGGTCCGCCACACCGGTCCCACCTGACGGACCTGGTGCTGGGCGAGGCCCGGTATGCAAACACCAAGGTAAGGGAGTGTCAGCAGGAGCCGTCGTTAGGACCGAAGTTAGGGTCAGAATCAGTGAGGCGGGAACGACCTGAGGTCAAGGAGAGGCTCAAAGATGGCCGCCACTTTGAAATAAAAGAAAGTTATAAGTGTTTCTAAGCAAAACTATGTTTGGATGTCATAATCTGGAACGGAATATTTAATAAATACTTCTACGTTATTCTGATTGTAATTTATTTACATTGTTATGCGATCACTTCTCCCTGCAGGTAATGTCACTACAAAGATAAAAACAAATAAGATTTTATTAGCTACACTATATTGCAAAAAGGGAACTAAAAATAAGTTACATTTACCTCAAATGAGTGTATTTGTCCTTGATTTGAGCAGATAAATAAGATAAACTGCCAGTGGAATGAGTATTTTTACCCCTAAAATAAGATAATTAGATAAACTTGCAATTTTATTTGTGTAATAATCCTGTTAAATAAGCGACTACAGCTGTGTAGTTATCTCACTACCTCACTGTTGTTCTTTACCTGGTACCACTTAATGTACGTCAATCCATTTGTATATAAGTCACCTGAGTACATAAGTTATCCTAAATCTCTGCTTTATTTCCTTTGTACTTTTATTTTATTTTTTGATATACTGTATATATGTAGACACACTCTATATACCTTATGCACCTTTTCCTTATTTTTGGCACCTTCTTTTGTTTATTAAGCCGATGAGTGACAAGTGAATTTCTCCACTGTGAGATCAATTAAGCCTATCTTATCTTATCTCATCTTAAACTGCACTTCAACTAAGGTGATGGAGATGAGTTGTTCCTATTTAAAGTGTTATAATCTTATTTATCTGCTCAAATCAAGGACAAATACACTCGTTTCAAGAAAATATAATTTATTTGGAGTTCCCTTTTTGCAGTAATTAGAAAGGATCTAATAGATTGCTGGGTTGGGCCCGTTAAAAATCTAATAAAACGTTGAATTTTGAAGACAATCAACGGCTTCCTGCAGGGTTAAAGTCGTCCTTAAGCAGCTCTGAGATGCCAAAGAGACGTTCAGGGACACGTCCACTCCCAGGACAGACAGCTCCCCAGGTGAAACAACACCTGGCTCAAACCGACCAGCGGCTGATCTCCTTTCGGCCCGTCTCCATGGAGAGCGGTCCTGGAGAGTCTGCGGTAACCCGACACGGCGAGGAACGCTGAGCGCAGATCCGGTTACTCCAGCAGACCCGGCGCAGACTCTCTCTCCCCCTGTCTCTCGTCCTCGCCGTTCTCCCCGACTCAGAACGCCCACAGCTCCGCATCGCAGTGCTTCTTCCTTCCCTGGCGCCGCCATGGCCATCGCTGCTCTCAGCTGCACCATTTATTGCTCCAGTTCTGTGAAAACCACGACGGTCCGAACTAGATCGGGTCACATTTAAGCTCCTGGACACACGTGACGACGACTGAGACCGTTGTGACGCTGCCGCCTTGGCGTGGGGACGGTGCGTTCAGGGTGACATGTTAACCCTTAGTCCCTTGTTACCAGAGGGCTTGTGGGAAACCGACTCCTTTGTGGCTTCCTTCTCCCGCTCTTCAATAAGTGGAGCGCACAAACATCCATCCTGTCAGCAGGTTCTCCCACCCGAGCTGTGGATCTCTGCAGCTCCTCCAGAGCTACCATGGTGCTCCTCCTGCTTCTCTGATTAAAGCTCTCCTGTCAGTCCAGGTGCACGTCCATGTCCTGGTGGGTCTGCAGGAGGTCCATCCTCTCTCCAGGTCCAGATGATGATCAGACCTCTGGGATGTTGCTGTAGAACCTGATCCTGCTTTAGACCGGACCAGAACCTTCTCCCTGACCCGTTTTCTGGGTTCCTTGGACTTCACAACGCTTTGCTCAATGTTCTCTAAATAAAAAAAAAAACAATCTAGACAAAATGCAGTCCAGATAAATAAAGGGCTCTGAGGTTTTCACTTTGGCCTTTGCAGGTTAAGGATCTCAGCTTAATCCAGCCTCTGGGGGGTCTTCTGGTTCTGGTGGGTTCACCGGCACCGGCCGATCCCCAGCTCTGCGCACAAGCCAACCTCATCCAGGTGCGGTCTGACTCAAGCTCCTGCGGCTGAAAGCCCGCAGACAGGTGTCGTTCACCTGCCGCATCTCACCTGCTTCGGGGAGCAGAGTTAGCACGGCGGCTAACAGCTGCTAGCAGCGAAGCGCCGAAGTCAGCGTCTGGTTCGGAGCGCCAGGGGAAAAAAGGCCATTTCACCTTTTAAAAACAGCTTCAAAATCCAAATAAAACAACTAAACTGATCAAAATTGACCCATTATAAAGATTAAAACACAGACTTTGACATCTCAGACATTCTTTAATGCGTTATGGCGCCAACGTAGGACCTAATCAGTGTTTTCATAACTACGACAAAGTCATGCATTTAAAAGAATATTTGAATAATCGATCCTGCATTTGATCTGTGTAATATTATTAGATTAGATCTAAATTACATAAAGGAAAAGTATTAAACTGCCTTTAACTACGATGCTACTAATCATATGCTAACTTCGGCGTCGCTGCGAGCTAACCGGCTACTAACGGCTGATGCTACAGAGCTAACCGCCGCTACGTGACGCCAAACATGCATCAATCATGCATGGGAGCGGACTCCGTCCATGGCGGACACCCCAGCACAATTACTAAATAGCTTTTAGTTCACTTTATAGGGCGGTGAGCTGGAAAGCTAGACGCTGCTGTCCGATAATGGGCGCATTTAGCGTATTAATCCATCGGGCGAGCTAGCGGGCTGCGTCGCCGTGTTCAACCGGGTAACAACGTAACAGCGCCGGTAACCGTTAAAGACAGCCGGAGACTCACCGTGGGGATGACAGCCGAGTCGGTGGGTCTGCCTCCCGGTAACCTACCGGACGGAACGACCCGACAAAACAAACAAACAAACGCCGGAGCGGCTGTTGACGCAGAGCCTGACAGGAGATGCGTTTGAGGACGGCTGGGAAAACAGACGAGCGACACTCGCCTGGCAGAGTGATTGGACTTTACTGCACTCCTGTGTTGAGTGTTATAAGAGGTTTAATCGTTATTTGGAGTTCCACTTTTATTTATTACTAAAGCAAATAGAAATACATAGCATTAAAATATACTAATCTTAATTTGTTGTTTATAAAAAATATCAATTTCACTAATGGAAATGTATGTAATTATTAGATAATTTAATAAATTTTCCTTGTTGCATGCAGTAGGCGATTGCATGGTTTTAATATACTTTCCAATTTCAATACATGAACTAGTTATTGAATCATTTAAATAATTAACAATGTACACATTTTAATATTTATTTTATTATAACAGGAAATCGTTTACTTGTTGATTTATTTATATGTGAACTACATCATTAATAACATTATGATAATACTTTCCCCTTAAATAATCCATTATTTAAATCAGGGCTTGGTTGAGGAGATATCAACTTAAATATTAAGATTTCTTTCTCTTCCCAAACGCCAGCATGAGGAGTTCTCGCAATAATCATGCTGGAAATATAAAAATATAGAGTGCTATTATTATTATTGTTGTTGTTGTTGTTGTGCCAAATGTCTAATTGTAGTTATTGTTTTGTTAATTGTTTTTCTCCAGCAGAGATCTTGTTTCAATTTTATCAACCAGCAGAGGGCGCCTAAGTTCTAAGTATTTTTTATTCAACAGGCAAGTAAGACCTGACAGGTTTCCATTCATTCATTCATTCATTCATTCATTCATTCATTCATTCATTCATTCCTTTGAGAACCATACAGCAAAGTGTGGTAAATACAACTGCAGATGTGTGCAACTATTAAAATCAGGAAGTCTAAATAAGACATAACTAAATATAGGGAAATCTAATGTATTTCATAGATGACAAGGCAAATTTATTTACAATAAACTAAATTAAGTTAAATTATAATGAATTATTGGGTCAGATCAAGTAAGTTCAAGGCATACACAATGTAAAATAGTTTATTTGCTGAAGCCATTGCTGTAAGCTTCAGGGATTTGTGATGTGAATAAAACATTTAATAAAATTAGTAAAGTTGGATTAATAAGTGTTTGTATCAAAGAATACAGTCTTATCATTATCCATATTTATGCTCACTAATTATGTATAAAGCCAAAAATAATGTTTTTTTTTTTAAAATAAAGATTTGTTTGTTGGCTTTTGAAGGATTCACTTTATTTGTAAAGCCTAGAACAGACACAGGATATTATTTTCCCATCGGCCAGCAGAGCACTGCAAACACAAACTCTTGCCAAGTCCATATCAGATTTTATTGTATAAAAAAGAAACACCTTCACTTAAGTAATGCCTCCATCCATTTTCTATATCTGCTTATCCTTGCAGGGTCACTGAGGGTTTAGCATCTACCTCCAGGGTTAATTGGGCGTGACGCAGGTTAACCACGGGACAGGTGTCCGGTCCATGTCCTCACTCACGTAACAGCAATTTAGAGAGACTAATTAACCTTACAGTCACTGTTTTGGACTGTGGGAGGAAGTCGGAGTACCCAGAGAGAACTCATGCATGCACAGGGGGAAAATTCAAACTCAATACAGAAAACCCCCAGGCTGGGATTCAAACCCAGGACCTTCTTGGTACAAAGCAATAGTGTGTTAGCTCTCAGTGATAAACTAGAGCAACTAAATAAAAATTCGCTCTGCAACAGTTTCTTTTTATCCTCCCACTTCTATATTAGTTTGCAATTGAGCTGTTTTAAATGTTAAATTTTACTTCTATTATATGTTAGTTTTGTTATAGTTTTAAGTGCTTTATTTCTTATTTCAGAAATGAATGTTTTAAATGTTTACAACTGTTTTCTTTTCCTTTTCATATTAAATGAAAATATTAATATGATCAGTATCGTTTGAATCTGGTTGGTTTTACACCAAGAGAAGATTTGTGGTACTCAGGGAAGAAGGATGCGAAGGTGGAGCAGGACATTTATGAAGACAGGGAGACAGCGGTGAGGTGTGAGGTAGCAGATGGGGATGAAAGACAGTATTAGCTCTGAGCTCCTTGTTGTTTGCAGGGGTGACTGGACAGCTGACAGATGAGATCAGGGAGGAGTCCGTGTGGATCATGATGTTTACAGATGACATTGTAATTTGTGGTGAGTAAGAAAGAAAGAGCGTAGAAAATCGGGAGAAGCAAGAAAGAATCCACAAGGGAATAAGACGGAGACGGTGGAACCCAAACATAGAAGAGTAAACGCCTCATTGTCTCTGTTGCCCAAAAGAAATGAGAAATCTGTACGTCTGCCATGTTTTGGGTCTATTTTGTCTTGAAAATTGATACAAAAGAGCTTAGAAACATAGTTTTCAAAAAAGAATAAATATAACATTTTAACTGGAACTAATTTTCATGACTTAAAAAAATACTTTCTACAACTTCTGTTTAGCTTACTACTTAGTACTGGTGACCATTGAAACAACGAATATCTGCAAGAGAACAAACAATACACAATATGTGCTTAAGAACAGCTAAATTTCTATCAATTTACCTCTGAAAACATGCCAGACAGCTTATATTGACATGATTCTAGTTGTAACAACTAAACATTATTTAGCTTAGTTACTTGTTCTTGACTGTCTTGTGACACGTGTTAGTCATGTTCTCTTGTTTTTACAGATTTAAATAATATATCATTGCATATGTTGTCATTGAGTTGTCCTGCTTGTTAGAAATACGGGTTTGATTGCTGTGGATAAAGATATATGTATTGATTAATTAGAAGGGGGATAAATATATTTCCACATGCAATGTTAAACAAAATATAACTTGAAAACAGATATTTATAACTCCGTTTATACAGTTTTATTATGATAATTTGAGAGATTCTTGACTCATTTCCTTTCAGAAACAAACTTCTTGAACAAAAATATTTGTTGCATTTTAATCTACAAGAGGTGTGACATTTTTTTTGTCTTAGGTTCCTGAAACGGACGGAGACGAGTTTGAGGGTGACTTATGCATATTTGTCTTTTTTGGGGGGGATTTTATTTTGTTGTTGTGGTCGTGTCGTGTTGTGATGACGGTTTAATTCCAAAGCAGCTCAACAATCTAAAGCATCTGAGTCATTGATTTATAACGTGACAGTAAAGAATTCCTGTGTTTTGGTGTCACTAAGAGCAAACCTTGAATGTCCGACTGCTTCTGAACCTGTCCAAGAGAAACCGAGGAGTGACTGAAATAACTTTCCACTGTGTCACAGTAACCTCCCAGGTACACCTGAATGAAACCACACACACACACACACACACACTCACACAAACACACACCCTCCTGTGGGTGGAGTTCCTGGTGGTTTAAGATGGTGTGAGCAGCTGGGGATGTTACACACGGAGCTCAGATCTACTGGAGTGATTCATGTTTCTGCAGCTGGTTTTATTATGACAGATCTGTGGAGCTGTGGGGTGAGTTTGGACTTACTTTGTTCTGGAAGAAATGAAAATTATTTTAAAATGACTTTTCTAAAACGGTTCCTCAAAGTAGGCTTTATTTGTTCACATATTTAATATTTTTACATGTATTTCTGCTGTTTTTATCTCATTGCGACGTTGTGAAAGGACAAATGTATCTCAAATTGGGAAATTTAGATTGTAACTTGGCACCAAATGTTTTGAAGAAAAATATATTTTGAGAAATAATTTTAAAACATAATCATCTGCTTGTTTACATATTCTAAGTAAAATACACTTTTTACTTATTAAACAATTTTTGCCACATATCAAAAGTAAATGTTGACACTAAACCCTTAAAACTTAATGTGTTAAAGGCTAGAAAAAAGTTACACTCTTTTTAAATATTTTTATTGTAAAATGTTTAATAAAGCTGATTGAATTGATTTCAGTTTTTACTGATACATTCTTTCAGAGTAAGATGAACTGCAGAGGTGAATAAAAAAAATCTATGATTGAGAGACGATTTCAAGAGAACCTAAAGAAACCAAACCCGTACATAACCCTTCGCAAAGAGTAATATACTTGAAATGAATCTTATTAAGTATACTTAAGTATAAGCTTAAGTCTTAGTATCAATGTACTTGGTCTTAGACTCCTGTTTATACTTTTCAGTATAAGTCAAGTATTGTTAAGTATATCAAGTAAACTGCCTCACTTTAAGTATGAAATAAGTATACTCGTTGTACACTTCAATAAATTATGTTTACTGAGGGGAAACTAGCTGTTACACTTGGTAAAAACAGCTCATGTGTTTTTAAAGTTTTTTACACCTGAACGGGAGATCTGTTTTTTTACTGGACTCACTCTGCTTCTAAACAGCAGTAATATTTTGCTCCACAAGTGGCCAAATATCAACCTTAAGGAGCCCAAACTGGAACCATGTCCACAGTGATAATGTTTCCATTGGAGCTGCAGCAACTCGCTTCGTTTTGCCTTCAAACCTCAGCGTGAAACCACTTTGTTTCTCCGGAAGTTCCCCTCAGTGACAGACAGGAATGTCTCAGAGGAACCTGCTGGTTTCGGCCCCATTAGGAGCCTGTTCTGCCGCTGCCTGTTGTGGGTCAACTGGTCCGTCAGGTGTGCCTCGGTGCGGGGATGCAGAGCTTGAATCATCAGACAGAAAGTCACCAAACGTTCTGAACATTTGAGAGACAAAAGCCGCACTTTGCACATTTATGCAACAGAGACTGATATAGATTTTACCGGCGGAGATAAGCTTCTAAATCCCCAATGACTGTTAAAGATTAAACCTGCGGGTTCCAACCTTTTACCACAATAGTAGCTCCAATGAGGAGATATTTCTCCTTTAAACTTCGTATATGACTTCAATCAATACGTTTGTCTTCTATTTTGCACTCAGTACCATCAAACATTAACATAATATGAACAAAATATGAAAGCAAACATAATCTCTATATTTAAAATGAATAGATTTGTTAATATTCTGGCCTCTGTATAAAGGTCTTTCGTGATCAAAAGTTTCAGCAATGCTTAAAAAACTAAAAACTAATTTAGAGTAAGAAAAAAAAGAAAATGACTAAGAATTTATCCACATAATTTTTAACGTTTTTCATTTAATTAACAAACAAAAGCGTATGTATGTATCATAACATTTTGTCACATATTGCATTTGTGCATGTTAAAAATACTCAGATTCAGGTCTTTTTAAAGGAGCTATTAATTGGAAAACTACAATATATTTGTATAAAAACACAAAACTGTCAACTAAAAATGTACAGGGTTTTTACACATTTCAAAGATTATCAACATAACAAGTCCAAATCAAGCTGAAATAACAATAAGCAGCGTTTCAGACTATTTTTTTTTACATTTATATTAATCTTATAACCTCTTATTCCTCCTCTTTTGGCTACAGAATTGCTTAGACAAGAAGATTTGATTATCCTTCTAAAGCCACCCAAACAGCCACAAAAAGACCAAATGCCCGCTGACCTTTAACCCCTCTTCATCATGGATGTCCGTCTTCAGGGCAACACTCAGCTACACTACGGGGTCAACGGCGGTGCCAGTCGAAACTCTGGGCCTGGAGTGAGTACTTTACTGTACGTTGTCTTTGTAGGGGATAAAACTGATTTCACACACACAAAAAAAGTCTACATGAAAAAGAAAAGGAAGAAGAAGAAGAAGTGGCTTCACCTCTGTTGGCTAACAGCTAGCCAAGAAATGTTTCTTAGCTTGTCAAACAAGCTAACAACAATATAAACATATTAAAATGGTTACATACTCAATTGTTCTTATCACAGATTGTCTGCGGGGAAAAAACAAATCACATTTTTTGGGATATATAGTTTATCTTAGGATTTTGTTTGAAGGACATCTGTGTATTGTTTTGTTTTTAGCTTAGCTTACATTTTGGCGGGAAAGTATGACCCTACACTGGGTTTATGTTCTTCTACATAATCCTCCATAATGCAGAGTTTTAATTTCTGTTTGTAATTCAGGAGCTTCAGTGCTAGCTAGGTGTTGTAGAAAGTAACGATTGTTACCTTTCTAAAGACTGTTACCTTTCTACAACAGAAAAATAAACCAGCTGGGGGCTTCTAGAAACAACCCAGCATCTCTGGTAATGCTGCGTTTCATTTGCGCTGAGAAGAAATGAATTCTGACTCTTAAGTCAGCTAAAAGAAATTTTATCTGCGGCATTCTTTTGTTTTCTTCAAATGGTAAAAATGAGTTTGCTGATTTGCTGTCGTTCATGTAGAGGCGTGGCTGACTGACTCCCATTGGTTTCATTTTCAGCTTAACACTGGTCAAAGTTTCAAAATGAGTCAACATTTAGGAGTAACCTTTATTTTTTGACTGGTTAATTAATAGAACAGAGCTGAGTATACATTATTAAAATTAACTCTCTGAAATAGCTTTTCATAATCTGATTTAATTCCAATCAAACTGGTGCCAAGCAGCTTTATGTAACCAGATAAAGATCTGACAGATCACCTGGACCTTTTAAACCCAGTTTATCAGATAAACAACTGATACGTCAAACAGTATTTAACCTTGGCTCTGTTCTATATTTACACAATGGAATCAGCGAGCACCGACTCTGAGAAAATCACACCGGCTTAGCGACTAATTCCCATTGTTGGACTTTGAGAGTGATATTCATTATCAACAGGCAAAACAGTCGAACCAGTTGAGTCGCAGTTTTCTGGATCCTGTGCTGCTTCGCTACAATACACATCATTCATTTCAGCTGAAACCAGCAGACCGGTGTTTATCTCACACTGGTTTCAGCTGGGTGTTGCTGCAGGTCTTTTTGTGTCCGTATCTGTAAGGCAAAACAAAGCATGCAGTCATCTTGTTGCGTTGGTTTTCATAACCCTGATGTCAGCAACAAGCACTATTCGCATAGCTGATCTTAAACTCAAGGTCATTGCTTTTAAAGGAACCAGATAGTCTTCAGTGCAGTGATTGTTTGTTGGTTGCTTTACTTAAACCTTTCCCTCATGACACACAGCCATAAAGAGGAGGTAAAGCTCATTATATCAAGCTGCTGCCATCCAGAACCCGATCAACAATAAGAATCAGGTTTTAAATGGGTGAATTTAAAGAAACAGTTATGGGTAGAAGCATTAAAATAAATGGTGTGTCATCTAGTTACTTGGATTTTCTGGATTATCAGTCAAAAATACAACCTGCTGGGAAGGTTCCCCGGTTCTATACAGTTAGAGGTGGTTTGGGCCATTTCTGCCCATTCTCTGTTTCTTGAATCATGCACTCTAACCTTTACTGAGGCAGTGAGGCCAGCAGAGCTTTAGACGTTGTAATAAGTTCTTCTATCACCTCCTTGATGAATCGTTGACGAGGTCTTGGGGTAACTTTTGGTTTGCCAACCACTCCTGGGAATGTTTCGTGTGTAGATAACGGTTCTCACTGTGGTTCTTTGACGTCCCAATGCCTTAGAAATGGCTTTATAAACCTTTCAAGACTGATAGATAATAATACCCTTGGTGCTCATCTATATCGCCTCAGTTTGTGACATGATGTGTTGCTTTTTAAACCTTTTGCCGCCATCTTGTTGACAGATAGGTTATATTTATACTTTGTCGCACAACTGTATATAACTGTATTTCTAGCACTTTAAACAGTTTAACAGCTCTGTTTGAACCAATAACATTGGAGCTGAACTAGCAAAGGGAAAAAGCCAAGAGGGAGCACAAACTTTCCAACATAAAACAGCGTCTTTTCAACTAAATGTAGGGTGGAAAAAGAAGTATTGAAGTTTTAGGAAATGATGTGTCTGCATTCACTTTCCAAACACAACAGCTGTATAGCACAATCTGTAGTCCTTCATGGCTAGCATTCATGGCTAGCATAAGAGAATCCAGTAGCTAACAGCTTGTTTGGAACAAGAGAGCTTTGGTTGGTTTGAAATCAGTTTTCTCAAAATCATTCTAAAATTTCTTCAAATCTTTTGTATATTACAGGGAGACAGCACTCTGTCGTTTCTGAGCCGTGAAGAACAGGAGTGTCTGCAGTTCCTTGAGGAAACTATTGAGTCTTTGGAGGATGGTCTGGACGATGAGCAGCTAAGGCATGAGCAAAGAAGGCCCTATGCACAGCACAGCAACCCTGCTGAACGGATTGATGGACTTCCAAGGCGGACTACAAGCCGTGAGGTGTCATCTCACGATATAATTGACCTGGTTCATCCAGACCCAGTCTTGGTGCAGACTAGAGAGACAATCTTCAGTCCTACCCATACAGGTACACTACACAAGTGGTTTGATTCTGGAATGTGCTTCAGTCATGACTTGTACATTTAGATAATCCTGTTAACTATCCATGTAAATCAGTACTTCATGACTAATCTAAATATTCAACCTCTTTACGTCCAGATTTTCACCACATGCTACCAACACCTGAAAGCCACTTTGAGGCAAATCCAAGGCATGACAGTTACCCTTCAGAGTATAACCCACCTTTACGAAGTGGAAGCTTTGGGCCTACAGACTGCCATTCCTCCTACCACCCTCCAGGCAGTGTCCCTACTCCAGCTTTGATTGCCCAGAAGATTGCAGAAAACCAGGGAGATGGAACTTCAAACTCGCATCCTTCCTCTTTACTCCGGCGCCTTAGCATGGAGTCAGACAAAACACCAAGAGACAGACCAAATATGTCTTTGCACCATGGTCCTCCTACCTCAGCAAAGCCAACCCACTATCCTCCAAACATCAATGTGAATCATGGTGGAAAGGAACACCAAAGACCAGTGGTTAATGTAAACCTTCACGAACGACAGGAGCAGATGCTGGCAAACCTGGCAGGTACTTCTCACCCTGTTCTGCAGGATAATTCTCATCAAGGTACAGAGCAGAACACTCAGAACAGTCCAACCCGTAGTATTTCCTTTAAAGACCCAGCACCGGATAAATCCAGGATGGAGGCTCTGTCAAAACTGGGCCTGACAAGGAGCAGAACTGCATCACTCCAGGTAACACCCAATCACTCCCCATCAGATCTCCTCAGAGATCCAGACACTAGACCTTTATCTCCAGACACCGGTCTTACCCCAAAACCACAAATCAGCAAAGACTTTCCAAAACCAAATTTACCAATACCACCTCCAACCAGCTTTAATGACGACAGAAATACAGAAATCTTGCACGCACATTCCTTCAGGAGCCACGATGAAACAATCTCCCAAAACATCTATCCTCCCCCTCCTCCTGCTGAGATCACCTCACCAGCATTTAACAGCTTTGGAGGGAAATCCATTGTGGTTCATCCCTCTTTACCGCAAAAGAATGAACTTCCAACCTCTCCAACTGGCCCTGGACCTAAAAACCTTCAACTTACACCATCGTCCCCCATAGAGTTCAATCCCTATGGAGGCAAGTCCAAAGTCCTGACCCCTGCAACTGCACCTGTGGCCAGGACCAATCTACCTGACATCCTCAGCTCTCATATTGACACAAGGGAGCCACAACCCACTGACCCTAACAGGCATGGAAGAAAGGGCCAAAGTATTGACCCTGTTTCTGGACTATATCGGACTAACGAAAGCCAGACTAAAAGTTTCAAACCCCCACCACCAGCCCCAGCACCTAGACCTCCTCGGCAGTCCTACCACGGCATGCTTCCTTCTCAGAACGCACATAAACCACCACTCAGGAGCCTGTCTCCTGAATACAGGCGAAGGAACAGCTCCATGTTCCGTCCTCAAGGTATCACCGTACAGTTTTGTGGACGAGGGCCAATGGACGAATCACGCAGGGAGGCATTACGGAGACTGGGGCTGATGAAAGACTCCTAATCAACCGTTTACAGATTTACCATTCAGTCTCCACCGGCTGAACTGGAATATCTGCACGTCTTTGCTAATGCCAATGGTATGCAAAAAGTTTCCCCAATTGTCCAAGTATGAGGTGGGCCTGTAGGCAAACCGGCTTTTACAGAGGAATGAAGCTGGGTACTGGACAGACCTGTATGGGCACTCCTCACCATAGTCTTGATCCACTGAGAGTACCTTTGAACACTCAACATTGTTTTCGCAGAAGAAATCTTGACTGGTTCAAGATATTATTTTAATTCTCATCAAAGACACTGTGTAAAAAAACTCTGCATGAAATATTGTGAGGGAAAAGGACAAATCTATAGAGGGAAGTCAAGAATGATTTAATTTGTCTCACCTCTTTTTTTCATTAGCTAAAAGGAGGTTGATTGTACACATATTAACATGGGAGAAGGAATTAGTTGTACATTTTTCAATCATTTGTTTGGGTTCTTTGTTGCTTTTAGACTTCCTAAATCTGTTTGCGACCAGGAATCCACTGTTTTCTACTGAGGCGTGCAAACTTCACATAATTTTGTAGCTCCATTTGCCCTGGACACCATTTTTTTCCTTTTATTCAACCAACTTAAACATTTAACCAGCTTCATTTTGGAAAAACTAGTGAAATTGGCACATTTTTGTGCTGAGATGCATTAGCGTTCCGCTACTAGCAATGCAAAAAGTACAGTGCCAACCCACTAATGCACATTTAAACACTATAGCACCATGTTCACAAAAACCATGTCTAAGTTTTATAAATTATAATTAGCACAAAGGAATAATGACGCTTTTGATAAAATTGTGTAGATGACATCAAAAACCAGTTTAAGAACAAACACCAGCCCTGTAAGGTACAGAATATTGGTATTAAAATGATTTTGTCATCTAACCAAGTAAATCATGTTAATATAGTTTGTAGACTTGTAATAAAAAAAAATGTGGGTTACTTTTTGAAATATCCTCCATTTTCAGGGACTATTTTCAACATTTAAACATGACAATATGAAGCTGTGTCTTTTAGATGTATATGTTTTATTTCCACTTAGACATATGTCCTTTTCTGTTTATGGGAACCTTTTTTGCTGTTTATGATTGTTTAGCTGTACCTTTATTGAGCAGTCTGGGTTTTTTTTTTCTACCAAAGCTTGGGAAAAATGATAGGCACTTTTCTCTACTTTTGTTTTACCACCTATAAAATGACTGAAACCTACGCCTTGAGGAGCAGAAGCGAAGAGTGGAGAATGCGAACATGCAAAGTGAAATGGTTCTGCAAAAAAAAAAAAAAAAAAAGAACGAAAGAGAGAAACGCAGACATGCATTTTCTTTGGAGAATGTGGAGCTGGATGGTATTTTTCCTCCATGGACAAACCTCCCACACTAAGCCACAAAGTGCTAGAACGGGAATGTGGGGAGGACTCGGACATTTTTACCATGTGGAAGGAGTACTTAAAAAAACCTGCTCTTTTAGGACGGTTCACTGTACAGAAATCCAGCTGTAAAACCACACAGTCTAGAAATACATTGCGGGTTACTTCTGTGTGTTTGAATCTGTCAATAACTTTGCTGTTTCTGACATTTGTGAGTGTGTTATTTAACTGATGTGTATGCGTGTTTATGTGTGTGCTGTGTGGGTTTTATCCAGACTCCGGCCTCTGTGGTTCATCTACAGTAATTCTTGAAGTACAGTTTTTAGTAAACTTTGTTTACGGACTCCGGTTCTCTGTAGTTCATCTACAGTTCTTTTGAAGTATTTAATGGTGCATAAATAAGCAGAATAAAACTACATTCTGCTGAACACACTCTATGAGAATATGAACATCAGCATTTAATGTTAAAAATTTCCCTGAAATGTCCTCATAAGACATATCATGTATATCTTAATATATCTATTGTTATATATAATTATATATATATTGTTGTCCTCTGTAAACTTGTTTTTTTCTTTTTGGTGAATATGGGAAATAAAAAGGTTTTGCTTGAAATTGTCAAAATGTTTTGTGGTTGCCAGCTCGAGTTTCTGATTTAAAAAAAACATTCAGTGAGACAATATATTTACATACCCTGCATAAAAGATGGATTTTTCCTTTACATTCTGACTTTAACCAGACTAAACCTTTCCTGTTTTTGCTCAGTTAGGATAAACAAAATATTTCTGTTTGCTAAATGTCAGAATAATGAGACATAGAAAGTTTTTAGATTTTTTTTACTTTTTGAAATACAAACATTTTCTTAGTATTTAGGATCGTTGTTTTTTAAACAATATGACATGGGTGAAACGTTTTCAATAGTGGCCTTTGTGGAGGAGCAGAATATAGAATAACACACACTTGAATCGGCTCTTTTAAAGGTTTTTAATGATGTATTTCTAGCTACTTACTCTGGTGATTGTTGTTGTGTATTAGATTTACCAGCGGCGTTAGATACAGACGATCGTGAAATGTAAATTTCTTGTTTGGAGCAGTGGTTGTGCATCAGGGACACAGCTCTGGACTGGTTCAGACCCTTCTTGGCAGTAGGGTCATGGGTCTTCCTCTGCTCCTGTTTTGTGTGGCGTCCCACAGAGCTCAATTTTAGACACCCCTCTCTTCTCTCCCACTTACCAAAAAAACATGGTGTGTCTTTCCGCTGCTATGCAGATGACGCTCAGATATACAGTATGTCCAACTAAAAGAGACAAATTTATTTTGTGCCAAATCACTGAAAGTGTTTGAATAAATAAAGGCCTGGGTGGTATTTGACTTCCTTGATGAAAGTAAAACTTAAGTCATAGTTGTTGGTAGCAGGATCACTGACAGCAAAAGGATGTATTACAGCATCTGACGTATCAGACAGCAGCGAACTGCTGATAAAGAAATAGTCCAAATGAGAGTAGGAATGATGGACATTTGAAAATAAAGTATATTCCTTACTGTTAGGATGAAGAAATCGCCATGCATCGCAAAGATCATAATCACCCATGTATTCAACCTATTTCCTCATTTAGACCAAAGGTTAGTGGTTTTGCTGTTGCCCAGCTCCATAGGGTCCCAAAATGCAGCAGCAACAGCACGTCTTTTAATTTGCACAGTATGAGGATTTTACCCCATTTTAGCTTCTCTCCACTCTTAAAACTCATCTGTTTTTGCTTTGACTTCATGTGAGATGCAGATTTTTACTCCCATTTTGTTGTTTGACCTTCTCTATCTATTGAATGACAGCTCTTACCCCTGTTTTATGTTTCTAAGTTAATTCACATTGTGTCATTTAATATGAATATAATTTTAGTCTTGTTTGGTGCTTTAGATTGGATTGGATATGTTTTGGGGTTCCTTCCTCCAGTTTCTCGCTGTAGTTTGGCTCGGTCCTCTTTACAGAACCGCTCGAACTGGGTCAGATTTTTAGGCCGCCTTCCTCACACACGCCCGTTCTGCTTTGGCCAGAAAGTTACTCCGGGACTGAGATCAGGTCTTTGTGATTGTTGTCCTTAAGACGCTTGGTAAGTAATTTGACGGTTTGCTTTGGGCTATCGTCCACTTAAAGGACCCATTTCTGTTCAAGCTGTCAATGTCTGGAGATGTTCTCTCCCCTGTCTGCGAAGAGACCCAGTCCCTGCTGCAGTCAAAGCATGCCCACATCATGATGCTGCCACCGCCATACTTCACGACTGAAATGTTCTCAGGCTTGTGATCGACCTCCTTTTTCCTCCAAGCATAACGATGGCCATGGTATCCAAAACACTTCCATTTTAATCAGACCACAGGACATGTCTACAAAAATTAACTTCCTTGAATCTGAGTGTGTCTGCAAACAGTAATCTGTCATTTTCTGCAGCTTTTGGAGTGATGGCTTCTTGCTTCCCGAGTGGCATTTCAGTCCATGTTGGTACAGGACCGTTTTCACTGTGTGGACCGACTCTTACCAGCTTCAGCCAGCACCTTCACAAGGTCTTTAGCTTCGGTTCTGAGGTCGATTCACACATTTTTAACTAACAACCCAATCACCTCCTGGGACAGAGAACCCGTGTCCTTCCAGAACGGCATGATGGCTGGGTTTTAAAGGAGAAGTCCGGTCAACAAGGAAAAATCAGGGGATCATTAGCTATACCTAAAACGAATACGTCCGTGGTGATATAATGAATTTAGCGTTAATAAGAAAATAAAAGCATAAATTGTCGTCTCGATCACTGTGTATGGGGGCGGCCATATTTGGGCAATGATGGCCGCCCGACATCACATCCTGTGACGTAATGTTGCGGTGAGGCACTGCGCTCTACAAGCTAATTCAATAGGAACTGTTGTACACAGCTGCGATCAACAACAATTATTTCGGATTTCCAGAGGACTTCACCATTGAAATTCACGAGAGCTATTGTTAAAGCAACAATGCTCACGTGCATGGCCGCTGGATGTTCCAATACATCGGGTAAAAGTGAAAAAAACATTAGTTTTTTACATTTCCAATTCATGACCCACCCCGGGCTCTTTTGCTGGATTACCTACTTGCCATCGTGCTTCTGGCCAGAGAGAAAACACGTCGTCTGTAGACAACATTTCGAAGAAGAATGTCTTCAAGATGACATGAGAGCGAGACTTTTCGGTAGGTTTTTCTTTTTTATAATGTAGAATTTGCCGGAACATTTCTGTACCGACCAGAGGGGCGGAGGGATACGACACACTTAGAAAGCACGCTCACTGTTGTGAAGCCCACTTATTTTATGCAACGTTGGTCTTATTTTTTCTAAAGTCACTTGTAAATTTCATGAGTTGTGGGGTTGCAGTTTTTTTTGGGCTTGTTTCTGAAAGTGAAGTCGATTGTTTGGGCTCTAAACTAAGTGACGCTGAAATATCCCTCCGCCTCATAACGCGCTGCAGCTCCTCCTCACAGCAGCAGAGAGTAAAACTCAGAAGGAGCCGATCTGCCTGTATTTTCTGCAGTTTACTGTTGCAATAACTGATGATAACTACTGAAAGTAGATTAGGCGGTGCAGGTCACCATTTGGAGCAGAGACTGGTTCTAAAGATGAGTTTTATACTCATCTTTTAACATTGCAGAACTGAACCCATAAACCATACTTCAATGCTTATTTTTTGTCTTTTTATGTCTCTAAAATGTAAAATTAGCATTACTTTAAATTTAAATGCTTAATACCACGTCTATCTTGGTTTAATAGGTTAAAAAAAATATTTCGGCAAGAAAACGGATATTTATTTACAGGGGGACTTGCTCAACAGCCGATACCGCACCATTACGTCACAAACTGGGAGGTGGCAGTACTGTTCTTCACCAAGATGGCGGCCCCCATAAAAGGACCTTCAAATGAAAATTACTCTTAATTAAAAAAGCTTATCATTTATTGAACAGTTTGTAATAATTTTATATTTAAAGTACTTTCAGCAGTTTGAATTCTGATTTTGACCGGACTTCTCCTTTAAAGACCATTTAGAATTGCTTTTACCTGAACAGACGTTTAAGGTGTTCACAGGTGTGCCCCCGTTTAACTCAAAGGTTCTGATCCCACCATTCAGGAGCCGATAAAGCCATGACATCATCATCTGGGCTCTCCCAAGTTGGCATAGTCAACCGCACATGACCAGGTGAAGGCTTTCAAAAGCTGGCCAATCAAATAAAGAGGCAGAGCCAACTTAAGCAGATCTAGCTGGTGTGGTCAGCATTTACAACTGATTCTGCATTTGTCCTTTAACAATGTCCATCTGGTTAACTCTGCACTGCTATTATTTTGAACACAGTTAATTATCTAGTTATATAGACCTGACTACTGGGTCTGTTAGTTTTTAATTCCTCTACTACACCTTCTGGTATATATTTAGTCTCTTGGGAATACAATTTATCCCAAAACTTTTTTTTTTCTGGCATTCATTAAAAAGCAGGATGCACCCAAAAGCAGGAAGAAACAGTACAATCAAGTGTTTTTTCACAGAAAATAAATTCATCTACCATCATAACTTGATTTATCTGAACGACATCCCTTCATGAAACCACGGACTGCTGCTGTAAAAAGATAAAGTTACATCACCGCCTTCAATTTATGGAAAGGTTGATAAGGCCTGCATGTGAGAAACCTTCTCAGCTGTGAGGCACGTGTGCAGAGATTTCAGAAGCAAGCAAGGTGGTTGAAAACTGCAAGCTGCAGCTGGAAGCCTGGAATAACGTCCCGCCCAAAGAGAACCACATTCCAGCGGTAAGTCAGAAAAACACAGTGGGAATGGCCGATTCATGTGGCAGTCAGGCTAACGAGGCATTTCCCTGCAATATTTAGGTTTGGGATACTACGTTAATCAGATAAATTGTCAAATGTATGAATAAGCAGCTTATTATTGCACCTATTGCTGTCTTTACAGCTCCTGTACATCTCATGTCAGAAATTAAAACTCAATTAAAACAATGATTTTGATTATTAAAGCTTACAGATAAAAAAAAATGCAATTCAGCGTCTCAAAAAATTAGAAAAAGTAACTAACCCTAACACCCGAGCCTCTAAATGGTCTCACTCTTGGTCAGTATCACGGAGAAGATAAGAAGAAAGTGGAGTAGAAGGAAAAAGTGTGCCAGCAACAGGGATAACCGCAGCCTTGAGAGGATTGTCGAGCTACACCAGGAGTGGACTGGTACTAGATCGGCGTGTCAAGAACCGCTACAGAGAGACGGATCCTACACAGGCGTCTTACCTGGGCCGGGGAGAAACAGAACCAGACTGTTGCTCTGAGGTCCAGAGTCCTCTTTTCACAGGAAAGTAAATTCTGCATTTAATTTAGAAATCAAGGTCACATAGAGAGGAGGAGGAGTGGAGAGGATCAGGATCCACGATGCCTGAAGTCCAGTAAGATGTTTCCACATTCAGTGAGGATTTGAGGTTCCATGCCATCTGCTGGTTCTGGTCCACACGGTTTTCTGAAGTCCACAGTCACTGCAGCATCTACCAGAACATTTGAGTCTGACCAGAACCCCATAGAGAATCTATGGAGTGTTGTCCAGAGGAAGGTGAAAGACACCAGAACCAACAAACCAACAATCCAGGTGATCCGCAGGCAGCTATCAAAGCAACCCGGGCTTCCGGGGGGAGGACGTCTCGCCACGCTTAACAGTCGACCCAGACGCACGTCAGAGTCCGCTCATTTTTATTTTGGCTTTGGCTACCATAGCATGAGCATCCCTAACGACGCACATCTCTGCTTTCAAACACTGAACTCAAATGCTCACAAACGCCGGCGTATATATATAGCTGTGTGTGAAGGGTTGAACGAGATACAAAACAACCACCAGCTGTCTGTTTACCGCAGCTGCGTTTAACATCTGCAGCGGCCATATTGGATTGGGAGGTCGGTGTTGCGGTTCGGATGTTCTTGCTGTATTTTTTAAATTTCCAAGCACGCGAAAAAACACCTTGATTCTCACGTCAAGTCATACATGTGAGGAATTTACAGCATTAAATTACAACTTAAATCCAAATTCAACAGACTAAATGTAAAACAATGGATGTGAAATGTTAAACGTAACAATAATGAATCATTTTGTTGGGTAAATTTCACAAATTAATGTTTGTTTTATGTGGAATCTTTTTATGATTTTGTCCGTAAAATACATGAAAACGAGAAAGCCTTCACAACATCCGGCTTTATGGGAAGCATTACGTCTCATATTGTTACTTAAAATCTCTTTTCTTTAAGAAAAAAATACATTCTGATACACTGTATTCTCTATTTTATAAAAAAAAAATTGATTATTCTTGTCAAATTCTGCTTTTTATGTGATATTTATTACACACTCCCGCTAATTTAGTGTTGTTTTATTTGTAAGATGTCATGTCCCTAGTATTGTATAATGTAAGATAGGTTTGTAAAATATATTTGATGAGATAATAATAATAATCAAGGTACTACAATAGTTGGGTCAAGGTCCAGACCGCGCCCTCATAGCAAAGCTGTGGTGGAGCCTTAAGTGAGCCGCGCAGAAACATTCCTGCAAATTTCAATGAGCTGAAGCAACTTTGTAATTTGTAAAAGAGAGACTGATGGGTCGATGTGTCCAGAACAGCTACAAGCTTGAATTGTAAATAAAAATATCAGTTGGAGGAGGTAATTATTTAAAAATAAGACCAACGGAGGACAACCAGAAAGTCATTTTTCTAACCAAGGTGTCTCCAGCTCCACACTAAACTGATCAGAAAGGGCCTGGGGGGGGGGTCCGTTCCCTTCATAGCTTTTATTCTCTCCGTGCTCAACAATGCGGTGCAGTATTTAGAAAAGCTGCGGCAGGAAATGATTAAATACGCCGGCCGGCCTTGTAATTAGATCTGCACAAACAAGACGCGCCCTCAGAAAAACAGCCGCCTGCAGAAAAGAAACAGCACCATTTACAGAACAGGAGGGGGGGGGAACACACATCCATCATCTCCACACATTTATTGCGCTGAAATTTCTTCATAATGACACAAAGCTTCAGCAGGAAGGTTTTCTGGTTCACGGAGCTGAATCTAGGCACAGAAACTAGAAGCAACGGCAGTTTGGTTGCTACTGAAAATGACCAAGAGCCGTAGAAGGAAGGCCCAAAGAGCAGAATATATATACAGGACTGTCTCAGAAAATTAGAATATCGTGAAAAAGTATACTAGTAGGCTATTCAACTAATCACTTGAATCGTCTAATTAACTCGAAACACCTGCAAGGGTTTCCTGAGCCTTGAAAAACATTCAGCTTGGTTCAGTAAACTAAATCACAAGTATGGGGAAGACTGCTGATCTGACTGCTGTCCAGAAGACCATCATTGACACCCTCCATCAGGAGGGTAAGACACAAAAAGAAATTTCTCAAAGAGCAGGCTGTTCACAGAGTGCAGGTTCAAAGCACATTCACAAAAAGTGTGTTGGAAGGGGGAAATGTGGCAGGAAACGCTGCACAACCAAGATCTGGCACCTGCCCACAGTGCCAAAACCACCAGTAACTGGTGTACTGACCATGGCATTACTGTCCTTGATTGGCCTGCCAATTCCCCTGACCTGAACCCCATGGAGAATTTGTGGGGTATTGTGAAGAAGAAGCTGAAAGACACCAGACCCAACAATGCAAATGAGCTAAAGGCCGCTATTGAAGCATCCTGGGCATCCATAACACCTCAGCAATGCCACAGGCTGATTGCCTCCATGCCACGCCGCATTGATGCAGTAATCTGTGCAAAAGGATTCCCAACCAAGTACTGAGTGCATTAATGGACATTTTCAAATGTTTGATTTTGTTTTGCTGTTATAATTTTTTTTTTTTACTTGGTCTGAGGAAATATTCTAATATTTTGAGATAGGATTTTTGAGTTTTCTTCAGCTGTACGCCATAATCAGCGATATTAAAACAATAAAAGGCTTGCGATATTTCAGTTGATTTGTAATGAATCTAGAATGTATGACATTTCATGTTTTTTAATTGCATTACAGAAAATAAAGAACTTTATCACAATATTCTAATTTTCTGAGACAGTCCTGTATATATATAAATAAATAAAGCTTGAAGAGGTTAGATTAATCTAAGGTAGCAACGATCAACACCGAGGAAGACTCCCAGGCACACAGACCAGAAGGAGGGAGAAGATAAAACTCCACAAATCAGAGCAAATTTAAATCATACAAACAAAAACAAAAAAACTTTTAAGTTTTAAAAAGCTTTGGAACAGGATAAATATGTACACCCAGGTGTCGATCGGGGAGCAGTGATGCTGTTGGATGATCCGCTCCTCATCCAGAGTCAGAAAGTGTCTGATGGTCGGAGACGCTTCTGTTTTCAGTTCAATTTATAGTTTAATCAGAACAAAAATAAAAACGCTTCAAAGTCATATTCTGAGGGATATTTACCACTGCACAGTCAAGACGTGTTTTAATTCTACATGGTTGATTTACAAGGGACCAAAATACAGGGAAAAAAGGTCAGGAACTGAGCTTTAAAGATGCAGGCTGGTGGATTTTCTTACTTTTCAGACAAACTCTACAGAAAACAGGAGATCATAACAACTCAACCAGAGCAAGAAAATACAATATATAATAAATAAGAATCCCTGCTAATTTAAAAAAGGTCAGTGGAAACATGCAGAACAGGGTTGATTGATGTAAAATAACAATAAAGACTTTTCCACTGATTTAGGGAAGAAATCATTTGTATTTTTTCTTAAAATCTAAATAAAAACAGAGAAACTTCTTTATTAGATTTAACCTTCTTGGTAATAAATCATATTCTGTGGAACATCCTGATTATTTCGGTTTACATGGAGCCACTTTTGTAAGGAAATCGAGGTTGCGGGTTGAAAACTCCTCTGCCGACACCAGACAGCTGTTTGGTGTCGGATTTTCCTTAAATATGACACCATTACAGGGGAAATAAACGGGCTTCCCATCACTTCATCATTTAGTCAAAGCAAACTTTGCAACAGCAAAAACCTGCTTAGATGTAATATTTTGTAGGCCAATATATTTCTGTGGCAGAAACCTCTCCAGTTCCAGCATTAGCAACATTTCTGCACATTTTCTGACTGAAAACAGCTTTGGACTCAGAACATCTGATCAGAACCTCTAATTTTAATCTGCTGGCAGCTATAGAGCCAGAAGGCGTCTTATTTTAACAACCAAAAAGTATAACATCAACTAATGTGCACAGGTGATGCAGAACTACCAAATGTGTTTGTAATAATTGTAATAATTCATAAAAATGGAAAAACAAGAGTGAAAACGAGGCCATTGTTGCTGCAGCTGCAGCTGAAGTCCACAGCATTTCTGAGATTGAGATCTGTGGCGATGAAAGACCAAACGGCAGCGTTTCTCATCAGCGGGGGAATATTTCATGGGTCGAGACGTTCCTGAGTTCTTCTTTGGGAGCTCGGTGAAATGATCTGCAGATACGAGACCATCTGGCGCTGCTCCTCATCTTCGACTGAAAAGCGTCTTTGCTTCCCTCAACAAAAACCACCGGAGAAGAAAACCGCTCGCCGTTGTCCGACTTGCTCCCCGTCCGACAGCAGGATCCAAAAACAAAGAAAGAAAAAGACGAACATCCAGACACGTTCTCCGTTAAATCGGTTTATTGTTCCTCCCCCTGGTGCGGCGACGGCTGCTAACCCCCCCCAGCCTGTCCATCCAGCTGCCTTCGTCCTCCGGTCCCCGCTGCTGCCATGTTCTCTGTCATTTCAGACCACAGACAAAAAAAAGAGAGAGCCCTCCGCCTGACCTCTGACCTCTGGATGCCGGCGCTCATACTCGGGCCCGGGCCCCTGCGTTTGCTAACAGTGTGTTCAGGTCAGGGGGGTTTTGGTCTCTCCCGGCGTCTGGGGGACTCGCTCCCGCCTGCGACCGCTTTCCCCCTCAGATCTCCCCGTCTCTCTCTCTCTGGCGCTCGCTCGTTCGCTCCGATGCTCGCTCCAATGCTCGCTCGCTCAGCCCGGACTCGGATCAGCGTCTCCTGGAGGACACAGCGGGACAGTTACTGTAGCTGCAGCTCAAGCTAGCCGCGTTGTGAACAACAGCTGAGCAAACCCTACGGACGCACCCGGTGGGGGCGCGCTTAGTTTCTCCATTTTGGCGTCGCCTCAGATAAATAGGGACGCTGCGGCGTCTGAGAGCTGAACCTGATAACGACCAGACGGGTTTACCTCTCAGGTGTTGCTGCTAGAGTCTAAGTTATCTGGAAACCGTAAGGAGGAAAACCTGAATGTGCAAATATAACAGCTCTCTAAATCTGAGTGTTTAAGGCTTTATTCCACATGGGGTCCCTGCTGCTTGGCCTTCCTCTCTCTCTCCCTCGTGCTTTTCAACTCTCGCCCTTTGCTCTCTGCTAAGAGACAAACCAGGGAGGCCTCTGTCCGCTGGCCTCCCCCGCGGCCCTGGAGGCGCGCCTCACCTTCCTCCGGTCTTGAAGATGAGGTCGGCGTTGGGAGCGCCCTTGGGGTGCTGGTAGCGGGGCCGGCGCTCTCGGTTGGTGTTGGCTGGGGCCGGCCGCTGGGCGAAGGACTGCATCATCTCTGCAACGAGCACAGAACGCGGGTTCAATCCGGAGAACGCGAGGGAAATAAAACATTTACGGAGGGTCTGTCCACGGCACATAACGGCGATTCATCCGCCAAGACGTTTGGTGATGATGAAAAGCCACCGTGGCGCCGGGGAAAACCTCACCGCCGTTACGTCAGGAGTGAAAGAACAAATCAGGATGTTTTAAAGGTTTCGGGTTTTTCCCCTGACAGGCCGGTTAGCCTGCTTTCCTGCCCCAGATTAAACTGAACTGGGTGACAAAAAGGTATCAGGAACTAAATTCTTCCATCACTATCTGCACGTCTAAACTACAGCGTTCATGTTTGCTGCGTTTCCTCGTTGCGGAGCAGCTTTGGACGTACCCTGATAGTCTTCCTGCTCCTGCCTCTCGTTGATGTCCAGCGTGAGTTTCTTCATCCTCATCCGCTCCTCCTGCTCCGCCTGCTGCTGGTTGAAGTGGTTCGCCGCCAGGTGGGACGACAGCGGGACATTCAGGATCTTATACTGTCAACCAGGAGAACAGAGGCGTCAGAGAAGGGCTTAGGAAGCTCAGGAGCAGATCTGTCCGCAGCCACAAGCACCGCCGTAACGCCGTTAGGTAATGAATGGATAAACCTTCATTTGAACAGGTTTTCTTTGTGTTTCATGACGTAAAAACAGGTTATCAATACAAAGATGTGTCCTCTACAACAAGCCCTGCTAGCTTAGCTTAGCTGAATGTGCCAACAGAGACAAAAACCCATCCAGCAGCATCTTCACAGCTCAATAAACTGACAGGTCGGCGCAGAGAGCTGAATCCACTGTAGGCCTCCTTTAATGGAGAGCAGATGCCGGCGTGCTGAAGGTGGAGCAAACAAACACAGGCTTCCTGCGGCAGCTCAAAGCTGGTTCTGTGGGACGGAGCCGTCCAGGCGGCCGGCTCTCACAGCACGCCTGTGTCCTGCAGGGACGTCAGAGTGTTTACACAGCGAGACGTCACTTCCCTTCCCCACCACAGAGTGGCTCTGTGTTCCCCGGGCTGACGTCTGAACGGAGCGGACCCTGGCAGGGAGACGGACACGCCCTGCAGCGCCGGAGCCGGCCTCAGCCCTCAGACCGCAGCTTTCCACCCCGCAGGCCTCGCTCCTCTGGCTGCGCATGAGGCCAGAGCTCTGGAATAACAAGGCTCCTCTTCTAAAGCCGCTTTATCCTCGTTTTTACTGGAAACGTTCGCCCAGTAACTTTACTGAAACACATCTTTACGCATACAGAGTACCCACTGCACAGTGGAGCAGTTGTTGCCCTGCAGCAAGAAGGTCCTGGGCTTGAAACCCGGGTTCAACCTGGGACCTTTCTGCATGTGGCTTCCTCCCACAGCCCTAAAACCTGACTGTGAGGTTAATGGGTGTCTGTAGGTGTGAGTGTGGATGGTAGTTAGTCCTGTGTGCCTCTATAGCCCCGTTTACACTAACCCTTTTTTAACCGAGCCGAGACCAGTCCGAGCTCGGTAACTGAGATCACTATCGAGTATAAATGGAACGCAAACTGAACTGAACCGTGCCAGACACAACCGGACCGTGCTAAATTTAGACCAGTTCAGTATTAGGGCTCGGCCCGGTTTTTCAGTGGCACGGTTCTCTGATAACAAAGAGCGCATGAGCAGACCGCGTCATCTCGTCAGACATAAACACTAGCTTCCCTAGTTTCCAGTGATGATTCTGCTTAGCAGTGTGATGAACTTCAGCGTCTGTCGTTGTTTCCTGCGTCTGTAAATCCTTATTAGACGTTCGTTTGTCTTATCCACTTCCCAAAAGCCGACTCCGTCAAAGAAATTTACCAAAGGTTGCCTTCTTCGCCTGACTCCCCGCAAACAACGAAGTATCACAGTTATAACCAAACATAACTTCCTGAATGTTACGGGCGCCGCCACTTTTATTTGCTTGATTCCCTCCTTCCATCCTAGAGAGCAGTAGTACCGCAGATCGTCACTAGGAGGAGAGGAACCGTGCTAGTATGATGTGTAAACGGTCGTAAGAACCAAGCTCGGCACGGTTAACTGATCCAAGCTCGGTCCGAACTCAGCATGGATCGGTTAAAAAAGGGTGGTGTAAACGGGGCCATGATGCCCTGTGGCGGCCGGTCCAGGGCGGACCCGCCTCTCGCTGCTGTGACTCCTGGCCTATCTTCACCAGATGTTACACACCAAACTGTGCATGGAGGTAATGAAAGTATTTAAGAGGTATTTCTTTGGCTGTTTTTTTCTTCCACCTGAACATCAGGTCCGTCTGTGTGCGGCTGACAAAAAGAAGACGTGTCAGACCTAAAACTGGGAGCGAAAAGCAGCCAAAGACCTCCGGGAGTCTAAAACCTGCTGATCCGGACCGGCGGCTGCGCTTCTCCCACCTGCTGCTTGTTTCCTTTGCGAGTGAGCATGACGAACTGCATGGTGTCGGAGATGTCCGCCTCTCCTTCGCCCATGCAGTGCTGTCCAGAGCCGCCCTTCTTCAGCTGACTCTTCAGCTGCAGAGGGATGGCCACGTCCAGCTGGTGCACCTTCACCGCCTCGCCGCTGCGCTGCTGCGGAGAGCAAAACAAGCAGGTCAGCGGCCGTCGGCGGGGACCACCGAGTCCGATTTATGGTGATTATAGGAGGGTGCAATGCCTGCAGGTTCTCCAGCATCATCTTATCCAGAGCCTGGATGAAGTCTTCGTCCTCAGCGCAGGCCACGTGTTTCAGTCCTCCGCCGCGGATGGTGACCTCCTGCCGGCAGGCGGCAAAAACAAACGGTTTACAACGAACCCGTTTTCCACCGCGACGCTGGGAGGTGATCAGCTTCTTACGTTGTTCTCCTCGTCCGTCTCGTTCTCTTTGTTGGAGTCGGTCAGATAATCTGTGTTCTCCTCCTCCTCTTCCTCCCGCTCCTCTTCCTCGTTCTCAGATCCTTCCTGTGGAGAAAAACAAAAACAAAAACCCGCAGCTCGTTAGCGCCCAGACAAAAGTAACAGTAAAGAAGAATAAACACGAGTCGCTGAGCTCTGGGTGTAACTCTCTCTGGTGGGTCAGCTGGGAAGGTTCTCCGCGGTTCCTTCTTGCCTCCATCAGAGGATGACGGTTCTCTCTGCGGTTCTCTGGAGTCCCGGCGCCTCAGAAATGGCTTTGCCACTTTTCCCAGGCAGATGTCAATAACTTAAGCTTAATGTCAATTGGGAGCAACGCATTGCTTCTTTTGAGGTGCGTCAAATAAGCGGCGCCGCTGCTGATCGGACCGGGTCTGGTAAGGACCGCTGGGCGGAGCTGCTCGAGATGTTCTTGCCTACTTCGTGTCGTCAGAAAGGTTCCGGCTCTTTGAGGACCTGATTCTACAGATGAGGCCGTAACCCAGCAGGCCGATTACTCCACCTCTAGCTTCCATCTCTAGAGAGATGTGTGGCTAATGTGCAGCTCCGTATTTAAAAAAAAACACAGATGTAAGTCACACTGGCTGTCGAGCGCGGCGGCGGAGGGCTGAAGGCCCCCTGCAGTCACCGAGGTGACCCTGAACACCTCTGTGGTCGAATGAGCTGAACTGGGACCAAACAGCGGCGAGTTTGCAGTGAACTACTGAGAGTACAGGTGTTGCAGCGGCCTAGTCAAAGTCCCAAAGATGAAGGAATGCTAAAGCACGACGTGAGAGACCGCCAACGTCTCACTTGTTCATCCGATGTCGCAGTTTCGCCATTTTTAGTACCAGAACATTTCTTAAAAAGGTGCACAGCCACGTTATCTGACTTATTTATACATCAGTAGCTCAGTCTGGCTGCATTACAACGTTTTTATGAAAGATTAGCACGTCCTGCTGGTGTAATAGTTATTATTTTTGTGTTTTATGCTTTGTTTTTGCTCAATTTGTTATTAAATAAAGCATTTTATGTTTATTTATGGTTTTAACATCACTCTGCATCCACAGCAGGGGTTAAAACAAGGAACTGGCTAACGGCTATTAGCATCTCCCAGTGAAACAATGAAGAAAGGTCCAAGATCAAGTAAAAATCTGATTCCAAGAAGGAAAAGTCTGGAATGTCTCTGGGAATCCAGTCTGAACGTTGGTGTTCACTGAAGTGGATACTAAACCTGCTGAGGCTCAGATGTTGACTGCTGTGAGTAAATGTTCTGATATGAGGTTCTTAAAGCTGCTGTAGATCGGTTTATTTAATTAATAACGTTGGTCTTCATCACGCCGAGCTGCTGCTTTACTGTGAGGCGTTGCGGAGGGTCAGGCTCGGTCCGGCATTATTTACAAGTTATTTATTAATTAAGCAAACCGGCATTATGATAGTTCTGCGATACTGCCACTAGATGGCGCCACGTCTGTTTATATTTCTTAATCGCGCCCGACAGCAAATTATCTTTCGGCTCAAAAAGGACCAGCAAAACACTATGAAGATGGAGGGTTGGTGTATGTAACCTTATTTTATCCTGATCAAACGGTTTTTGGTCTGTTTTTTATAAGCATATAATGTGGCTATGCACCTTTAAGCCAGTTCTTCTACAGGAAACTCAGACCAGATCTGACTTGGTCCCGTCGGACCGTCTCATCACTCTGCAAACGTGACGTTGACAACAGCAGGACTCACATCCTCCTCCTGTTCGTTCATCTCGCTCTCGTTGCCCGACTGCTCCTCAGTGTCGGCGGCTCCCTCCTCGTCCTCGTCCTCGTCCTCCTCGTCGAGAGGCTCGCCCTCGCTCATGGCGCTGGAGCGGCCGTCCTTCTCCATGGCCATGCCTTCGATGGGAAACGCACAGAGCCCACCGGTCAGACAGCAGAGCCACGTTGCTCACACAAAACACATTAAAACACGGAGGGAATAACTTTATCACACAGACGTTCATTGGATGACAGAAAACCGTTTTCACAAATTTAGTTAAACTCGGGTGCAGAGATGAAGCTTGAAGCATGAAGATGAGGTCTTGTGTGACTCAGGGACTGAGGAATGTCTCTGGTTAAAGTTTGACGGGTAACAATGGGCCACTGTTTACCTGTAAGGGGCCTCCATCAATCACTCTTTACTCCGCAGCATTCATGCTGTCGCTGAAAAACTCGTGGTGGAAAGTTACAGGGTACGCCCCCCTCCCCCCCTCCCGCCCCCCCGCCGCCTCACTCCTCACTTCCCTGAAGGGCCACCAGGGTCTCACTTCTGCACCTTTCAGCCAACGATCCCAGGAGTATTTCCACGGCTTTGACCTCAGCGCGTCACACCAGAGGCACTTTCTCCCCGGGTGGAGCTCACATTCTTCTCTGCATTCCAGCTGAACACCTTGAAACCGCCGAACAAAGGCGGGTTTTCATGGCGGCACGCAGCCGCGGAGCCAGATACGCCCGCCGCATGCTACACGCTTCCTGCTTCCTCCTTCCCACTTTCACCCCAGCCGCAGCGTTTCAGCCAGACCGACGAGCCTCCAGAGGAAACCTCGGCTGTCGAGTGTCACGGTGCAAAGAAAGCACCCCCCCCTCGACCTAAATCTGGGGGTTTTGCCCTTAAACGCGCAGCAGATTCCAAACTGTTGTTACTGAACAATAAATAAGCACAGCCAGGGATCCAGAACCACCTCAGTTCACTGAGGGGTTGAACACGTGGGCTTCTGTACAGCTCAGTTAGGGCCCCATCACAGAATTTCAACCAGGCCAAGTTCAGGACTTTGACTAGGCCGTTTCCAAACCCTACCTTCTTTCCCTTTTACGCGTTCTGTTGTAGATTAGATTCAGTGTTTGGGTTCATTGTCCTGCTGATGATCATCTGTCAGACACGTGGACTCACGTTTGTCTCTGGGATGCTTCGGTTTTCGGAGCAGATCGAGCTCCATGGCAGCTTTAAAGCCTTTTGTGTTAAATGGACATATGTGGTTTAGGGCAGAACAGTTAATCTCATTTGCAATTTAATCGTAATTTTAAATAAGGCTATTTCCAAATCGCAGAGGTCAGCAATTCTTGGCTATGAAACAATGAATGGATCAGACGCGTCCTTTAGGTGTCGGTAAAATGTTTAAAGTGGGTTTGACTCCACATAGAAGGAAAGAGAGCTGCAGCTGTGAGATAATCTCATTTTATTACTTGTTTTAGAGTTTATAAAAATCAATACTTAACAGAAACTTTCTGGAATCTCACTGTAGCATTAAGCACCAGTCAAAGTTGTTAATAAAAACAGATTTCTTGTTTTAAATAGTTCTACAAACATCTTTATCTACAGGACATTTTTGTTGTTGTTTGTGGTTCATGCTGAGAAAAGTCTAAATTAAATCGAATTATGGTTGAAATAAATCTCATTTTTGATTTTTGGCAAAATTGTGCAGCTCTACTGTTGTTTCCTACAGATATCTATACTTTGGTCTCATCTGCCAAAGGACATCGCTGTCAGGGTTTCCTCTAGGATTTTTTTAAACCGTGCTTTTTTTGTTTCTTTTTGGGGGGGTGTGTGTAGGACTAAAAGGTACCTTTATAAAATGATTTATGTATTTTAATACATTGCCTGAATCCACACTACATAACACAAACAGAGGCACACAAAGTGAACGAGGTGAATAAGTGAATCAAGTTCAGGGAATTATTTTAGTGCAGCAGTTTCAGAGACAAAAAAGACTATTTTAAAAACTACATTTACGTGAAGAGGCAGCAGCAGCCTGTAAGACAGCGCTGAGGGAAGTAGAATCCTCATAGCAGCTCTTGCTGCTGCCTCGATACAGTGACTCCAGAACGACTAGGGCTTTCGGTAAATTTGCCATTAAAACCAAAAAAAAGTCACTGAAAGTCGTTGCTGGTCGCTTTTTGAAAGAAAACCGGTATAATTCTCTGAACAGTTGCTAAATATAGCAACAAAGACGCTAAATGGGCAACACTGGACTGTCCTCTGGGGTCAGAGCAGCGCAGCCACAGAAACACACGTCTATGACGGCACGGCGGGTCTGCTCAGGTCCTGGATGGAGGGAAGCTCAGCCCTGATGATCCTCTCTGCAGACCTGCTTCTTTGTTGCAGTTTGGTCGCCTTCGCCGCTCCAAACAAGCCCCTGGTTCTCCGTCTCAAAAACATTTTGCTGTTATGAACTTTAACCATCAAGACGGAGGTTGTGGCTTTTCTCTCTGAGCTGCACCTCTGACCTTGAGGTGAACGGCCGACTGCTGTAGACGGATGAGGCCGCTGCTGGCATCTTTCCGCCCTGGGATCGTGTTAACGCCCCTTTAGGAGGCACTGAGCAGTGAAATCAGTAAATTTCCATAAATACATCCTCAGAAATCCCGCGCAGGCAGCCAGGGTGTGCTTAGGATTTCTCATCATTCCTTAGAACACTGATTAATTTAGGAACTCTAAATCAAATAAAATGACTTTAAAGCCTTCGACGCGAATCACGTCTCAAATTACAATATATCGAATATCGGCCTTAATTAACACAACAGACTTTCCCTTCCATAATATTCCCATCCGGCCCAGAGAACCAGTCCGGCTTTCACAGCACAAAACCTTCAGCCGTTTCTACACGCAGTGAAATGCTGCTTTTCCAGCCAGATGAGAACGCAGAGCCGCTGCATGTGAACTCCTCCTGTTTGGAGGCGTTTCTCTGCCCTGCTGGACTCACGGCGCTAAGTTTTCTGTCTCCCTACGCTTCTGGCTTCAGCCGTCATGAAACAGAAAGTCGCTTTTGAAGGAAGAAACATCGCTGAACCTGTATGCGTTGAATGTTTGCCGTCATGTGATGAGCCGAGTCTAAATATAGGCAGCGGTCCTTTCCAGGTGAAGCTATTTAGTGAAACGGGCTGGAAACAAAGCGATGAAATCATCTTCAATGAGTAATTTCTGTTTTTCTGACGCAGCTGAAATGAAATAATCCATAAACGTAATTAGCTTTAATCTCCAGCCATTGTTCCTGAACCCTATGAGCTGACGGGATCCTTCAGGTGAGCGCGTGCGTTCGGCATGCGGGTGTTTCGGTGAACTTCCTACGCGGCAGGGAATGCAGAGAAACCGGAGGAACCGGCTGCGGCGCTAAAGCCGCGGAATCCGGACGCTCGTCCTTACCCAGTTTGACGAGCACCTCCCTCTCCAGGTCGGCCACCTGCTTGGTGGCCTCGTCCAGGGAGCAGCTGAGCCTCATCTTGGGTCTGAGCAGCTCCAGGGTGTCGCTGATCATGTAGTCGATGTCGATGGGGAACGGTTGGTCCTTGGTCCACACGTCCACGCTCTTCTTCCACCAAATGTACCTCTGCAGACACACACAGCCCGTCACCAAGCGACCCGGGACGATCACGGCGCCACCCGCAGACAAGCAGGCGCTTTGGCAGACGCACCTGGAAGTAGATGATGAAGCAGTCGAGCTTCTTCTTGCTGGAGCCGCGGTCGAAGTACTGGCCGCAGGTGTCCAGCAGGGTGCAGACCAGGCGGATGCGGAACAGGTGCTCCGGCGGGTCCAGGGGGCTGGGGCTGCCGTCCAGGTTCACCCCGAAGGAGATGAAGGAGAAGAGGGTGCGGAAGACGACCGCCGACTCCACCATGCGGTAGTTGTAGAGCTCGCCGAGGAACTTGGCGCTGCTGATGCGGCGCTGGTTGAACTTGGGCTGATTGACCTGAGTGAGAACACGGGGGGATGGGGGGGGTTAAGATTTTTATCTGAAAAAACAAAAGGATATCCCAAACCATGAACAGTTTTAAGCCCTGTTCTGTAGGTCTGTCACCTAAAACCCAAATAAAATCCACAGACGCTGGAGGTGGAAGTGCAACAGAAATACTTTTCAGATGAACCCTATGAACCTTTGAGCCAAGTTTCATCCCCTCTTTCAACGGTCAAACCTGAACTTATTCACGTTATTTCAGGTAAAATTAAAGAATCCATCTGACCGTTAGAAACTGATTCGGTTCTTTTCTCTGATCCATTTCTGGAGCAGAAGAATCTGAGTCTCTGACCCGAGGATCACCAACCAGAACCGAAGCCTGGATGATTTATTGCTGCGTCTCGAGTCCAAAATGAGGCGAGTTAGTTAAGTTTGGGTCTAAAACACAGCTTTGGGTGAAAGAATCAACATTTCTGAGAAACAGCCTAAAAACACCTGCAGAAAACGACCCGATCCGAACTTAAAGGCTAAAGAAATAAATCCTGTTAATATTCTTGTCAAGTGAAGTTTGGCCAGAAAAGCCTGTAAGGAAATTGCTTTAGAAACATTTTAAAGGACAGGACTGTCGGCCCCCAGAGGACAGACGGTTCGGCGCCAGCAGGACGAACCTGCAGCCGAAACATTCCAGCTTTTACAATAATTAACTAAATGAACCTCTAATTATCATGCTGTCGTATATTCTTACACTTGGAAATGTTAACAACAGAAATAAAGTGTTATTCTGTGTTTTTTGATAAAAAAAAAAGGAAAAGAGGATTTTGTTGGGGTTTAACTGGGAAAACATTGATATTGGAACATTTTAGGCTTGATTGATGCTTTTTCCTCCTAATTTATCAAATAAACATGGAAAACAACAGCAGACTCGATTGACCTCTGACCCTTAATGTTCTTGAAAAAGCTGAAAACACATTTCTGCTGATTCCACAAATCAAAACACTAAAAGGAACGCTCTTGTTCACAGAGAAAAGACAAACTAATGGGAGTTTTATAGAAAAATCAAAGGCTAAGCCGGTTTCACCTCCATGCCGAGCCGGATGTCCTCCAGCACCCCGTCCACCACGTGGATGCCCACGTCCTCCTGGTAGGCCACCAGGCCGGCCAGCAGGTTGGCCACGCAGTGGATGCTGTTGTACTTGACGTTCCAGATGTTGATCATGCAGCAGATCAGGTAGCCCTTCACCTCGGGGTCCTGCCACGGCAGCTTGCGCATCTGCCGCAGCACCTTCTCCGTGGTCACCTTGGACAGGTCCTTGTAGAGCAGCTTGCGGATGTACTCCTGCAGCGGCGGCCTCTTCTTCTTCACGGCCTTCTCTATGGGCGGCGGGTTGCAGTAGTAGTAGGCGTTCTCCACCATGGTCACGTAGCGGGCGTCCAGATGCTGCGCCTGCTTCTTCCGCATCATTTGTTCCTGCGGGGCAGAGAGGATCAGACTGAGCGCCGGCGGAAACGGCAGCAGAGCGACTCCGAGATTTTTCTGCACCACAACGCAGCCGAGTCGGTCAACGGCTGGACATTTAAAGCTGTGCTGGAACGCTCATTTCTCCATTTTCACCAATAAATCGATAAAATATCTGCCTGCTACTCCACCGGCTTTTAGCTTTCACCAAACTAAACCCTCGCTTTGGTTCTTCCAAGCGGCTCAAACTTTCTTGCGATCTTTTTTGAAACGTTGAGTCAAGATTTGATTTCCGCGAGTTAAACTCTCTTTTCTCTGGTATTTATCGGCAACAAAACAGACAAAACTTCTCGTGGCGAGACTGGATCTGGCTTCTGATTAGCGGCAGCCGGGTTTCAGGGCGATAAGGACGACGCCCTGAAGGCTAAAATCAGATCAGATCAGCTCAGGAGAGGACGAGGAGCCGCACTGACCAGCAGGACGCTGGTCCGCAGGTGGGAGTCGGGCGATCGGAACAGGAAGCGGCCGCAGGTCTCCAGCAGGGTGCACGCCATCTCGATGTGGTGGTGGGTGAAATCTGACAGCAGCATCTGCGGGGACACCATCACACATTTCTGAGCTTCCCAGCCAAGAGGTGCCAGACTCTCTGAACGTTTACAGCAGGTTATAAAAATGCTTAGACAGAGAATCTCAGAATATTCCATTTATAGCATTTTCCTTCCTGAAGAGAGTCGGGATCGGAGGCGTTTGAAGGGTCCTGCAGATCCGAGCCGCCGGTTCTGACCCACCTTCAGGCAGTGAAGTGTGTCGTTCTTTGAGAACATCTTGAACTTGGAGAGCTCGCCGATGAATCGCACCGTTTTGTTTTTTGTCTCGATGTTGATCTGGTCCTTCTTACGGATCTAAAAAAAAAAAAAAAAAAAAAAGGAACAGATTCAACTCAGTCAGGATGAAAAATCCACTTTACTTTTTCAAAACTAATATTTCCAAATCAATTCCAATTATTAGTTTGTTAGATTTCTGCATTCTTCAATAAATTCATTTGTAAGACTTTTTCGGGCCTAAAGCTGAAAGACGCTGCAGAAACCCTGTATTTGGTGATTTAAATGCAGGGAACGAGACGCACGTGGAACCTGAAGTCTCCCTTCAGCATGGAGCAGAGGTCCTCGGCCACGTCCGACATGCAGGGATGCAGAGTTGCCACCAGGCGAGAGTAGAACGGCAGGAGATCCAACCTGAAAGATCAGTCGGAGATCTTCAAACAAAAACTCGGTGTGACAGCTCCTCTTTGTGGTGCTTCGAGGTATAAAATCTGACAGGTGAAATTTGATATCTGCCTCACAAAATGACTCAAAAAGTCGTTTTAATCGGCTCGTTTAACGGGCGGCTAAGCTACCTCTGCCTTGGGACGGTGAACAGGGCTCGGACCAGCTTCCTCCTGTTGGATTTGGTGTTCATGTTCATGCAGAAGTCCATGGCAGCCTGTTAGAGTCCAGAAAACCAACATGTTTAATGTTTTCCAGGTTAAAGTCGCAGATTAGAGCAGAGATTAGGTGGAGACGTGTCTGGGACGCTGCCTGGTGCGAGCGCAGCCCCGTCACCTTGTCTATCAGGTCTCTGTTGACACAGTTGGGGAGCTGCTGGATGAAGGCATCCACTATCAGCTTCAAGTGCGACCCGGTGTTGGCCTCCTCGTCTTCTTGCTCTGTGCAGACAAATATTGTCAGAGATCCAAAGAACCTAAATCCATTAACTAAAAAAAAATAAAGTGGAGCAAATGTGGGACAACGGCGACGTTACAAAACCCGATGAAACCGAAACTGATCAGGGATCAGATGAAGGAGCTGCAGGAGCATCTGTTTAGAACCGGTTCTGTTCTACATGTTGCTCCATGTGTCTGAAGCAAAGGGGACGGCTGTAAGAGAGAAGCTTTTCTTCCAAAGAAATTATCCAAAGCCAAAAATGTGTGAAAATCTTTCAGACTGATGAACAAACCTAAAAGTTATTTTTTTTTGCCACAATCCCAAAAGCATCAGCAGAAGAACGCCACCCAGTGAAACACGGTGGAGGGAGCATAATGCTGTGGGGTCACTTTTTCCAGATGCTTGGAATCTTGTTGAGATTTTCTGTTCAGCTGAACTGCACAGCGAATACGTCCCATTAAAGCCGGAAAGGGTCTTAGAAATAGTTCCTACCTTGCTCATCCAGCAGCTTTTTGGCCAGTTCCTCATTCTCCACCTCATCTCCACCCTCCAGCTCCAGAGGCTCATCTGTGATGTCCAGAGCCTCCAGTTCCAGCTCCAGATCCTCGGTGGTGCTCACATCTTTCCCTTCCCTGCCATCTGATCACAACAACATTCAGATCAAAGCTCTGAATCCGCCTCCTCCTGTTGCTGAGGAAAGAAAACGTACCCTTGGAGTCCTCCTTGTCTTTGCCCAGGCTGCTCTTCTCGTTGTCCTTGAAGAGGATGGCCGGGACGAAGGCCTTCAGGTCGATCAGGTTTTCGTAGAAGTTACGAGCGTCTTCGTCCTCCCAGATCCCCCCCTCCAGTTCGTACTCCCCGGGCTTGCCGGGGGTGAAGATGTCGATGCCGGGGCCGTGCTCTGGGGGAGAAAAACCACAGAGGAGAGGTTGGAGAGGTTCAGGGCTCTAAGAAATGACGTCTGGCGATCGGCCGCACACCTTCCTGCACGGTCTTGTCCTGCGGCAGCTCCGGCATGTTTTCGTCCAGCAGGTCGGCCAGGGACTGAGTGTTGGCCAGCAGCTTCTGGTAGGACGTGGCAAACTCCTCATACTGCTTGTGCCTGTCCTCGCTCAGCTCCCCCTTGGAGTGCAGGATCCGACTGAAACGGCAGCACAGGTCAGACTCCGCAGCACGAAAAGACCGAGACGCTCCCCCAGAACCCCGGCGGGCCACTCACCGGTTCTGCCTCTCGATGTTCTGCAGCTCCCGGTGGTCCTTCTTCAGATGCTTGGTCAGCGAGGTGAAGTACTCCCGCAGGAGGTTCTGGAAGGGCTGCTGCTTCTCTGTGCTGATGATCTCGCTCGGAGGGAAGGTCAAGCAGAACTTCTCCGCTGCCAGCTTCACCTTTCGGGGCACCAGCCCGGCGATGTCGTCGCCACAGTGCTTACAGAAGCTGATCACCACCGACACGTGGGTGTGCGTCTCCCGGTCCGTGCTGATGATGTTCTTCAGCTGCTCGTAAATCAGCGACAGGCCTTCCTTGTCGGTAAAGAGCCCAACGATGGTGAGCTCGGCGATGAAGCGCAGGTCTGTGCGCAGCTTGCTCACGTTGGGCGCCTTGTCCTCCTTCCTGGCTTCAAAGTGCTTCTTCCACGCCTGCAGCAGCAGCGGCGCAAACTCGGTGTAGCGCTGGTGGAAGAGGGAGCACAGGTGGACCGCGCAGCCGACGTCAGAGATCTTCAGCTTGGCCTCCACCAGGGAGCTCACGGCCTCGCCGATGTACTTGCTCAGGTTGAGGGAGGTGAAGTCGTTGGAGAGCACGTCCCGCTGCTGTTCGGTCAGCGTGCGCAGCTTCTTGACGAAGGCGGTGTTCTTCTTAAGGCTGGAGTCCAGCCGGCTGAAGAAGGGCTCTTCGGGCCGGCTCTCGTGGGCGTTCTGGTTCTTGCTGCGCAGCTCCTTCCTGCCCTGATGGCGTTCCCAGGCCTCCTGGTGCAGCTGATGCCCCTCCTCCTTTTCTCTGGAAACACACCAAAGCAGCAAGACAACGGGGAATTAAAGCGCCTCACGGGACGCCAGAACACTGAAACTACTGTCTGAGCTCCGTTATATTATATTGTAATTTAGTTTAACTGGATTCAAGTTAAATGCATTTACTTTTGTAAAGATTAGATCATGTTTTTGACATATTTACATGGTAAACAATTAAACAGAAGCTGCCATTTTTTGACAACTAGTGACCTGGACTGACTGGTCCCAACTTGATTGGCTCTGGATGTAACTGAGTCTGACTTCACGTCGCTCTGATTTATATTCTAACAAAGCTCATCATGACTTACTTGAGGAGCGCCGCCTCCTCCTCACGCTGTCGCTTGGCCTCATCCTCTTGAAGCTTCCTCTGCAGCTCCTCCTGCTGCTGCTTCTCCTCCTCCTCCTTCTTCTTCTGATCCTCCTCGGCCTTCTGCTTCTCCTCCTCCTTCTTCCTGCGCTCCTTCTCCTCTTTCTTCTTCTTTTCCTCCTCTAAGCGCTTTCTCTTCTCCTCCTTGCAGACATCCTTCTTGCCGCTTGCTTTCGCCTCGTCTTTGGCTTTGTCTCGAGCAGACGCCGGCCTCCTTTCGGCCTCTCTGTCCTCCTTTTCTTTGTTGCTGAGGGAGTTGACGTCGTTTTCATCCATGTTTACTGAGGGCTCGCTCTAAGCAGGCATACTGAGGAGGGATAACGACACACACCTTGTCAACAAACCCCAAGACTTTTCACATTCTTTAGAAGCGTGATTGAACACCTACACAAAGGAATAAACTGAAGGCTGGTTGACACGGCAGGATTTTAATATACTTCAAAGCCTGAGAGACACGCAGCGATAAAAAAAAAAACTTAGATAAAACAGGTTTGGTCGTACAGCGTGTGGCGTCCGGTCAGACGGCGAGCTCAACTTACAGACAGATTTCACTTAAGATCATTCAGATATCAGACAGGAAATCCTCTCAAGATCAAACGTGAGTTCAGAGTAAATAAACATGACTGACCAGGAAGAATAACGGCGATAGTTTATGGACTAATTTTAACAGAGAAAAAACATAAACATAAAAGGCGTTGGTTAAAGAAGAGGAGACTACGCGACCAGGGGGTTTTCGCTTACAGGAGCAGAGTTGGGTTGTTTTTCCTCTCTAGAATTCCCTCATCGCACTTTCTGATTGGCTACCCGCCACATTCAACAGGCTACGTGCTCGTTTGAGGGAAACTACACACTCGAATGTCGAGGCAAGACAATCCAACATGTTGAACATCCCTGATTTGGGGTCAGAGCGGTCCCGGTCGCTCTTAACACACCCCACACAGGATATTCTCTTAAGATTATTTTAAGAGACACGCTGATAGTCGGCTCCTCTCGGAAGGGGGAGATCAGGGCAAAAACTGGGCAAAGAATCCTGCCGTGTGAACCAGCCTTAAGCTGAAGCTTAAAAACTGACAACTATTCTATTTGTTGAATCTATAAAAAAAAGAGTGAAAGTGTTTTCAGCTAAATCCCCAAAAGATGAAGCTGCATTTTCACAAATTTCAGTCCAGAACCAGACTATTTTTTGATAACTGTTTGTGAAGCTCAATCCTTCTGTGTAGGGGGTGGGGGCTCCTCAAGACTCCTTTGGGACATGCTACTCAGTTACACGTTTTATTTAATGTGAGTACGCCATTTTTAAATAACTGTACAGCATTTTTTTCTCCTCTTGTGGACTTTTTTTCCTTTACTTGCTGCTGATATGCTCGCATTTCCCCACTCTGGAAAACTCAGGGGATGAGCTAGATCTTTGGGCATTTTGTTACCAGCTGCCTCTATTTCTTTAATTTACACAGTATGGAAAAAAATAAGACAATAAAAATGATTTAAGCACTAAAACATAAATATTTTAGGTGAAAAAATAGGAAATCCAACAGTAACTGTTGTGATTGTCTAGCTTATTGTGATTCTCTTTCAAGAATGGGCACAGAAGCATTTTTGCACATGAACAACTAAAGAGAGAGAAATATGGACTCATGGTCTCTATATCTAGGTCACAACAGTCCTGTTTCAATCTGAAACACCAACCTGTAGAAGCTGTTAAAAAAACATCACGTAGAAACTAAAAACGGCTCAGTGCAAACGTCTTGCGTCATTCCTCATTTAGTAACTTAATTAATCTAAAAGTTAACAGGTTTACAGACAAGAAAAAATGTATTTTAACTCCACACGGTTCCATACCATTAAATCCACTTTGATTTAATTTCATCATATAGAATTCGGACATGCAAAGAGCAACTTATTGTTGGAACCAGGTCAAGAGTATTTTAAAAAATTATATTTAAAAACGTCAACGTCATTTAACGTCTGAACCACTGACTTAAACCGTGGAAAAAAAGGGTTGAGAATGAAAGCAACGGATCGCCCGTTAAACCGACACGTTTACAACAGGAAAATGAGCTCCTTCGGCTTTTAACGGATAAACTCGTCGATGTGTTTCCGCTTCACGGTGCTACTGACAAGCTGCGGCGTTAAAATTCTGTTTAGAAATTCACAAATTAGCATTAGCATTAGCTAACGCCTAGATGGGACCGACAACAACAAAGGTTTATGCGCCCTGGTAATGCGCATTAAGCTGTGCCAACGCTAACTTTAGATAAGATAGAGGATAAAGAAAACAGGTATAGGTTAAAAAACTATCCAAATGTGGCTGTAAAATGAAGAATTGTACCTACTGGTCGCTCCAAAACAAACATCGGTGAATGGTTTTCAAGTTAACCGACGTAGGACCCTCTGATTTTGGTCCTAGATGTTATGCCTGACTAAAAACATAAAGAATAAAAGATAAATTGCAATTTTTTGACAACTTAAACGATATGTGTATATGCATTCAGTTTTATTGTAATATCTATACATCTGTAATTTAGCATATTTTTCGCAAATTAAAATAATGCCAACTGGCAATCTTTACGGTTGCTTTATGTTTTATGCTAACGCTAGGCTAGGCTAGGTAGCTAAACACTCCCAGTAATAAAGGTGTTGCGCGACATACCGCCGGTGTATAACACGATCTAATCAATTTAGCTTAAAACACGTATCAAATTAACTACTACAATAGCCACAATATTAATATTATTGATATTTATTTTTATATCGCATATTTTAACACGTTATTAACTATTTACCAATAATTTATATCTTTGATCTATTTCTATTATTATTACTATTATTGTTATTGTATTTATTCATAATTTGGATTTTGACAGTAGTTGCAACCTTATAATTTCTCCCTTTGCTATTTATGTTTCTGATCAACAAACAAATCATAATAAAAACACAAAGGTAACTTGAACAAATACAAACAGACTGTTTTCAAATTATGTTTTTAAAAGTTGGTGGTGGGGGTGGCTATTCAAACCGACCTGTGCTATGTAAAAAAAATTAAAATAAAAGGCAGCAACAACAGCCATTCGTTCATGATAATGACTAGCAATAAGTCTTTTATGTCACTGGAGGAACATAATTATAATCTCTTCTAATTCAGCTACACTAGAAGGTTTTCCAGCATGTTTTACTTTAAAGTCACACCACAGCATCTTGATTCAATTTATTTTAACTTGGCCAGTTCAACACATTCAGAGGTAGAATAGTGTACTTTGGATCATTGTTCTACTGAATAGGTGCTTGAACTCAAAGTCCTAAACTGATGGCCAGACTTACTGGAGGAGCACTCCTACCAGAAATGACTAATTTCTGGTAGAGAGCAGAATTCATGGTTTCATCAATTAAGATGTTTGGGTTCTGAAGCAACAGAGCAGCCATACACCATCACACTACCGTGTACAATGTTTGACTGCCAATTTTATGTTCTTTTTCAGAAATGCTGCGTTGGTTTTATGCCAGATAAGACCCCGAATATCTTTCTTTCCAAAACAGGCCTCTAACAGAATAATGTTCAAAAGGTCTTGAGGATCTTCAAGGTTTTTTGTTTTGTTTTATTTTTTTTGGTAAACGTGAGACAAACCACTGGGTTCTTTTTGGTCAGCAGTGGTTTTGGCTTTGGAACGTCTCCCATCGAAGCCATTTCTGTCTGTTATGGTTAAATCATGACCTCTGACCTTAACTGAGCCAAGTGATGTCTACAGACGTTTAGATGTTGATTGAGTTTAAGCTTACTTCGTGTTGTCAGGTTCTATCTAATTGCTTGATTCTACGAGTCTGGGCCTGGGAGTGGCAGGTGAAATTAAACTCAACTATCCGAAAAGTGAGGTTAATCACAGTTAATTTATGATTCAACAAGGAAGGCAGGTTGAATCGGATAGCTTTTCTTCCATTAATGAAATCATCATCCAAATAATTTTTTTGTTTATACTCTGGATATCTTTGACATGTATTTGACATATTAATGTTTGATGGTCTGAAACATTAAAATTTGACAAAAAAAAACTAACAGTAGTAATCTGTTAGGTAAGATATACTTTTTCACAGTACCATCTGTAAACTGAGAGAACACAGGGCCGTGTGTTGGGTACCAGAAATTCAGTTTCCAAACCACTAACATTTTCTTTAATACTGCTCATTTAAATATGATACCAGAGAAAGAGCTGAAATAAATGTTTTCTCTGGCCATTTTATAATTAAAATCATTTAATACATTTTTTAGGTATAATGCTGTATAGCTGAGGCTAAAACAGTAAGCTATTCTATGTACTCTTGTGACTCAATTTTACACAAAGAAGAAAGCAACAGCATGAAATTGTAGCATAATTTCACCAGTTTAATGCAAAACATTTAAATTTGACATTACAACGAGACTGATCACCGTCTCACCTGATTGGACTGAGCTTCATCAGTGTGATCCGGACAACCAATCAGACCCGTGGAAGGTACAAAAGACATCTGTTTCTGACCGGAAACAAATAAACTATAACTTTGTTTATACCAAGTAAAAAAAAACAAAAAAACAACAACTAAATATGTCAAAACAGAAATAAACTGATTAAGAATAAAAAAAGAAAATTACAGCAGCATGTAATAAACTACAAATGTTGCAGGCAGTAAACAATAAACCAGACAAAATTAACAATGATATAAAGAAACTGGTATAAAAACTGAATAATACACAAACTTGTGTTTAAATGCTCAATTTCAGGCGCACCTCCCTGCATGTTTCAGATGTTTCCCTGGTTCAGCACACCTGATACCAGGTGATGGCTGACCAACAGGATTTTGGTGAACTGGAATCACCCAAACCAGGTGAGGTAAAGCAGAGAAACATCTAAAACATGCAGGACAGTGTGCCCCGAGGACCAGGGCTGAAAATCACCGGTTTAAAACATGAAACATTTTGGTGTAAAAATCATTTCGGGCTTAAAACTGGAATCCCTCCATGTGCTCAAAGTCGACATCCATATCAGGAACTCTGAGGAGATAAAAACCCCAAAACAGATGAACTGCTTTGCATCGTCTAAATGTCTGAGGGTGAATTCAGTTAGAAATAAATGAGCTATGGACACAGTCAAGATCTAAACTCAGCCTTCTTGTGGACTGCAGTCTGAACCTTTTGTAACCCTTTCTAAGCCGGTATTAATATCTCAATCATCTGGGTCAACGTAAACCTAAATGCTGCAATGTAAAAGGAGTTTTCAGCTAACAGATGGGGATGATTGTTGTGTTTCTCAATGTTTGGAGGAGGTTTTGGTTTAATTTTGTGGTTGAAATAGCCAACTGTGTCCAAGTTTCAATGATCTACCATCATGCTTGACAGCTGGTCCAGTGTTGTTAGGTTAGTGCTGCCAGAAACTACACAGCATTGACAGAAAAACCTGGTTTGGATTTCATATTTATGCTCTTTAGGAGTTTTTCTCCAATGTTCAACTGAAACTGAAAACACTTGAATCCAGTCATGTTTATGATGGTCATTAATTTTGCATTCAGTACAGGTGGTTAATGTGGACTTTACTTACTGCTGTGCAAAACAGCCCCGTAGCATGACGCTGCCACCACCGTGTTTAACTGTATCCCGGCTTCAGACATCTGACCATAACTGTGCTCCTCAGATGTAAGGAAATTAGTTAGGAACCACCAAGGCTCAAGCTCACCCTGACCCGGACACCGCTGGAACAGAGAGGCCAGTTTTACATCAGCAAGGACTGAGAAGGTGCTGACCAAAGAAGAAGCCCGCCAACTGTCAAGCATGGTGGTGGCAGCATCATGCTGTGGGGCTGTTTTACTGCCAGTAATATATGTTATACGGTATATCAACATCTGGATTGTTGAAACTCAGACACAGTCGGGTGCTTCAACAGGACAGTGACCCAAAGCTGCTTTTAGACTGGATCTAGAAGGCTAACGGTACGTTTCTGGCCCTCCCAAAGCCCGGCTCCTTGGCATGAAACCAACCGATTAAAGAAACCCTTCAAACTGCCAAAACGAGAGCTGAAATATCGCAACACAATAATGCCAGAAGCTTGCAGACTGCTACATGGTGGCAGTGACTGAGGTACAAATTGTAAAGACATTTAATCAAACGTTAGTAGGCGTGTGTTTCTACATTGGTGCATCTTTGTATGATTCTGAAAGTTCCCCAAAGTGCTCAAAATGGACGACTCTCATGCCCATGATGAGGCTAGGCAGCTTTTGCACTCACATCAGCTGGCACGTTGGATAGAAAGCCACCTTACATAACGCAGAACAGTCGAGGAACCTTCCAGCCATGACAACTCCAAGGCAGCTCACCAACCATGACCGATAGCTTCCTACTGTATCGCTTGTTCCTTCCTAAGGAATAGGCTCCTATAAAACTATCTAAATATATGTCATAGACATGTGCAGGACATTCTGCAGACAGCCAAGGCCAAATCTGTCCGTGCAGCAACTGTTTGAAGGCCGCTGTGTTGTTCTTTGTTGGAAATAAAAGAGTAGTTTTATGAAGCTAACGCCGCTTTGCATTTTGAGTCCAGCCAAGGCAGCGATTTGTTCCAGCTTCTCTTCATGGATCGCAAAAACAGAAAGAAATATGTTTTGTTCTTCTAAAATACATTCCCCCAGAAAAATATTAAAATAAAAATGATCTAAAGAGGTTTCTTCACTGAGGTGGAACCGCCTACGGCCTCTGAGCCAGGCGACTTTTCCCCTCCTCGTGTTCAAGCAGCTTGAAGTGGGTGTAGGACAGGATTCCTGCCAGCGTACAGAGGATCCCCAACGCCTAAACGAGACACGGGAAGACCCAAACTCAGTTCAGGGGAAAATAAAAGCTTAAATCCACTGAGCAGCACTAAATAAATAAAAAACCCTGACCTGGTTGAGAGAGAGCGGGTCGTTGAAGAGCAGGTATCCTCCAACCAGAGTGATACAGAACTTGAAATGACCAAACATGTTGTAGCTGACAGGGAGTCAAGAGAGCCTGAACTGAAGAAAAGCATAAACCCACAGAGGCAACTCATAAAGAAATGCAACAAAAAACAATTAAACAACCAAACGCCTCCACGTGCATGAAGGATACGTCACAGCCGAGGTGTTGCCGATGATCCAGTAGATAGAGAGGTTGACGAGGAACGCCACCACGCCCGAGAACAGCACCGTCACCTGGTCAGCCAGGGAACAGCACTCTCAGGTCAGAGGTCAGCAGGGAAACGGTAAAGAAAACAACAAGTTTCGGCACGTTTTGCATCTTTGTGTGTTTCATGTCTGACCAGAGCTGGCAGAGACCACGGTCCGAATATCCCACCGTCTCCGGTCAGCGGCTCAAACACCGGGATGATGCCGAGGAGGAACGCCGACGACAGAGGAGCCTGAAACAGACCCAACGTTGAAAACTGACAGAACATCCTCATATTACAGAGTCAGTGAAGCACTGCGGACCTTTATACAGAATCCCCCCATACTGAGGCCTGAGCAGCGAAATTATTAGTGTCTGGTTAAATGAGCTGGCTTTTCGGAGGCCTAAAAATATACAACTCAACAAATTCTGCACAGACATCAAGTCATGGGTGAAAATTAAGGATTCTGCAAAAGTTGCTCTAGAAAAACGCTCCAAAGCACCACCCTAAACACCCTCTTCATTTACCTCTCTTCATCGTAGAGGTATGAAATTTGGTGCACTTATTGAAGCCCTAGCATCCATTCTCTGCAGCAGACAGGAAGGCGGCCATATTGGATTAAATTTGTAATACTGACCCTAGTCTCGGCACTGGATCAAACTCCTAGAGTTATTTGGTGAATTGGCTTGAAACTTGCTAAGTTTGCTGATAAGGCATGGATGATCTAAAGGTATAAAAATCCTGACTTTCATGCATGTCGGGGGAGTGGCCAGACCTAAAAGCTTGACTTCTGGACAATCAAAACCGCTTTAGGTCCTGCAAAGAGCCACAGAGACACGAGGCCCTCTGTGGTGGATCCACATCTGGTGCCCAACAAACTCAATGGTCAAACACTGACATCACCTAAGGCCTTGATTTATGGATTAAACATTGCTAGACACTGATGATTGTAAAAAATAGTATATATATTACAAAAAAGTTTCAACTACATTTGTTTTTAAGGGAATATTGACACCTATCCAGGAGTCTTGGTAAATTCTGGCGGTGCCAATAATTATGGGAGCAGTGATTAAAAAATATTTTAACATCAGACTCCACCCCCCCCCCCCTCAATTTAATACATTTACTTAAATTAAAGGTTGCATTTTCTAAATGTCCTATTTAAGATCAAGTTGCTGCAATAAAAGACTGATGCATTTTAAGACTTTGGAGGGTGCAACCAAAGTGCTCCGTATTAAAATAAAGTAAAGCAGAAGTGATCAAATCTTCGCTACAAATAGTTTAACTACGGAAGCGTTTAACTGCCAGACGTGATAAATAAATTTAGGAGCAGCATCTCGTTAAAACAAGAACGTTATCTCGCAAGAATGAGAAAGTTCCTGATTATAAGGAGATACAGTTTTGTGGCATGAAATCGCGTTTCATGCATATATCAATGAAGTGTGATGGGGAAACGGAGATTGAGCCACTTTATGCCTTTTTACTAAGAAGAGGATACTTCAAAACAGAGTGAGTGATAAAGTAAGTCACTGAATGGTGGATGTGTGTTCAATCGGCCCGGAAAATGAGTCTGAACGCCTGATGTCTTCTGACAGCCACCTGTCAGGTGAGCTTTTCGCTGGTTTAACTATAAGCGGTCTGTAGGCTATATAAGTAGGTTGCTAAACATTTGTTAGTACAGGCTGAATTATCATATGACATTTACTTATTTCAATTTTATTATCATGTGGGACTTAGTGAACCACCTGCCAAACCTGATGTCAACACGGAAGCGACCCTGGCATAGTCCTCGGCGTGGGAAACGGGAAAGGGTGGGACTAAAAATGCAACCATTGCCAAAACAGAGGGCAAGTGAAAACATGCCTTTATTTATTTCATCATAACGCGATAGTTCTCGTTATAATAAGAAAACTATTTCATTAAAATGAGAAACTTTCTCGTTATCATGAGAAACATTCTCATGATAACGAGATACTGCTCCTAAATTTATTTATCACGTCTGGCAGTAAAACGCTTCCGTAGTTAACCAATAAAACAAATGCGTGCAATGCGTAAAATTATAATTTTCAAGGGAAAAAAGCAATATACGTTTAAATCAAGGCAGAATTTGAAAAACCAAGCAGCAAAACCACCAAAATCTTTGGGATAATGCCTCCTAGAGTGTTCAATACGGGCAGTACTGATGACGCTGCGTTATTGTCGGTGAATATTAGCTCCAGTCATAAACTTTCCTCCAGCAACCCTGAAATGGTGCCAGGATGTATCAAATGAACCAGGCTCTGAGTGTTAAGCGACCAGCACGCAGGAATTTCAATTATATGTAATTAATGCAAAAAAAACCCCCACCAAAACAGCAAGTACACCCAATATAATCTGAGTCGGTCAGAAGTTAAACACAGACGAGGAAGTTACTGAATGATCCCGAAAATCTAGATCAAGCTGTATTGTTTGTGCAGAAGTATTCACACCCCGTGAAGTTTTACTTGAAGAGATCCAACACAAAGTTGTGCATAACTGTAAAGCGGAAGGAAGATGATGTATGGACTTTACATTTTTATTCATAAACACAAATCTTAAAAGTGCGGCGTGTTTTTGTCGACCTCTCGGGAAATGTCTCCACCAGCTTTGCGCGTGCAGAAGCTGCAATTCCTGCTGATTCTTCTTTAGCTCAAGCTCCGTAACACTGCATGCCAGATTCTCCGTTTGCCGTAGGGCTGGACTTTGACTAGGCCACTGTAAACCTCTCCATTGTAGCTCCACATTTATCATTTTACTGGTACCTGCTTTCTGGAAGTGTCCCCTCAGCATAATGCTGCCGCCACCACAGATGAATGGGATGTTTGTTTTTGCTCTGATGTGCAGCGTCTGTTTTTGATCACATATGGTCTTTTGCATGTAGAGCAAAAAGTTCAAGGGTTGTGATTACATTTGCAAGACACCATTTTATTTCTGCAGGCAAAGAGATGCCAGGTTCAGAAGATTTCAGGCACACAAAGCATGAAGTCAGCAGTGACTAAAGTCCCAGCTCGACTCTTTATTAGGAGCCATAACCGACCTTCGACCTGCAGCCGTACAACGCGGCTACTGTTGATACGTCTCTGCTTCAGACTTCTTACCTGATAGTACAGGAGCTGCATGGAGTTCACCTGGAGCTCATGTTGTTTGGCCCCCACCCACTTGGAGACATGAGGACGGGCAGATATTAATTATTCGCTTCATTTTAGTTCAGTTTTCTGCTCTCAGGGTGTCCATCCAGGGTTTACATTTACTTACCACCTGGTAAAGCGAAGTGACAAGAACCCCCAATGTAGCGAACACCGTCCCCAAGACGTTGAAGCGCACGTCGTAGTAGGAGTTCAATACCACCCCCAACGTTATGGGCACCTGGAAGGACAAATGAAGCAAAACTTTTAATGGGTGTTTTATCCAGAGAATAGCAGAATCCCACAATTAGTTTGCAGATTTCCCTCACCAGTGTCAGTTTTATCTTGGTAGAGAAGGTCTTCTTGTAGTAGGTGGTCTGGATGAGGATGATGACGGGTGTGGTCATGGCTTTGGCCAGCTGATACGTCCCTATTGAGTTGTTCTGCAGGGAGAGGTTGGTGAAGGCCACAAACCCACAAAAGCTGAGCGCCAACCACATGATCCTGCGCACCGGGAGGCTCTTGGGAGAGAAGATGTCCATTTTCTGGCAAATGTAGAGTCCCAACCACGTGACCACAAAATGCACAAGGGTAAGGGTCATATTGGGGAAACCGTAGCGGACATAGATCCATTTGTTGATGAAGACGATGCAGATGGAGGACAACAGGTTGACCAGCAGGCCGGCGACGATGCGCCTGTTGGCTGGAAAACCAAAGAGCTGCCCGTCCATGGCTTCTGACGCTGCTGAGCCTAACTTTTCCCAGGACTGATCCGCGAAGCTCAAAGTTACGGACTAAAAACGGAGAATAGAGAGAGACAGAGAAAGAGAGAGAGAGAGAGAGCGAGGTCAGTGATGAACACGGAGGCTTCATGTAGATTGGAGAAAATATCATCTGAAGACACAGATATTAGTAAGCATCGGGTCAACCCCAGGCACTGAACTCATCCTTTTTTTTAATTGATTTTCTTCTTGCAACATTTCCAAACTGGAAGAGTTATGATTGAAAACAGTTTATTTATAAAGTGCCGATTCACAGCTAACTCTGTCTCAAGGCATCGATGGACAAACAGATGGATTTTGCCCAAATAGACAAACGTGTGGACTTTGGACAGACGACTGGATAAAAAGGCAAACTGATGGATCATGGACATATTTACAAAGAGACTGGATGGGAAAAACAAGGCACAGACGTCGACATGAATTCACCTTTTAGGCCAGAAAATAAAGACTTTTCTATGCTAAAAATAAAGAAAAAAAAACATACAAGGAGGTTACTGGTCCGGAGACCCCACCGAAAGTATCAGACACATCTGACTCCAGGAATCAGTGATTTCTATTTGTCCTAAACCTTTTCTCCTCTTTAGGAGAAAGGAAGAAGAAAAAAACTTGGAAAATAGAGAAACTGAGCTCAGTTCCGGCCAGAGTCCCGATCCAGCCGGGTTCCCCCAGCATGTGGCATGGAGGGTTATTCTGAGGGAACAGTGCTGACTCCACCACTGTCTGATGCTTTTATACATGCATTTACTCCCGTTTAAATAAGCATCAGAATCTAACTTTCTGCAAGCAAAATTAATAAACTAACTTACAAACGAGTTCCTGTGACTTTAATAATAATTATAGCTTGAGTTGAGCAGCTTCCCTGTCAGGGTGTTTCTCTGCCACGCAATAAGAAAACTTTACCTGGGGGTCTCCATCTACCTTCCGGCTGCCCTGCTTTTCTCCCGGACCCGCTCCGGTCCCAGCCTCCAGCTGCAGTCCCGGTTTTTCCAGAACCACTGTCTCCTCTGTACCTGTGGATTATTCTTCCCTGCTCCCAGACACGCAGCCGTGCAGCCGAATAAAAAGCCCGAACCGCCCGGTTTGTTCCTGTTTCCTCCGGAGCCACAGCGGCTGCTAATGGAGCGGAGGGAGGACTGGGGAGCAGAGATGGGTCTCACAGAGAGGATGTCTCACTCCATACAAGAAAAAAACTCTCGGTTAAAAGTACAGCTAAAAAAAAAAAAAGAAATATCGCATATCGTGAAATAAATATAAATATCGTGAAAATGATTTGTGTTATGGAGATATATAATCAGTTTTTGTGTTAATCATGTATTTTTCTTAAAGCAGTAAAGAGTTACGCAAGTTTTAAATAATATGGTTAAACTGTGTGGCTTGTAGTGAAAAGAGGACAGAGTCCAGACTCACTCAAAGTAATAAATTCATTCAACCGTCTCGTGGGATACCAGGCAACTACGGCTACGTTCACACTGCAGGCCTTAATGCTCAATTCCGATTTTTTTGTGAAATCCGATTTTTTTTTCGTGGTCGTTCAAATTTCCAAATATATGCAACCTGTATGTGATCTCCTGTGTGAACTGAATTCATACAACTTAACTGTCCCGCATGCGCAGTTGAGGACGCGATGACGTCACACGTAGCAAGCATGCTCAGTGCTTGTAAGTAAACATGGACTATAATGCTGGCATTTAGCGATTTTTAACAGACCTTTCTGTCCATTGACTGCTCTCCTCATTGTTGTCCACCATGGGTGTCGTTTTTCTTCCCGCTTCTGCATAGCAGGACGCAGAATAGTGGCGTTGTTGGCTATCAGTGACGTACAGGTCATATAAATGCGACCTGGCCGTACAGACACAGGTCGCATTTGAAAAGATCAGATCTGTGTTGTTCAGACTATCATGAAAAGATCAGATCCAGGTCGCATATTGTGAAAAAAAATCTAAATTGGGTCACTTCAGGGTGCAGTGTGAACGTAGCCTGAGAGTCACATGAGGTTTTATGGGGTACTCTTCAAGATTGAAGATTGAAAGCCTTTTTTTGTTGTTTTTAATGTTTTTCTTGGTAAAATCCTAAAAACACCTGGTCAATAAATTAAAAGCTAGTTCCTGAGTTGACACTGGAATGCAGATCTGTTTTGCTTGGGAGAATTTAAGCGCCATAGTGACTGAGTGTGTGAGTGGAGCTTACCCTCCACAGACACTCCGTGGGGGGCCTATCAGAAAATCCGCCCCTGGGCAGTTTCGGACAGACACTAATTTACAACCGGCATGGACGGGCGACTCCGGGTTATACTACATGAGCATTATGATAACGCTTGTAAGTGTGTGTCTCCCCTTGGAATTCCAATTGTAATAAATATATGTATATTCCAAGTGTTTTGTCTCTGATAATAGTTTTCTTCCTTTGCTGCCAAATCTGCGAACTGGGTGAGGCGGGCCGTAGTGAATGAAACAGAAAGAGCTAGACTGGGCTACGCTGGAACTCAAAGGCTAGATACCGCTCAATACCAGGTAGTGGTGTTATACTCCAAAAGGTTGTTTGCTGAACCTCCAAAAGAAAAAGAAGGAGAGACGATAACTGAAGCTCTGGCCGAATTCACCAACGTTGATAATCAGTCGTTTTGATATTGTTATTTGTGATCTATAAGTACCAGTTTATTAAGTACTCGGTATTGATACTTGGAATCGGCAAGTATCTAATCTGAAGTACTCCCACTTGTACTCGGTCTGGAAAAAACTGGTATCGGGAAGCCCCTATTTCTCACGACTCTCGAATCAGAGACAATTCCGGAAGCATCTTACCTTCTTTCGCTCAGTGGTCCAAAGTCCTCTTTTTTAAAGATGAAAGAAAAGTTTGTATTTCATTTGGAAATCAAGGTCCCAAAGTCTGCAAGAAGAGTGCAGAGGCCCAGGGCAGAACCCACGTTGCTTTCTGGGTTTCCTGAACAATTCAGAAGAAGCACAGGCAGATGAAAAAAAAATGTCACACTGCATTGATGCAGTGATTCATGCAAAAGGAGCGTCAGACAAGACTTGAGTGCTTAGAAATTAACATTTTGTTTTAAATATTCTTATATTGATCTTATGTGATATTCTAGTTTTCTGAGACATATGCATATGTGATTAATTGTGCAGATCAAGTAAAATACAAAACAGAAAAAAAAATCAAAAGAAGCAGAGAGATTCTTTGGTGTAAAACATTTCATGGGAAGACATTAGGAAAGGACTAGAGGGAGATGGGAAGCCAGTTTGATTATTGTAAGTTTGATTACTGAGTTTGGGTACACGGGGTTAAACACTGCAGTAGAAAATATGAGTACAGTGATGAGACAACAGAGCATGTTAGAGGAATGAGGAAAAGGGAAGGCTACAGAGTCAAAACCTAAAGAAAAAAGTGAAACTAGATTCTAATTGATTTAATTAGATAAAACTCAAGCATTAAAAGCAATCAGGTAATATTTAATTATATATAGTTTTTATGTTATAGGATTTAACACTCAAGTGGTTCACACTCCATACCAGCTGGTGGCGGTAATGATCCAGTTCCTTGTTCGCCGCCAACAAGCACCGAGAAGAAGAAGTGAGCCGGTGACCACAGGGGGCGCTAGAGCGCTTCGAGCTTTTTCAGTCTGCGGTGAATGAGAAGAGAAGAAGGAGTCCTGCTAAACCTCGTGAAGCGGGAACTGACAGCTCTATAAAATGGACTGGTAAAAGATGCAGTTCAAAACCTTTTAAATGTTTTATTGATGTCTCAGCTGCTTCACGTTGAGCTTTTGTCCGTTTGCTTGTTGTGTGGTTTGCCTCCGGCGGAGCTAACTATGCTAACTATGAATGGGGGATGCTAACAGGCTAGTTTTTGTTGTTGATATGTTTAATTTAAGTTGCTCACATTTGGAAATGGGACATCATTATCATTTACACGAGTAAGACCACGATGAAACGTAGAAATAAACACAGTTTAGGATAAAAACTAAAACCAGTAGAGGCTTGCTGTTAGCAGACATAGAGTAAGTAGAAATGAATGCATTAGCTTCAGATCTCTCGTAAATATCTAGAATAAGTGAACAGAATGATCCCCTCCAGACGATTATTTAATATTAAATACGTTTTAATAAAGCTTTTTTGTTTCACTGCGCTGTAGAAATAGATGTCGGGTACACACATTTTTCAAAGGTTCAACATTGAACATGATTGGAAAATAAACTAATCAGAAAAATAAAATTTGGATAACCAACAGAGATTTCAGACTAGTCACAAAAAAGCTGCAGCTTAATGTTAAGAATAAAGTTATTAAATACTAGTACCTGAAAATACCAAACTGTCCTAAATGTCTCATTGTGTTGATGCGGCCATCAGGCGTTAGACGTGTGTTTAAACATTCAGTGTTTTCTATAATTTATATAAATTATGTTATCTATCTACATACATACACTCGAATATTGTACTCGTGCAAACAGTACAGCAGATTAAAACACATGGCCTATGAATAAATGAGGCCCTTATCTTTACGTCTTTAATTTAAACAGGCTGATATCTGGACTATTATTCAGTTTCATTTCACAGATGGAAACATAGAAAGTTTTCCTAGTTGCTTTATGGTTTCTTCTGAAATCGACGCCTCCATCTCTGTCTGAAAACATCTTCTGTGTGTTTACAGGCGGCAGGTTGTGTCGCTCTTTGCTTTAGCTTTGGCTTCGATTAAATAAACAAACTCTATGGCATTTGTTTTGTAAAATAGCATATTGGTATGTTCACAATAGCCGGCGTTATTAATTATTCTTATGGCTCTTTTTTGTAGTTTCCATAATGATTAAAGTGTTGTTTTATAAATATCACCCCAGTGCTGCAACGCCCCATTTCACAAAGCGGGGTTGCAAGTGAAAATACAGCTGTTAATATTTTCTTTAAATAAAGTCCTCCACCCCTGTGGACACCTCACCCACATTTAAGTGATTTTATTTCAAGTTTTAGCTCCATTTTTAGGTATTCCTTTATGATTACACACATTTCTATGTTTTCTTGTAAACACAGCTTGTACAACTTAATACGTTAGGGTCACATTTCATGTATATATATATATATATATATATATATATATATATATATATATATATATATATATATATATATATATATATATATAATAAATTAATTAATAGGTTTTATATTATAAATTGTACACCTCCAGGAAAATCAGCGTCCAACTACTTTTTTAGATGGATGGGTGTCACAGAGTCAAATGTTGGCAAAAGATGAGTTAATATATCAGTTATTTTTGATAACTCACACCATCATTAATTGCAAATGTTGCAATTAACAGCAACAGCCCATAGCCAATAAATGCGTTAGTTGATTAAGGTTAAACATAACAGTAGCTTATAACTGGATCTAACTTGATTAAACTGTTTTTTATACTGAATTTTCTTTATGTTTTATCTTGATTTGCTGCTGCGTCCTTTTTGTGTCTGTCGGGTTGCACCTGGACACGTAATGAACGCACACAGACCCCCTTTTTTCCCGCTGTTTAATGAGCGTAGGGTGAGAATGCAGCTTTACTCCTTCGTCAAATAACACTCAGTAATTGGCTGCTGCAAATCTTCTGCTTCAAAGAAATCTGAGGATTTCAAACACTTTAACTCAATCTTTATTACTGCAGGCAAACTGAATATCTGGTCAGATTTTGCTCCTTAACGTATAAAATAGTCGAATATATCAAAATCAATTAAAGGGAAAGGATGTAGTTTTGAAGTCGGTCATTGTGGACGTCCCATCATGTGTGTCGTGTCGTCCTGAAGGGCCCAGAGCGAGCTGCCCTCTCCGGTGGTCCGGGAGGACGAGGTGACGGTCGCCGCCCGCAGGAGGAAGAAGGTGGCCTGTATCCTTTACGAAATACTCTATTGGGGAACTAACGTTACATTTTTAGCATCGCTGAATCCGATGGATTTAACCAGGAGCTTAAAACATTTTCCATAATTTTTATTATTTGAATGATAAACAATTGTCTAATTACAGGTTATTAAAACAACACGAGTAATTTAAGATGAAACATCTGCCATGTTAGAAGATGGCTGGAAGTTCATTAAACTTATTAAACTAATGGTGGTTGAGCAGCTTTGCCTCAGAAGAGAACAGCCGATGCTTGAGTGTTTAGCAGAGACTGACCGGGGATTTACTGCAGGTTTCCCAACAGCTGATATCTAATCTTCACCAGCAGATCTGAGTTTAATTTATCTGTTCTGTAGAAGCTAAACCGTGTAGCGCGGATCATCGATGGAGAAGTTAGTGGATCCACAGATCAGGACACGTGGAGCTGGATTTGTCGGTTTTCCCAGCCTTGTTTGTCTGAAATAAACTAATCACCAAAGTTCTGAGTAGTTAGGGATACAAACTCAAAGGTTGAAGTCTGGGTCAGAACCATCTGTGTTTCTGCTGATCTACAACATCAGGACCGTTAGCCTCCTGACTCTCTGCCTCAGTCCCGTCGCCCGGCGGCAGCCCCATCGTTCCCTCGCTAACGCCGGCCCGCGCCCTGCAGAGGAACACCCCCGCCTCTCTGTTCAGGCAGGCCGGTAAGGCTCTGCTTTAAACCGGATCGTTTTACCGCCAGTCTGCTCCGTATTTGACTCTCTCCCAAACTTTGGTCCCGTCTTTCTGTCTCCAAGTCACTCCCAGAGTTTCCGGGGTCTCCTCTATTCTGGTTCCTGGAGGTCGGACGCCTCGATACGCGTCCAGAACGGGCCTCAGCAGCGGGGTGAGAGACGCAGTCGGCGCCAAACGCCGTCCATGATTTGTTCGTCGTCTTTCACTAAAGATAAATCTGACCCGTGTGCAGAACTTGGAGGACAGCGACTGGACCAACACCTCCCCCGTCTTCGAGCTGGACAACAGCAGCTTCTTCAGAGACGACGAGGCGAACCTGAGCTCGGCGCTGCTGAAGGAGGACGACCCGGGAGAGGCGGGTACGTGAAACCCAAACGCCGTCGGAAGTTTTGTGAGATCCGCTGCTGCTTTGGTAACACCGGCCTCTCTGACGCGCTCAGCGGCCGCCAGTCTCTTCCCAGAATTCCTGGCCGCCTTTCTGAAGCACTCTTCTTCTGCTGTGTTCGAGCTGCTGGAGGATTACCAGAACATCTGCCAGGAGAAGGTAGCCGGGCCTGAAACGGACCTATTCGCACAATTATCATGATTAGAAAGTTCACTTCAGGTTAATAAATGGTTCCATTGTTACAGGTAATACACTCGCGGAACCTTATAAAAGCCACATTTTTAGTTCTGCTGTCAGATCTGACAAGTTCTGGTTGTAAAAGCAACAGATTAATGTTAGAGTAAAAAAAAAAGACCCTTTTTCTACTTTGAATGTCGTTGCTGATTATATTCAAGGTGGAAGTGCTGCAGACGGTGGTGCTGAGAGCGGGTCAGAACAGTAAGACCGCCGGGGTCCGCTGGCTGCTGCAGCAGGAGAACTGCACCTGGAGGCTCGTCGCTTCCCTCTACAGGTATCCCAACCTCTGACTGCGCATACGCCTGTCCTGCTGCCGGCTTCTCCTGTTAAATGACGTCTGTGTCTGCAGAGATCGGGTCCAGTTGGCGCTGGAAGACGACATGATGATAGACATGGCCGTGAGTGGATCTTTGATTACATTTGCAGAAAGTCCGAGAGTTTTGCGTGCGGGCGAGAGGCTGCTCTGATCCACTCGCCTGCTTTCAGCGTCCATTTTTTAAGTCACGGTCAGGCGTGAGCAGCAAGCATGCCAGAGAAGTCCAAATCAGACGTTTGTGTGCAGCCCTGAGGTTCTGTTTGTGTCGGCAGGTTCCCAGCGAAAGCGAGAAGGTTGTTGTGGAGCAGCTTTTCCAGCGAGACGCCGTCATACGACAGGGCCAGGTGACCTTCAGACACAAAGCTTGGACCATTCCAACAATAAATAATTTAGCTGAACCACTGGAGGTCCCTTATGGAGCCAGATTGAAGCTCGTTGGCGTCAACCTGCTGGATTCAGCATCAGAGTCCCTCCTACAGATAAATAAAGTTGTTTTTTTTTTTTGGTTGCAGCTGGTGGTTGATTGGCTGGAGAGCATCGCCAAGGATCAGATTGGGAACTTTTCTGATAACATTGAATACTACGCCAAAAATGTGTGCTGGTGAGTTGTCTTTTTGTCCCTCGGTGGGAAATTCACCTCAGCATGATTTAAAAAAAAAACACTTTGTGTGGTTTAGGGAGAACACGCTGCATGCTCTGAAGACGAGGCGCAAGAGCACCTCCGACTTCTACATTCCTCTGGTCACGGAGCTGGTGAGGCTCATTTCTGCAGGGAAATAACGTCCTCTTCCTCCACGATTGACATAAAAAAATCACATCCAACCTGGAATGGTTGCGTTCTTCTGCTCAGGACCCAGACGCTCCGCTGCGGCAGCAGCGCCCCCTGGCGGATCTGGACAGAGAAGACGACGCACGGCTGCTGAAGAACCTGTTCACCCTGATCCGAGCGGGAATGACAGATGAGGTGGAGGAACATAAACGAGGACAAACCAGAGAACCGTGCATGCAGTTTGCGGCTCAGCTGTTGTTGCATTGCTATGAATGTATATGTATACGTTTCTAGGCTCAGAGGCTGTGTAAACGCTGCGGTCAGGCCTGGAGAGCTGCAACTCTGGAGGGCTGGAAACTCTACCATGATGCCAACATGAGCTCGGGTAACTGCTGTCCTCTGTTGACATTTTATTTGTGTTAAATTAGCATTTTTGAATCACATTTACTAAAACAGAACACCGTTTTCTTTAGAAAAACGAACCTATGAATGTGCTGATAAAGATCAAAGGCAACTCGTTAAAATGGTCCGGCTTTCTTGTTTTAGGTTTTAAATTTTGCGCTGGCATTTGGTTCAAAAATACGTCAATTACAGATGGTTATTAAATTTGTAGTAACGCACGATAAATATGCGTCAACACTGGTTCGATAAATAAAACTGGGCTGAAGTGAACAACCAGTGGATATTTCTATCTCGTTGCTGGGGAGTCATCATGTGACGTTTGTTTGGTCATCTAACCCTGATAGTGATGCAACTAATATGATATTAATATTTTATTGTGCATTTCATATTTTGTGTCAAACATCGCAATCCCTTCAACGTTTTCTGCTGATCATGCAGTTTACAGAACAGGGAACGATGTTGGTCCCAGTCTCTGGTTTCTGTGGAGCTCTGAGCTGCTTTTACAGGCAAAAATAAATCCCAATTGGCTTCTTCTTCAGTCAGAATTCATATTATTTATATCTTGGTCTGCTTCTGCCTGCAGGAAGCTCAGAGCTGCAGCCTGTTGAAGGAAACCCAAACAGAGGGATCTGGAAGGCCTGCTGCTGGAGGATGGCTGAGGAGGTCTGCTCACATTCACCTCACCGTGGGATTCAAATATGAAGCCGACATGGAATATAAACTTTTTTGTTTTGTTTCAGGACCAGCTAAACAGATACGAGAGGGCGATCTACGCCAGCCTGAGCGGCAACATCAAACCGGTGATTTATCCGTCTTCTAGCCCACAGCATGAACTCTCTGCGGCGCGGTGGCTTATGGTTGTCCGTGTGGGTTTCAGCTCCTGGCTGTGTGCGAGTCGTGGGAGGACTGCGTGTGGGCGCACTTCAGAGTCATGGTGGACTCTCTGGTTGAGAAGGAGCTCGTGTCGTCAGGCATGGCCCACCAGGAGCTGGAGACACTACCGCGGGAATATCTGGAGGCCAAGTATGACACAAACGACCTGAAGGAGGTTTAGCGGAAGGGGGCGAAGCCGCCGGCGGGTCTCTGATTGCTCTGTGGTCTTCCCTCTTCTCAGCTGGACCATGGAGAAAGTGTTTGAGGAGCTTCAGGCGTCAGAATCAAAGGTGAACCTCGGGACTGCGAGGGTCGGGTCACATGACTGTGCCGGCTGTAAACCGCTGTTTCTGTGTCTTTGGGACAGAGGGTGCTGGACGAGACTAAAGAACATTATCACGTCATCCAGAAGTTTGTGATTCTCGGCGACATGGACGGTAAAATTCTCCCTCGCAAATCCCACGTTTTCAGATTCCTGTACGGTGGCTGAGAGGGCTCAGCAGGCTCCTCCATGTTCTCCGTCCTGCACTCAGTCCAGGACCTGTGGGGCTCCACAACCAAGTCTTCGATTCAAATATTTACAGTATCTTGCAAAAGTATTCATACCCACTAGGACTGGATGATATAGAAAAAAAGCTTATCGATAAAATTTAAATCTTATTAATCGATATCGATAATTATCAACAAATTGAAAACTTATATTTTAAGAACACAAATACTGAATTTAAACTCAATTCTTTATTCAACCAACTTTTTACCAAAACTGCAAGTTTTAAAAAAGAAAAAAACGTGCTCTCTCTGAACTCTTTGAAGGGGGCGGAGCTTGGTTCCCAGGTCTGCGTTGTGATTGGTTGGGAGGATGTAATGACTGTAGTATTAACCTACATGAGTAGAATTCATAAGGAAGGAAAACTGTTCTATTGAATTTTTTATTAACCCTTTTTTTTTCATTTTCCCACTCTGATGAGGTTTAAAGCTAGGGTCTGCGATTTTTCCGGAAGTTTCCCCAAGTTTCCTTTTTGAATAACTGCGCAAGACCGTCTTTCCTGCTCTTCCTGTCCTCAGGGGGATGGCGTGGGAAAAAAATCTCCCAAATCCACTCTGGTCTTATTTCTTTCTAGTCCTTCCTCCTCTTCTCACAAACTTGACTCTCAGCCATGTTCAAAGTCTACGGTGAGAGCAGCGGAGCTACAGTCAACGGCTAACCGCTAAGCTAACCTAGCGGCTAAGCTACATAAACACTAGAAGTGCGCACGCGTAGCCGGCAGAGCAGGAACAAAACTAACACAAATCCCTGCCATTCGTACCGAACGGCAACGATTAGTCAGAGTTTTCACATGCCTGCTTCAACCAGTCACATCGAAACCTAAACCGTCGTTTCCACTAACAAAAGCCTTCAAAGCTGTTCTCTGGAGTTCTTTTAAAGAATTAATATTCGGTAGATTGGACAACATAGATGAAATGGTAGCATCAATTTAAGGTGATTTCTCTAACGAAAACCGGGGACGTCTCTGATTTTGCTAAGCGGGCGAACGCAGAGTTCTTCTGCTACGTCGGGACAGCGGCAGGACCGGGTAAACACCTCCTGCTGTGTTAAACCGTTTTACTCCATAACGATACACCGAATCGAGGACATTTCTGGGGACAGGTCATCCAAAACGGGGACGTCTTCCTCGCTGTGAGCCGCCATCGCTCGGCGGAACTACATCCATCTGGCGAGAGTCAGGTTGGCATCTGTATTCCCATCATCTCTGACCTGCACTCCTGTCTCTATTGGAGAGAAGCATCAATACATTAATAATTTAATGACTTATAAAAGTAGCTGGTGGGACTGGGTTTTATTTAGGAGGGGCGGATTACCCCGTGTTGGTCCATAACACAAAATCCCAATAAAATACATCGACGTTTGTGTTTTTTTAAGGTGAATGAATACTTTTACGAGGCACTGAAAGAGGACAGACGGTTCGTGTTTTGTTGTGACATTATTGAGCTTTCACTCTGGAAGAGACCCTTAGCTTACAGGGTTAGTTTGTATTTGGTTGCAGAAAACACACAAAGGTGAAGAGTTTGAAACAAACCCAAAAAACATAAGAAATTGTACGGTACGGTCAAATTTACAACGTAACAAAAAACAACTGTAGTTGATTCAAATGGATCCAGATTCATAGAAACGTGCACCGGAGTACAACATGTGTGTATATTAGTTTAATAAACTGATGAGTAAATAAGTGAAAGATTGAGTAAATTTTCATCCGAGAGTCCATATCAGCAGATCTCTCCGCCAACACGGCTCGTCATCATCCAGACGGTGAACCTTTTAACTTCTTATTCCAAGCCTCTGTCTTCTCGTCTCGATCAGGTCTGATGGACGAGTTTGCTGATTGGCTGGCAGCCTCTAAGCCCCTCCCCTTTCACCTGCTGCGTTTCATGACTCACCTGGTGTTGTTTTTCCGCTCTCTGGGTCTGGCCCTGAAGGTGAGGTGGAGGAGCTGACGATTTACTTTTTATTTAAAGTCCAATTAACAACGGAGCAATGAAACTCTGTTTAAAAGGAGGAAGTGTGCGTCGACGTGCTCAAAGCCTACATCTCCCTTCTGACCCGGGACCAGAAGACGGACCTCGTGGCGAGCTACGTGGGCCAGCTTCCCGCTGAGCTGGCCACCGCTCAGTACGCCGCTTTCCTGGAGACGGTGGTCCAGCCGGAGCTCCGCCCTCGGTGTCTGCATCTGGCCACTGAAGCGGGTGAGCTGGGCTCTGTTCAGAGGCCGGTCGGGCCGCAGGTTCTGGGTCCTGATTGATTGGATGCTGAATGTTTTGGTTGTTCAGGTCTGGACGTGTCTGCGATCACAAAGCTGGTGGTGGAGACGGTGCGGGGGAGAGACGACGCGGATTTCACTCACCACAGCCAGACGCTGGAGACGGGAACGACAAAGGTTAGAACCCGGACCGGGTGAAACCTCTTGAGAAAGGAAACCAGATTGTTTCTGCAGAAGAAAACGACCGTTTGTGTCTAATTCTTTGCTGCGTTTAAACACCTTTTTAATCTGCAAACTTCTTAGATGAAATGAGCCAGAGTCCAGTTTACCGTCACATCTTCAACAACTAGACGCGATATCTGCCGTTCAGAGCCGGTTATTCAGCCGTTCATCGGGGCTTCACGGCGCTTTCTGCAGAGACACGACAGGTTTTAGCGACAGAGACGCTGAAGCTCAGAGTGGTGACGATGTCAGAACATGTGGAGCATTGTTCTCAACCGGCGTCGTCGTTGAAATATTTGTGAAACTTATCGCAGATGCGTGATCCGAAGCTGTGAAAGCATGAAATGGGGGCGCTGCTTGTGGCGACACTTCCACTAGGGGGCAGTGGCGCACCAAGTTGACAGAAAATGTGTTTTTCTAACTCTGTGAATTGATTAAAAGCGATGTGTTGTGTTATCTGTATCAGGCCATGCTGTATTCAGTGATTCCTGCTCCCAGTTGGAGGCAGCAGCTTTTTAGTTTTCTTAAGAGCACTTGAACTGGTGAACTATAAATGAACTGGTGAACTATGAACTGGACTCTGCACCAAATTTGCACATTTGCTCATTTGCACATTTGCATCACGAATGAGGGGAAGATGGAGCGGGAGATCGACAGGCGGATTGGTGCAGCGTCTGCTGTGAAGCGGGCGCTGTACCGATCCGTTGTGGTGAAGAGAGAGCTGAGCCAAAAGGCGAAGCTCTCGATTTACCGGTCGATCTACGTTCCTACCCTCATCTATGGTCACGAGCTTTGGGTCGTGACCGAAAGAACGAGATCCCGGATACAAGCGGCTGAAATGAGTTTTCTCCGTAGTGTGTCTGGGCTCTCCCTTAGAGATAGGGTGAGGAGCTCAGTCATCCGGGGAGGACTCAGAGTAGAGCCACTGCTCCTCCACGTCGAGAGGAGCCAGTTGAGGTGGCTCGGGCATCTGGTCAGGATGCCTCCTGGACGCCTCCCTGGTGAGGTGTTCCAGGCACGTCCCACCGGGAGGAGGCCCAGGGGAAGACCCAGGACACGCTGCAGGGACTATGTCTCCCGGCTGGCCTGGGAACGCCTTGGGGTTCCTCCTGAGGAGCTGGCCCAAGTGGCTGGGGAGAGGGACGTCTGGGCCTCCCTACTGAAGCTGCTACCCCCGCGACCCGACCCCGGATAAGCGGAAGACAACGGATGGACGGACGGACGGACGGCATCACTGAATCTCTATCTAGCATTACAAATGCTTCCGAACTTTTAGTTTCTAAATGCATTTTTGCACAAATGCCTTTTTGCACCATCATTTCTGCACATACAAATGGTTTAAATATTCTCCTGTACACTGTGATCGCACACCGTTTCATTCTCCTGCAGTGTTTACATTTCAATTGTTTTACTTTTTAATCACTGCTGCACTTTATACTGTAATTTACAAGCTGTATGCACCGAAATTTCGTTCTGTATGCACTCTGTACATACAAAATGACAAATAAAGTTGTCTAAGTCTAAGTAACGGTTTGCTCTGATAGGACGACCAGAAGAAGATTGATGTTATCGACTGGCTGCTGTTTGACCCCGCCCACCGAGCCGAGGCCCTGAAGCAGTCAAACGCCATCATGAGGAAGTTTTTGGGTACTTTTTTTGTTCACCGTTTTGACTTTTTAACTCTTAAATTCCTGCTTATGTGACTGAAAATGACGCCTCGTTGTTTCTCTCTCAGCTCTGCAGAAACATGACGCAGCCAAGGCCGTTTTCTCCAAAGTTCCTGAGGACTCGATGAGGGAGATTTACTCTCAGTGGACGGGCGTCGGTCAGACCGCTCCCCTGCCCGCGGAGGACGAGAACGCCGTCAGAGAGCACCTTTGCATCAGAGCCTACCTGGTCAGTCGGCGTTGTCCTTCGCGATGGTTTGGGGCTCTGGTTTCATAAACACTGAAATAAGGCGAACCTGTCTGATTATGTCTCTACAGGAAGCCTACGAGGCGTTCAGTGACTGGTTCAGCCACAGCGGTTCTGCACCACAGAAGCCAGCGTTGGCTCCAGGGGCCAAATTCACAGAGAGAGTGGCCAACGAGATGAAGGAGAAGGAGTACGAGGTACTCTCCATTATTGTTTTTAAGCTTTTTCTTTGAACGTTTCATCAATACTTATTCTTTTATCTTCCAAGTAATCAAACCTTCCTGTTATCTCTTAAATTACTCTAGCTTTTTCATCGATTTTATTCTATTTCTTTAGCCTAATACTGGCTGTTTTGAAAGGAATGTTTAATCTTCATCTTTGACCAAAGGATCATTGAAGAAAGAGACGGTCGTCATAAAAACAAAACGTCTTCTGGTTCACTTTGTTAAAGATCTCTAATATTATGTCTGACGGAAATGAAATAGGATTGTTTTTAGCGTTAATAAGTTGATTTTTTTTACCTTTTAGCCGAATATTTCACATACAGTAGACGATCAGCTGAAGTTGATGCATCGCTCAGGTCCAGATAAGTGGATCCAGGTGTATAGAACCCAATTTGGCCCAAATTCAATTCAGGTCAATCTAGTTTATTACAATACTGGAATTCATATTTTTATTGTATAAGTTTGACTGAACTGGGTCAAACGTATTTGAATATTGTGAAAAGGTTTAATATTTTTATTATGACTCCATTACACACGTGGCGAAATATTTACAGCTTTTAGTGTTTGTAATTTTGATTTTTATGGTTGACGGGGAATGAAAACTCGAAAAATTCAGAGTCTCGGAAAATCTGAATATTGTACAAGATCCATTAAAAAAAACTGGATATTTCAAACAGAAATGTCAGGGTTCTGAAAAGTTCTGTTTCTATGCATTCAGTACCTGGTCTGAGCTCCTTTTGCATGAATTCCTGCATCAGTGCAGCGTGGCATAGAGGAGATCAGCCTGCGGTTCTGATGAGGTGTTCTGGAAGTCCAGGTTTCTCTGATCGTGGCGTTCGGGTCATCTGGGTTGTCGGTTCTGGTCTCTCTCCTCTTCCTCCTGACAATACTCCAAAGGTTCTCTATGGGGGGTTCAGGTCAGGCATCTTTGGTGACCAATTAAACACAGCACCACCATGGTCATCGGAGCAGCTTTTGGTACTTTTGGTAGTGTGGGCAGCTGTAGATAAATAGATAAATATTAATTATAACGCAACATAGATCAGCTCTGTATAAACAATATAATTTCATCTTTTTAGAATCTCTAAATATTGCCTATCCCTAACGTGGAATCTGGGCCTCTCCACTCTCTCTCTCCTAAATTTTTAAAGAAATAAATGCTTAAAATATTTCTCTGTGTTTAATGATGCCATAAGTTTCTCCTTTTCCGAAAGGAGTAACAAAAACGTCTGAACTTTTTCACACTATTCTACGTTAACTACTCATCTAGTCGGATTCAGCTCCATCTGTCCGGTTCAGACCAAACGATAAAGTCAGCTGGTAATTGGTCCGGCCTTACAGCGAAGTTGAACCAAATACATCGGGTTGTTACCTTCTTAGAAATCATTCCTCTTTAGCAAGCATGTGGCGACAGTGGGAACGTAAGCACTCCTTTTTTAACGGAAATAGACCACCAGCGAAACCAGAACCGGACTTTGCATGACCGGTCATCTGCATCTACCAGCTGGGAGTTGAGAGATTGGAAAGGGGGGGAAAAAAACATAAAAATGTGCATCAGGAGTACTTTTTTTTTTAATGTAAAATAGGGTAAACGTTTTAGGTAGCAGTAACTCTCAGACTGGGAAATGGATACTAAGCAAAGAACCAGGGGTGCTTTTAATGAGAAAAGAAACAACAAATGTTAATTAATCTCTAAGATTAACCGAATAAACAGCCTAGATTTAATAGAAGGGATTGTGGAGTCTTAATTTCTTCCTCCGCTGACTTCTTCACTCCTCCGGAGGAGACTATTGTTTGTTACAGCTGTGTTGCTCTTCCAGATCCTGAGACAAAATGCTGGCCGGCTGACTTTCTGTTCAAAATAAAAAGTTTAGTGCAGACGTATTCAGCAGCAGAATAAAGGTCCACTGTGTTGTAGCACATAGCAGGTCCTGCTTTAAAGATGATCTCCATAGAGAGTGCAGAAGAACACAATGTATTCAGAGTTACCAACCAGAGCCTGGTGGTTTAGTGCCAGGTCAGAGGGGATTAAGCTGAGTTTAATGCTGTTTTTTATACGGTGTGTTTTAGGCCTCCATGACTGCCTGGTCGAGCCGCCTTGATGTCCTGACTGAAGATGTGAAAGAGAGAATCTACAACGTGTTGCTGTTCGTAGATGGAGGCTGGATGGTCGACAACAGAGAGGTTCAGTAGCATGACGATGTTTACCTGTTTAAAGTCCCATTTTTCATCCATTTATCTTAGGCTCCAACCGAATACCCTTATAGGGTCAGGACTCTTTAGCCAAAGCGGAAGCACGTCAGCGGTCTCACATCATCCATGTGCGATTCTGTCACGTAATGTCGGACGTAAAGGCTGTCCGAAATCAGCAGAGCGGTCCGAAGCGCCTTTCTTCCCCAAGATAGAGTTCTGACTGTGGACCACAGGGAAGGTCAAGGAACAGGAGCTTGAAGCTATTATTCAGGGTATTCGGATGGAGCCTAGCATCAAGTGGGAATAAGCTAAAGATGTGTTTCTGGTTCCAGGGCTCGGAGCCAGATGAAGAGCGAAGCCACCAGATGGCAGCGTTACGCTCTCTCTGTCTTCCCCGCCTCACCTTCCTTCTGCTCAGCGTGCTGCAGAGCTCCTCCCGCCACCAGGAGGCGCTGCGACTCGCCGACATCATCTCATCTGACCAGCACAAACTCTATCAGGTAACTGGAGGCAAAGGTTGTGGGTTGATTAATTACGGCTTTATGCCTTAATTGGCTCCTAATGTGTTGTTGTTGAGTTAAATGACTAAAAAGGTGATGAATTTTTGTTTGCAGGTTTTCTCTAAAGAAGAGCTGAGGAGGTTTCTTCAGAAGTTGCGGGAGTCGTCGCTTGCTCTGTTGGACCAAGGACACGACCCGCTGGGCTATGAACTGCAGCCCTAATCTTACAGAAAACGCATGGAGACACGTTCAGAATATTGTTGGTATAACTGGTGTTTTTTTGTTTTGAGGAAATGTTTGTTTTGCATAATAAAAGATTTAATTTCTTCGTAAATTTCTGTTTCTTTTGACGCTAATGAGCGGTCTCCGCTGCTATTTTTACAGAGGAGACCGGTTTTGGTTCCCTAACTGTAGGTATTTAAGATTACGAGATATGTTCTCAGATAATTCTCAGTTTACAAAAAGATGCTCCTGCATAACTTGTCTTGAATCAAATTCAACAAGATTTGTCAGATTTTCTAACGCCAGACAACCAGAAATTAGCCAGTAAAGACACAATTTTGCAAACAATTAAAAGTAAGCTAAATATATCTAGGTTTCTGACGCTGGACAGTTCTGGAAATTAGCCTGTAAGTTTTGGATTCTTCCCAAATTTACCCTGCAAGTACTGCGTAGTTAAAGTTTCCTTCAAGTTTCTTGAAACTATCCTACATGTTTAGGAAGGTTCTTGAAAGTACCCTCCACTTTCCAAATGGTTCCAGGCCATACTCTCAAAATTAGCGTCCTCTAAAATCAATTCCCATGGGTCGGTGTCGTGCATGTTTTAGATTTTCCCTGGTTAAACACTTGGATCATCTACTTGAATCAATAGATTCTTTCAGAACCTGGTGAGATGCTGAGGAGTTAATTCATTAACTTAAAATTAATACAGACAGGTGAAGATCTTACAACTGAAAATATTGGGTATAACACAATGTATTCATCTTTTAATAACCATACTTTTACCATTGTACTTAATTCAATTTTTTTGCTTATAGAAAAGGGGCAGAAAACAGACCAAGCACATTTTAAAATATCTTTTTTAACCGACTGAATTATTCAATCTTATATTTGCCTATTTTGATTCATATTTTGATAATAAGTCGTGTTTTTTTAGGTGAATTGTAATACTTCAATATTTTTTTATTAATTTGGCCATGCCATTTCAACCAATTGGCTAACATTCATTTAGTATACTGCATGGAGGTCCGTATGTTAATTTTACAACATTGCATTTCACTGTACCTTTGCTCTAAATAATTTAATAGGCTTTGTTTTTTTTTTAAGTTTTAGCTTAATTGCCAAGAACTACAATCTAATTTAAGAACGTTATGGAACGTTCCGGTATGTTTGGGATTTGAAAAAGGATTTTTATCCATGTAAAATTAAAAGTTCTCTAATCTACTGTGGGTATGCATCTTTGCATTTTCAGATTAATAAAATAAATTAAACAAATATTTTAATCAACTTATTTTGTCGTAAAACTTTTTTACCCATGTTGTCGTTATGTAACCCCGGTCTCCAGCCACTAGGGGCGCCATCACCTTGTCAGAAGCGCCGGAGTACAAACAGGAGGAAGCGAAGCTTGCTCCTAATCTTTAGAAAGATTTTGGCAAAACTGGTCTTTAGCGACCATTTAAGACGTCTATTTTACCAGCTGCAACAGGTGAGTAAACCAAGACCAATTACGGAAATGTTTTACGCTCTAATTTCAGGGAACATATGCGCTAGCTGCAAGCTAGCCGAAGTAGGCCGTACAGCCTCGGAGTTTCCTAACTGTGGCGTCACCGCGTGACGAGGAGAGACGCTCCTGCGCTAATGAGCTGTTGTAAAGTTTAGTAACTCGAGATTTGTTTCAAATAAACAGCGAAATCTTTTATTATTATAATTATTTTTGCAAGTTAAATTTAGTCGGTATGCAGTTACTAGCACAGCCGTTAGGAAAACCTCGCACGACGGCACCGCTTAAATTTATACGTATTTTTAAATATTTTGTTTTGCATTTTAATGTAAACTTTATGTGCGCATGCGTTAATAAATACGATCGTGGTTTGAAGAAAAAAATAAAAAGCCTGTTTTGACTGGAGGTCTGGCCAGACGTGAGTGGGAGGAGAGCGGGACATGTCCGGGCAAAGCAGGCGAGCGTTGGGACGTGACACGGTCTCTGCTTGACGTTTTATTCACAGTAATCTGCGTTACTTACGGCTTGCAAACAATTAAAAACGGAACTTTAAACTGGGCGGTACTGGTGGCGAAGTCTGTCACAGGGTTGTGGGAGGGGAAAAAAACGAAATTTATTCCAAAGAAATTCCGTGAAACTATTTAATCTGAGAAATTAAACCCATTTTTTTAGATATATATAATCCTCTGAACAAAATAAAATACAAACGCCTACAAAGTGCAACATTCAGTTTGAAGATCGTTATGAAAACATGATCATTTGCAGGATAAATACTGTAATCCAATCACAAAATCTATGTAAACATTTTTAGTTTAAGATTAGAAATAGCTTGTTATAAAACCTCTTAAAAACCTGCATTGTAGTTAAAGATGCAACAATTAGTTGATTTATTTTAAATGTTACGACGAACAATTAGTGATAAATTGATCAGACTTAACTAATTTCTGCTAAAAAAACAAAAGACTATTTGTTTGAGTCTGAAGAAAAACATCTAAGTTTTTATTAACCTTGTTTCCTTTAATTGCTGGAAGCAAAATGAAGGATGGAACAATGGCTATGTTTACATGCAGAAAATATCGCAATCGGATTGAATGGTATTCGGATTAAAAACCAAAAAAATATCGGATTGTACCGTTTATATGGGCACACGATCAATTAATCCAATCATAATGTGCGTGTTTACACAGCTGACCCAGTATTATAAAACAAAGCAATATTATACAAGTTTGTTTGTCTTCTGAGCGCCCAGGCTGGACTTGTATCAGGTTCTAATTACGATTGAAATGTTACTGAATAAATAATATATTTTTTTAATATTTCTAACAGAAAAGCTGGATCGGGAACCTCGACAGTTTTGCTTCCCGACGTATTTCTACCACTCAATAACAGAAATACGTCACGTTTACGTCGGGCGCTCTCAGGTCAGTTTTCCACATTCAGAATAACTTTATCCTGATGAGCGTTTACATGAATGTTGATCGGATTATCAATCAGTGTCATTCGGAATATAATTTAATTCCAATTGAACTTAATCTGATCACATTTCGATTTGCTTGTTTACACGATGCATTTTTATTCCCGTTGGCCCTTTATTCCGATTACTTTTGTCCGTGTAAATGTAGCTAATGAGTCGGCACAGTTTGTAAAGTTAAAAATAAACCTCAGAAAACGGATTAAAACAATCTACAAACATGGCTACAAAGAGCACAAATTAACCGTATTTATCCGTATTCTGGCTTCGTTGTGTGCAAATGTTTTTCTTCAAAAAGGTTGTGAAACTTTAGATTTTTGTGATTGGTTTTAAAGCATTTCTAGCCTTCAACACTCAATCATTTATCCGGGATTACGTTTACACTAAAGTTATCAACTGTGTGATGTATCGATTGAGTTGATCTAATTGATTGACTAACAAGCGACCATTTTCTTAACCCTTTAACACCAAATCCTCAAGAGCTCCACCTGGCATTTTCTTCTTGTTTTTACTATAAAAAATGTCCTATGATCAAGTGCTCTGGCTCATTTTTCCATGATACTTAGACCTTTCAATATCTGAAATTATGTTACAATATATTGCATTTTAAACCAGTATAAAAACTGTTTGAAATCAAGAGAAAAAAACTAAATGAGATTTTAGAGTTTTCATTATAATAAAACACTGCAGATGATCATGAATATATTTTTTTGTCATAAATTTGCAATTTCGACAGTATAGAACATATTTACAAATTTTGTTTCTTTCTCTTTTATTTGTGGAAAAAAAAAACAGGTGAACAACTCAAATTATGTACAGACGTTTATCCCCTCCCTGCATTTCTCCTCATATTTCTGAGTCCTGGTGATACACCCAGTGACAGTTCCTATATAACTGCAAGCACACTGCCAGGCACTGCTTTTGTGACACATTTTGCAGCGGCATCTTCCCATGCTGCCTCAGGTCTGCGTAGACAATACACCCAGAACCAAGGTAGTTTTAGTTGACTAATGTGTTAAAGGAGAAGTCCGGTCAAAATCAGAATTAAAACTGCTGAAAGTACTTTAATTATAAAATTATTACATACTGTTCAATAAATGATAAGCTTTTTTAATTAAGAGATAAATTCAGGATATTTTTGTTTAACCAAATACAAACTAATTTAATAGTATACTAATCTATCGTTTATTTTAACTAGTAGGTGACGGTTTCAGGGGAGGAAGAGGGTGAAACGGTCATGATGTGATTAATTTATCTTCTGATCAGAGGTTGTTAGATGCAAAACAAAACTACATTTATCTGAATTAATTAGGATTAGTGGACTGGATATAGGGTTGGGAATTGAAAAGATTTTCACGATTCCGATTCCCTTATCGATTCTGTGAAACGATTCGATTCCTTTTCGATTCTCTTTTCGATTCCAGTTTGGGGGAAAAAGAGAACAAACAGTTTGATGATGAGCATCAACTTTGTTTACTTAACTATCACACGACCTTACAAACTAACCAGGTCAAGATGTCCACAGCATTAAACATGCTAGCAATGAAGGGCTGGATTAACGAGAAAGGCAAACTCCCTTAATAACCCCAAAGAGAGGTAGGAAACTGGTTTATTTCCAGAAATGGCATATAATTTACTAGGCACCACATTAAGCACAGCCAGTGATATAAAACTAGCTACTTACCACCAGAGTTGCCTTCCATGCTGGTCGTAACTTTAGCTTCTATCCGGTAAGAATCAAAAACACAGGATTCGTTAAAATGTATGCCATGTTGTGTGCGCAGGTGTTTCTGCCTGTTGGATGTATTTCCTCCCGCGGATGTAAATGCCACTTTGCAATGATTGTAAAGCGCCTTGTTTCCATCTTTCTCTTCCTTAAAATGAAGCCAAACTTTCGACCGCGCCATTTGTTTTGTTTTGCTTTTAGCCTGGTCACGCTGCACTTGCTTACTGAATGCCGTGTGCGTAACTTGCGTAAAAACGTGACGTAACGTGACGTAACTTGCGTAACTTGCTACCGTCGTGCTGCTCAGAGCCGCGGCACGACGGAATCGAAAAGAGAATCGTTAAGCGCGCTGCCAAACGGTTCCATGGAATTGGAAAACACGGAACCGGTTCTGAACAGGAACCGGTTTTCAATTCCCATCCCTAACTGGATAGGATCTGAACTAATTGAAATAAACAAAAAAACATTAAAAATAACAGATTTAATTTAGAAATTGTCCTAAACTAAACACCATATTCCCTTAAGACACATAGGACTTGATTGATTAATCAGATTTCTAAACTAGTGATAAATTGTTATATAAATCCTATTTGCAGTGTTTAAAACTGCTTTTATGTTCGAGTACAACCAGAAAATCAGGTTCTTGATGCTGTTTGTAAGCTTTTATCTTGTGAAAATGATTAATTAATGCCTGTTAAATCGCAGTTGGAGTTAAATCTTTATAGAATTTAAAGTCTGCTGTTATTATTGGTTTTACCTGTTTCTAGATGAATTATTAAAACTGTTTTATTGCACAACATGTCCAGACATAAACTTTATATTCAAATTATAATTAGTAAGCAGATCATGTGATTGGATGGGAAACATAATTATTCATTTATGTAGATATTATTAGTCATAGAAGAAAGTTTTCTCTTTTTTTTTTTTTTTTTACAGCAGTCAGAAAATAGGAAAAGAATTCAGTGTCTGATGTTTATTTAAAGGACACGAGACGTGCTTTGATGACCTACCAGAGTCATTTATAGAGCAACTACTTCCTGTTCCCTAAAAGCCAGAGAAGCATCTCGCATAGTCTGATCTGATATCTGATTCGGCCTGGTTACTGCTGGTTAACGAGGCCATACAGCTGGTTACCGTGGTGATCTGACGTGTCGCTGTGGACTAGTCCCGGCATGTCTGAGCACACAGAGAACAGATGATTGGATCAGCTGTTAGTCAACTCTGCGGTTCCTGCTGCTGCTGAGTCAGCAACAGGAACCTATCATTGAGTTGTGAGTCAGGCCGGGCCGGGCCGAGGCCGGTCTAGTCCCGACATGTCTGAGTAGGAATATAAGAGGCCGGGGTTCTGCTCTGCGCCCCTCTCACTGCACTTTATCTGCTTCTCTTTGCACAGCATGGGCCTCTGAGACCAGCTCTTCTCTACTAACTGGTGAGAAATCATCATTTCTACCCTTTTAGTCTGTTGATGTTTTCAGCTTTTCAACGTTTGTTTGTTTTTGTTTTTGTTTTATTTTTAGTTGTTGGATGTTTTGTAGAATCTTGTTTTGTAACAGATTTGTTCAGCAATGGGTTGGTTCTGTTTTGGAAATGGCTTTAAATGCAATATATTCAGGATTGCTGTCATTTATGAGAAATATTTTAATCTATGATGGGCTAAAGGTTTGAAAAGTGCTTGAAACTAAAAGTTTCTGACTGAATAGTTTGCTTTTAAAGGGTAACTCACCACCGTCGATTTATTTATTTTTGCTGATTAATTGTTGACATGGATGTCTTATAGTTCTGTCTACATATTCTGGGCTTTGGTTTGACAATTACTGCACATTTGTTGAAATCCTGCTATTGTTTATAAAACCGCCTGTGTGGCGCCCCCTAAGGCTTAAGGAGTGTACTGCATCTGAATTTTGAATATAATTTGCGATATTGTGACGTCACTGTGAAAAACCGACGTCTGTAGCTCTGTGGATGTGGGGCATAAAAGCATCTCTGCGTTGTACGCCTCCATAGCGAGTTGGAATAGTGAGCTTTCTTTTTTCTTTAGGTTAGCAATTTGTTTTTTATTTTGGATGGATATACTAATATTATTATTTTAGGGACAAGTTTCAGCAAATCTATCAGATATATTTGATAAGTTTGACATTTATTAGCAAACTATTAAATCTGCTATGGCTGCAACTAACGATTATTTTTACGATTAATCGATGAATCAGACAACAACTTTTATTTCCATTTATTTATTCCAAATAGAACATTTGGACAAGCGCACAAAAAACAAGTTGCTACTTAGGTGTTCTGTTACAATAATATTAGGTAATAAATAATTTTGCTTCAAATAAAGACGTTTATGTTGACTAGATAGTTATTCAATCATTTAATAATCTTTATGAACAGCAACTTAACACAACAAAAGTGAAGCTGTAAATACAATGAAACCAGAGCAAAAACACCACTTCTGACAATCAAATAAACCAGCAGCCCATTTTATAAACCGTTTCAGCACAAACTGCATTTTATGCAAATACTACATTTGTCCATCTATATATTTTTTTCTTCCAAGGACGTTTATTCTATAAGGTTTTCTAATTTTTCTTTGAAGAGTCAAACAGGGTGTTTGGTTATTTAATACTATTTATTTCTTTTGAGGGTTTTACATTTTTAAGGGTGTCCTTTAGGGATGCTTGTGTCAAATTGTTCTGTAAATGTTTTTAATTTGGGTCTGCCTCTTCCGAGATTATTCCGAGTGTCTCACCAATATTTTATTATTGTTACACAAAAACAATAAAGACTCCTGATTCTTAAAAAGTTATTTTAGAGCCCTGCTCCTCTCTCCCATACAGTACCTTCACCCAGACTTTGTCAGCAAATTAAAACTCTGCTAATGTCAGAGAGCTTCTACTTTGAATAAAGCTTGGTGCGAGTAAACGCTCGTCATGGTCGTATTATTTGATTTTCAGCCCATATAAATGATGCTTTCAGAATACTTTTCTTTTAATCCGAACACATTTCAGTCCGATCAGGGAAAGTTACGCATGTAAACAAGCTAACAGCCGCATTAGACGAGCTACCAGGAACCCCGAAGCACAACTTCAGCTCTCTTGCCATGTCAGATCCCACGTGTTACTGATTTTTTTTTGGTTTTGTGAAGCACGCCATGCTCCATATTTTTTGAGGTTTTAGTTTGAGCCGCTTTTTCGGTGTCATTTGTAGAATTTACTACAAAAAAGCAACATTTGAAAATGACGCCTCACTTCATTTACATCGCTCTGCAGCCAGTTGCCGTTGACGACCGCCTGCAGGTGAGGTCAACAGCTCCGCGACATGGCGAGTGATGAATTCATCGCGCGGCACAAAGCTTCTAATTGTCGATTTTTTATTGATTTGTTGTTGCAGCACTAATTGAAATTACTTGCTGCTCTCCTTGAAGTCAAAAAAGAACCTCACAAAATAACGATAGTTAGCATGAAACATTGACCCCAAATGTTGGTTTTCTTTAATATTTCAGAGACGCTCATTATCACATGTTAATAAGTTGAAATCTTTGGTTCTACCTCATGTTCCACAGATGTTCTCATAGTAAAGTGTCAGTGCAGCAATTTCCTGATTTCTGATGTAAACTCGCTGTTAAACCAGACCAGAACCGTCCTGTTTGGGTTTAAAGGAGCCAGAACCGCACTAATACCTCATGTTGATGTTTCCTGTGTGCAGCAACCAGCGGCTTCAGCATGTCGGCTGACGGGGCGTTCGCCACAGACCCAACCAATGAAAACAAACTGGTGAGAGCAGATCGCTGTGCCTTCAGACTCCGTTTGCTTGGTTCTGTTACGTGACTCAATGCGTTCCTGGTTCTGTTGTGACTTAATGTGTTCCTGTTTGTGTGCTCAGGTAAGACCGAAGGTAGAGTTCTGTTCTTTGCTGCAACACGCCGGCGCCACCAAAGATGTCTTCACCATGAAGGAGGTACTTAGTCTGATTGTTGGTGATCTTGTTTAGAGAGAAAAAGGTTCAAGGAGGCTTTTCACCTTTGCTTTCACTGTCTGGACTTGATCCTGAGGCTTTGTTGAACATTTGAAAACGTGAATCCATCATTAGAAACAGACGTTAGAGGAACAATGACTGGATAAACCTTGGAGGCTGGTGAGTCTGGACCGAAAACACCGTTTTCATTTAAAACTAAAATCTACAATATGATCTCATTGCTTTTCTTTAAAACAGAAGCGGACCAGTTTCGTCCTGCTTGGTCATAGTTTAGAGGTAAATATGTCTGTTGGGGAGTATTTAATAACTTTTGGTCTCCTGCTCTCCTTACAGTGACGCCACTGTTGTCAGGCTGATCAGACCTTTAAAAAGGTTTTTCTTTAGCTGCTTAGAGCCTCGAGTGTTGATGCGTACTGCTGGTCAGCTGGCTAAACCAAGGCCTCTGGGCTTTTAGTACCGTTTCATTATTTGTGGTGAGGGACGGCCAAAGAAGGTCTGATTATTTAACCGCGTTTCTACAGCTGCTGAGCTACAGACAGCTGACTGCAGCCTCTACCGGAGCAGGTTTAGTATAACCACAGGTGTCAAAAGTATTCACATCTATTACTCAGGTAGAAGTATACATACTAAGGTCTAAAAATACTTCTATAGAAGTAAAAGTATCAACTCAAGTAACCAGCTTCAGTAGTCCAGCTTCAAAACTACTTAAATTAAAAGTAATTTAAGTTTAAAAAAAAAGGCACTAAGGACAAAAACTTAAACCTCTCGGACCACAGGAGTGCACTTAAAAAGGAAACTGATAATCCTAAAAATGTTGTGGTCTTCTTCTACGTTTTGTTCTTCTTCTTGTGTTTTTGTTGGGACAACTTGTTGTCTGTCTTGTAAGGGAAGGATGAGTTTAATCGTCTTCTTTTAGCCAACTGACTGGAAATAGACGAATAGTTTGGTTTGGCCTTTGTTTTCTCACCAGCTGGACTTTTATAAACTGGTTCTGATCCGCAGTTCTCCAGACTCTCTGGAAATAGTTTCTTTGGGACAGACTGCGGGTCACAAAGAACATGTTTGGTCGATTTTAAAATCTAGAAACAACAAGGAAATCATCATATAAACAAAGATGAGTGTCCCTATTGTTATTAACAGTGCAACAACTTGCCTTTTCACAAAACTCACACAGTGTTGCCTGTGAGACAGCGCTGAGGGAATAGGGAGACTCCACGCAGCTCTAGCTGTGAGACAGTAACGGTAGACGCATTGCTGCTTTTAAGTGAAGCTGCTAAATCACCAAACACAGAGAGAAAAGTTACTAGATTTGTTTCTAGTCGCTTTTTTGAATAAAAGTTATTTAAGGGATCTGAACAGTCGCTAAGTAGGAAACGCTGGACTGTCGTCTCTAGTTTTACTTCTTTACCGAGAGCAGAGCAGAGCAGTAGCCACCAGCAGCTTCACAGCAAGCAGACAGGAGCCAGAAGAGTATTTAAATTCATTTTAAACCGTGGTGCATTGGCAAAAAAAAAACTTTTTCCAAAAATTAAATCTTCCTAAATTGTAAATTGGAATGAATGGATAAAATCTATTTATCGTCCAGTCCTAATAGAGCCAGATCACTTTACCAGCTGTTGCCTTCAGAGCCTCACACGGTGCAGTCTTTGGGTTCGTCTTATTTCTCTGAATGAAAGGAGAGTCTGTGTTGAGTTCAGACTTCAGGACCCAGAGAACTTCTGCTGTTCTGCATTTAGGTTACAGCTGCAGGGCCGGGACACAGAGTGAAGCTCAAATTGTCGTACGTGAAACTTAATGGAGAGCTCTGAACATTTTGTTCTAAAGCAGAACGTGAAGGAACAATAATAATATTAGGCTGTTAGAAACAGCAGCGTCTTCATTTTTATAAACTCCACATCTGTTATAAACTGAACAATTTGATCGTCTTTCCTGTGGATCCCAGAACTAACGTCTGTTTCTGAGAACGTTGCACGCAGCCCGCCGGGTTCTGGGACCAGTGGACTGCGTCCCACCGCTCCTCTGCAGTTCTTTGGGTTTTTCTCAGAGAGAAAGGTTCAGGGATGGGACCGGCTGCTCCGTAACGTTAATGTAGTTGGTCCAGAACCATCGCGCTCATCGTTTCAGGACACTTCCTCTTCAGCTGATCCCTGATCTGTGGGATGGGACAAATACGGCCAGCTTTAAGGGATGAGAAACATTCCCACATCGTGACACCAGAGCCGCCGCGCTTCCCTGTTCTGACTGAGAGAGGCGACCCAAAAAGAACCGTCTGGGTTTCATGCGTCCATAAAAGGTTGTTCTGGAGGTCAGTCAGTGACAAACTGAAGCCTCCTCAGCACATGTAGATTTTTCTGACAGTGGGACTCTGCGGGTCCTGCTTTGGCTTCACACAGACGTTCCTCAGGTTACTGTGGACCTCCTGGAGCTGATCGTTGGCTGAGTTCTGGGTATTTAGGCCCAGTTTAGTCAGAGCTTCAGTGAAGGATCCACTTTAACCAGCAGGTCCAACATCTGCTGCCTTCATCCTAAAATAACAGAACGAACCTGAGCTACGCACCGATATCGTCTTCAACACAATTAAATGAATCGGCTACACAGAACCAGCAGCACTCATGTCCAGACGGGTTTTCTACGACCCGCTGGTATTTTAAACCCAGCTGGACTTCCGGCTGCTCTGATTGGTCTCTGTCGTCTGCAGGTGATGTTCTACCTGGGCCAGTACATCATGAAGAAGCAGCTGTACGACCAGAAGCAGCAGCACATCGTCCACTGCGCTCAGGACGCTCTGGGCCGGGTGCTGGGGGTGGACAGCTTCTCTGTGAAAGAACCACGGTGAGTCGGAGTCCGTTTCCCCGTCTGATGGAAACTTCGGCCGTTTGGAAACTAAAACCGGTTCACGTTTCAGGGTTTTGTTTGCAATGATCTCCAAGAACCTGGTGACCGTGACGAGTCAAGGTAGGAAGCCCTCCTTTGCTCTCTAAAGTGATTTATAACAAACTCCTTCATCAGTTCCATCCTGTCAGGTTGGTGGTCAGAGACGTTTCAGTCTGTAATCAGGAGAGCTTCACCTTCTTAGAGAAGGCTGGCTCAGTTTTATCCGTCCAGTCCTCCTTTATTTGTGCTTTTGGCCTGAATTTTATTTATATAGCGCCAATTCACAGCATGTCATCTCGAGGCTCTTTCCAAAGTCAAACTCCATCAGATCCTCCAGGTCTGTCAGAAAGTTTCCTCTCTAAGGAAACCCAGCAGGTTGCATCAAGTCTCTCCAAGCAGCATTCACTCCTCCTGAAAGAGCGTAGAGCCACAGTGGACAGTCGTCTGCATTGTTGATGGCTTTGCAGCAATCCCTCATACTGAGCATGCATGAAGCGACAGTGGAGAGGAAAACTCCCCTTTAACAGGGAGGAGAACCTCCAGCAGAACCAGAACCAGGCTCAGTGTGAACGCTCATCTGCCTCGACCCACTGGGGCTTAGAGAAGACAGAGCAGAGACACAGAAAGCTCAGAAGCTCACATTGATCCAGGAGTACTTTCTATGTTAGATGGTAATAGAGGATGATCTGCCTCCCCTGATGATGTCACAGCTAACAGAACACCAGACCAGGTGTACCTTCTATGAAGAGAAAAATGACAGAACAAAAAGTTAAAAGATGAAATGACGACAAGCAATGAAAATTGGAGAGCAGTAGGAGAAATCAGCAGAGTGAGAGAAATAGACCCTGATGTCCTCCAGCAGCCTAAGCCTATAGCAGCATAACTATAGAGATAGATCAGGGTAACATGAGCCACTCTAACTAGAAGCTTTGTCAAAAAGGAAAGTCTCTTCTCCAACGTTCCTGAATCCAGTCGGCGTCTCATCCGCAGGCTGCAGAGCAAGAAGACTGAATGTTGACGGCGCTCGGCTCTAAAGTCGTTAGGAATAAGAGCAGAGTCGGATTTTGACAGGAAAATATAAAATCCATCCTGTAAAATTGTCCTGCTTGTAGTCCGTCCTAAACCTTTAGTCCCAGCGCGTCAGACAGCAGAGAGATGATAGAAATGTTAAATATTGTAAAGAGAGAAAACGTGTTTCCTGTTTTTTTAGCGTCAACAGACTGGAGCGAAGCTCTGGAGAGCCAGACGGATGGCGGGACAGAGGTAAGAGACGGGTCCAGCCTCCGGATCAGAACCAGGGCAGCTTTAATATGACATTATTCAGTCACAGTAACATCTTTTGAAAAGCTGTCCTCTTTATTTTCTTATTGTTCTGAACAGAAGCGGCTTTAAAGACTTTTATGTCGTGGCTGAGTTTGATTTGTGAGCGTTTGTGTTCCAGGGAGGAGCGACGGAGAGCTGCTCCTCATCTACAGACCAGAGAAGACGGCGGGGCAGGAGGAGGAGGAGGAGCTGCAGGAGCAGCAGCGAGCCAGGTGAGTTTCTTCCTCAAACACACCTGCCACTTCAAACCAGCCAATCAGCACCCATCTAACATAAACCCCGCCCACCTCGTCCCCACACAGGACCCTCCCACAGCCCGGAGGGAGAGGACAGCGAGGAGGACTCGGGGGAGGAGTCGGACGACAGCAGGAAGAGGAGGCGGTCCGACAGCTACTCGCTCACCTTTGATGACAGCCTGTCTTGGTGTGTGATTGGTGGATTGGGGAGTGGGCGGGACCAGCTCAGCAGCCAGTCGTCGGACTCTCACAGCACGGTAAGAGCGGCGGCCCGACCGACGCAGACGTTCTGCACGTCTCAGAGGTTCCTCTAACCTGAGCTCCATGTCTGTTCAGTCCGGGAGGTCAGAGGTCACGATCGCAGCCTCGGACTCAGACAGCGACAACTTCAGCGTGGAGTTTGAGGTGGAGTCCATCGATTCTGACGACTATAACGAGGACGACGCGTCTCTGTCTGGAGATGATCAGGTGAGCGGGAGGCGGTTTAGAGCTCTGGGTCGGGTTGGCGTGGCTCTTTGCCTCATTTTAAAATATTATTATTATTAATAATAATAGCTGGTGGTGGTGCGGCTGGAGAACTACACTACAGGAAAGTAGTTCAGGACCTGCAGTTATGTTCTTCAACGTTTTCTGTGGATGTTCAGCAGCTGGTGAACAACCAGAGAAGAAGGAACCAGAGGCAGAGATTCTGCAGGATCTTTAAGAAAATATTCCCAGATGTTGTTTTCTGGGTCTGTGTGTAAAATCCTCCCTAAACTGATTTATTGTTAAGTCTTTAGGGAGTTTAAAGCTCCTTCATCACATCAAATCTAGATATTCAACAAGGTTTGGCTTGGAGAAAAGAGCTTCTGTCCTTTTTTTCCCACAGTAAAACCACTAAAGTTCAATAGTTATATTTAAATCTAAATCATGTTTGTCTTAAAAAGTCTTTGAATTAACTTAAAGCTGAGATCAGGTTCAGTTTGTAGGGGCGACTCCTTCTGGTCAGAAGGAGAACTGCAGGTTTCAGTTCATTTTTCACTGCTGCTAATCTATATTAGAGCTCTAATTGTTTTTTGACCGTAAAATTAATTGTAATTTTCACAGAAAGTGAATATTTTTCTATTTATTAGCAGTTCTAAAGAACCGTCTTATTTATGTGAAATCTAGAAAATGGTTTTAGCTGATGTGCATCTTTGTTTAGTCAGTTTTCATTTTCCGACGTCGAACTATGCACTTAAAAAAGGAAGCCATTTTACTTTAATTAAAGGTCATCATCCATTCTAACTTTATTTTTCTATATTTAGTTAAAACTAAAGAAGCTGTTGTACAGAGACGTATATCTGCTGGTTCTGGTACTCCTTCACACTAATGTGGTCTTCCTGTCTGCTGATTGGTCCGTTTAGGGTTTTAGACCAGAAATTCTGCCAGAAAGGAAACTACTCATCTATAAATTAACAAAACCACAAATATTTGGTCGAGTAAAGTTCGGGTTTATTTGCTACATTTTGTTCTTTTTAATGTAAAACGGAGACATTAACCGTCTCTGTGTCCGGTCGTCCTGCTCAGGTGTACGAGGTCACCATCTTCGAGGCGCAGGAGGACGACTCGTTCGACGAGGACACGGAGATCTCAGAGGCCGTGAGTAGAATCCCAGAACGCCGTCTGGGAGACGCGCAGACGGCGTTCCTCATGCAGCCGTGTGGGATCTCCCCGCAGGATTACTGGCGCTGCTCCAAGTGTGACGAGCTCAACCCGCCTCTGCCCAGAAACTGTCTGCGCTGCTGGATGCTGCGCCAGGATTGGCTGCCCATCGACCCTAAAGCCCTGCCCACAAAGCCGACCGGCCAATCAGCTGCCAGAGAAGCTCCAGGTAAGCTTCAGCTGCTGCGGAGAAAGAGAAGTTTATAATTTAATGAAACCAGCAGGTTGGAGGCTAAAGCTAACGGCTAGTCCAGTTCTGAACTTCATGTAGTCACTAATGTACCGAGTTCTACAAATAAAACTACAAAACCCATCAAGCAGAGCGGCAAAATGGCTCCGCTGAAAGCTCCCGCTATGGTGTTGCTGTGAAAACGACTCCATGGTTAACCCGGGGGGCCGCCGGGTCTCTGAGGAGTGGCCGGTACGACTCCAGGCAAATTTAGCCAGTCCCACGCTGAGGCTCAGAGGTTCTGGAAGGGAAGTCTGCGTTTAGGAGACCTGGTCCGAGGAGTCACAAACGTTCAGGCTGTAAAGTTACGACGGTTTCGTTTGTGGAAAATCAGAAATTAACTCACTCTGTGTCGCCCGAAGGTTCGGATGTGGAAGGAGTCGACGTTCCTGATGGAAAACGAGCAAAAACTCCAGTGAGCTCCCAGGGTTTGTCGGACTGCTCGGCACCGAACTCCCAGGAACTCCTCTGCTCCTCCCAGCCTTCCTCCTCCCAGGAGTTCTGGACCCCTGAGTCCCAGCCCTCCTCCTCCTCCTCCTTGGGCGACTCCCAGGAGCTCCTCCCATCTTCTCTCCCCCCGCTGGAGCGCAGCGTGTCGGCCGAGTCCAGGCTGCCGGACTCGTGCCTGGACCCCTGCCTCATCTGTCAGTCCCGGCCGAAGAACGGCTGCATCGTCCACGGACGGACCGGACACCTGATGTGCTGCTACGTCTGCGCCAGGAAGCTGAAGAAGAGGAACAAGCGGTGTCCGGTGTGCAGGCTGCCCATCCAGTCGGTGGTCCTCACCTACCTCTGCTGAGCCCCCGTCGGCCCGCCTACCTCGCCTCCACCTGCCTGGAGCAGAACGCCGGAAGGTTCTCCTGGGTTCCACTTCGACCCGCAGCGACCCCGCACCACTGAATGTTTAATTATTTTGTAAAGATTCACGTGAAAACGTCGACATCTACCAAAGTCAGACAATAAACTGAAACCCTGAAGTTCAGGCTGGAAAGATTATTTCCTAACTTTTCAGTTTTTGTTCTAAGAAAACCTTGTTTGTTTTTTTCCTCCTAAATCTTCAGCCTTAAAGTTCTGATGGGAGATCTCGTCAGCTGTGGTTCTGCTCTGGTTTTACAGATGAGGTTTACGTAAAGGGAAATAATTTATTTTAATATTTTTGTTCACTCCATTTTGGTTTATTTTTAGAGAAATGGAGGCCGTTAATCGGCTCGTTCATAAGATTCCTGGAAATAAAGGAAATTTCCAGAATTAATAAATAATTTATGTCTGTTTGTTGTGAGTCAAAATTTGTTTGTAACATTTGTGGTTTGCTGTTTATTTCCAGGAAACAGACTACATCTCTATTTAAGACCCTTTTAAGTAATAAGTTAGGTTTCATTTAAAAATTAATGTTTTTCCTCTTTGTACTGAATAAACCTTTAATTCTTGTTTGCTTGACCTGTAAAAGATTTAATTTCTTCTGGAAACGTCACTTCCCATAATGCTTTGTGGTGTTTAGTACTAAAACACTAAAAAAGGTTTATGGTTTGTGGCGTTTGTTGACCACTAGGGGGCAGCGCTACATTTCTCATTTAAGAGTTTTAAATTATTTCTGTAAAACAAAGATTAACGTGAATTCATAATCTCAAATATTGATTTAAAAAAATTAATTTACTTAGTTTAAGTCTTGTTTAAAGTTAAAATAATTCCAGTCTACTTTATTTTGTATTTGCATTTGGTTAAATGGTCCAATTCAGTCAAAATAAAATTTAGGGGTTGATTTGTTATTCCGATGATTTTGACTAAATTAAGTCCAGTTTTCTCAAATCCAGTTTAATCTGAACAAATGCTTTAAAATGTATCCAATTTAGTTAAATAAAATTCGATTGAATCTGAAATAATAATTTAAGTACCTTTTAATTTGCTTTAACTAAATTCTAATTTAAAGTGAAATATTAAGGTTTATCTAGTGCTGTTGAAAAATATGAAAATAAAGCAAAATTGTTTCCATTAATTAAAACAAGCCCTAATTCAAAAAGATTAAATTTAATTATTTTATTTAAATAATGAAATAATTTGACCAATTTTCATCAAGTTTAACTAGAATAAAGTTGACATTAAAATAAAATAAAGTGTTTCATTTTTTTCCCCAACCTAAAACAAGAGAAGCATTTTTATTTTAGATAAACCTGAAGTTGAACCTGTTGCCTCAGTCGGGTTTTATTCCTAATTCCTGCATGAAGTCCTGAATTTACCTCGGATCAGCGCCGGTCCTGGTCCTGGTCCAGTCAGCATAGGGTTCTGATCATGTGGGGAAAAATAGTAGAAATATTGGTAAATAAAATAATTAAGATGAAAAATAAAAACATTTTTCATAGAGTTGTAGGAGAATTGATAAATTTTTCAGTCGGTTTTAAGATATTTTTACAAACTAAAATGAGAACGAGCGTCTGAAGGAGATTTTGCTGCATAATTAGAGATACAAATAAAAATCTATTTGTCTCCCCGTCCCAAATCATTAGTCGCTCACGATCCAGTTTTGTCCCCAACTTGTGGCTCTGATGTTCTGGTTGGACCCTGGAGACCAAACTAGCTGATACTAAACATCTGAGCCTAAATTACATTTAATTTGGGGTGTTTCTGGTCAGAAATATATTTACTGTTAAAATATGTTTTCACGTATGTTAACTATTTGGATCCATCAAAACCTTTCTACACATTTGATGAAATTGCATTTTAAATATTTTACTTCAACATAAAAGACAGTTTGAGATCCTTTCATTTAAATTTTGTTGCTTTTTAAATATACATTTTGACCTGAACACACAAATATTTTTGAGTGACGCAATCTGACCTGCTGAATGAGGATGTCTCACAATATTGCAAAAAAAGTTAATGATCAATGAGGTGATTAACTAAAAAAAAAACGGCGGCAAAGGTTTCCTGAACCTCTAAACCAGTAGGTCACAGATTGGGTCACAGTTTGGGTCAGAAGGCGACGCCGTCATGGAGAAGTTCAGTGCTGGATCCAAGAATATCCATGGAAAGTTGAGTGGAAGGAAAAGCTGCACCAGCAACGGGGAATCCATTCTAGAATCAATGTAGCTTGAAGTCCAGAATGAATCAGTCAGTGATGATCTGGGGAACCATGGTGTCTGCTGGTTCTGGTCCACCGGGTTTTCTAAAGTACACAGTCAAAGCAGCATCTACCAGAACATTTTAGAGCACCTCATGCTTCCCTCTGCCGACAAGCCTTATGGAGATGCTGATTTCATTTTCCAACAGGACTTAGTATCGACCCACACAGCCAAAAGTACCAAAAACTGGTCTGATGATCATAGTGCTGCTGGGCTTAACTCACCAGCCTGCCCAGAACCCTGTACAGAATCTATGGAGTATCGTCCAGAGAAAGATGAGAGGCACCAGAACCAACGACGCAGACGACCTGAAGGCCGCCATCAAAGCAAGCTGGACTGCCAGAAAATGTCAGCAGAACCTCAGGCTGATCCCCTCCATGCCACGCCGCACTGATGCAGAGGAGCCCAGACCCATCGGTACCGATTGCATATAAACAGTTTTCAGAAGCCGGACGTTTCTGTTTAAAATATCTGAAATATAGTTTTCTGAGCGATCGTTTTGAAGCCAAGAAATAAAGTCTTACGATATTTCACTTTCTGTGATGAGACAAAAAAAATACACATTTTCACAATATTTTAAGATGTACATACTACTGGGACCTTGATTTCAAAATAAAATTAAACTTAATTTTTCACCAGAAAAGACTTTGGACCACTGAGCAGCAGTCCAGTTCAATTCAATTCGATTAAATTTTATTTATATAGCGCCGATTCATGAAACATGTCATCTCAAGGCACTTTACAAAGTAAAATTCAACCAGATTATACAGATTGGTCAAAAAAAAAATTCCTATCTAAGGAAACCTAGTAGACCGCATCTACTCGGTTCTGCCTCTCTTCGGCCCAGGTAAGACGTTCTATTTCATAAAGGCTTCGCCCAAAGACATTACAAACGTAGACGCCTCATTACGGGCTGGAGTGCATCCTGCATCGCCGCCATATTGGATGGGTCTCACCTTCTCAAGGCTAGCATAGGAGCCAACGGGTTGGTATTTTCTGCATCTTACGGTTATAATAACCGGCGATAACTACTGAAAATAGATCACGGGGTGCAGATCACCATTTTGGGCTGAGATTGGTTCTGAAGATGAGTTTTTATTTGGTGAGAATAACAGAGAAACCCAACAGATGGACCATGAATTTTATGCTTTTTTTTTATTTTTTATTGCTGTATTTCACCAGCTAAGGTTGAATCAAGTTACCAAATTAAATATAGAGTTACAGAGTACCAGCACATGCAAGAAGCTGAGCAAAACTGTTCTTTTTCAAGGGTCTTAAGCTCCAGTACTAGTTGCATGCAGGGTGTAAGACACTGGAATGATCTGGAAATTTTAAAGAACACTTTTCCAGGCCTTTAAAAAAAACTATGTTTGTATGTGTGCATGCACACAAGAAATTATTGTTGGTGTGTAAGAAGGCTCGGGCTTGTACATGTGAGAGAGAGTGAAATAAATTTCTATGAACAATCCAAATTGATGGTGGACCTTATATATGATTAAAGTTGTGCTTACTGACTGATTTTATGTGATACAAATTTCTCTAAAATGTGTTAAAATGTTTAACAACGACTTAGGTTAGCAACAAAGCTGCTCCGCTCAATGGACATTCGAAGCGTTACGGTACACTGTGTCACTACCTGATAGGACCCCTGAACCGTCTACAAGACTGCCTGACTGTAATGTCTAAACTAGAAGTGCATTCATGTAAAGGAACCCACCTTCTCAGGTGTTGTTCCCTCCACGGAGGTCAGGGCGTCCTCGAGGCCGACTCCGCGTATTCAGGTACGTGTCACACGGTAAACTTCTCGGAGGTAAGAAGTCTTTACATCAAACTATTTCATATGTGACACTGAGCTTGATGCACTGAGCTGCTCCATCACAGACTCTCTCTGTTCTCACTGACAGGTGGGAGCCTGCTGGGAAAGAAACGGCTCTAGGTGCTCAGCTAGGTAATCACACATTTTACCATCCGTTCCACCGCTTCGTCCCACAGCCAGAAAATCTGGGAATTGTAGTAATTTGCCACAAGAAATGTAGACAACAGTACGCTGGACTATGAAGGGTAAAACGTCTGTGGAGTCTGCCAAGCTCGCAGTATGCGAACAGTACACCAGGGTATGTGGGAGCTTTTAGGCAGCCTGCGCCTGGATTACGCGCTAGCAACAATAAACCTAGTAAGTTAATTCAATATAAAAGTTAAGTCTATTTTGGCCTTATGTTAGAAACAGGGCAGTGTCTGTCCTTCCTACAGAGATGGATAGAGAGCTGTGGACGTGGAGGGGCGGAGTGATATTACACACTTGGGGAGAATATTTAGTGCGCCTTATGGTCCGAAAAATACGATATAGTCGCCGCATTGAATAGGGCGCAAGGGTTGGTGCCAAAAGTTACGCAATCCTGCTGTCCCCGGCACCCAGCAGGCCTCATTGAAAACGGGGGGATTCAAAGTAGCCCTCGCTGAACAAGTTTGCTTGTATGGACATAAAATGGCCCAGAAGTTTCAAGCAGCACCGTTTTTGTTAAATGCTATGTTGTCAACCGTTTATTCTGTGACACACACGATGCTGGCAGCTTTTCAGGGGAGAGATTATCGGCCAAGCCTGTGGGTTTCCATTCCAGGATAAATAAAGTCTAAAACAACTACCCAGTATGTACAGCATTCAGCTTTTATTTAGCAAAGCAACATGTTTTTAAATCTTTTATTTTAAAAAATCACCAAGCTCCGCCCCCTTCAAAGAGCTCAGAGAGCACTCTTCTTTTTCTTCTTTTTAAAACTTGCAGGTTTGGTAAAAAAGTTGGTTTAATAAAGGGTTGAGTTTGACTTCAGTGTTTGTGTGTTCTGTATCTAAATATAGGTCGCTAAGCAACAGTATAAAATGGTCAGGGCTTCACTTAAAATATGCGTTTTAAATTTCTTGATAATTATCGATCGACAAATATTTATTTCTATTTTCTTTCCTATATCGTCCAGCGCTACTCTAGCCCACCGTTTGTTCCTGTGTGGCTGCTATAAACACCATAGATATGTAAACCACTGAGCTATATTATACACTGGAGTGCTGATTTTGCCGAAAAACTGAAGTCACTGGCCGCCATCTTGCTGCTCCCTACTCTCACAGAATCCCATAAGATTTGGTTGCAACAACAAGCAGTTTTCTGGCTGTGTGAAAACGTTTCACAGGTAATTCTACAGTCAGTGGATGTACTAACACTATCAACTACTAGGAAATTATGTGCTGAAATATTTTACATGTTATTCATATTATATATATATATATATATATATATATATATATATATATATACAGGGGTTGGACAATGAAACTGAAACACCTCTCATTTTAGTGTGGGAGGTTTCATGGCTAAATTGGACCAGCCTGGTGGCCAGTCTTCATTAATTGCCCATTAAACCAATAAGAGTAGAGTGTGAAGGTCCAATTAGCAGTGTAAGAGCACAGTTTTCCTCAAAATATTGCAATGCACACAACATTATGGGTCACATACCAGAGTTCAAAAGAGGACAAATTGTTGGTGCACGTCTTGCTGGTGCATCTGTGACCAAGACAGCAAGTCTTTGTGATGTATCAAGAGCCTCGGTATCCAGGGTAATGTCAGCATACCACCAAGAAGGACGAACCACATCCAACAGGATTAACTGTGGACGCAAGAGGAAGCTGTCTGAAAGGGATGTTCGGGTGCTAACCCGGATTGTATCCAAAAAACATAAAACCACGGCTCCCCAAATCACGGCAGAATTAAATGTGCACCTCAACTCTCCTGTTTCCACCAAAACTGTCCGTCGGGAGCCCCACAGGGTCAATATCCACGGCCGGGCTGCTATAGCCAAACCTTTGGTCACTCGTGCCAATGCCAAACGTCGGTTTCAATGGTGCAAGGAGCGCAAATCTTGGGCTGTGGACAATTTGATACATGTATTGTTCTCTGATGAGTCCACCTTTACTGTTTTCCCCACGGTGAGAGTTACGGTGTGGAGAAGCCCCAAAGAAGCGTACCACCCAGACTGTTGCATGCCCAGAGTGAAGCATGGGGGTGGATCAGTGATGGTTTGGGCTGCCATATCATGGCATTCCCTTGGCCCCATACTTGTGCTAGATGGGCGCGTCACTGCCAAGGACTACCGAACCATTCTGGAGGACCATGTGCATCCAATGGTTCAAACATTGTATCCTGAAGGAGGTGCCGTGTATCAGGATGACAATGCACCAATACACCCAACAAGACTGGTGAAAGATTGGTTTGATGAACATGAAAGTGAAGTTGAACATCTCCCCTGGCCTGCACAGTCACCAGATCTAAATATTATTGAGCCACTTTGGGGTGTTTTGGAGAAGCGAGTCAGGAAACATTTTCCTCCACCAGCATCACGTCGTGACCTGGCCACTATCCTGCAAGAAGAATGGCTTAAAATCCCTCTGGCCACTGTGCAGGACTTGTAGATGTCATTCCCAAGACGAATTGACGCTGTATTGGCTGCAAAAGGAGGCCCTACACCATACTAATAAATTATTGTGGTCTAAAACCAGATGTTTCAGTTTCATTGTCCAACCCCTGTATGTATACATATATGTAAATATATGTTTTTGTATATATATATATATATATATATATATATATATATATATATATATATATATATATATTTAAATAAATACAATGCTAAATATTTCAGCACATGACTTTCTCAGTACTTGATAGTTTTAGAACATAACATAAAAGTATATGGCATTTGACATTTTAAAAGTCTTAAGCCCCCCCCTGAACATGAGAAAATCATCGTTATTCGATGCTGTAGCGCACATATTCCCTAGTTACTGGAGGAAAATAGGGAGTACCAATATGGCGGCTGGTGACTTCAAAGCAACTCGTTCTAACAGCGGCTATTAGCACTCCAGTGTATAATAGAGCTCAGTGATGTAAACACACCCACTATGCGCGGCCATTTTGGAAGTGTGACGTCACATGTTTCTTCTCTTTTTACCGCATTTCCGCTTTTAATGTTGAGTGCTGCCCCCTGTGTTTTTTTTGCGAATACTACAACTACGTCCGTGTCGACGTCCACTGCGCTTCTACGGGCTTCGCCTCCATCTTCAGGGCACTTTATGAAACTCTCCCCGGCATCAATGCACCTTTTATTCTCCCGCACTTCTTCCTTCCGCTCAACTTTCTGTGAATATGCTTGGATAGGGCTCTGAGAACAAGACCTAGAGGCTTCCTCTCCTTGTGAAGGGGGTCTTCTGTCCAGTCAGCAGCTTTCCTCTTGATTGTTTGAGCAACTTTAGGTATTAAAAATAATTTTTAACAGGTTTGTAATTTCCTAAGAAACATATTTTTGTTTAATTAGCAGAAAGTCAGAAGTGTCCCAAATAACAGAAAAGGCTTGAAATATTGCACTAAAGGTTAACTTTTTTAAATTTAACCCCAGATAATGAAATTAGCGCTAAACCCGTAAACTCTGGAAGTAGAAACCAAAGCAAATAAGTCATATAATTGAAATACTTACGCGTGTCTCTGTAGTGGATCTGAAACATGAAGCTGGTTTAGTGTCCATTGGTTTCACCTGTGGAGGCTCAGAGTTGGTACGATCCACTTTAGGGGTGATTAAAAAGCAAAATACTCGATTTTTCTGGGTTTAAATGCAACAAATGAATTTTAAGACTGAATGTAAATAGGAATATAAATAGGAACGTTTAACCAAAATCTTTTTCTCTCCCATCTGTTTTATTTGGGTCCAAGTTCGGAGATCAGAGGCCACACCCAGATTCTGTCTGGTACTCTGACCCAGAGGAGCTTTTCCTTCAGTGCCAGTAACAGACTAAAAGTAGCTCTTAGTGACGCAATTTTAGGGGAAAAAAAACTTCGAATTTCCCGAATTCTACGATTTTCCTTAGAATTTTACCTCGGTAAGATAAAACTCATTCATAAATCATCTTAAGAGAGCTCCTAAAGTGGACAAATGTTAGTAGTGCGGAGGACTTTTAGCAAACCGTAGAGCGTCCGCTGTAAGCAGTGGAGGAAATGAGGACATAAGCTTATTTAATAATCATACAATTATTAATATGTAGATAAGATCAACTTTATCATCCCCATAGAGGGAAATTAATTTGTTTCAGCGGCCCAACGTCGGGTTAAATGCGTGGCTCTAGAAAAGTAATTGAGGATAAATAATGTTGGATAATCGTGAATAAAAAGTGGAGATATTTACCAATAATATATATATGTAAAAGAGGTGAGAAGGTATTTTCTGTATTGCATGATAATGTCAATAGCCTAAATGGTCATCTAGAAGAGCTTGTGTGATGCCATCTCTGCACACAGCGCTTCTCACTTTCCAGACCGGTGCGTAAAAGAACCAAGACGCAGAGAAAAGATGCGTTGATCTGTGACAAGACGCTTCAAAGTTTGTGTATTTGGGCCGTGATCCAGGGACCAATTTACCTTTCAACACTCCTCTATCTTCCTCCCAGAGCTGTGCGGATCAGATGCGCCGCTCTTTGGTTTCTCCATCTTGTTTCTCCATTTTAGCCAAATCCCACCGCTTTATACAAGCAGGCAATCCCAGTAAAACGCTGACAGGTGAGTGTGGATTAATATCAAATAAAACAGTAAAATGACTGCGAGTAAAAATAATCAGGATGTAAATAAGGTGGATTCAAACATTTTGATCCGTTGTGACAATTAATATATCTTTTTAAGTTTCATCATGACACATTTACTAATCCATCGTTAATTTCTCTCCTTTAATTACTAGGGATCCATCCGAATACCCTTAATTACAGCTAGCTCTGACAGCACCGACACACTTCCGCTTTGGCTGAAGAGTCCTTACCCAGGGTAAGGGTATTCGGATGGACCCTTGGAGCGCATTTTTGTTATTTTTCCTGTACCATCAACCAATCACAGCTCTTAAAAAACAGTGTGACACTTAGCAACGGGGTCAACCACACCGAGATAAAAATGTCTGTCCTCAGAGTCGTTCTCAGCGACTATCTGCATCGCTCTTAAGCTAAGACTCTCTGAATACAGGAACTGGTTTAACCATAATCTAATTTAATTTTCCAAATTAAGTCTAAAAAATGACCAACTTGTACTTATTTAAAATAATGGTTTTAGCCTAAGCTCTCAGAAGCAGCATTAAACACTAGAGGAGCCATTTTCCCTCTGGTGTTATGGTCAAAATCTCTTAGCTCCAGGTTGGAAAAATCAACAAGATTTTAACTCAAGAGTGTGAGGTTCCTCCCATACCCAGACCTGGAAATCCAAGATGGCCGCTGGGTGGACAAAATGTGTTGAAAGTTGCATAAAACTCTTTGCTTCCCATCCAATCAGTTACATATCAAGCTGTTCTTCATCCGCTATAGACTCGTCTCTTTAGGGGTTGAAAGCATAAAAGGCAGAAAAAATAAGACTTTGTAACTCGGTTATTTTGGATCTGGGAAACCGCGAGTTCAGGTTCAAACACCAGAGGTAAATTAAACTTCTAAATAAAAACACAGCTCTGGGTTTATTTCTTGTCTCCGTTATGAACTTGTTAAAATATCAACTGGGTCAAGTGGAACTTACTGCTTAGCCCAGAACTGCCTGCCACACTTAGACACAGAGGCGAAATGACACCAGAGGCCTTTCTTCCATTTGTATAAATGTATTTTATTGGATATTTGGACTTCTTAGATCTGGATTATTTCCCACTTCAGCAGAAGAATCACAGACTTGAGCTTCCGTCTGGTTCAGACCCGTTCTGCTAACTGGTAGTCCATTTGAAAGTCTAAAGCTCGGTCCATCCAAACCATTCGTCTCTTGCCGTCGCTTCACGACTGTAACCAGCGGCGGGTTTAAAGCCTTTACAGCCGTATAAAAACCAACTGGATCGGGCTTGGGGACGTACCACAGGGAGGTTTCTATAGGAACATTCGGACTTGTTCATGTGTACCTTTAACAAAATTCTTTAAGATATTGAAACATCACAGAAATACAAAGACCCTCAGCTCGGTTCCTGTACCTCATTTAACAACCAATACACATTTTACAGTCAAACATCCACATGGTGTTGGGTTTTCCAGCAGAATCAGCACATTTGACAGCAGTGTTCACCTGTGAGCCTCTGTATCTGCCTGAACCAACCTAGTGCTGGACGTAATCGGGTCAGGAGCCGTTTCACCGCGTGGCCAGACTGTGAAACAGAAATTTAAAGGGACAGATTCATAGTTTGTGCCGTCTAAATCCTCGCGGGCTTGTTTCCTTTTAACGGCCTGCCTCGTGCTGTCAGAAGGTCCTGATCTCTGACGGGCCGGGTCGACTGAAAAAGAAACTTTAGGCGGTACGACGAGTTCTTCTTTCACGCGTTATGAGATCAGAATCCAGGAAACTGCGTCAAATTGCTTAAAAATCAGAGTTGGGTCGCGTTTTAGTCGGTTTAGAAAATAGCCTTTGGTCCGCTTAGAAACGGGTTTGTAGTAACTTCGTTTCTTCTACTGGAAAAGTAGAAGACATTTTCTAAACGCCTTACATAAAGTAAAACGTTTAGTTTCCCACGTTAACTTGAAGTTGTGTTGGCGTTTGTCGCCCCCTGCTGTTCATTCTAGCCCTGCACTGCAGCCTTTTAGCGCCACCTTCTGACAACACAATCATTTCACACAGTTGCTTTAGTTCTCGACTTTAGCAAAGGAAACGGCTGACCCGTTCTGACACGGACGGGTCGGTGGATCCAACTCGGATGTTTGACGACACCCAAATGAGGTCCGAGATCCGGTTCTCGTTGGTTTGGTCCTTTCAAATTGACTTTCGCTCAAATTCTTTAAGGCACTCGCTGGTGGCAGAGAGAAGGCAGAGAGAAGCAGGCGTTGTTCCCGTGTTTAATCTTTAATCGACGAAGGCGGCGTTTCTAACATGAAAAAACGAAAGCAACAAGTCGTTTGTCGGACGTTTCGTCAGAGATCTGCAGAGATCCGAGCTTCACGGCCACCAAAGTTTCACATTTTTTTATACGTTCTCATAGAAAGTACCACAAAAACTTTTTAGACGCACTGACGTCCAGCAACACAAACATTCAGCTTAGAGCAAAACACGAGCGTTTGGCACCAAAGTGGCTTCTGCGACGGAGTTTCTGAGGAACGGCGGCATGATTTACGGTTCTTCACCTCGGGGTTTGATACGACACCTAATTCTTCAGATTCTGGCTCCATAAACGTTTGTGGCATAAGAGCAAAATTACATTTTTCATTTTAGATGGACTGTATGGAGCAGGTCGTCTGATCAGCAGGTAAAGAACAGATTAACAACATAAACAAGACAAATAATCATGTCTGACCCAAACGACCCAAGTTTCCTCAACTTGTGTCCAAATGAAAGCAGATTTCATGTTCAATGCGGTTCAATAGAACGGCACCAACATTTTTTAAATTTAACCAGTGGGCGGAGCCTGGTCAGACCACTGCTGCTGCCCAATCAGAGCGGCTGGGTTTTCTTGGGTGGGTGCAACTTCCGTTTTCTGTCTGTGTTTAATGAATTTTCTGAAAAATAGTAAAAATATACCAGCTTTGTTCAAAAACCAGCTCCGAGTATTTGACTCAATGAGCTGCTGTGACTTTGAGCACAAAATAAATAAAATAATCCACGTGGAGCCAAAAAATGAGGCGAAATATGATTCAGATTAATTAAACGAGACAATAATTACTTATCAAAACAAAGAAACCCGACTGTTTGGTGCTCTAGGCTCACAAAAGTTGGAAGGTTTCTTAAATTTGCTTTAAATTCAAGATGCATATAAAAGTCAATTCGGATCAGTACCGTATTTTTTGGTTGGTTAAATTTAATCCAACTGAAATATTTCCTTCTTTAAATACGTTTTGTTCATGTGGATCAGACAAACATATCTTTAAAAAATGAGGATCTAATTCAACATTCCACAGTTTTTCTCATAAATTTAACCATCGTATGTGGGAAGATGTTATTTAGCTGTTTTTAGCCCAATCCATTTGTATCGTTTTACCATTTTTGGCACCAACTATACACTAAACCCCAATAAATCTCTTTAATCAGGATATTTTCACAAAATGTCAGCTGTGGGTAATTTATCTGACTTAAACCATTGCTGTTTTTTTCAAGGCTAATTAAAATCTTCTACAGTGATCAGATTATATGGGTTTGGTGCGTCGTTAAAACCAAGTCTGGTGAAACTTGTTGAACTCGAGGGAAACGGCGCCGTGATCCAGACGGGGAACCCTGTCACATGATCAGGAAGTGGTTATATCGTAAAACCGATGGTGGATGCGACTCATGATGCAAACAGGAAGCGTGAACATGAAAATAACACAACAGAGTCAGAGTGGAGGCGCAGAGCGCAGCCGGCTGGGCATGGAGAGCCGCAGGAATCGGTTGATGTTTCTAGCATCTGGACCGTCGTACGCCGATGTCAGTGGTGCGGTCCGTTTGGCCAATCCCTCATCCACCTGTGCTGCTGATCTCAGGTCAGATTGCCTGGTTTCGCTCTTCAGGATTAAGGCGGATTATTTTGACCTCACAAAAAAAATGTCTTCAGCAAGTGGTCGGGGAAGCATCCTGGAGCAGCAGAACGTCCAAACTTGCGTTAAAAGGGCTCCCAGAACAAAACATCCAATTACTTAAACTGTCGCTGAATTTCAGAAAATAATTGTTGACTGATTGCAATCCTTAATTTTCTCTGTTTTTGGGATGCTGAGTGGAAATTCGTCTTCCAGAGGAAAAAATATCAGTTTCATATCAGAAGCTCCACTCAGCCGGTCTTCTGGCTCCACTAACTACTCTTTAGACATCTGGATGAGTCCGTGTGCTCAGCTCGCTTGTAGTCCTTAGCTGGAAAACGCCATAGATAAGCCCCTCCCCCTCTGTGAGGTCAGAGGTCAGTGACTTTGTTCTCCAGGGCGGCAGCGACCTGTTGGAGGCGGAGCGTGAGCTGCCTGTTCTGGGCGGCCGGGTCCTCGTCCAGCGACTGGATGATCTGAGGAGCAGCAGAACATCTTTTAAACATTTTCCATCTAAGTTTGGACAAAACAATCATTCTGTGGGGTTTTCTGTGTGAAACTAAAGAATTAAAGTACTGCTTTGTAATTTAGGATCTTATTCGCTGGAAACTTTCTTTTTAAAAAGTAAAAAAAACAAATATGTGCCTTTGATCCTAAATATTATTTGTATATTTGCATGAAAAGTGAGATTTTGTTAAACAGAGATTCGGATGATAAAGGTGCTTATAAAGATAGATATTTAAAATGGTTATTTCTGTTAGAATGATTCTGGCTGATAGTGAAATTAAACTAAATCAGGTTATAAAAAGGATATTTGATACTGAAACCACCGGAGAAGTTGTCTGTAATCTTATGAATGAAAAGTTTAGTGGGAGAAAAAACAAAGTTAGGAAACGTTGGTTAAGACTAACTTGCTAAAAATTAAACTTCAGGTTCTTATTGACTGTAAGCCATAATTAATAGAATAAAGGGGGTTTTCAGACCTACTGTTCGTTTCAGTTAAGTTTGCTAACGTGTAACTTTTTCTGGTGGTTCGGTTTCTTTTATCCCAGAGAAAACTCCAGAACCAGAAGCTGTCACTGCAAACCAGCCGAGAACATTCAGTCTATCTATAGGTCAGATGGGTCCAGGACGCCAGAACCAAATCTAAATACAGGAAGCAGAGGCTGCGTTCTGAGTTAGAAAAATGGAGAAATTAATCCCATCATTAGACAGTTTCTCAGTACCATTCAGGTTAAATGAAATATTTCACTCTGTGTAATTAAGCAATATAATCTAGAAGCTTCACTTGTTAATCTGAAATAATGAAATAATTTAACCTTTTTATTGAATTTCTAATTTACTGAGACGATCCTATATTATGTTTATATCCATGTAAATTTTATATTTTGAATGTTTTCATAGGAGCAAGTTGATTTATGTATGCAAAAAAAGCTTTATTAGATTTTATTCTGGGACTATTTCATGTTAAATGTACACAGAAAGAGGAAAAAAGGAAGAGAAAAAGATGAGACAATGCTAAAAGGGAGAAAAGGTGAAAAAATTGAGAGGAAAAGGAGAGAGCAATATAACATCCTCTGAGTCTGCTTCTACACCTGCAAAGAGAGAAATAAAAAGAACAGCAGAACCAGCCGATAAAGTATTACAGGTACAAACAACCAACGCCTCACTGTAGAATATCCAGTATTATTTAATATTAAATGTATAAAGAGACAGCTGAAGATAATAATAATAGGGGTTTTCTGTATAGAAGTGAACCTTTGAGCCCCTGTAGGTGTTTGTGAGAGTGCACTTGTATGTAACGTTTTTCCATATATCAGAGCAAGTTTTAAATCTGACTCTGATTCACAAAGTCTGGTGAAAGTATAACACAATAAAACATTTATTTCTTAAAATGGACAAGAATTTGTTTTAATTAACCCCTGGTTAACATAATTAAACATAAAACTGATAGTCATAACCATTCTTAACTATTTGCAGCAACAATTAGGGGTAAAAATGGGCCTGTGCTGCCCCCTAGAGGCCACAAACTACAGCTAACCTACAACTTAACGATATAAGCCTGGACCAATAAGACTTATTTTAATGTTTGTTTAAAGATGAAGACTTATTGGAGACTAATGATGCTAAAGCATCGACGTGTAAAGACATTTTAACCTGTGCAGTTTCATTTTTTGTTGTTGATGAAAGCGGGTTCAAAGAGTTTTTCTCACCAGATCGAAGTACTTGCTGGCGTACTGGTAGAGCTGATGTAAGGCCACCTGGCTGTTCAGCTTGTCTGTGTGTTGCTACGCGGAGACCAGAGAGACCAAAAGCACAATTATTAAGCTGGAAAAACGACAGGAAATTACTTCAAGCATTTCCTAAAGAAACGTTTGCAGATGAAATGTTTGATTTTATTACATTTTTCAGCGAGTTTCTGCTGCTGCAACATGATTTTAAGAGTTGTTAAACTAAATTCTACCAGCAGAGGGCGCTCTAACTGCAGATATGAAGCGGTTGAGCAGCTCTTCTTCTTACACCCTGAACAGTGACCATCCTACTCCACACATGATCGTAGTTGTTGGAAAAGTATTCACATCCCTTACTTCCAGGTTAGAACCACTGATTCACTGGGATTCATGTGAAAGACCCACAGAAAGAAGCATAACTACGAGCTCGAAGGAAATGAAGATCTTGTTTATTTATATATATATATGTATGTACCCCCCTTTCTTCTGATGCACCTAAATAAAATCCATTGAAGCCAATTGTACTGAGAAATCACCTAATTAGTACAAAGAGTCCGTCTGGGAGTGAATTGGTCCCATTTAGTGTAGCCAGAGCTGCTCTGTGGGACAGGGAAGCAGGTCAGAGTTGGTGGGAAGATTGATGGAGCTAAATCCAGGACTGAAACCCTGTTAGAGGCTGCAGGAGAAATGAGACTGGGGTGGAGGTTCACCTTCCAGCACGACAACCAGCCTCAACAGCCAGAGATATTATGGGTTCCGATCAAAGCACATTCATGGTTTAGAATGGCCTAGTCAAAGCCCGGCCAGAAATCTAACCAAGAATCTGTGTCAGGACTTGAAAATCGACGTTAACTCTCCATTTAATCTCCCTGCTCTTAAGGTCTTAAGCAAACAAGAACTGGTAAAAAGACTTGGTGGTTGTTGACTCAGTGCTTCCAGGTCATTACTATGCACGGCTCTGTGTCGCTCCTTCAGATAAAATCTCAATTTAATACATACGTACAAGTTCGTGGTTGTAACGTGACAAAATAAGAACGATTTTAATTTCGCTGCCATGACCTCCCAGAACCTTCTTTGTCAAAGTGGAAGAACTGAAGCAGAGGATCCACGTGTCGCTGCGTGTTGACGACCACGTGTTTAATGGCTGATCCTGTTTAAAGACAGACGCACAGAGCGGTTCCTACCCGGGACACCTCAGCGAGGTGCGTGTTCATGTCCTGGTCGCTGACTGGAACCATCTGTCTGATGCCTCTGTAGTAACTGTGGGAAACAAACACACCACATCTCTGTCAGGCAAACACCAGCGAAACGAGTCAAACAGCAGCTGAGGTTTTCTGCCCGACGGAGGCAGAAAACAAAAAAAAAATTTCACTTTCTAATTTTCCCAACGTGTGGCTCAACACACGGTTCTGTAAACTCACTCGTCCACCATCTTCTTATACGTGGAAATCTCTTTTGCATAGAGCAGCTTGTTGCTGGGAGACTCCTGCAGACAGAGAGAGGGAGAAGGAAAGAAAGACATGAAACCGTCTGGGAGTTTTAAGGCTTCTTATGATCTCTGAGGACATTTATGGAGAAGGATAAACGATCAGAGGTCTGCCATGTTCTCACAGTTCAGGGCTTATCGTATGTTGCAGTTTAAAAAAAAAACACCTGCATGTTTCCACGGTGAAGCATCTGAACGACGCTTTTCATCTAAAGTTAGACGCCTCTGTTCAGTAATCAAGCAAAAGGCCACATTTTCTTTCATTTTATCCTTCCGTTAAGTACGTAAGCGCGCAACGCTAATTTAGGGACGCTAAAGAAAACAAAGGTGAGGCGTTTTTAGAACGTCGATGTTTTAATTTAATTTGAAGCACAACACTTAATCCACTCCATCTGGCGTCCCTCAGGGGTGAATAATTGGCCTCCTTCTGTTTTCAATTCTCACGCTACATCGATTCAAGGTTAAAGGATAAAAAACTTCTATTATTCCAAGCATGACACGTTTACTAAGGGGCTGTCTGTGGATTTTGGTATCTTTTCCACTCACTTTCACTCCACTATGACTGTGAGACTATTTTTGATCTGTTAAGACACTGAACTGTGACTCGTGAATCTTTCAGGCTTTAAAGACCTCCTCAACTCAGAGTATAAACCAGTGTTGTGTCGACAGAAAACAACAAATTTGTCGGTAAATTGGATGTTTACACACACGTTTTTAACCTGCAACCCATCACAAACACACAGTTTGTTTACATTTCTTAGACGAATCTATCAAAGATACAAAAGGCAACAGTTTAGCTCTAAGGAGAAGATTTCCAAAGAGCACTTGTTTATGAATCTGAGCAGAAGTGTTTATCATTAACTCCATGCTGTGTTTTTGGCTCTTGTGGAAACGCCTCGTTGGAGCTGAAACCTTTTGCCCGAGGGCCAATCGTGTGAACTGACTCTGCTGAGTTTGTGCTCCGTCTTGGTGCAGGCGTCCATGAAGGTCTGGCCGATGACGTGCAGCGACGCGTCCACCACCTCCGTCAAGTGGACGTCCAAGATAAAGTGCGGGTTTCTCAGGATGTTCACCCAAAACCGCATAGGCAGGCTGCAGGCACAGAAAGAACAGGGAGAATGCATTAAGTAATGCTACTTAACTAAGTCCTTTTAGGTGTTTAAACATTTGTTTGTGTGCCTTCTTTCAAAGACACATTTGGTATTTTGTAGCCTCTTGCAGTTTTTTTGTTGAAATTATAATTTTTTAAGTTAATTTCTCTGTCGATCACTCCATTCCATTAGAGCACCTGGAAAACTGGTTTAAATCCTACATAAAGGACTTTTTTGTGTCAGTAGGTAACTTTACATCAGAGACGACTAAAATCACATGTGGGGTTCCCCAAGGGACCATCCTATTCAATATCTACATGCTTCCTCTAGCTCAGATAATAAAACAACATCAGCTACCATCACTATGCAGACGACACACAGCTCTACATCACCATGTCACCAGGTGACTATGAACCAGTTCAAGCACTGAGTAAATGCCTAGAAGAAATCAATGCATGGATGTGCCAAAATGTTCTTCAATTGAATAAAAACAAAACACAAGTAATAATATTTGGACCAATAGAGGAGAGATCAAAAGTTAGCACACAGCTTCAGTCGCTTCAGTTAGGAACCACTGATCAGGCCTGAAACCTGTGAGTAGTGATGGACTCAGACCTGAACCTCCAAAAGCATCTAAAGACAATTACAAGATTGGCTTTTTATCACCTGAAGAACATTTCCAGGATTAAAGGACTGATGTCTCAGCAGGATCTGGAAAAACTAATCCATGTTTATCTTTAGTAGAACTGATCACTGCAACGGTGTTTTCACAGGTCTGCCTAAAAAGTGGATCAGACAGCTGCAGCTGATCCAGAACGCTGCTGCCCGCGTCCTCACTAAGACTAAGAACGTAGAGAACATGGACCCGGTTCTGAAGTCCTCACTAACCCTAAGAACGTAGAGAACATGGACCCGGGTCTGAAGTCCTTCCACTAAGACCAAGAACGTAGAGAACATGGACCCGGTTCTGAAGTCCTCACTAAGACTAAGAACGTAGAGAACATGGACCCGGGTCTGAAGTCCTCACTAAGACTAAGAACGTAGAGAACATGGACCCGGTTCTGAAGTCCTCACTAAGACTAAGAAAGTAGAGAACATGGACCCGGTTCTGAAGTCCTCACTAAGACTAAGAACGTAGAGAACATGGACCCGGTTCTGAAGTCTTCACTAAGACCAAGAACGTAGAGAACATGGACCCGGTTCTGAAGTCCTCACTAAGACCAAGAACGTAGAGAACATGGACCCGGTTCTGAAGTCTTCACTAAGACCAAGAACGTAGAGAACATGGACCCGGTTCTGAAGTCCTCACTAAGACTAAGAACGTAGAGAACATGGACCCGGTTCTGAAGTCCTCACTAAGACTAAGAACGTAGAGAACATGGACCCGGTTCTGAAGTCCTCACTAAGACTAAGAACGTAGAGAACATGGACCCGGTTCTGAAGTCCTCACTAAGACTAAGAACGTAGAGAACATGGACCCGGTTCTAAGTCCTCACTAAGACTAAGAACGTAGAGAACATGGACCCGGTTCTGAAGTCCTCACTAAGACTAAGAACGTAGAGAACATGGACCCGGTTCTGAAGTCCTCACTAAGACTAAGAACGTAGAGAAAATGGACCCGGTTCTGAAGTCCTCACTAAGACTAAGAACGTAGAGAACATGGACCCGGTTCTGAAGTCCTCACTAAGACTAAGAACGTAGAGAACATGGACCCGGTTCTGAAGTCCTCACTAAGACTAAGAACGTAGAGAAAATGGACCCGGTTCTGAAGTCCTCACTAAGACTAAGAACGTAGAGAACATGGACCCGGTTCTGAAGACCTCACTAAGACTAAGAACGTAGAGAACATGGACCCGGTTCTGAAGTCCTCACTAAGACTAAGAATGTAGAGAACATGGACCCGGTTCTGAAGTCCTTCCACTAAGACTAAGAACGTAGAGAACATGGACCCGGTTCTGAAGTCCTCACTAAGACTAAGAACGTAGAGAACATGGACCCGGTTCTGAAGTCCTCACTAAGACTAAGAAAGTAGAGAACATGGACCCGGTTCTGAAGACCTCACTAAGACTAAGAACGTAGAGAACATGGACCCGGTTCTGAAGTCCTCACTAAGACTAAGAACGTAGAGAACATGGACCCGGTTCTGAAGTCCTTCCACTGGCTCCCTGTATCTCAGAGAATAGACTTTAAAATCCTTCTGTTAGTCTATAAATCCCTGAATTAGCACCTAAATACATCACAGACTTGTTATCAGTGCATCAACCCTCCAGACCACTCAGGTCTTCTGGCTCCAGCCTGCTCTGCAGAACCAGAACCAGAACCAGAACCAGACATGGAGAAGCAGCATTTAGTTCCTACGCTCCACTGATCTGGAACAAACTTCCAGAAAACTGTAGATGAGCAGAAACATTGAGTTTCTTTAAATCAAGATTAAAAACACATTTGTTTAGGATTGCCTTCGACTGTTTTAAACTGTTTTACTGAAACATCATTAGTTCAACTTTGTAGTCCAACTGTTTTTAATGTTTGCTTTTAGTTTATATTTTCCCATGTTTTATTTTGTTTCTACATTTTATTCCTACTTGCTTTTATTCTGTTTTATTTTCCTATATTTTAATTATGTAAAGCACTTTGCATCGTCTTTTTACTGAAATCTGCTATATAAATACATTTGCCTTGCCTATTTCATATCCCTTTAGTTATTTGGTTTCTTTTTAAAAAACAAACAAGCATCTTAGGGCTCCTACAGATCTAAACTTCATTCATTCCCAGAGCAACACGTCTCAGTCCTTTAAGCTTGTTTCTAAATTATGAATAAAAATGTTCACACTGGACAGAAGGATGAACTGATCATTCGATGGACGGCTCTCCAGACTCATTCAGGTGAAGGTCATGGTTAGTCTGTGTGTGAGGCAGAGCGCTTCGTTGCTACCCGTTTAGAAATTCAGATATAGTCAGATATGTCCTGCTGATGACTGACGGGCTCAGATCTGAGTCGGTCTGACAGCTGGGAAGTTCCAGAAAGCCATCCCTCCGTCATTTAACCGCCCGATAACAGGCTGCCAATTAAACGAGGCTTTCATGTGGTCGAGGACGTAATTACACCCCGGCTGAGCCGATGAGATATGAAACACGCACGCAGGGATCTGTGGGGCCGGATAATTATTTCTGTTTGGTTCTCCGGCTGAGGGTCAGAGCATCCTGGTGAATCGGTGAAAATCAGGAGGTTTTCAACCTGAGAGTGTGAAGCACATAAAGGTGACGCCTGTCTGCTCGTTAAAGTCGTCCTCAGGTCCGACCAACTGAACCGTTTTGGAGGCAAAAGCCCCAAAGATGCTTTATACAAAAAATTTTCACTGTTTCACAGGAATAAAAAAACATTAGTTTTGTTAAATTTTATGTATAATAATTTTCATTTTAACTGTAATTTAAAAAGAAGAGCGGATATGATATGATATGTGAAGCACTACACATCGACAGGTCTGGTTTTAGGGGTCTATAACTAGAAATTAAATAAAATACCTCCTGCTGAGTGTTTGTAGGTGTAGTGGAATCTACCCAAAGCACACAGCTGATTACATTGGTGACGGCAGGACAGAGTTGTTGTGTTTCTGGGAGGCATAAAGCATCTAATGGTTGTTAAATGGACCGGCGGACTCCCATCCTCCTCCCTGTCTCAACATAAACTTGGGTCCCGCCTTAAGCCAATTCTAGTTTAATGAAAGCCATTCACCAACCAGCCTGGGTCAAAATTGAGCTGCAAAACAAGATTAAACCGCTGACAATAAATTATATTGAATAAATAATGAAATATTTAGCATTAGCTTTTCTGAAACCAATCATTATCAGCCTCATATTTAATAAACGACTCATTTTGCTTATACCTCAGGCCGGCTTTGCTCATGTGCAATTCCTTTAGCCTTTTCCTGACCTACGAAGACCAACACACACCTGCCTGCAGACGAATGGGAAGTTCTCCGGTCTTTCCCATTTTGAAGAGAAATGGACGATGAGTCCTTGCTGCCCCGCACTTGAATTTTGGATTTTGTCTAAACTTTCAGCGTGAGATTATGCTGCAGTAATAAAAGAGGAGTTCCTCCTGCCGCACATTTAACATAAATGTCAGACCCCCCCGGTAACAATAATAATGATCAATTACAGCTTAGCTTAACGAGTCGGATCTAATTAACTCATTTCCACATAAAAGTAGTCACCGTCACATTTTCCAGTAAAACCAACAGCAGCTGCAAAATGACAATAAAAACTGGATCTGCAGTTTTCTTGCCGCTCCTCCATCCAACGCCGGTGTCTGTATTAAAACAGAGGCAGGTGAAACGTAAACGTGTGATTACAATAAACGGGCTTCAGAGCCATTCGTGTCTGTAGGAATGTAATAACAGCTGATTTATTATCCTCGGGGTGACGGAGTGGAAACTTCCCCGACAACTGATGAAGATTGCCTTCATGTGCAGGAGGTATTCAGCCGAGAAGCTCTGGTGGCGCCTGCTGTGAATTGTTAGATCTAAGCAATTATTACATTTGTTGTTTTTCACAAAAATCTACTTTAATTAGCAAAGAAACTAAGCGCAAAATGAAAAATAAGATTTTAAATGTTGCAAAGTGGTGGTTTTAGTTAAAGAACCTGTGACCGTGTCAGTTTATATCTGCGCAGACAGTTTTCACCTGATAAGTTTCAGTTTAAATATTAGCTTTTCTTCATTAATTTCATTTGCAGATTACAGAACCTGGAAGCAGAATCGTGTCAAAGGGCACATAAAGTGTTGAGTCTGAAGCAGAAGAACCTCTGAACATCTCCTGAGGCCCGTGGAGGTCCACTAAGATCTACATCGGCATTTAAAGCAGGAAAACCTGCTGCTGTGAAGCGAGAGCGATGCAGCTGCTCTCCATGCGGGCGAATCTGGGCCGCGGGACTTTTCAGCGAGGGTTGGGGTGGGTGTGCATTTGAAAACAGGCCACGGTGGGGAACTGAAGGGGACACCGGTCTGTTACAGATCAGTGGGACTAATGCTGGACTGGTGGCTGGAAGTGTGTGAAATTATTGAGGATGGTGCAGTTCTGCACAACGTTGCGCTGGACTGTCGGTTGTTGCTTGTTGCTCTGCAGCCAGAGGAGCAGATCTGGTTCTGAGGGCTGCCAGACGGCATTTTTAGGTTTCGTTTGTGTCTTTTCTTTCAATCCTGAAGCTTTTATTCGTCCATTTGAGGGAAGGGAACGCTGTAACCATATATTGATTATCCTGATAACTGGGGAATCCTGCAGCTGCATAAACTCTGGTGCCAGATGTCGACTCTCTGCAGAGATGCACACAGTCTGGGACTGCAGGGGTTAACGCCGCTCATCTGGACTCGGACAGCTATTAAACGATCTGGTCCAGGACCAGCGTGTAATTGGCTTTAATCCTGCAGAGACCATGAGCGTATGAGTAAATAAGGGCGATGACGGCTGTATTTATCAACTATCGACTGCTGGTCTGCTGGGATCTCTCAGGAAAAGAGCGCTTCAATAAATCACACGGGGAACCCCACCATGATGTTTTTGTTAAATCAAGCCGGCTGACCTTAGGACCGAAGTGGAGTATTATGCTTTCTGCACGGGGGAGTCTGACATAGCTATTGAAGTCAGGAAACAAAATGAACGTATTTGAATCATGCAGAAAAAAACACTTAATCCTGAGTTGATTTCTACTTTTCAGTTGCCTGGACAGCCTGGATGTGGCCCAGTGTCGTCACCCGGGAAGAAAAGATCGTAACCCTGTAACTCCAAATGTATCTTTTTGTTCTGAGACCTCTACCTCTTCAACAAAGTCAGCATTAAACATACAATTTACAACAGACAAATTAATATATCTTACGCACCCTATTTAAAAAGGCAGAAAACATGAGAAAAATGTACTTTGTGGTCTAACGTATCAATTACTATGCAAAGAAATGTTGAAAGCTTGACGTTTTATTTTTTTAAAGCAACCAAAAAGAATTTTTTTTTTTAAATGTGAAGTTTCTTCACAATTACCTGTATCAGGCTTTAAAGGAGTTGTGATAATAAATTTGCAGCTAATAGTGAAGCTGTTCATTAGCTGCAGGATCAGGTATAGTTAGGGAGCTGAACTGGCAGCGATCAACTTAAACTTATTAATTGTTCCTCTAAATCACACGCGTCAAACTCGAGGCCCGGGGGCCAAATCTGGCCCGTCAAGGTGATTTCTCCGGCCCTCCAGAGCCAAAAAAGGCATATCATGTCATAAAGTAGAGGCATATATCCTTCTAAAGTGTATAAAGTGGCTAAAACTGTGCTTCCTTTAGCAAATGTTATTTTTTTTAATTGTGTATCAACAGCGTCCTGCCACTAGATGTCAGTTTTCCCACAACACATTAAAACAACCCAGAAATATCCAAAAAGAGGAAAAGTGATGCAGAATGATGAGTTTAAAATGTAATTCAACCCAATATCAACTTTGTTTTGCAGATAAACTGTTTGGGCCTAAGGTGCTGCTGTTATGTTACTGTGCATTTTTTTACATTTTTATGTGAAGAGAAATTCTGAAATCAAAAGTATCATCTATACAGGTGTAATCGGCCCTTATAATGACTTCATGAAGCCAAAGTGGCCCAATATAGAAATGAGTTTGACAGCCCGGCTCTTAGTAGTGGAGATGAGCCCTTCGGCGGAGGGCAGGGAGCTTTGAGCCTGGGCTGCTGTGTACCTGTTGGTCTTCCAGATGTGCAGCGTCTCCTCGTCCACGTTGTCGTGTCTCTCCGCCTGTTCGTCCAAGAAGTCAAAGAAGTATTTGACAGCGGGAGGGACGGTGGAGCTCGTGCACAGGACGCTGCGGAAGAAATCGTCCACAAACTGCTGCAAAGTGCCCTATAAAAAGAAAAACAACCCAACGTGAAGTCTAAAAACGTGTAAACAGAGGCTGTGAACCAGGCAAACCGGTTTGGCTCAGCGGACCTTGACAGAGAGCAGCCGGGTCAGGTAGATCTCTGTGATGGCTTTGGTCGTGGCCTTGGCCTTCAGGCTGCCCCTCTTCGACTTCACCTCGTCCAGCTCGTCCGTCGGCCTCACCAGGTGGAAGGTGTTGTCCTCCTCCAGGAGCGCGTTTTCTGCAGGCGGCATGACAGAGACACCATCAGAGCGATCCGTAACCACATTTTATCTAAACTATCCTCACAGCTTCAACCAAACTGTGAAAGTGACGAAAAAAATGCACTTTATAGATGTTATAATTCAAGAGTTCACTGCACATTGATGGTTTATCTGCAGCTTGGTGGGTTAAATGTTCCCGTCTGCTTGTTTCGGTCCTCAGAAAACGTCAAATAATGTGGCTTCATGTGAAGCTAAAATGCCTATAAAGTGACTAAATCTGTGAAACATTAGCTGCACACCACCATTAGTTAAAAAAGTAGTCCTCTGCAGTTCAATTAGACTATTATTTAAAAGCTAAAACATGTTAATTACATCAATAAACAACCTAAATATTATCATTATAGCCCCAAAAATATATTTTTAATATTCTAGGATTTTTATGTTTTCACAAAGAATCAACCTGGAGTTCCACCTGCCGATAAATCATAAATCAATGATTTATGATTTATCCATATTTAACAAACAGTTTGGCACCAAAAAAAGGCTTAAATCTTGTTTTTTCTAATGCGGATTAAAAGGTCGATTTAAAGCAAACAGAAGAACCTAATGTGGGAATAAACAGCCACAATAATTTCTCTAATTGTTTAATCGTTGGGTTTTCTTTGCGAATGGTTGATTAGTGGTCGACGAAACAACCTTCACAGGCAGGACTGATGGATTTTTGTCATCTCTGGTGACTTTTTCCATCCATTTTCAGAGCAACATCAGAAAGAATAGGATCAAAGAGAAACGTTAGACGAGTGTAAACAAAAGATTCTCCTGTCATCCGCTTTGCAGAGTCACGTCAGTAAAATTTAACAGACTTTAAATTAAAAGAAGCAAAACCTGAAGCCGTACTCTCTTCATGGTTGTCCTGGTGCTGGTGGAACGACTGCGTGTGCAAAACTCTGGACAGAACCAACGTGGCGTTGTCCCGAACCTGCAAGACCCAAAAGAAACAAATCCTCAGTCCAAGCTGGGAGAAAAGTGTTTAAAAACCCCTGGATCTCTGTAACTAAGCTACACAGTTATTACGGGAAAAAAATCAGCCTCTGAATTAATTATTCTCCTTAAATGTCAGGAGAGTCTGGACAGCGGGAGTGATTTAGTTTCTGTTGGTTTTGCTGCAGCGTTCGAGTCTCAAGTGGCTCGACATTTTCCTGCTCTTCAGATTTCGGTTGTTTTGGTGCAAAAGTAAAGGTCTCAGCTGAAAACTGGGGGAAAACAAAAGCTGATTAAAAGCTTCAGGAGCGAGCAGCAGGATCATGAATCTCCTCCGGTGCAGTAAACAGGGAGACGAGTCGGATACGCGAAGAGAAATTCAGAGAAAGATGGTTCCTGGTTCCTGAGGCGCAGGTCCAGAAGCAACGCTGGCTGGAGGGATCGGTCATGAGCAGAAGTATTTGTTCTGAAAACATCTTTAAAGGAAGATGTTGGCATGAGAAGCTGAGGTGAACTTAGGAAAACTTTCATCCAGCTGCGATTTCATGAACCTCCGACAGATTTGGGGCTTTTAACGATTTATTTTAACCATTTTTACTCCAGCCGGGAATGATGAACAACAAACACCTGCACAAAAAGGGAACTAAAGTAAGTAAAATTTTCAGGAACCACCAGCTGCCCACAAAGGCTACGTTCACACTGCAGCCTGAAGTGACCCAATTACGATTTTTTTGCCCATATGCGACCTGGATCTGATCTTTTCAAATGCGACCTGTGTCTGTACGGCCAGGTCGCATTTATCCGACCTACACGTCATTGATACTTGACAAACGTCACTGACGGTGGACCTGGCTATGCCAAAGAGGTTGGCTATTGTGTGGTAACAAGCACCTGTTGCAAGCCAATACATCCCCACGGCAACGCGTTTACTCACTGCTATGGCCGCCGAAGATGTGTGTCTTTACGTAAGGAGCGCTAAAGAGATCCGTTCACAGACGCACATAAAGGTTGTCTTTGTCATTGGAAAATTCTGAATGAAGTCCGTATCAGTAAAGCCGCTCACGTCGCTAAGATTTGGCTCTCTTCCTTTTCGATCTTCTTAAAAAGGTTGGTAATGTCTTAGCTCCGGTTGGAGAATAACGTAAACGCAAGATACGCTGCAGCATTACGATCCATGTTTACTTCCGCAAATACTGAGCACGCTTGCTACGTGTGACGTCATCGCGTCCTCTGCTGCGCATGCGGGACACTTAGGTGTATGAATGCAGTTCAGACAGGAGATCACATACTAGTTGCATATATTTGGAAATGTAAACAGACACGCAAAAAAATCAGATTTCACAAAAAAATCGAAGTTGAGCATCAAGGCCTGCAGTGTGAACGTAGCCTAAGTCTCCTGGGAAGGGTTTCTGGTCAAAGGAGATAAAAATTTATAAAAACGGCAAGAGGAATATTTAAAGACGCCAAGGAGAGGCTTTAAAACGCAGCAACTATTAAATATGGCGGTGGCAGCAACATGCTGTGGGATCGTCGACATCCAGAGCGGTTCAGGAAAGCTTGAAGCAGGTTGACGTTAAGCTTCTGGGAAGGCCTCCCCCCAGCTCAGACCTCTACCCTGCTGAAACTGTGCGTACCATGTTTAAAGGTTAAAACCATCTTAAATTAACTCCCCTGATTCTGCCAGAAATCCTCTCAGAATGATGCCAGCAGTTCGTTAGTGGCGACACCAAGAGCGTGGTCGAGGTGGAACCTGCTCCGGGTCAAATAACCAAATCTGGAGCCGGCGTCGGGGTTTTGCTTTACGCCAACATGTAATGAAACTAAAATTTTAGGCAAAAATTCCCAACATGGCATTAAAAATAATGCAGAGAAACAAACATTTTAAACCTTCAATCTGCATTTTAGTGAGAAACTGCTGAAAAAAATTAAATTCTCAGCAGAAACTGGAGGTATGTGGACAAAACGGGTTTTAGGCTCAACTTTGAAAGGAGAAACTAGAGCAAAAAAGCCCCCGTCGTGCCTTTCACTTGCTGAATCCTTCCTAATTTTCTCATTAAAGGATTTATTTTCTCTGGTATCTCAGCAGACGGAGTCCTATTGAGACTAATTTGTAATACTGGAGTGGAACCTCTCTGGTCGGGTTGAGGAGGGCGGCACCTTGAGCATCTAGCGAACCGAGCCTGATTAAGTCCAGTTTAAACGTGACGAGCGTAGCAGCAGGAGGCGGAGCACCGCTGCGCTCTGCTCTGAGGGACTCAGACCCTAATGACAGAACTCACGTTATAATGAGCCAGAGTGTTGAGTCTCTTCCAGCGTCCCTCCTTCTGGGAGGTGAGGTCCAGGTCGGACAAGATCTGACCCGTGGAGCCGGGACGCCACTCTGTGGACATGCAAGGATTAAACTTTAGACCTTTGTCATATCATTAAGCTACAGGAAAACTATTAGAATAAGATCAGAGATAAAACATGTCCTACAGCTACTAATTTCTCTTTTGGGACCAGTAAACGGGTCCAGCTCCTCATATCTGAACTACGGTACTGGGCAGGTATATAGGGACCTCTTACCAGCAGCTTTTATGTGATTTTGCACTAGTTGAAGGAGTCGTTGTTAGTAAAACCTGCAATCCTGAAAAGTTTGGTTCAGGTTTAGTGTTAACCGGAACTCACCGAGTGCAACGTTCTCTGCTTTTGGTCTCTGTGAATAGGGCAGGTTCCTGTACACCTGGTCGATGATTTTCTCCTTCACCTGGAGGGACCAGAAACCATAATCAGGTCAGTAGACGCTCACGCAAACACGTCGATCACCTGCGCAACGCTGGCAGAGAGGAGGGGAAACGTGATGCAGGAAGATCTGCCGAGGCGGGAAACTCACCTGGGTGATGGTGTCGCAGTTCAGCACTTTCACAGGAGTGACGTCTGGTCCCTCCCCGTGCACCAGCACCTGCAGAGTCTGAGAAAAACACCCGTCACCGTCACTTTCATCCCAAACCAGACGCACCAAGGAGAGGTTTCTGTCTGAGCCACTGTTCATGGCCCACGTTTCCTCTGCAGATGCTACAGGAAGGAGAGCTGACATCCACAAGCAGTTAGCTCAGTTAAAAAAGGGATTCTAATGAATCGGCTCAATGGTTCAGTTCAGTTCATTTGCTCTAAAGGCTCCATTAAACCACACTGTGGTGATTCAGATACAACTTATCAGTGAACCACAGGAGCTCAGGGCTGAGACACGTAGCGTTAATAATTATAAGCTGATACGACCATCGGTGTGAACACACACACACACACACACACACACACACACACACACACACACACACACACACACACACACACACACACACACACACACACACACACACACACACACACAGAAAGTGTCGGATCAATTAAAAACTGCTCGTTCTCATTCATTTCTATCCTGTTGGGAGGAAATCTGCAGCAGGCAGTGAAACAGATCCTCTGGTCTTTGAATGTACTGAGTCAGCATTTACACTTTTGTGTACGATATTTTTCGGACTATAAGGCGCACTTAAAAATCCTTGAACCTTCTCAAAAATTGATGATGCGCCTTATATCTGATTACTGTTGTGCTTACTGACTGATTTTATGTGGTACAATGCGCTCAAAAATCTGTTAAAATGTGTAAGTACGACTTTGGTTAGCAACGAAGCATTACGGTACACTGTGTCACTACCTGATAGGACCCCTGAGCTGTCTACGAGACTGCCTGACTGTAATGTCGAAACTATAAGTCCATTCATGTAAGGCAGCCTGGAGTACACGCTAACAACAATAAACCTAGTAAGTTAATTCAATGTAAAAGTCACGTTTATTTTGGTCTTATGTTAGAAACAGGGCAGTGTAGTCCAGCTACTCTGTCCTCCTGAGACGGATAGCTCTCTCAAGTGTGATATTACACACTTGGGAAGAATATTTAATGCGCCTTATGGTCCGAAAAATACGATAAGAAAAGAAAAAGAAGCTAACCCGGACCTGAAGGCTGGAAAAAAAACTGAATTACACGATGCAGAACACTTAACTAAACAGATCTCCTGTCAGACTTTCAATCTCGTTTGAATGACTCTCTGACTCAGTTCAGTTCACAATCTGAACTGAGTCCTGATTCTAAAACGATGCTCAGAAGTTCAGGTTGTGAAAAACAAAACAGAAAACTATGAAGAAATGACAGTGACTGTTGCTAAAGATTACATAACTGAATTAAACAGCTAATTCAAGTCACATTATTTTGTAATTAGTAAAGCTGTATCTGAAAATAAAAGCTCTAGACCCAAATGTTTTGTAGTAACTGGCAGTAGAGATGAGTTCCCAGTGTTGAGCTGTTTTTAGTGCAGCATCATGACCAGATTATTTTTTTTATTGTATTTTTACCTGAAAATGATGTAAACGGACTTGGTGGAGAAATCCAACTCCCACCTAAAGCTTCTTTAGCTTAGAAAATGTTTTTTTATTTCATAACATTTCAAATTAAAATGACAAAAAGGACCAGTAAAGAGATAAATCCTGGGTTTGTGTGCGTTTACTAACCAGTACAGAGTACTCGACATCGTCTCCCAGCAGCCCGGTGTCGTTCAGCGTGTACTTGGCTTTCTTCAGCTTGGCGTCCACCGGACCCTTCTCCACCTGGTGCTTTAAGGCCTTGAACAGTTTGTATAAAGGCTCCCCTGCTGTGTCCTGAAACATGGAAGGTTGAGTATCAGCGTGGAGCTCTTGACTGTATTCACACCTGCACAAAAGGTCTGGACCAAGGGGGAAATGAACTCTGGTCCGTTTAAAGCAGACCAAATATGGCCGGGGTGAGTGCGCCCTATATTTATGCATCAAAGCATGCGTCTCTAACATTTATTGTTTCTTATCAAAGCACATAATGTTGACTGTAATGCTTAAAGGCAGGAAATGGCGGGAGATCTTTGCTTTAATGCATGTATTGAACAGTTTTATATATGCACTCACCGGTCGGTTTATTAGGTACACATGTTCAATTAGTTCAATCAACACAAATGTGGAATCGGCCGATCACATGGGTTTAACTAGGGTATTTAGAGACCTGGGGGGGCTGAATACAACTTGCTGGAGTTCAAACTGAGCATCAGGATGGGGAAGAAAGAGGATTTGAGTGTCTTTGAACATTGCACGGTCATTGGGCTGGTCCTAGCATTTCCAAAAGTTTGGTGAAAAGGTTTTGGGATTAATCCGTGGATCCATAATAGTCTCTCTGAATAGTCCCCAAAAAGTTTTACTTTGGAAAAGTTGGGAACATTTCAGAACAGAGGCTCAAGATTGAAACATTACCTTAAATGTGTAGAAATTTACGAGAAAATCTGACAATGTGTAAAATTGCTTTGGTAAAAAATTTGATTTGAAGAACCATGGAAATCACTGACAAAATATAATAATGTTCTAGTCTAAAGACATGTTTGTTATAGGAAAATATTGACTAAAAGAACAAATAATCATTTACCCTGAGGAACTGATACAAGCAGATGGACATCCAGTTGCAAAGCATCCTCTCCACCACCGTCTCTGACCTGCAAGCACACAGGAGACAATAACAGAAAGATGAGATCCGTGCAAACACCAGGAGAAATCAGATTTCTGTCACTTCAAACTTGTAAAAAGGGGTTTTCAAATTCCCAGACACACTCCTGTACAATCACAATGCTGTCAGGGTTCCCAGCAGGAGGTGAGACAGCTGGCGAACAACCGATTACTTCTCTCCAGTTCAGAGTAAAGCCTGCGCCAAGCTGACAGAGCTGACACTCATGCTATCACAATTATCAGCTTACAATATCACACCCCAAACTTTCTATAAAGAATTTATAGGGAATCCAAATGGTAAAGACATAAAAAAGACTAAAAAGTCCTAAAGAGGTCAAGGGTATTCATAAATATTTGAGGAACAACGGGCTAAATGAATAAGTATCTGATGTGTCCACACCTCCTGAGCATCAGTTTGGGGTTTTTACTCTGCACGTGTTCATCCATCAGCTCCAGCAGCAGCGTCCTCATGATGTCGGTGTAATACTCCAGTTTACCGTGCAGCGCCACCGTCAGGAGGGAGGCGAAATTCCCCCGAGACCGGGCGTTAAAGTCCGGACGACTCTCCAGGGTGTGAATGAACTGGAAAGAAAAAAAGAAATTGGTGTGAATTAAAATAACATCAGCTTTATCATAACTGATGTTAAAACTACATTAATTGGCATCCAAATGCAGAGCTGTTGGTCGTTAATATAAACCAGAACTTTACCCAAAGCTTCAAACTCACATTGATAAGAAAGGTTTTACTGTTCAGCAGGTTGGAGAACTGGTTTAATGCCTGAGTCACAGTGCTCTTGCGGGCTTCTGGGATTTGTATTTTTCCAGTGATCATAGGGTCATTGGTGCTTTCTCTGGACGGCAGGAAGAAATTTCGGTCCGTGTAGGTTTTGTAGTCCAGGAAGGGGATACGACTGTCGCTCATGTCACTGGTGTGGTCCTCCATTTCAATCATCAGATCTACAACAAAGAAGAAATCAAATAACATTATTAAAAATAACCAAGATGAACCCGATCTGTACATTATAGAACAGCCTGACCATGACGTAATCTTCATATAAGTTGCATCATAAAATGCTTTTGTTTTTGCAAACATCTATGTTTTAAATTTATCAGTATTTATAGTATTCTACTGTGTGCCTGAGTCTATCAAACGACGTAGCGTGTGATGCACTCAGAATCATCTGTAAAGGGACCGCTATCTGACTTTTGGACTCAGAAATTAGTATTACTATTTGCATATTTTAAGCTTCTCAGGAAGTGTTGTGGGTCAGTGCAATCAACTGATTTCATGGGGGGAAAAATAAAGAAAAGTTAAGAAACATTATGTCTGCGTGTTAGGTGTAATCTGTGTGCATTCGTAGCTGGTGTCTGTCTCATCAAAAATGTCATTATGGTACCACATAACGACAATAAAGATTCATGATTCCTAATAAACACTACTAATTTATTACTATTTTAACCAACTTAAGATTACTTTTTAACTAAACAATGGTAGTAAATTAATATGAATTTGCTAACTAGCGGATTAGCAAGAATAGACAGCTGCCTTCTGTTGCTAGGAGAAAAAAAATCTAATTTTATCAAAAATATTCACTGTACATGGATATGATTGGGTTACTATCTATCAATTTGGGTTACTATCTAATAATCAAGACAATAATAATAAGGCTTACATCCCACCATTACCAGTCAACTGATGAATTAAGCTAAGTGTGGCTAACATCAGCAAGTTTGTTTAGCTAGTGAAGTTAGCTGACTGCTGTTAATGCTAGAACATATTTCAGCTCTCAAAAAACCCAACAATTGTGTGATGATGCATTTGGTATCATATTTACCGGTTTGCCCAACCAGAACTCTCAAGTTTAACCATGGATTCAGAGTCAGTGAAATTATGTTATTATTTGCTAGGCTAAGTAGAAAGTCAGCAATTATTTAGCTGACTCATTGAAGCTAAATACGCTAGCTGATTAGCTAGCTGGTTAGAAAAGCTGTCTGGGTGAGTAGCGAATAGTAACTAATTGCCTAAATATCTTAAACTAATAAATAGAGATGGCCTTTTTACAAATTTTAAATAAATGTAGCTTAAAGTGTCAATGTGTTTGCAAGCTAGTAAAGTTAGCAGTTTAAGTGCTTGCATAATGCTTAAACCGAAAAAAGTAAAAGGTTTAGATTTATTAAACTAAATGAGTTTTTGAGTATTTTAGCAAACAACAAAAGTAAAAGCTGAGAATCTAAAGTTATATATAAGCAGTGAGTTTTATATTGTAACGGATCTGTTTCAAAACATTTACAACGATCAGCATTATTTTTTGGAACACCCTGACAACCTCCATATGACATCAATTACATAAAAAACACAGAAGTACAACAAATCATCTCAAAAAGATGACTGATATAAGATTTTGAAAGAAATTTTGTTTTTGCTGTATAGTAGCAACAAATATGTTATGTCAAATATGTTATGTACATGTAATGTATTTAAATTTGTTATATTTATCACATATTGCTAGGAGAGTGTGGCTTCTTGTAACAATACCCATGACAATAAAGATAAGAGGACAATGTTGCAATGATATTCTGGCTTTGTCTGTAAGAGTTTCTCTTAATAACTTCATAACTGTTGAACCTCAGACTTTCTGTGTTTTTTCTGTATTTTGTTTCCTTTCTTTTGAGTCTCGATTAATATTTATGAGTATCACTGACTCCGCTGTGATAATTCCTCTCTGTCAGATCTACCTTCCTGATGAATGACAGAACCGCCAGATTAATCTGAAAACAGTTTGCAGAGCGTGCCAAGATCTGAAGGGAAGTTTTTCTTAACGTGTTCAGCCAAAAAGCAGCTGCTTTCACAGAATTATGTTGGCAGAGGTTCGTAATATGGAGACTAGCTGTCTAAAAGACTCATCTCTGAATACAATGTGTGACATAATGTTGGTAAACTTTAGCGGTGTGGAGATAAGATTTATACTGCATCTGCTGCTGAAAGCGTGCACAACATATTAACCTACTGACAAATATTTGAAACTGAGTGACAATAAAAGCACCAACAGTGATGTGAGCCACCACAAAAACCACAATATAGGTTTAATTATGCTCCAATGTTGCTGTTTGAACTAGTAATAAATATTTTCAGCAGGTTTTGTTTTTCAAAACCAAGCTTTTTAACTCATTGCCACCTGCTTTGACCGCACTCAGGCGTGCATCCATACCTGTGAACTCTTTCTTGCAGCGATCTCGCACACTTTCCTCCAGGCTGTCCAGCTGATGTTTCACCTTCTCGTACTCCCGCTCTGCCTGCTGACTCTTCCTCCTGTTGGGAATCAAACACCAAACATGAGCACACAAGTTTGCTTTAGAATGGCCACACTTTTGCATTTCTAAACGCTCCATCAAACCTGTAGCAGTAGATGGACACAGCGATGAAAAGTATCATGGGCACGATCACGGCGGGGATGATTACAGCGAGAGGAATGTCGTCTTTCTTGTCGTAGTAGGACACTTCACCCAAAGACCACGTTTTGTTACCGAACTTCACCTGAAAATAAAAACTAATTTTTAAGTTGGTTTATATCTATGCTTAGACTACTGTCAGATCAGACCGCTTTAATAAAGCTCTACATGACAAACAGTTCTAGTCTGAATTTCCTGAACCTTGCAGTAAATCAAAGCATTTTAAATTACAAAAGTCTAATTTGAGACTATTCAAACTTAAAATCAAAATTACTCGACACCAACAGATTTTAGTTAATTTTTGTCAGATTTTAAAGCATATATTCAAAATATCCCTTTGAAATTAGTGCAGATATTTCTACAGATACAAGAATTAAAATGGAAAACCTGCAAAAACTATAGGGAGCAAGGAAAGACGAAAGGATGTAAGCAAAGAAGGAAGGGAATACAAACGGTAAGAATAAAAAATGTAAATACAAGCAGGAAGCAGTGTTGGAAAGAAGAGAGACTGGAATGAAGGAAGACAAAGGAAGAAAGCAGGGAACAAAGAAAGAAAAGGAAATAAGGAGGGGAAGAAGGACAAATTGAAATAAAGTAGCAATGAAAATGGAAATAAGAAATAAAGTGAAAGAAAAACGGAAAGTAAGGAAATAACGAAGCTAGGAATGAAGGAGTAGACAAGGAAAAGTGGAAGTGAAGAAAGGAAAGAGAAAAGAATCAATGAAGGAAAAAAGGAAGGAAAAGAGGAAAAATTTAAACAAATTAAAGAAGATAAAAAAGAAAAGACCAAGGATCGAAGGAAACAATATTCATAAAGAATAGTCTCTAAATACTATTTTACATATTTTCCCTTTCCATAAATCTTCCAGGTGTCCTGGATTGTCTAAGTCTATTTCAGCTGAACGTTGAGCCCTTTTTTCTGACCAGCGTCGGTCTGGAGATTTTATCAGATTTCTGTGGACTTTTTGGGCCAAGCCGGATCCACAGCGAATATCTCTGGATTCATGATTAAATGTTTACTTTCAGTTCCATCTTCTCCTTGGTTGTGGTATTTGGAGCCTCCAGGATCAATTTATCATCCTGCACAGACGGGAGAAGAACAGAGAACAACAACGTTAATCCACTCAGAGTAAACACACATTAGTTAATATGTATTATAAAAGTTTACTTTAAACTTCTAAACTAGTTTAGATGCGTAACAGCGGCTCCTGATTCCGTTCTCGTGTCAGATCCGTGTTGTTCCTCAGGATTTCCTGATCAAGTTTAAGGTGCAGACAGCAGAAAGAGAAACTCTCCTGAAACTTCAGCCAGTCACAGCTTCGCTCAGAATACAAGCGAGGGTAACCATGAAGGCAATTTATTTTTAGGTATGTTTGAACACTCTGAATGAAAACTGAAGGTGCAGAAGATTTCAGTCTTCTGTCAGATAACACCTTGCAGCCCCGCCGCCTTCACTGATTCCCTTTCATCCAAAGGCTTGATTGATTCTCGGAGCCAACATCAAGCCTTCACTGTGGCCGAGCGCTGCAGATCTGGCAGCCTGTGATTCTGCAGCGCGACAGCATCTCCCCTCCAGAGTCATTTTTTAAAAGGGAATCAGGTGAAGCGGCGCCGTGGCAGGTTTCAACATGAATGAGGTGACTGTCTCGCGCCCCGTTCTTTGATATCACGAGTTAATCCACCAAAGGCGCTAAAAAGCCGCTGCGTACCTGCAGTATGTTGACGTTACAGGACTGGTCCCCGACAAACGCCTGGGTCTCTTGGATCGTTATGGCCTTGGCGAAACCTCGACCCTGATCAGAGACAGAGAGAAGTCAACAGACTGAGGAGGAGACGAGGAGAAGGCGCAGACCGGGGAGCTCGGGCGTCTCCTCTCACCGTCACAATGATGATGCTGGTCTCTGTGATGACGTTCTTGGCGAGCTTGTCGAAGTGGGGGTCGGGGTGGTAGTTGAAGTCCTTCAGCTCCTCTTTCAAGTTGTCCAGCTGCAGCAGCGTGCTGATAGACTGGCTGTCGCTGCAGCAGTCCACCATCGGGGAATAAAACACCAGGGTGGTGTCGTTCTTACTTGAAGCCTTTGTGGCAAACTGAGGAAAACACACACACACACACAAGACTTTGCTTTAAACCAAAAGAAAAGCTACACCTTGATAGGATGTGAGAGTATAATTTATTTTCCAGCGCAGAAGTAACTTTTCATATCTGTCTCCTCCTCTTTCTGTGTGGCTCCCCACTGATTCTCCCCCTCACTCTTCCTGAAGCAGACAGCAACTTTTGATGAAGCGACTTCATCTCCTTCCCCCTGCAGTGGGTGTCCTTCCTGAGAGACCCCGTCACTCAAAGTAACTCAACAGTGAAACAGAATCTGTCCCCGGCTTTCTCCGCTTCAGGGTTTCTACTCTGAATAAAGTTGCTCCTGCACACTCATGAGCACCAAGCTGCCATTTTGCAGCTTTTAAAGAGGCTGTAACATGTTGCGTGAAAAGTTCCTTCCCAAACAGAAGCACAATGGTGGCAAAAACTGTGATCAAAGTTTGATATATGACACAAAAATGAATTTTTTGTATTTTTGTGTAAAACTCAAATATCTGCTCAGTTTATCAAGAGTTTTCTTACTGTTCTCCAATCTGCATTGTTTGTTATTATTTCAATGTGAGCTTCTGAGCTTTCTGTGTCTCTGCTCTGTCTTCTCTAAGCCCCAGTGGGTCGAGGCAGATGAGCGTTCACACTGAGCCTGGTTCTGGTTCTGCTGGAGGTTCTCCTCCCTGTTAAAGGGGAGTTTTCCTCTCCACTGTCGCTTCATGCATGCTCAGTATGAGGGATTGCTGCAAAGCCATCAACAATGCAGACGACTGTCCACTGTGGCTCTACGCTCTTTCAGGAGGAGTGAATGCTGCTTGGAGAGACTTGATGCAACCTGCTGGGTTTCCTTAGAGAGGAAACTTTCTGACCAACCTGGAGGATCTGATGGAGTCTGACTTTCTAAAGTGCCTTGAGATGACTTGTTGTGAATTGGCGCTATATAATAAAATGAAATTGAATATTGCTTAACTCAAAAGTGCTTTGACATTTTCGGAAAAGTCCGTTCACGTTGCACAAACAGCCAGTTCGCCTCGGGTGGTCAAACCTCGCTATACCAGGAGAGAACACCTGCCTCTCACCACTGAGTGAAAATTAACTACACACACAATTCAGTCAGATGATGTCTAACGGTTTGTTTGGCAAATCGGTTTGGCTGAGATTAAAGTTAAGTTTCAAAACGGGACATTTTTATTTAACTTTAGGGTCTTACTGGAGAGTAAATTTGTAAATGAATAATTTGCTCATCTTCAAAACACGTCTGCTTCGCTGGTACGACTCAAGAATTAGATAAACAGCAATAACGGAGCAACAGTTGGGGCTCACGGTTGCAAGGCAACATATGTTACACTGAGATAAGGGCGGGAACAGCTAGTGATGCCTTTATTTCTCACTACCGCCACCCGCTGGACTGGAGGTGTAGTTCAGCTTTCTTCACAACATCCACATTCATCATTAGGCCGATTTACACCAATTTCCCACAGCATTTCAGAGCAGTGGAAACAGAAAACACACAAATTACCCTGGATTCCTTTTCTCTGGTATTTAAATTCTGGGATTTTCAGGCTATCGAAAATTGTTTTAGAATGACAAGTTCCTTAGATCAAATTATAAAGTTAAATAACCAGTTTTGTATTCATAGAATTCATTCATTATTTACCAAATTATGATTATAAAACATCTAAAACAACAGGCCTCTTACCTCTACAAGTGTGTTGTTGACTGAACGCTCGTCAGTGGAGGACAGAACTTTCATGGTGGCCGACTGGATCAGATCAAAGCCCTTTCCCTCCACAACAATCCTTCGACCGCCACTAAAAATAAAACCAGAAGAAGAGAAACCCCACACAGGAACGTGAAAATAAGATACAGTTGGGGAAATAAGTCTTTGATCCCCTGCTGGGTTTCCTTACAAACATAAGCATAGTATAGACAATATGGCTGGGATGGAGCATCAGCCGATGCAATTATTGGGAAACAGAAGAAACATAAAACGACCATCAGTCGCCCTCCGTCTGCAGCTCTGCCGAAGTTTTGGCTCATGAGGGGAGGATGATGAGAAAGTTGAGGAATCGGCTACACATGAGGATTTTTTTTAACGACCTGAAGGCAGTTGGGCAGCAAAGACAGAAGAGACAGGACTGGTCCATCTTAGCTCTGTCAGAGAACATCAAGTTCATCTTTGGAAAATTTTAAGCATAAATTCAAAGGATCGCTTTTACTTCTACGGATAGACGAATTTAACCTGCAAGAAAAAAAAAATGGAAAGAAGGGAAAAACTGAAACAAAGTAACAGCAAAAAAGGGAAGAAACAAAGAAAATAAAAAAGATAGAAAGAAATAAGTTTGAAATGAATGAAAGAGAAGGGAGGAAATAAGGAAGGAAGGAAGACAAATAGAAATAAAGAAAATTAGGAAGGAAGCAAGGACAGATAATGCAATATTTAGGCCAACATTAACCAACATTTTTATACGTTAAAAAAACATGATTCAGAGAAAACTTGGTCAGTGGTCAGACTAAAATCCAGCTTTATTGGGCGTCGGGCTTGGAGGAAGAGAAATCTTGCGTTTGACCCAATGAACGCCATCATGACAGGCATGGAAGAGGAAGCGTGGTGATTTGGGCGGTTTTCCTAACAGGGATCCAGGACGGCCTTAAATGGATCCGTTTTCCACTGCTGTTGAGTTATTTGCCTTCACTGTACCTTCTAACAGAATTTTACAACACATAATTGTGTTAAGAATTCACCAAACGACTTCAACGATTAAAATCATTTAGCGTGGTAAGAAATAAACCCATTTGTACGCCGTAAAAGGTGAAAGTTTTGCTCTCTGTGCATTAACGTGGCGTCAGAACTGTCTCAATCTGTTTTGGGTTTAATATTTTAACAAACCGTTTCCAACAGACTATCCTTCGGGTTCACCATCAAACTCGTCGTATAAAACAAATGCACCCACCTAGCAAAACTGGCTTTGGGATTATAATCCGAGATCTTCGGGTTTTCACGGTACTCGAAAAGTGTAGCGAGGGCTTTGGAGGTTTTTTTCCCGTACTTCACCGTCACCGTCAGTTTGCCTGGAGGAACTTTCTGGTCAGAATAGCTGCCGGTCTTGCAGGAGATGCTTGTCCCAAACGATAAGCTGAAGAAAAAGCGTTGTGGTGAACATAGGATGCATGTTATATATAAATGTCGGGCCGTAAAGAAACTCACATTTCACAGCCAACACCCCCGATGTCGATGACAACGTCCTCTTTCGTAGCCGTGTCCAGATTTTCTCCTCTGATGGTGATCACTGTTCCTCCAGCTATAGGACCCTCTATTGGATGGAAGGAATTCGGTTTGGGATCCTGAGCAAAAATAATGACCAACATGAAGGACAGCCGGTAAAATATAACAGAGTTTTGTATTCCTGCTGGTAATCCAAAACAGGTCTGGTAAAAAACAACAACAATGTTGCCTGAATTTCTCCCTCTCCTTCTGGTTAGAGAGCAGAATTAATGGATCCATCCACTATAAGCAAGTCCTCCAGGTCGCGATGCAACAAAGCGGCCCCAGACCATCATGCTACCACCACCATGTCTGACTCTAGCGATGTTCTGAAACAGTGAGTCTGTTGTAACAGGAAGCAAACATCCCAAAAATATCTACTTCTGTCCAAGTCCAACGAATCTTTTATGACTCCTGGGAGGAGTTGTTGAGGGATTTGGAGTAATTTTAGTTGAAGTGCTGCTGATGGATAATCCAAATTGCTGGGTGTCAATAACAGTTCCTCATCTATACTTAAAGAGCTTTAAATCGAGGCGCCATGTGATGGTTCTGCAGGGCTTTTAGCCTACTTCATGTTGTCAGACAGGTTCTTTTTAAGCGATTATTGCTTCATCAGATCTGGCTTTAATCAGGCCCGGCTGCGTTTAGTGAAACTGAACTCAGCTGTCCACAAAATCTGATTAATTGCCGTTATTTCAGGATTTTCACACAGGTTGGTTTGATATTTTTTCCCTTAAATCAAATCATCATTAATAGCTGCATTTTCTATTTACTCTGGCCGCCTGAAATTAATCCTTATTTAATGATCTGCGACCTTTTAATATCACAGGGAAAAAAAAAGCAAAACAAGAAAAATCAACTGTTTTCTAGCACTGAATATAAGTATCAGTATTGGAAAATCTGGACATATTTAGCACTGTTAAAGGTTTTTGCAATTTAAAATAGCAGAATGAGCTTTATTGGCCATGATTGTGCGCAACAACAAGGAATTTTACTTCGGTTTCACACTCTCGCAGCGTAAAGACATCAAGTATAAATGTATAAACTTTGGATAAAAAACAATGAAGGATAAAAAAAGCACACAATAACTGAAATGCACTGTTTGGTTCTCTGTTTAGTTCGACCCTGACGGCTTGAACTCTGGAAAGTAAAGGATTACGACAGAACAGCCGAGCGTGAGAGAAGGGACTCAAAACGAAAGAGATAAAAACGAATTTAACGTGAAGGAGTCCAGCTGTGCTTTTTAAATATCAGCCCTGCACATATCTGGGGGTGTACTCGACCATTTGGCTTGCTGGCGTTTGAGATTTGCTCGTGCTGTTGTCACAAAGACAGCAGGAAACACAAAAATAAACACCCTCAAACGGAGACGAACTCGGAACAACTTCGCCGCGGCTGAAAGTTGTGCAAAGAGAGAATGGCAGCGCAGGAGGAGGCAGCGGCTGGAATATATCCGAGTCAAAGACGCGTCTTCATCCAGGCTCTGACACCAAGAAAACAAACTAACAGATTAGAGGCGGACGGAGATTTAAAACGATGCGTCTATTTCAACAGTTTAAAAACAGAACAGTGGGGCTCATTAAAACGGCCACATGAAAGAAGATCAGCTAAACTCTTGGAGGCATTTCAGCGTCTCTGCTTCTCGGTTTCCATCCAGCTGTCGGGCAGATTTTGAAGCAACCTTCAGATCATCAGATGTGCTGCAGAAGATTTAGCTTGGCTTGTATTTCTATCCACTAGACCGCTCAGTCCTCGAGTGCCGGTGGTCCTGCATGTTTCAGGTGTTGTCCTGGTTCAAGACAGCAGAACCTAAGTAGTCGGCCTCTGCAGACGGAGAAGGTAAATCGTTCATTTGGTTCAGAGGTGTTGGAGCAGGGACAGATCGATGGACCATGAAGTTAGCATAAACAGGCAGGAGCGTCCAGGAGGGAAGAGCTTTGACGCTTCTGGACGCTGATGATGTCAAGTTGATAAACTCACATGTCATTGTTATATAGACAATCAATTAAGCCAGGCGTGTCCAAAGCCAGGGGGCCATTTGTGGCCCCTGCACTGATTTTGTGTGCCCCCCCCCCCCCCAAACTGCATTTCAAGAATTTGCTCCACCAGCACAGGTGGCTGATGCAGATAGAAGATTTTAGTTTTTAATTAGGGCCAAATTATTATAGAAAAGTTAAAATCCTACAATTGAAAATGTTAAGTACAACACAAAGTATTCATCTTTTTAATAAACACACCTTTGACATCATCTTTAATTTCACAATAACATCCATCCTATGACATTTAATTACTCAATTGTAGACTTTGGTGCATTAAAATCTGCTTTGAATTCAGTTATTGAAAATTGGTAATTACAAGTGTTTTCAAACAACAACTGACCCAAATACTGTTATTATATTGCAAAACCAAAAAGAGTTCAGTTTAATATTGTTAAAGAGTCAAATTAAATTATTCAAATTTGCAAACTGGATGACTGTCTTTTAATACAACAAACGAACAAACCCCTTTTTTTATATTGGATCTACAGTGATTTACACATTCATTTCCTACAAAAAAAAAAAAAATCAAACTAATTTATTTAGAGTGATCATGTTTTGTAGGAAAGGTAAAGGTTTGTTTACAAATGTTTGTTAATTTTTTGGCCCTCAAGGTTCCTTTGACTTGACAATTTTGGCCCATGTACCCAAAAGTTTGGAAACCCCTGAATTAAATAAGGGGTTCACCCGAACTTATTACCATCTCCCCTCTATGTTCACAAATGACTGCACCTCAGGGGACCCATCAGTGAAGCTCCTGAAGTCTGCAGAGGACACCGTTGTCATCAGCCTGATTCAGGACGAGTGGATTGGCCCAGAACCAGCAGAGCTTAACCCACTCAAGACAGTGAGGATCACTGTGGACTTCCAGAGAACACCGCCGACACCGTCTCCCCTCAACAACACCGTGTCTGGCGTGGATCACGTCTGGATCCGAGGAACCGCCCTTTCCAGACTGTTCTGAAGACGCCCAGCAGAGACTGGACTTCCCACTCAACAGGTATTTGGCGTATTGCACTAAAATGTCTTCTACCAAGTCCCGTTCTCTTCTATGGCGTCTCTGCTGCCTTCGTCTCATACATACGGTACCACTGCTGTAACTGTGTGACGTGTTCGGGCCAGTCTGTCCTCGGACTGTCGCGGAGTTAAAGCACCCTAGTAAGGTCTAGTAGAAGACGACCACCGAACGTGTGACATACCTGGACGTTTAAGGCAGAGACGTGGCCAGAAAACTGAGAATGGCTCTTCATTCATTGTTTTATTAGACGACGACTTAAAACGTTCGGCTAAATCAAAATGAAAAAGCTCCACCAGACAGAAAACAACTAACAGTTGTCAGACCTTGATCCTGGTTACTGGTTCTGCTCTGTGTGCTCCAACGCTTAAACGTTAAAGAGAAGAGAGCTTGGAGCACATATAATTATTATAATAAATGAGTGGTGATTATTTCTTAATGAGGGGTGTTTTCCCTCTGCATTTAAATTAAAAGTATGATTTTTCAGGGTTATTTGAGATTATTCTGCAGGAAAAATATGTTTAAAGTGCTAGATAGAGATTTTTACACTAAACTTTGGACCTCTGTATCTAAAATGTCTAAATTTTTACCGTTCTTTGTGCACAACCACGGTGCATCTATAATAATGTTCAAGTGCTGTTTTAATATTTCTGTTTTGATGTTGGGATGAACCAACGAAGCAGCGAACCACAGTTTAAATCCCTGAAACGAGAGCTTGCAGGCAGACTAACTGCTGATGGAGTAAATTAGTCATTTTTGTCTCAGCAGTTTGCTGTAATTACTTTTTGTCTGCTCGAAACAAACAAAGAAGAAACACAGAAGTGAACAGCAATATTTAAATGAACTGCCTGAGCCGAGATCCAGAAACAAAAACAGAACAGCGGGAGGAACTTACTTTGATCATGTTTGTTTCTATGTTTGTAGGGAACTGGAGAGGAAAAAATAAAAATCAATTTAAATGGAGCTCTGCACAGCGGTGAATTTGCAAGTGACGGATATATTTACGCTTCATTTTTTTTTTTCATGCAGGGAGCACATCCCTCAGCGTCGCTGAGGGAGATTTCTACTTTATCACAAACCTTTTTCATGTTCCTGGGGTTTGATCCGTGACGTCTCAAGTACCTCTGACAAACAATCTTCTTTTATTGCCTCTGAAAAGTGGATGAGGCGAGCGTGCAGAGCAGGTTTCATGACGCAAGTTTTCTAAAAGCTTTCTGTAGTTTTCAGAATCAGCTTTATTGGCCCAGTTTCTGCACACGAACAAGGAATCTGACCTCGGCTCCACTTTGCCCTCAGCGTAAAGACATTTTAAATAATATATACATTTGGCGAGAAGTAAAAATAGGGGTTTTTAATGGTTTCCTTGCAGCAAGAAGGTCCTGGGTTCTAATCCCAGCCTTGGGTCTTTCTGCATGGAGTTTGCCTGTTCTCCCTGTGCATGAGGGTTCTCTCTCGGTACTTGGTGGAAAAATGGATGTGTGTTTAAAAAAGAAGAAGACAAGGTTTGGTTTATAGAAGTAACTCAAACAGTGAGGCGGTTTTTAATGGATGATGAGGAGTGAAAGTAAAATGTTGCGGCAGAATATGATGAAACATAAAGAAAACGACTTTTTGGGTTTAATAAGTGGACAGATTGCACAAACTTTAGGACCATTTGCGTTGTTTTTGCCGTTGACGAGCTCGTTAGTCATAGCTCTGCAGCGAAAAGCGTCTTAGAAAGCTGGACAGAAACCATGAAACCAGGAGTGCGAGGAGCCGCTGTCGTCCTCCTACCGTCCAGAGAGCAAAGAAAATTACATTCAAAGTCACGACCCCGTTTCATAACATCTAACACTTGATGCTGACTTTCACTCAAAACTGTGAAAATCATGTTCCCCTTTCATGGTCCATTCAATTAGCCAATGAACAGTGCCATAAAAAAGTATTTACACCCCTTCCAGATTTCTTCTGTTTTTGCTTTTTTTTGGTCCTAAAACAACACAAATGAAAAAAAATGCTGTTTTTTTTATTTTTGATGATTTGATTGCTAGTTCTGTTGGACCTCAGCGCAGCATTTGACACCGTTGACCATTATATATTATTAAACCGACTGGAGAGCTGGGTCAGACTCTCTGGTACAGAACTCAATTGGTTCAAATCCTACCTAAAGATCAGGGACTTCTTTGTGTCTATAGGTAACGTCTCATCAGAGCGGACAAAAGTCACATGTGGGGTTCCCCAAGGTTCAACCCTGGGACCCCTTCTATTCAATATCTATACGCTCTCATTAGCTGAGGTTATAACAAGAAACAAGATTAGTTACTATGACTATGCAGATGATACTCAGCTCTACGTTACAATGTCACCAGGTGACTCTGAACCCATCCATGCACTGAACAGATGCTAAGAAACAAAATGCATGGATGTGCCAAAACTTTCTCCAGCTGAACAGAAATAAAGCTGAAGTTATTATCTTTGGACCTAAAGAGGAACAAGCTAGAGTCAGCACACAGCTTCAGTTAGTACAGCTAGTTATGGACTCAGACCTGAACCTTCAAGGACACATAAAGACCGTCACAAAGTCAGCCTTCTAGCACCTGAAGAACATTTCCAGGATTAAAGGACAGATGTCCCAATGTGATCTAGAGAAACTAATCCATGCATTTATATTTAGTCGCATTGATTACTGCAACAGGTGTGCCCAAAAAAAGAACCAATCAGACAGCTGCAGGTGATCCAGAATGCTGCTGCTCAGGTTCTCACTAAAACCAGGAAGACAGCGAACATGGACCCGGTTCTAAAGTCCTTCCACTGGCTCCCTGTAGCTCAGAGAATAGACTTTAAAATACTTCTGTTAGTTTATAAATCACTGAACAGCTTAGCACCAGAATACATAAAAAGACCTGTTGTTGCTGTATCAACCCTGCAGACCACTCAGATCTTCTGGTTCTGGTCTTCTCTGCAGACCCAGAACCAGAACCAAACATTGAGAAGCAGCATTTAGTTCCTATGCTCCACAAATCTGGAACAAACTTCCAGAAAACTGCAAATCAGCCGAAACGCTGAGTTCCTTTAAATCAAGACTGAAAGCCTCCTGTTCAGAGCTGCTTTCAGCCATAATAACAGGAACACTGACCAACATATTTGATGTTTATTGATGTTTCCATCTGGTACAATTCAATTTCTGTTACTGGTATCATAGCCAGTGACTGTTTCGATGTGTTTATGACGGTTTTATGTTTTCATGATGTAAAGCACTCTGCTCCATGATTTTATTAAACTTTCTTCAGTCCGTCAGCATTTTGGAAATCTCCAAGTTATGGTGGGGACCTAGATTTTCTTGGACACACATGCAGTCTGCTGTTAAGTGATGCTGGCCATGCTGGTTACCAATATGAGATGCTAAACCCACATTAAAATGTGAATGCTGTAATCATGTAGTCTTTGTTTTAAAGCATTAAAAAAACCCTGTTTTACAGCAACAGTCTGATGTTGCATCCGTTCCTGGTATAAATAATTGGTGAATGCTCACATTGCTGTTTTAATATTTTCTCATTTTACTTCGTCAAGGGAAATCGTAATCAGCCAAAATCAGCAAATAAGTAAATTAGGCAAAAAAATGTGGATCAGTGCATCTCTAGTCCCGATCATACAGAAAAAGAACAACCTGCATCTTTTCTGCATTAAAGGTGTGCGATCAAACCTTTGTTTATAACATTAATTACTCTACAATTTGTTAGACTTTCTAGGGCACTTTTGGATCAGAATTCAATTATCTTCATATTTTGAACTTACTGTAGTCCATTACAGGGTGCCTGAAACATAGTTTATGTTTCAAGCCAACTTTGTCTTTCCATATGATGTAATGTTTCCATTTACGAAAGAAAACGTGTAATAAAGCACGTTGAAGCACTTTTGTTTTTGGTTCCAGGCTCACCCGATAAGTGAAGATGACGTCAGAGTGACCTTGTCTTCCGTCCACTAACTCTATCGTCACCGGTCCGCTTAAGGTCAGCTCAGGCGGAACGTCATGAGGAGGAATCGTCTTAGAACCGATCTCACACACCACACTGTGGACAGAAAGAACAGTTAACTAATGACCCATCATAAACTAACATGATTTTCTACTTCAAGGTTAAAATAAGATGTGATGATTATCAACCTCTTTGTTCATAATCAGCTGTAGATACATTGCTAACGCTACATGGGTGGATGGAAAGTGGATTTTCTCAAAACAGTTACAGAGAACCTTGCAGTGAAAGAACAATATGCTGCCGAAGTTCTAAACATTTTTAACGATTGTTTCCATTCACCTCACCTTCCTGCCCCTGGCTTGTAAAACAACAGGAAATACTCATAAATGATTTATTAAAGTCTACCAAATATATAGATATAGATTTTCTATTTGCCTTCAACAGGCTTGAGTCCAAGTGAGTTAATTTGTCAATGACAGGAAACAAAAACATCTGGAAAACACAGTGGGCAACGTGGACTTCAACATTTTACTGATCAAGGATCCTTTACACCGGACCACTGACTGTTAATCACAGGTTTTAAGCTTTTCTTCATATAACTGCGTCTCACCTCTTTATATGTATTACACACTTTATTACTGCAAAGAATTTCCCCATAATGTGGAGGTTAATGTCCCTGTGGTCGTTTTAAATCACTGCTGCACCTTATACTGTAATTTAATTTACTGCAATTTCCAAGCTGTATGCAACGAAATTTCGTTCTGTACGCACTCTGTGCATACAAAATGACAAATAAAGTTGTCTAAGTCTAAGTCTAAGTCTACCTGGTAGAGACAGAGTATCTGTCCTCCAGGTGAACACAGTTCACTCCAGCCACAGTGATCTTTTTCACGTCTTCCTTCTTTATTCCCATGTTGGAGCCTTTGATGGTCACCGGGATGTGACCATCCAGAGGGCCAAAGCGAGGGATGATCTGCAGGAGGAATAATTAAAAAAAAAAGTTTATCACACACAAACACACACACATTTATACACATACTCCTAATTCTCTGGTGCCGCCTCTGTGTTAAGGTAACAAACCCAGACCAGAAATGAAAGATCAGAAAGATCCTTCATTTTCCCACAGTGGGAAACATCTGAGCAAGAGGAGCAAAAACACCCCAACAACCTTCCTGCTGTAATTCATTGCTCTTTCTTCCTTGATTTCTGTCATTTTCCGATCCTCTCTCTGATGCGTGTGAAATCATTCTCGCCTTCAGTCATGCATGTGATTGCAGTTTGTTATTTTCCTTTGACTGCAGTGCACTGCATGAGCTCGCTGGTTCTTCCTTGCCTATAGGAATCCCCAGAGGCACTTATATTCAGTCCCCTTTACACCAGGTGGCACATTTCTAATGAAATGTTGTGATTTATGTCCACAAAGGACTTAGAGAAAGAAAATGCATCGCCAGCCCTATTAAAAGGTGCAACTTGCAGATGTTCTCCTGCGGCTGACACTATCTTACACCTGTATTAAATTTTCTAATACAGAAAAATCTCTGAATGGAGACAAAAACTCCTCTGTAACCTTATATATAATCTAGTTAATATTTGAGTCATGTCATTACTATTTTTTAATGTGAGCTAATTCACAGATTATACTAAAAGGAGCAGTCAGCGTCCTACTGGCTCATGTCATGAACACTCTGCTCAAAACTTAACAGGTGGTTTTACTTCTACGCAGTCTAAATTAATGAAGAAAGCAATAAAAACACACCAATTCATCATTAATTACCTCATGTCCTGTCATCATTTAGTAAGTTTAACATAGTATCATTTCTACCCATGTTCAGACATCTTTTTAAGAATTTTGCTCATGAGGTTTCTGCATTTGGTTTTACTATTGTAACATGCAATATAACAGGCCAGTGAAAAAGGCTCAGAAAACAGTAACGAGATAAACAGCTTTCTCATGCAAAAAGTGATGAAATGCACCAAAATATGTGGAATGGAATTTGCTTGAATGGTAGGAGCTTGCTTAAACGTTTCCTCCTTGGAGCAGCTATTAGTTTAACTCCTCCGTTAGAAATCCTCCTGAACTAAATCGTGGACAGCACTACAAAGACATGGTCTCCACCTTCCTGAAACTTAGAGGTTACCTTCTAGAACTTTCCCAGAACCATACGGTGCCAGGTGGTTTCAGCCCACTTACTTTATCTTTGACGCCCAACACTCTTTTGTTCTGAGAACTTTCAAGGAAATTAATCGTTACTTTTCTGGAAGTTTCTTGTAACTTACAGGGAATTTAACTGTGAGATTGCTAAGTAATTCAATTCAAATTTTTCAATTAAAATGTATTTATATAGCGGCAATTCATGAAACATGTCATTTCAAGCCACTTTCCAAAGTCAAATTCAATCAGATTACACAGATCGGTCATAAAATGTCCTATACAAAGGAACCCAGTACTTTCCCTGAACTTAAACGTTACTTTTTCAGTTAGGAATGTACTGATTCAGTTCCAAGAAAGTAAAATGTTTAAAGAAGGTGTCAGGAAAGTAACCAGTGAGTGCAGAAAAGTACCCTGTACATTCCGGGAAAGTTCCTGGTAATTTTAAAATTAGCAACAAGTATGTTCCACGAAGGTTCTGGGAAAGTACCTGATACCTTCTATTAAAGTTTTAGGGAAGTACTTGGTACTTGGTAGGGAAGTTAAACTTTAAGTTCTGGGAAAGTTCTGAAAAGCAACCGTTGAAGTTCTGGAGAAGTACTCAGTAAGCTACATAAAAGCTGCTGGAAAGTACCTGGTGGGTTAAAGAAAGTAACCTTTAACACTTCATGCACTTCTGGAAAAATACGTGGTTAGTTGTGTGGTGTTCTAGTGTTTTATGCAGGTAAATGATGGGCGGAAACCTCGGTTTTAACGACTTACGTCAAAGATTTGCGGATTGGGACACTCGGGCGGCTCCAGAGAGTGGCAGATCTCCTCGTAAACACAGGTATTGGTATCTCGGCACCACACGCAGTTGTACTTGGAGTCGGCGCTTTTACACAGACTGCAGTCCTCTCTTCCCACTGAGCAGTTATACAGCACGACTGTGGCAGGAGGATGAAAAGAGGAGAGGTGATGCAGTTGGATCAGAACTGGAACCGAGAGGCAAAGTAAAATAAGACAATTACTAGAGCAACACACCAACCTGTCAGCGTGCTGTCAATCTTCCTCTCAGTGCCTTGTTCTTTAATATGGAAAGATATGTTCACCTCCTGCTGCTTGTCGTAAGCAAACTGCACACACAGATGCATGCAGTCATGTTTCTAACTCTTCTCAGGGCATCATAGAGACATGCAAACCTCCTATAGGCTGGGCTGTAAAGGCGTTCTGTGTTTCATTCTTTGATAAACTCACGTACTGCTGCAACATTTATTTTTGTCAAAATATTTTTCTTGGTCCCAAACATTGTCAATGGTTTAGATTTTGGTGAGGAACTCAGATTTTGACATGATGAGGAAGCTGCCTAAAGTACAACCTTTAAGAAACCAATGTTATCTCACCTGTGCAACATTTCTGAGCCTTAAACTAAACAACCACAGAAGAGATCATAATATTCCCCCCACAGGTTAAACTTTATTTGCCACTTTTCTTCTCTAATCACTTTCAATTTCACTCATTACACCTTTTTTTTTTTTTTAAATCAAGTTAAATTTTCACAGCAGACTCACCTGGACCGCGAGCTTTTGTAGAGGTTAGCAAACGCAACATGCTTACATCGCGATGGTGGGTCAGCAGAGGCTTTTTCTTGGCATCCAGACAACCAGTTTGCATGTACACAGCATCTAATAGTGATTTATCTAGACTTAGCAACCCCACACTACTGCAGTCCTCCAACAGTGAGCTTTGGGAATGTTTTTACTCCTCTGGTCATCCTGCCCACTGCGTTCAAAATAAACTTGGGTTTCTGTCCATCCTTATTTGTCACAGCTAACCTATTGTTTAATTATTGCTCTGTCTGAATACATGGACAAGTTTCACAATAATAAAATTTGCTGGACGATAATCTTTTCTAAAAGTGATCGCGATAAACCATAATATTGTCATTTGGAGACCTTTTTCCAACTAATATGATAATGGGATATTAACGCAGGTATATCCTCTCAACATACCGGCTCATATTTGACTTAAATCCATTTTCTTTTCAAACTAGCGTTTCTCTGGCTCTAGCCCACGAGGCTCTCGTGCTAAACTACCTGACGCAAGATTTTACTCCTCCTACACTGAGCAAACGAGAAGAAGTGCACCGCACTGAAACCTTTTGTTATCCAGTCTCAGAGAGAGGAGAGGGAGCCACAAAAGAAAAAAAAGCAAGCATGCATTATCTAACATAAATGATCAAACTTATTTTAATCATGCGATTAAAATTTATTGTGCGATTAATTGATTTATTGCTTATCGCCACAGGCCTATTACGGTGAGTTGAAGGGTGGCGGGGGGCGGTGATCTTGTCCAGGCCAGCCTGGATCTTCCCCCTCACCAAACTTTATTAAGCACAACAAAAACGTAACACAGAGAAGATTACAGGAGGAAGTTAGAGCAGGTGAACAAGGCCACCGCTTCCTTCTGCAGAGTCTCTCTGGTTTTAACTCACGCAGAGTTTTAAAACTCAACAAAACACCCAAACAAAACACTATGACCCCCTTCTGTTTGTAGCTCGATGGTAAATTGCATCGCCTCGGTCCAGCTGTGAAGGTCAACTCAAACGCGCGCAATTGTGGTCATAAATCAGAGGATGTTTTCTCCTGGAGGTTTTGAGGGAGGGGGGAAAAAAGCGATAAAGAGCGAAAGTGAAAGAAATAAATGAGAATCATAGGGAGGAAAATAGAAGAGATTAGGACGAGGAAACCTGCAGCGACACAAACAAACAGCCTTTAACTGCTTCTTGGCAAAACACCAAAGATGAGTCAGAAACTCCAACTCTTCACCCAACAGGGGGCGTCCCCACTCACCAGTGAACTACATTTATGAGCAAAAAATAAAATAATAATCATGATGTGCATAATGAGAGAGTTTTAAAATAACAAAAGAAATGTTGCAATCATGTTGAGTAACTCCCAAATCAACAGCCCATCAGTAATCACTCCCTGGCTGATTTTACAAGCTCCAAAACATCATCAGGACGCGCCGAGGAGGCCATGAAGACCCGAGTGCTGCTGCTGTTTCAATTAAATAATCAGTGTTTGTTAAAATGGGCTAAACAGGTTGGGTTTGTATGTGTTTGCCCAAAACACTGATTAACCTCCTGTTTTATCCTTTCAGAGAGCTTTTACTTCTGCCTGTCTGCCTCGTTTTAACACAAAGAAAACAGCTTCTCCAGCCTGGAAAACAATTTGAACCACAAACATTCAACTCCATTCCAGTTGTGGGTCTAAATCTCCTCCTAAAACTCACCTCATAACCATCAAAACGGAAGCTGCCGTTCTGCAGCATGACCACATTCTCAGCTTGCTTCATCAGCTCCGTGCCGATGGAAAAGCTCTTATCCTGCAGACAAAGAGAGCAAAATCTCTGACTGATGGAAATAAACGCAAACAGCTCATGATGGCGGGGCTCCAGCACTATTCCCACTATTCTGTTTACTTTTTTAAACTCTTTCCGGGTTATTTTTTGCTTCTCAGTAAAAAAACATTTCTTTTATCATCTTAATAAATTAGAAAATCCAAAATCTTTTTATTTATAAATGACATTTTAAAACGTCTAACCACAGTACAGCACTAAAACAGATCAAACAAAGACACAAATAATAATAATAAAAACATAACGATGCATAAAAGTAGAATAAAACATACTACAAAGACTGTAGTAAAATACAACAAACCAACTCAAACTTTGTCAAAAAGCTACTGAAGATAAATGTGTTTTAAGAGAAAATTTAAAAACAGCAAGAGAAGAAGTCTGTCTAATATTTAATGGCAACTTGTTCCATAATTTTGAAGCCACAACTGAGAAGGCCCACCATAAAGGGAATTACGATAATCTAGTTCAGTTGTGATAAAAGCATGGATTATTATCTCCAGGTCACATTTTGAGACAAATGGTTTTAGTTTGGCAACCCGGAATAACTGAGAAACTTTTCTGCACAACACACACCTGAATCCAGGGTTACACCAAGGAGTGTAACCTGTTGCCTAACATACGGTCAAGGTCAATTACTGTAAGGACAGAATAAAATCTCCTCTGTTTTCCTTTCATTAAAACTCATAAAAATAATGACCATCCATGCTTTGATGTCGTCAAGGGACTTTAGGAGACACTGGATGGAAAAAAGAACTGTCTGGCTTTATAGAAAGATAAATCGGACAGTCATCTGCATAACATGATATCTCAAAATCTACCCTAAAGGGAGAACATACAATGAAAAAAAAGGAGAGGGTTTAGAATTGAACCTTGAGGAACTCCACAAAATCCAATTTAAAAAGCCTGCGACTATCTCCGCTGTTTGTGCGCCTTTTTGTAAATCTCTTTCTGTGATTTCTGAAAAACTAAAGATTAAAAAAAAAAATGCTACACTTGACAACTATCTTCCAAATTCTGGAACTAAGAGAAGAAAACATTTAAGGCCAGATAACATCTCTCAGAGCCCTGTAGGAAGACGTGTGAAGGAACCAAGCTGGAACCTTTGGGCCACCATCGCAAAAGATGTTTGGCATCACAATTCAATTCAGTTCAATTCAATTTTATTTATATAGCGCCAATTCATGAAACATGTCATCTCAAGGCACTTTCCAAAGTCAAATTCAATCAGATTATACAGATTGGGTCAGATTATAACAGAGCATCACCCAAAAGAGCCTTGAACAGGCGGTGTCAGGTTCACTAAAGCAGCGTGGCCAAATACTGTAAAACCAAGTCTTGGGATGCTGATAATACTTTTTACTACATTCCTTTAAAAGGTTTGCTAGGCTTTTAGTCAATTTCTATTTTTACATCAGAAAAACAAGCATTGAAACAGAGTTTTTCTATGCCGTTTAGACGCACTGTTGATAAATAGTTTTCATCGAGATTCAGATTTTAGAGACATCAAAGTCTCTAAAAAACACAGTTTTCATACATTCTCTGAAGATAGACAGAAACTCCAAGCAATGCCAGTAAATCACGTCTGACTGAGGTCACCTCGTAGTTGCCCAGGTTCCTGCCCTGGAAGTTGATGGGGATCGGATGGCCAACAGGGATCAGCAGCTTGTCCGGAGATTCAAACTGAGGACAACTTTCCCACTTAATCAGAGGAGGAAGAAATATGGGGTCAAGAGATCAGACACACACGGATGTTTGTGGATTACATTTTCTAGTATTTTGAAGGTGAAAGAAGCTGTGATGAGTAAAATAGTTTGATCAGAACAGAGGTGCAGTTATCTCCAATCACCTCATGTGGTTTCACAATATGTTCTACGTTCACATCTTCATCGCTGCAGCTTTGATCCAGAATGCTCCACTGACAGCCCCACGGACTGTTCACGCAGGAAATACACCTGAAAACACAGCGGCAGGTCTGTAACATATGGCTGTACACCCTGGATGTCTGTGTGTATGAGAGAGAGAGATTCAGCTCACGGCGTGTTCGGGTTCTTCGTGACGGTAGCAGAACAGTTGTAGAACCGATACTCCCCAGACGTCAGCTCGATTGTTTTGTTTAACACAACCTTTACCGGGACGGAGACAAAGTCTGCACACAAACACCAGCAAACAGGCTTCAGAGTGAGAATCAATACGGTTACGTAATGGAGAAACAGAAAGTAGGGAAACAGTCTAAAGCCAGCCTGATCCAGAGGTTTCTGTCTGTGTCTGGAGACGCTCAGATATTCTCTGGTCCAGAAATACACTCAGCGGTCACCGTCTAATGCCTCTGTTCTTCCTGCCACGGAGTCAACAGAGCGTCTGGAGCATTCCTCACAGGTTTTGGTCCATGTTAGCATGTTAGCACTACACAACTGGAGCTCCATAATGAGAACCTCCAGTTCCACCGCATCCCAAAGCTGCTCTGTTGGACTTAGAACTGATGACTGTGGGGTCTGTGAACTCTTATATGTTCAAGAAACCAGTCTGAGATGATCTGAGCTTTGTGACGTGGAGCTTTGCAGCCTTCAGAAGATGGTCCGCTAGGATTATAAAGGGATGGCAACTACACTTCAGATGTTTCAGATCATCAAACATACAGCACGGCTACAGCATCTCACTGTGGTCCAGACTTTGACTAGGACCCTATTTCAATTTATTTACTTCTGCTGGTGTGTTTCAGCCATTCAGTGGTGGACTTACTGGAGCAACAAACCATCCCTGGACCTTCATACTGCCACCACTGTGCTTGGTATGATGCTTTTTTTCCCCCCTTGAAATGCTGAGTTTTAACAGGACCCACAACTTAAGGTTCCACTTTAGTGTCATCAGTTCACTAAATGGAGGATAACTTGGGTGTTTTTCAGTTCTTTTGGATCAGACAAATTTCTGTTGTTTTTAAAGGGTCTGGAAATAATTCACCTTCGTAGTTATTAATGCTTTAGCAAAGAGAGCAAATACTAACCTGGGGCCAGGTTGGCTTGGATAGCTTTCTTCCCTTTGTGAATTTGACCAAATGAAAAACAGCCGTTTGTTTTTAGTCAGGTTATCTTTGTCTGATGACAACATTAGTTTGACGATCTCAAACAAAAGTAGGAGAACTCACCAAGGAGGTAAATATTTGGGCACTGTGGCAATTAAATTAGCCTTTTTTTGTTCAAGGATGTTTATGCTTAATAAAGGAGGTTCTTAAAAGGCAATTTGCCAAGAGACATTTAAACAAATATCAGAGCCTGAGGTATTATTTTTAACCCTGTGTGGATTTAGAGAAAATAAGTGTCACTCTACCACCAAGCAGGAGCTTTTATCCAGTAAAGAACAATGCAAACAGCTACAGTCAGTGTTGCCGTGAAAGCCACTTAAACACCTCAGCTGTTTTGTGCTTCCAGTTTGTAGCATGTTGAGCCAGAAGTGGAAACAATCACAAAAATCATTTAAAAAATGTCCTCCCTGCCTTGAAGACTCTGACGTACCGTGTTGCCCACGCGTGGGGGGGATGTCTTTAGCCTCGGGCAGCGAGCAGACCACCTTCTGCGGATTCTCTTCGACCGTCACGGCGTCGTTTCTGAACGAATTAAACCAACACTCCAGTTTGTCGTGGTCACGCAGCCTGGGGAGGGTGGGGATGTGGATTTGAACCTGCAGAAAGGCAGCACCGAGGGCGACGTTAAAGGAGACGAAGAGCAAGGCACAGAGAGGCGACTCAATCCACCTGTCATGTTTTTACTAGAAAACACTCCATAAAAGTGTCTTTTCACTGATTAAACTCATGTTGAAGTTTGTATTTATGACGGTAAGAAACCAAAACGCCCCCAACGGAAGCACTGAATGCGAGAGTCGCTGCATGTCTGGCTGAACTTGATCAAATGTGCATCGGCCTGACTGTGTGGGAGCGCACATGAAAGCAGCCGAGTGCGTGTGTGGTGGTGAGGCAGTAATAATTACGATTCAACAGCGCCGTTCAAACAGGAGTTCCTCATTAATCTTTGCTGACCTCAACGGTTTTAATTTTGCTGCTGAAGTTTTCATTTCAAACTTCTTGATCCTCCGTAACTCCCGAACCTCAGAAGCATCAGAACAAAGCCACCGGGGACCCCCCTCTCCTTTCTTCCACTAGATATAAATCTGCATAAAAGAAACTTATTTCCCCTCCTCTCAGATCTGCCCGTCTCATCGGTTTAAAACCTGATGGCGCAACAGAGGCGATATTTTCCTCATTAAGATGCAAGAAATTCCTCCACCTGCGCTGAAGGCGCACGCGTTCACGTTTGATCTCACATAACAAAAAAAACGCACCGTTACCCAAATCAATAGACACTTTTTTGGTCAGTTCTTTCAGTTTCAGCATCCCTGTATGTGACCTTTAACCTATGACCCCCTCTTTCTCTGCAGGACCCCTTCAACTGTCTCGTAGAGCCTTAATACCTGATGTAGACTGAACGTGTCCTCCGTTGGAACTAGGGGTGGGCGATATGGACTTTAAATGTTATCACGATATATTGCTGTACTATTGTGATAACGACAAAAGTGACGATAAAAGACTATTACCAGGTTCTTGTCTTTTTAGGTAACCTTGTAGTTTTGACTTCCTGACAATGCTGGCGGTTTTTGGGGTTTTGAGACATTGCTAATTGGAATTTATTGTTGTCAAGATAAACCCAAATAATTATGATAAAAATAATTTTTTCCACGATAACGATAAAGGCCCAGCCCTAGTTGGGACTTACAGAAAAAAAGTTCAGGTAAAGTGAAAAAATCTTATTTTGTTAAATGTAAATTAAAATTGCAAGAGTGGACCTTGTCAAAGATTGAATGGGGAAACTGTGTTTCGTTTTAACAACATGCATGCGGGTACAGGATGATGGATAAATGGATAAATGGAGTCAAGACATCACCGTCCCACTGAGCACGGCCATCTGGACCGGAGTTGGAGCTGACCGCCCAACATTGGCGGCGGCAGAATTGTTTTTATAGTGCTAGCTTAGCAGCTGCTATATGAGAGACATGAGCTGCTAGCCGAACGAGAAACTTCTCCATTTTCAAACTCACTGTTATCCTACAAGTTTACGTTAACCTCCTTTACATGATATCGCGAGATTTGTCTACGGTCAAAAAATATAAGGATTGCTCAACACAGTCATTACTTAAGTTAATTAATGACTGTGTTGAGCAATCTTTATATTTGAAATCAAAATTACCCGTTAACTAAATTACTACGGTGCATTTTCGGTTTCCATAACAAAAAAATCTTGGCATTGCTTAATGCTGGGCATACACTGCACGATATTTTCAATCGTGGTACTCATGTACAGCTCAAACTGTACGACGGAACCGCAGGGTTTAAAAGTTCAGAGTTTAGCAGGACCCAAAAACTGAAACCACTCCTACGTCCCGCTGATGGACGACCCGTCAGGTGATGATATCTGAATAATAAGGCGCTCCATTTTGTTCTGCTGCTGGTGAATTTGGCTGATACCCAAGGGTGGCTCTGAGGAGTGGACCACATCTCCATCTTTTAATACACTGTTGCACAAATGTTAACATTTTTAGCAAAAGGGCTGAGTTGTGCGTTGATTTTAAATAAAACCTGTATCCTGAGGAATAGTAAAGGAAGTATTTGTTGTTAAGATTAATTTTCACTGATCAATTATTAACCTGAATACATTTTCACAAAGCTCGTCTTCACTGCACATTTGTGCCAATATTTCCCACATGTTCAATAATTTTTGATGCCATGGGGCTAACCCATGTATCTGACGCCATTAAAATATCAGCTATTTTGATTCCTTACAATAGTTAAATTTCTGTGTAATTTCTTTTTCAAACATTTCAGACAGTCTACAAGAAATTCATGCACTCTGTGAAATACTAAGCTCTTCCCAACATTTTTATTCAAAAGCATTAAAATATGTTGCTTATAACTGAAGCAGCAACTTAGGAGGACCATAATTAACAGGGCAAACAAGATGAATGTAGTGCGTTGCTACTAATTTCTCATCCTTAAGTTCCTGCACTGACATAACTGAGTTGCTCTTACATAAATAATTCTAACAAGACATTGTTGTTGTCTGTTTCTACAATAAATTATGAAATCAGAATTGCAGAGGTCAAGTTTGAAATTTCTTATTCCAAAATTGTTCCTTTAGTCTCTAGGATGCAGGTTCCTTATTTATGCAACTTCACATATTGTGTGTTATGTTTTTGCGCATAAAAACCCACTATCCGTATTTTCTGGTATTCCCCAGCCTCTCGTGCGTCTACTGGTTTTGAAACTGTGCAAAACGTTTCATAATCTTCCAAAAACAACAAGGAAACTGAACCAAAGCAGGAGAGTTATGACAATTCTTGAAGTAACAAGATAATTGTGAAAAGCACATATAGTCTTTACTGCTACATTTTAAAATGATTCACACACCAAGTGCTGTTTACATATTGTTTTGTACCCTGATTGCATTACCACCAATCTAATGAGGATGGTTGTAAAAACTCCATCAGCAAATGTTGCAATCTGCATCAAGCAGACATTTAATTTCCTCTAATAAATTCATAAACCTTATGGTTGTATTTTTAAATAACATTAAAACACAAGTTTTAATTATATTATATTTCCCTTTGAACAAAACAGAAACATATACTTTACTTTGCAAACTGCTGACAGAATAAAAACACTGTAAAGTGTATAAGGAAGGATAAGATTATAGGCCTCATGCTGTTAGTCCTACATGTTGAAGGACACTGCGTCTTTCCTGGACATACACACTTGGATCAATGTCTCATTAATTCAGGCTCAGACAGGATGATATATCCTCTGCAGGAGTTTATTTAACGAAAACATATGGGCTACAGCATTCATATTGAAATTTATCGACTTACCTACATGCTACTCCCAACCTATTTTCTACGTTAACAATTATTCTCCAGATACGAGAACGAAGCCAGAATAAGATATAACACATTTAAAACAGCATTTAAAGCAAACTACATCAAACCTGCAAAATAAAAGTTTAACATATGGAAAAGAATCTAAACTTTAAATACATCCAAAAATATCAAGTAGAGTTTTCAACATCAACTTTAGCAGCTAGTTGCCTAATCAACTTTTGAAATAGCTAACATGAAACCGTAAGGAAAATTAAAATATCGGTTTAACTGTTACTAACCGACATTAGATCATGGAGAAAAAATATATTTCAAACATTGGACCTAATATGATATTAATACATTTTTGTTATAAAATCAACCAGGAAGATAAATTGTTCAAGCTTGAACAATGCAGCTAATGTTAGCGCGCTAGCTTTTTGTCAACTAAACACATTTTTCTTGGAGTGATAAGAGTATAATTTTGAATAATAAGTTTATTGATTATATTACTTTTACATGTAAAATAAATACAAAATGAAGGCGTCTAACATTTAAATAAGGCTAAAATTATTAAGGAGAGCTTTTACTGTTAGCTTTAACAGCTAGCTGGCGAACCACATTTACAGTCATGTAGCTAATGAAAACCCACAAGGACAAATTCATATCTCAACTAAACTATTATTTACATTAGATTGTGTGGTAATAATGATACTAAAACATGCAACATAGTGTAATATTATCCGATTTATACTGAAATAAACCTGGAAGATAAATTGTTATAGCTGAAATTAGCCAAGTGTCCTGCTGATGTTTGTTTGCTAGCTTTTCGTCAAGAGAGAAATTTATGTTGAAGAGCATATTTATGAGCAATATGTTGAAAGCTAGAGGAAAAACGTTATTCTGTCTGTTAATGACTCAAAAATGCAGAGATACTGGCTGCTATGATGTTCCAACCTTTTCGCAGGAGTAGGGGAGAAGAGGAGCCCACAGCAACCCTCTTCATCAGAAAAATCAGCAATCTAAGCCTCAAAGAGACATGGTGCAAAAAAGTTCCTGCAAAAAGTTGCAGGAAGGCCAGGTGGCTGTTCATGTTAATTTACACATGTGTCATTTATGTAGGAGATATGAGTTAAAACACAATTTATTCATAATTATGAATAGAAGTCTATATTTTTTTTTAACATTCTTTTAACCACAGATTCTGGTCACTGTATTATTTTAATGTTGATGGATCTAACTGCCACTTTCGACACAGTAGACCATCAGATCCTTTTAACTCGCTTGGAGACCTGGATGGGCATTAATGGTGTTGCTCTCTCTCGGTTAGGTTATGCTGAGTCATCAGTAGCACCCCTTACATGTGAAGTGCCTCAAGGCTCCATACTCGGCACCTTTACTGTTTTCGCTCTATTTACTTCCTCTTGGCTCAATTCTCTGTAAATATGGTGTTGCTTTCCATTTTTATGCTGATGACAGTCAAATTTATATGCCACTAAAACAGGGGAACTCCATAATTCACTTTCTGGATTGTGTTGTTGAAATCAAAGCAGGGATGTTGTGGATTTTTTTGCATTTTAATGAAAGAAAAACCCTGAGGTGTTGTTATTTAAGCACAGTAATGTTTCTAAAGTCCATGCTGATCTGGGTCCTTTATCAGAACATTTGACTCAGACAGCAACAAACCTGGGGGTGATGATTTTAAACTTGAAGCACAGATTAAATCTGTAATCAAGTCCAGTTTTTATCATTTGAGACAATGGGCATCTTGAGATTTTAATTCATGCTTTTATTACGACTCGTTTAGATTACTTTATGTTGGGCTAAGCCAGTCTTTAATTAACGACTTCAGCAGGTTCAAACCGCTGCTGCACGCCTTTTAACTGATGCAAAGAAACGAGAACATATCACTCTTGTTTTGGCATCACTACATTGGCTTCGAGTTGGTTTCTGAATTGATTTTAAAGTTCTTTTATTTGTTTTTAAGTGTTTGCATGGTCTTTCCCCTCAGTATCTGTCAGACCTGACTTAAATGTATGCTCCCTCAGGTCGTCAGATCAGTTACTGTTGGTTGTCCCGAAGCCAAAAAGGAAGATGAGAGCGTTTTCAGTCGCTACGCCCAAACTGTGGAATAAGCTGCTTCTGCAAATCAAACACGTTATTTCTCCTTGGCTTTTAACTCAGGTTGAAAAGTTGCTCCTTTATTTTTTATTATATATATATATTTTTTTTATTTTACTTATCTAATTTTATCATTTTTTATTATCGTGATGTTTTATTAAATGGTGATAGTTTTATTGTATTTTTGCTTGCTAGAGCTGGTGAGGGTATTTCTGTATTTTTCTTCGTTTTTATCGGCACTTTGGTTAACTGTGTTGTTTTTAAAGTGCTTTATAAATAAAGTTGTATTGTATTGTAAAGCTGTGGGTTTCTCTCTGTGCTCCGGAGAGAAATATAATAATTGATAATTCAGCCAGAAGGGGTTCATTAGCAATAAGTTAATTTGATCAAATGTTTGGAAAACGTAGCTCATACAGTTTATCTGGAAATGGTCATAAACTGCTCCTGGTTCATAACTCACTAGAATCACGAGTTAATGAGTGTGGTAAAAACGTTCTGAGAAACGATAGTTGCGTCACCATCAAAACGCAAACAGAGGCCTTTTCCTAACAACCTCTTTCTTCCCTACAACAAAAACATCTGACCAACAGATAAAACCTGGCTGACAAACAGAAAACTGCCCTCGGCACCAATAGAAGCTACCCATGTAGCCGAACCTAAAAGTGAAGTACTGCTGAGATAAAAAAAAAAAAAAAAGAGCCTGTCTCACGTTCAGGTTGGACTCGTGTAATTTTGCTGTGGGGGATTCCAGCCCTCAGCGAGAAACTGAGTCAAACATTCATGTTCATTCCCATCCTTCGCTGGGATTTTCACCCACCTGCTTTTGCTTCTTGTAGCTGCTGTTCGGCGGGTCGATGGATTTGATCTGAACACACTGCTCGTCGGGAGACCACAGCCATGTGTTGGTCTCTGCTGACCTGCTGCAATCCTTCTTTCTGGTACATCTGCACATCAAATGCAAAGGCAAAAAAACCCAAAAACAAAAAAACAGTGATAGGGGGGACGGCATGGTCAGCTTTGTATGTTTTTAGTAGTGTCGGGACTAAATCCCATTTGGCTGATGTATCTTTAGTCTGCTGTTTGGTTTAAGAGCTCCTTACCTTCCCTCCAGGACACACCAGCCACAGTAGGGATCCTTCATGGACACACAGGACTGGCAGTCTGTCTTCAGGTGGCAGGTCTGGACCGGAACCTTGGTGATCTGGATCCACAGGAGGGATTTTCATGTGATTATTAACCAATAAAAACTACTGGGTTTCTGTTTAATTGGCAGGCAGTCATTTATACTAATAGTTTTTCCCCCATCAGTGTCAGCCGAAGGAGCCCTTAGCTGTATCTGTTACCCCCAGCTAAACATGTGCATTTGTGATAGATTAGAAGCGGCCTCTATATTAAAGTGTGGTGGTTTTTCTGTTGGGCTTCTTTCAGGCTCGTTTTCATGGAGCAAGTTGCTTTTTTCTGTCACGAGTTTTGTCACAAGTTTTGTCTTCTTGTTTGTGTGTGTGAAGGTGAGATGTGACCCAAGTGTCCGACTGCAGCAGGAAAATTGACTTTGCAACTTTAGAAAAGAGGATTTCTGTGCAATTTCTCAGCTATCCATGTCACCGCATCAGCAAACGGGCTTAAATCGGAGGCAACCGGACTTTCGTTCAGTTCTTTCTCAAGACGTTTCGACGCCTACCCAAGAGTCTTTGTGGAACCGTCTTCAGAAAGAACCGAAACGAAAGTCCTGTTGCCTCCGATTTAAGCCTGTTCGCTGTTTTTAAAGCATAGGCCTGTAATAATATACAGTATATATAGTTCTTTTCTTAGTATTAGTAATTCTGTGCAGATTGAGCGGGTTTCTTCCTCGCGTTTGATCCGTTGTGCGAGAGGAGAGGGCAGCCTCTCCTACCGTTCTACTAATACTGCTTTCTTTCCGCTCATTTTGAGGCCTCTGCATTTCAACGTTTAAGCTGTTCGACGCTGGGTTTCTCGAGTGAAGAAGGTTGAGATGAAGCTCCCGGGGAGTCGTGATCTCCCAAAATGATCAGCATTACGGTTGCTGCCATTGTAGTTTGTACTCTGCTTGTCCGAACATCAGGGAAACTCGAAACTGTCTCCTGTCAACTGGGACGTCATTTGAAAAAAGGTTTATTGTTAGCTGCTTCTCAGCCAAGGTGGACGTCCATGTCCTGGTGATCAGTCCATCCTCTCTCCGTGATGGACTGATCAGAGCTCTGGGAGATGTTTCAGAACCTAACCCTGCTTTAAACTGGACCAGAGCCTCCATGATTGTCCTGGATGTAGTTCCATTCAGCTTTAAATGGCCTCTGACCTGCTTCTCTGTCTTTGTCACAGTTATACACAACTTTGTGTCCATCAATCATATAAAATCCATATGAAATACACTGAAGTTTATAACAAGTGGCTATACACTACAAAAAGGGAACTGAAGTAAGTACAATTTTCTTGAAATTAGTGTATTTGTCCTTGATTTGAGCAGCAAGTTTAAATAATTTGCCAATGGTAGAAGATTTTTGCACTTAAAATAGGAACAATTAATCTCCATCATCTTATTTCAAGTGCATCATATCTACTTATCTTATTTTAGGGGTCAAAATACTCATTCCATTGGCAGATCATCTTATTTACCTGCTTAAATCAAGGACAAATACACTAATTTCAAGAAAGTTTTACTAACTTTTAGTTCACTTTTTGCAGTATAAATACTTTTGGACTCTGTTTACTTTTCTGACCGGTGCTGTTAAGATAATCTTTAGCTGTAAATAAATAAGAATTAAGAATAAAAACAAGAAAGAATGTCTAATAGTAATGTAAATAAAATGTTGCAAAAAATGTAGTTAACCATATTTCATATTTTAAATGTATTTAAATGTTTATTTTTTATTGAATTAGATTTTCCATAAATTTAATCCTTAAATCTAATAACTCCTCATGACTTTACTTCATTAAATCTTTCTCGCGATGGTTTTTGATGTTGAACATCTTCCAACTGGTTCCCCTCTCTGACGGGCTGAGCGCCGTCTAATAAATTTAAATGAGCAGACGGAACAAGCTCGAGCATCGTCGCTCGACTTGATCAAAGCAAATTGCTCTCTTGAAGTGCTTTGTAATTAATTCATTTCTAAAATCAATAACATCTATTTCACCTCAACGCGGCCGCGGAGAGGGATGGCGGCGGGAAGATGAAAGGACAAAGCGAAGAAAGATGGATGACGGTGGGGGGAAAAAGGAGAGTGGGAAACAAGTGGGGCCACCGAGAAACAGAGTGAATAAATCAATGAGTGACTTGTGTGTGGTAATGTAGACGGATGTGTTGGTGTTAGTCGACAGAATGAATAAATGATCAAATAAGACGGAGAGAATAAATGAAGGGCTCATTAAGTCAGCAGCCTGATGGATGAAAGAGGAAAACAGGAGCAAGGACCTTCTGGGCCGTGTGCTGCGACACCGAGGCGTTAGATGGAGAGAAATGGATCCAGCAAAACGAATAATCAATCCAGGATGCGTGTGAGTGGCTCTGACCTTCTTCTCTGTGGTGATGTACAGGTGTTCCAGGCTGGAATCGAACAGCAGGTTCTTGTTGACCTTGTATCCGGTCACTTCACTCGACACCCGGCCGTACTTCTCGGGATGAGCCGACAAATGCACCTTCAGAACCTGCAGGGAAAGAAGAAAGAACCGAACTTAGGTCCATCCAGAGCTCACAAGTAAAGCAACGTCTAAACTCCATGAAATTTTGTTTTAAGGATAAAGAAAAGCAAAGGTGTCTAGAATAATTATGCTACTTTCCACGGTGGCTGGCATCCTGCAAGTCAGTGGATGATTTTAACGACTCATTGGACATCGGATGAGACTGAAATCTTTTTCTGATGTATTAAAACTGGTTAGTGGGACGAGTTTTGTCTTTAACTCCTTAAGCCGGACACTGACTACAGTGTGGGCACGGTCCTGGCGCTGCAGAAAAATCTGCAAGGTTTTGATTTTTGGAAGTCCACTGCCAGGTTGTAATAACTTCCTGTGCATTTCAAAATAAAACAATTCAGAAAACCCTGTATTTTCTCTCTTTGCCTGCACGCATGTGTTTACTCGGAAATGTGAACGTTACGTCATAACCTGTGACACGGGGTCAAACTTGCATGTTTTTGTTAACTTTCTCACCAAGGAAAGCACCAATGAAATGAAAGAAGTGAAAACTTCTACGTAAAAAATATCAACGCCAATAAAGAAACACTAATCTATCAATATTAGAAGGAAGTATTAAACTTCAGTAAATCCAAATGTCGATTATTGTGAAAATTTTATTTCTATGAAAACCTTTTTTGGCTTTTGAAAAATGTGAAAAATGAAAAAAGAATTATTTGTTGACTGCTTTTGTCACTTCAATTGGATGCTTTTCCTTTGTTTTGTGTTTATTTTACTGCTAATCTAAAATAAATGACTAAATAAACATAATGTGAATGTTTATCATTAATTAGTTAGGTCTCATTAACTGGATGCTTGATAAATCGATGCAGCTGTTTTCCAGATTTGGAAGCATGTTAAAGGGTTATTTCACTTATTTTATTTTGGGGTTTTCTTCTTTTTTTCTCTCCTCTAAACAAACTTCAAATCAGTTTAACCCTCTTTAACATTTAAATTTGACAATTCCTGTTTGAAAGCTTTAATCTATTTGTATATTTTCACAACACAGCAGTTTCAGTGGTGTGTGCATCTAAACTGAATTCGGTTCGAGACCCTGACAGACAATCATCTTTTATAATTTACTTTAAAAAGTATTTTTTTTACATTTGTTAATTGACTAACATTTTTTAATTTCTCTTTTATTATCGATCAAAGATGCTTTTGAGAGGATTTTAGAATCCGTGTTTGTTTCTAACAGCTGAGCTTTTTCCATCAGCGGCACATTTCCTTAACCTGTTTTTTTCCCCCAGGTTTAGGTTTGTTTAGCTCATCAGTTGTTAATTATTATTTATTATAAACCCCCTTGTGTTTCCCTCGTTGTGTATAAAAAGCGCTTTATGAATAAAGATTGAAACTGATGAGAAGCAGATTTCTCCATTGCAGAACATGTTAATTTCTCAGCAGGTTCTCAGAACCCAGAAACCAAAATATAAAAATAAACTGAGGGAATAATGCAAAAAATGAAAGATAGTAAATGTAATTTAAATATTAATCAAAAGTTTTAAAATGTAAACAAAATCTTGAAATAAAATCAACATGTTCAGACTTACAGATAACATGATATAGAATAAAGGCTAGAAAGTCAGACATCTCGTTTCTATTTTTCTTAGATTTATTCAGACATGGAAAATAATGAAATCACATTTTTCCAAACATTAATGCTGCTAAGGAACCCTGGAAAGGTTCTGTTATTGTGAGGACCTTCTGCAGCTTTCAGTTTTTAATTTATTTACTTCCATTTAAATTATGTGTAAACTGCTAAGAACTACATTCAATTCCCCCTCTACCTCATATCCAGAGGTAGAGGGGTCCCCAGAACAGAGCAGACCTTCTTTATTGGGCTTGTTTTTTTTAGACTTTCACGTAATTGTGTTTTGAGAAACACATAAAAAGGTCAGGAATGTAGCTGCAAACAAAAAAATTTTTTTTATCTGTACAGTACAGAAAAGTTCTGTGTAAGACGATATGAATAGTGCAAGTATATGTAGCAGCAGGGTGTATTGCAACAATAAACTGTGCGGATAATACAGTTAATTCAGTTCAGAGTGTCCATGTAAAGTGACTAGTTTTATATGTATGGAGGGGGTGGGGGGTATTGGGAGTTTTGTAGTCTTATGACGTGTAAAATGAGGATGTTGTGGAATCTGGTTGTTCTGCATTTGAAGCTGCTGAACCTCTGGCCAGAGGGCAGCAAGGTGAACAGTTCATGATGGGGTTGGGAGGGGTCCTTTATGGTTGTCTGAGCCCTGATCAGGCAGTGTCTGTCAGAAGTGTCATGATTGAGTGCAGGGAAGTGCTGTCCCGATGATTCTCTCTAAGTCCTCACCACCCTTTCTACATATTTCCAGACTGAGGCGTTGCAGGCCCCAAACCAGACAGCAATGCAGCTGGTCAGGGCGCTCTCTATTTTCTGGTTTAGCGGTCATGTCTTCTTGTAATTCTGCCTGGTATGCAATCAGAATAGATGAAGCGTTCAGGGCTCTTCCAGACAGGGCAGCCGCCTTAAAGCCCTTGTCAGTGAGGCTGGACTGAAACCGGTCCGTCTTGAAAGGGAGGGATGCAGCCGTCGAAGACAGGGATGCCTTTGGATGAAGGTGGCTTGCAACCAGCGGTTTCACGGCTGTCATCTGCCATTAGCTGCAAGCCTCCATCCCCTCACTATCTACCAGGGAACGTTACACGATTGGTTGTTTCTCACGTAAGGCTTTTTTCTCCACGTCACCACAATTTCATCCAGGAGCTTAAAAAAAAACAGGCAGCATGTGGTTTTTGGTATTCCTTGCCTTTGGTAGCTTCTTCTCGTCAAACCGAGATTTTACAACCTACATCTGAACTGCTGGCCAATCGATACTCATTCTCGCAGCTGCACGTTTAACACTTCTTGCAAGTCCAGGAGGACTCAATGTCCTGCCCCATCTTCATCCCCATCATCATCATCCAGATCAATTGAGAAACAGTGAGGTCATCAAATACTTCATCCGTTGAAAGCAATAGGAATGTCAAGGACACTAACTGGGGGTCTGCATCCGCCCAGCTTGGGCTAACGGTAGCAGAGGTTCCACAGTCTCGGCTTCGCCCTGAGGTGGGGTCTGCCCGCACATAAGTGGGTCTCCACTGGACAAGCTAACCTGGTGGGCTAACCTGGTGGGCTAGCCTGCGGCGAAGCACCTTACTGGGGATAGCCGCACAGTGGACACACTCCAGAGGTGAGGTTAAGGCTGCTCAAGCGTGAGCCACACCAAGGCATGCCATACAAACGGGATGAATGTCCCACAAGGACGTCTTATTAAAGCAGGGGCAGAGCTTGGGGCATTCCTAGTCTACACCAGTGTTCACTGTAGTAGCCATGGCTAGCTATCAGGGTTTTGTGCCAGCAGGGCTCTCTCAGGCCTCTGTATATGGGTCATGCTACCAGCTGCGCCACATGCGCGCCCAAATTTTTCAGCTTTTTGACAGCTTACTGCTTCAGCCTAGTTTCAGCTAGAAACGCCATTCAACTTTTAAAATGTTCAAATAACATTCAGCTATCTTCAGCTACTTCAGCTTTTTCCATATCTTTTACCATTTTCATATAGTACCTCCTTAAAATAGTTTTGCATTTTCATAAAATTCAGAAAAATGAATGCGTTGCTATGGTTGCTAGGGAGTTCATTTAGAGTGGCCACTCTGGCGGTTCTATAGATTTTCCTTCTCTGAACAACTTCTTCTCACTCGCTCAATTTTCACTCTATTCACATAAATTATACATCAAAACGTAGGAATTTTTGTCTGGATTCTGGAAATGTAATCCTCATTTATGTAGCATTTATAGATTTTTCGCAAATCACCCCAGAGCACCAAGAAGCCTAAAAGCTCTCCATTGATTTTCTATGGAGGTGTGGTGAAAAATCACACCTGACATTCCCAAGCGACACATGCTTTCGCATCGTCGCTACTCCTAAACCATTTGATGTACAGGCATGAGACTTTCACACTTTCATGTCCAGACCCTTCTGGCGCTCACAAAAAAGGAATTTTGTCGATAAATATTACAGTTTTGCGGCAGGAACAATTTGTTCGGGAGTAGCGTTTTGGAAAAATGCTAAAACAGGATCAAACTTCCATCCCCCCAAATGAGGCACTTTTCTACATCGTCGCTACTCCTAAACCGTTTGATGTACAGGCATGAAACTTTCACATGATGCACTTTTTTACATCGTCACCATGCCTACACCGATTTTTGTACAAACATAAAAATAAGCACCACAGTCCTCAAAAGCCTGCTGATACTCACGCTGAAAGAATCATTTTGATATCTCATATAGTTTCTCAGCTATAGCAATTTGTTCGGGACAATGTTTCGAGCATTTTTGCATTTTCGTCAATATTCCCCTTCATTTCATGATTTCTTGCGCCTTTATTAAAATATTTCCAGCAAAAACCGATAGCTTGTCTTGTTCCCCTATCCATCACAAAATAAACACAGAAAAAATTACGTCTCTAGCCCCAACGGTTGAGGAAATATCCAGAGTTGTTTGAGGCAAAGTGATGCCATTTTATTCCAATTAGAGCTCTTCTGAACCAAAGTCTGTGCCTGCAGTAGACGGACACCAGCAGAGGTGTGAGTGAGTTTCCATGACAACGGAACTCTACTGGGCAGAGGTTACTACAGGTCAGGGACATGCTCCCTTTGCTTAGAATGGCACCTTTTGACGCCCACTGCAGAGGCTGTGATGAACGTAGGAATCTGAAATTCGCTGAGTCACGTCCTTTTAATATTTTTTAATTTTCCAGTGAATATCAGGCATGTGTCATTTTTCTGTCACTTATAGGATTTCACATAGTTTTCCTATCGGGCCTTGGACTCCAATAGGACCTGGCAGGATGCCCAGACACGACCCACCCGGCCTGAACAGCACCACCCACCTGGTTATGCTAACTTTTAAACTTTTTTAAATATTTGTACTTTATGTGCGTTTTTTGCTCCCACTGAAATTAATGCAAATTCCTTCAAATTCTTCAAATGGTTCAAATTCTTCTGATACAACTGATATTACTACTACTACAACAGATTCTAATCCTACTACTACTGATACTACCACTGCTACTGCTACTACTGATACTACTACTAATGATACTACCACTGCTACTACTACTACTACTACTGATACTACTACTACTACTACTACTACTACTGATACTACTACTACTACTACTACTACTACTGATACAACTAGTACTACTACCACTACTGATACAACTAGTACTACTACCACTACTGATACAGCTACTACTACTACTACCACTGATACTACTACTACTACTACTACTGATACTACTACTACTACTACTACTACTACTACTACTACTACTACTTCTACTACAGATTCCTTCAAATTCTTCAAATTCCTTCAAATTCTTTAAAAACTGATACTACTGATACTACTACTACTACTACTACTTCTACTACAGATTCCTTAAAATTCTTCAAATTCCTTCAAATTCTTTAAAAACTGATACTACTACTACTACTGATACTACTACTGCTACTGATACATCTACTACTTCTTCTGCTACTACTACTACTACTGTTTAACTGGTTTAGCTGTTTCAAAACATTTTTCTCTTCCTTCAGCTTTTGTCCTTTCATGTTCAAATTGTTTTTTCTTGGATCTCAATGTTTTTCAGATAGTTTTTCACTTCTGCAGGGATCTTCTGCATCATCTGCTCAAAAGATCTTCTGCATATTTTCCTCAATCATTCTGCAGGAAAGCATTCTCACTGCTGTTTCGCAGGAACAGCTTTTTCTAGTTCTATACAGTATTGCTACCAGGAAGGTATTTCTACTTCTTTAATATGCGTGACAGTATTACAACTTGCACTTCTACGATCCAGGAGAGGTATTGCTCCTCTTCACAGGCTGGTGGTGAGTGGCTCATGTTACCCTCTATAATTATGCTGCTATAGGCTTAGGCTACTGGAGGACATCAGGGTCTATTTCTCTCACTCTGCTGAGTTCTCCTACTGTTCTCCAATTTGCTTTGTTTGTTATTTCAGCTTTTAACTTTTTGTTCTCTCTCTCTTTTTCTTCATAGTAGGTACACCTGGTCTGGTGTTCTGTTAGCTGTGACATCATCCAGGGGAGGCAGATCATCCTCTATTACCATCTAACATAGAAAGTACTCCTGGATTAATGTGAGCTTCAGTGCTTTCTGTGTCTCTGCTCTGTCTTCTCTAAGCCCCAGTGGGTCGAGGCAGATGAGCGTTCACACTGAGCCTGGTTCTGGTTCTGCTGGAGGTTCTCCTCCCTGTTAAAGGGGAGTTTTCCTCTCCACTGTCGCTTCATGCATGCTCAGTATGAGGGATTGCTGCAAAGCCATCAACAATGTAGACGACTGTCCACTGTGGCTCTACGCTCTTTCAGGAGGAGTGAATGCTGCTTGGAGAGACTTTGATGCAATCAACTGGGTTTCCTTAGAGAGGATTTTTTTTGACCAATCTGTATAATCTGATTGATTTTGACTTTGGAAAGTGCCTTGAGATGACATGCTTCATGAATTGGCGCTATATAAATAAAATAAAATTTATTTGAATAGTGGGACAACCGTACGGCGTCAAGCTAATAACAGCTAGCGTGTGTGTGTGGGGGTGGGGTAGTAATACAGTAGGGGAAACTCAGCCTGTGTCCGGTTGGCACATGCTCAGAGTTTAGCATTAGAGCCTCATGAGGGAGCGCCAGAGAAATACTAGTTTAAAAAGAAAATCAAATTAGTATCAAATCCAAACACAACCGCTGCAGTGTGGGAGTTTTTTGGGTTTAAGCCCAATGACGGCGGCCACCTGCTTAATGAGGCATTATGTTGAGAGAATATACTTGCGTTATTATGGCGTTATCATATTAGTTGAAAAAAGGTCTCCAAATGACAATATTATGGTTTATAGAGATAATTTTTAGAGAAATTTATCGTCCAGGATATTTTCTTTATCGTCACAGACCTACTGGTGTCAGCCATTCAGGGGTTCCTTAATGACATTTCAGCTTCTGACGAGGTTACCCAGGAGGCGTTCCCCATAGTGAGACACAAAACAAATGCTATAAAAGAGAATCAGTGTCTATTTATAACTTTTTTTTACTATGTCTACACTAGGGCAGCAAAGAAAAAGCACTAAGGACAAACAGAAACTCAGCAGAGAGCAGCTGAGGAATGGTGCTAAGTTATTCTCCTGATGAATCTGACATTTATACAGACAGGAAAAGGTGTTAGGTTTCTTTTCATCCAAGGATCTGGGCTTACTCTGAGTTCTGCCCAAAACACAATCTATGCATAAATATCTCGGTGTTCACCTGGATGGATCACCAAACAATGCAGCAAGAGTTTGAGCGAAAAGCAAATTGAGAAAGAGAAGCACTACAGAGACAAATATAGGTAATAATAATAATCATAATGCATTTAATTGAAATAGTGCCTTTCATAACACTGAAGGATACTGAATAAATAAAAAAGAAAAATAGCAAAATAACAACAAAGCATTAATAAGCTAAATTAAATGGAGAATAAAACATTTATAGAGAGAAGTTTGCATAAATTTGGCATAACTGCAAACGAAAAACCTTTAAACATCTACAGATGTTGATGGTACAAAACATCTGGGCCAGTTTCAAGGGTTCGTGGCCATGGCTCCATATGTAGATGTATTTTTCAGGGTTTTTCAGTCTTTTTTTACATGGAGCATATTAAAAATGTGAAGACTTAATGTAAAATTATTTTTACAAAATTGTTTATTGGGCTGTGTAAAGCTAAAAAGAAAAAAAAAGGAACATGAAGACCTTTGGAGAAAAAAAATCTAAAGAAAAATTAACAACTTTGGTAAAAAAATAAATAAAAAATCTTCACTGATTTGAGTTTTATGAAGACATGTGGTGAAGAAGAAAAAACAAAACAAAGAGCTTGACGTCATGATTTAACGAAAGATTACCTCGCCGCTGGCAGTGCCCAGGAAGGCCACAGAATGCTCCATCTCCACGGCGACGGCCACAGCGGTCATGTTACTGTTATGGACCAATGACGGCTCAGCTGTTAAGGCGAATTCGGGCGTACTGACCAGTGGTGTTGGCAGGAACTCGGCTCCACATTCGTTTTTATCGTAAGTTTTGATTTTCTAATGAAAAAGAGCAGAGATTCAATTCAAAACGTCGGGAGTTTCATTCCTTGTTTACATTTTTCAGTCCAATTTTTCAGCATCATTTGAGAAGTTATTTTTTTTTTTACCACGACGTTGCACTCCGACTTGGAAGAAGAATAATGCGAATAGACCGCAACCATGTCGCCGACCATGCCTTTATGGACGTAACAGGCTTCTCTGAGCTTATCTATTCGCTCGTTGATGAACTTTAAAGGGTACATACCTGCAAACAGGAGCAGAAACACCATCTGAGCCCACTTCAGCTCATATTTGTCTCATATTAAATCCAAAACATTTCAGTGTGACAGAAAAACAAAAGAAATCAGTAAAAGGCAAACACGATTTCACGGCACTGTATGAGCGGCGATTTTTAAAGACAGATAAAGGCAGAAACAGCCTGAGATATATGCAAACTTTGCAACTGCTTGGGGCCCCCTGCTGGCCAAAAAGATCAAATGGCCTAGCTTTACATACATCAAGGAAAGCCTTACTTAATAATTTAATGCTAATATAATAATTTCTGCTGTTTGTGTCTGAGCTCCAGGAAAATATCTTTAACTCTTATTCCAAATGTCTCATCCAAAATCAGCCCCAACAAAAACATTAAACGGGCTCAGCCCAGATCACGTCCAATCAACAGACATCTTTTCACCTTTAACCTTTCATGCACACTGGAACAGTGGCCTTTAAAAGTATTCACATCCCTTGAACCTTATAACATATTGGCACATTACAACCACAAATGTCAATATTTCTATATTTGTAAGGATATTTTATTTATAAAAAAATAAAAGAGCTTGGGTTTACACTTCAAACAGCCCTCTAAATACTAGATGAAGTTGATGAAAACAAATAAAAGCATCCCTAAGAGGTGCAGTAAATTATGGATTTCTGCCATTTTGCTCCAGGCTGTGGCATCATTAGCAGAGTTGGGAAGGTTACTTTAAAAAAGTAACTAGGTATAGTTACTAGTTACTGCACTGAGCTACAAACTCAAGGTAAGGTAACTACAGTATGTAGTTACTTCTTACGTTCTAAAATGCCAATGAATTTGGATGACAGACCTGTTAAAGGAACTATAAATACTAATGTATTCAATAAGGAAATATAATATGCATGGTAATTAAATGGACTAAACATCTGAAACTATTGCAGACTAATTTATACCATTTTAGTGTGTGTGGTGGGACAAGTAAGTCAAGTGGAGAACTATCAACTGCAATATATTTTTGTAGAATGCTGGGGAATGGTGTCCTTTGTCCCTGATGCGACATCTGAATCAAATGGCTGAATTACCTCCTCAGTATGCAGTCAAAGCCTGTGTCAGAAAAGGTTTAATTGGTAAGGACTCTTTAGTCAGTGTGTCAGCGGTCGCCATGATAAGTGCTGTCCGAATAGTGCAGTCAGTGAGGAAGGAGGTAGGAAAAGGAGCCCTTATGCTTCCTTTCATGGTTTATTTAGCATAGGAACCTCATGACGTCCCTTACCGACGCTAAGAAGCTATAAGGAATCACACAATCTTTTGCATAACATAATATATGCACAGCCCACCTCACGGAAATGAACAAAAATGGCCGGAGAGAAGAGAGCGCGCACTTTGTAGTTCTTTTCCAGAAGGCTGTAGGCCCACATTTGACTCGCATCATCCATGTGCATTTCCGCCGCGTAATGACGTCTGTCCAAAATCAGCACAGCGGTAGGAAAATCCTTCCCTCCCCACGATGGAGTTCTGACTGTTGACCTCATGAAAGGTCGAGGAACAGGAGCTAGGAGCTAGAATTAGAACATTTTGGATGGAGCCAGGTTCTCCAGAGTCCTGCTAATGACCTGATTATTTCACTCAGGCGTGTTGGACCAGGGACACAAATGAAAGTTGCAGTACACCGTCCCTCGCGGACTGGAGTTTAACACCCTGGTGTAATGTGGGCGGGTTAATACATCCAACAACTGAATGTTTTCACTGATCCATGTGTAGCTTGGACTACAAAACCGCAGCGAAAAATGTAAAATGGCGAAGTTGCAAAATGGGTAAACTGGAAATCAATGACCTTGTTCATCAGCTCCATAGCAAATACTGTGACGTTATTGCTCAAACTTTTTATAGAGAATAGAGAAAATTGAACGGCTTTAAAAATATGACGCACACAGAATTTAAAGAGATCTACAAAGCTCCTGGAGAGGCTAAATTCAACTTTGTGCACTCGTAGCGACTAGAGTGACGTTCTGCGTTATTTAGAAAGTAATGTAACGGTGTTCCTGAAGTAAGAAAAGTTACGCTGTTATTCACTAACACCATTACTTGCAGCACTGCTCAACGGAAAATTTAAAACAGTTTCTGCCTCGCTAAGAGAAGCGTTTGGTGGTTATAAACGCAGAGGTTCATCCAGACTTTCTATGGAATTACTTTCAGATTTTTCTCTGAGCTTTATTGCTAAAGATCAAGGCAAAGAATGCTCTTTGATTCAAAGCTCCTTCATCTGTGGAAATCTGCAGAGCAAGCGACCATTTAGTTTGTTCAGCTGCTGTTCAGAGATAAATCAACAACTCGGAGAGGACAAAGACCTTCTCTGTCTGTTCTGAATAACTTTAAAAGTGATTAAAACAAGAAAGGGTCTCCTACACATGGCTGAAGTGTGCTCTTCCTCAGAGGTGAAGGTGGCAAACAGAACTTTCTCTGAAGCTGAAATGTTCAGATTTTGGGCCAGAACTTTCCCTGCTGGTCCAACAAAAGCAGCCTAGAAGATCAGAAAAAGAAGGATTGCATTCGGTCATTTCATCAAACAGCTGAGCAGAAGTCTGCATTTCTCAGACCCTCTGATTCTGGTCACCTGGACTTTGTTGTGCTTGTTGCCGGCGCTGCAGTTGAGCTGCAGCTCAGTGTAGGAGAAGTATAGAGAATCATTTTCACACATCCTGGAGATGAAGGTGAAGTTCTTCTTGTCCTGCTTGCTGAGCCTTCTGGAGAACAGGAAGTAGGTGAAGTTGTCGTCTTTAAAGGCGAAGCGGAAGTTGTGCAGGTACTCCTGGTTGAAGGTGCTGGACTGGATCGCCACAGGGTCGGCAACGATCTCGAACTCCACCCAGTCCTTATCCGGCACCCTCTCCAGGATGCGGGTGGAGATCAGCTTGGTGCTGTCATGGCTGCCGTACCCTTTAGCAACCTAACACAGGCAAGATGGGAAAGAGGAAAAACACAAAGCTGAGACTTTCACTGGGCCAATTATTAAATTATCAAGAGTCTACGTTCTCTTAAAGTATCCACATTCAGATTTACAGCACTGAGCAAGTCTAGAGTCCTCGCTGATTTAATACGTTTTCTACCCAAGCAGTCAGAACTTGTTGTGATCTTTTAAAGTCTTGCTTAACAGTTTTCCAGGTTTACAGTCATTAGATGTGTACTGTTATGGTTTGTTTAATTTGTGTAATCTCTTGCTAAAAGTTAAAGCTAGTCCAATCAGATATAAGCTGCATGGAGTTCTTACTGGAACCGCTTTCCCTGAGACTTAGGCTACGTTCACACTGCTTGATGCTCAATGCCGATTTTTTTTGTGAAATCTGATTTTTTTTGCGTTTACATTTCCAAATATATGCGACTTGTATGTGTTCTGGCCGTACAGACACAGGTCGCATTTGAAAAGATCAGATGCGTATCGGATTCAGGACCACATATCCAAGCGGCCTGGGTCACATTTTAAAAATCCGATCTGTGTCGTTCAGACTGTCATGAAAAGATCAGATCCAGGTCGCATATGGGCAAAAAAATCGGAATTGGGTCACTTCAGGCTGCAGTGTGAACGTAGCCTGAGATGCGTGCTTTCACCTAGTCAGCTCAAAGAACAGATAACGTCTCCATGATAACAGTCTTTCTTCAGATATCACGAGAGGAGACCATCCTCTTTGAGGGGTGTGTCTAAGCTTGGAAAACGCCATGTTTCTATGAGACGTCGCCTAAGTAGTTGTTGTTGTTGTTGTTGTTGTTGTTGTAGTAAGAGTCCAGCGCTGTAACCTTGTGATTATTTCTCTGCCATATTAGAACAGATGGTGAAGCTAAACTCTGACAACATGACAGCATAAAACAGAGCAGGACAGATGTTCCCTGGGAAACTAATTTATCAGAGCTTTTATCAGATTTTTGATAACTTCAAAAACAACAATAATCATAATAATAATAATCATAATAATAATAATAATAATAATAATGAGTGCAAGAACCCTACATCTCATTTGATGGGGGGGGCGTTAAGGGACCTGGATAATGGCTTGGGGGGCACTGGCCCAAAAAAAGGTTGAGAACCTCTGATTTAGATGATTAATTTTTATGATTTGCTTCAGCAAAGTGTACAGCACGTGTTTCCTTCTCACCAGGAAAACCGTGTAGTTCTTCTTGGAGATTTCGATCCATGACATGACTCCCACGACGGAGACGCCCTCCTCCGTGCTCGCCACGTACGACTTCTCCCCGTGGCTGTCGCAGAAGTACGTCTCATGGTTGACGTTGCTCAGGTTCTTCAGTGAGCAGAGGCCTTTGAAGAGGCTGCCGCAGACCACCAGCTGGTTTTTCTCCGGATGAACCAGCAGCAGCTTGTTGTGATTGGGGGTTTGCACGGCGTTGTCACAGTTGACGCTGATAGGCGGCGTGCATCGCTGGTTGTCCAGCTTTGGGCCCGTCTCGTTGCGGAACTCCACCTCCAGGTTGGAGTTGAGCTGGTAGAGGCGGTTGACTGCGCCCACGTACAGCCGGCCTGTGTTCGGGTCGGCCACCACGTTGTTGATCAGCATGTCGGACGAAAACTCTTGGTTCCTGCCCTGACACGGGCCCACGTAAAATGTCACCATGGTAACCACTGTGAGCTGCCACGCCCACCACCGCTCCATCATGTCTGGAAGATAAAAACATACAATACCAGCTGGGTCTTGAATAATTGAAGGAATTGAGTTTTAGTGACACCTAAAGGTGAAATCTCAGAAAGCAACAAACTAAAAAAGTGGCTAAAACTAGAAGCAGCTGAAAAACCCGTGTTCATCAGCGGTGGTCAACATCTGTAGTCTCAGCCTTGCTTTATATAGGAACATTAAAATTAAAGTTCAAACTAACATGTTAAGAAATAACATCATAACTGATTGCTCTTGATTAACTTTATGAAAGTAAACCAAAAAGAAGTAAAAACAAACTAAACTACAAGTTGGTCATCTTTAAATTACTAAATTAATATATGAATTTATTCAATTTGAAAAAGCTTTATTAGCAGCATAGGTTTGTGTTACAGAGGGTCCATATTAAGAAATATTTCTTCAAAAAAGAAAACAAGTTATAATACCGACACAAATAAATAAAAAAGTAATTAAATAGAAGAGAAGTAGTATAAAATGTTAGCATAAAAAGAAACATGAATTAAAAGAAAAATGTTTAAAACAAAATTAGAGGAGAGAACCTCTAACATGTTTATTAAAACATTTTGAAATAGAAAGCAATTCCAAAAAACAATTAAATGGGGAAGAAAAACATAATAAAACAAAAATAAACTATAAAAACAAAACCTAAATTTAAAAGTTTAATCAAAATAAGAGGAAACGTATTAGAAAAATGTTAGTATAAAAAATACTAACCACACTGTAAAATATATAAACTTAAATACAAATCTGAAAATAAGGATAAATCCTATGAAAAATTTTACACAGACTGAAAAAAGACCTATTTCCTATTGAGATATGTAGATGTTTGCAAAAATAACCACCTGCAAAACAGAGGTTTAGTTCGATCTGAAGGTAAAACTTAACGTACAACATTTCTAAATCTTTTTAACAATTTATGAAATACACTGAGATGAAAGTCAATCTGTGAACGCCTCTCTCTCTCTCGTTTAGCTGTAAAGAGCTTTTTGTCCTTAAAGTGTTTCAGCTGCATTTGGAGCGTCAACAGCAGCAGAAACTTGAGGAGCAACGCCCAAAATGCTGAGAGCAAAATCAATCCAGAGCTTCCCATTAAAACCAGAGCGTCCTTTAGTGGAGGAACAGCTGAGGTGGAGGTAGCTGAGCCAGATTAGATTAGAAAAGACTAAATAAGAGAGAGTGTGTCTGAAAACAAGAGACTGAGTGGAGCAATTAGTCGCCTGACAGAGTGAGTTTCTCCTTCCATTAGTCCGACTGGGAGTGTTTAATTATAGCCGTGGCCTGTGGCGGCAACACGGCTTGGGTAACGTCGTGTTGGCTGTAACAACAACAACGACACAAACGATGTTTTGCCCTAATTCAAAGCCGCGTCCAGAGAAACCTCCAGTTATTTGCTTTCACTTTAAAATCTGGATCATAAAGCCGCCTGTCATTATCCTCTGCCCGCGGTCCGATGGTTCCCGTTCCTTAAAGTCGTGTTGTGTCCATTTATTACCGCTTTTTCACGCTCGTTTTTACAGCAGCTATCAGATAATTCTGACGGGTGGGTCAATTGGACGGCACGTCCGCTGTCTCTCTGCTCGCTGCATATTGAATTCACCTCAGCGCCAGGGGATTTATTACTGTGACAAGACTTATCTCCCTGCCCACCTGTTCTCCTAAATTACCCGTCCATGGACATCAAGAGTCCGCCCCTTTAATGGCTGCAATGCAGACTTTTAGAAAGCCATTTTAACACAAGATATATGTATAGGAGCTTCTTTAATTGAAAAAGCAGTAAAACAACAAATAAGATGAAAACATAGTGCGACAAGTATTCGCTTGCCTGTCTACACATATGACTATCTGCGCCATTTTTTGACCTCTTTCAGTCAGAAGCACATTTACGAGGTCAGACGCTGATGTTGGACGGGAAGAGGCGGCTCGCTGCCTCAGCTCTAATTCTTCTAAGGTGTTCCCTTGAGGTCAGGACTGTGTTCAGGTTCCTCCACACTAGTTTCCATGTCTTTCTGGACCTTTCTGTGTGCGCCGGTGCGGTCATATCTGAACAGGAAGAAGGGTCCACTCCCAGACTGTTCCCACATGGCTGGTTGCATAAATGGTCCAAAATGTCTTGTTCTGCTTCAAGCACCAAGGTTCCTTCCCTGGAGCGACGTGTCTCCAGAGAACCCGTCTGCATTGCATCCAAGATGGATAAAAAACAAAAAAAAACAACAAAACAAAACAGGGCTTCATCTGCAGTGATCAGGGCATTGAAATACAAAGCTCCTCATATCCTGGTCCAGCTAACATTCAAGCCCCTTACCAACAAAATGTTTATGAGATATGGATCATAACCTACAGAAGGAGTTATTTCTTCCCATTTATTTCCTGATAAGCGCAGCTGTCAGGGATTTTTCCTTTAATCATAAACCAAATCTGTCACTAAGCCCCTCTGTCATTAAATGTTACACCTTTTATTCTTTTAACATTAACACAAGCCAGAAAACAGCAGGGATGTTCTCCGTCCGTGCCTCCGTGTTCCTCACAGGGCCTGTTACGGATCTGTGACATCAAAGCAGTAAAATCATCTTTGGTTTCCAAACAGGAGCTGTCTCCGTGTGCTCTGCAAGCCATCTCACCCTCTTTTCTTTTCTCTCTGAAGCAGTTTTCATCTCTTTCATCCTCCAGGTTGAGATCTTTAAGCATGACTGCTGTCAGGACTGGAATAAACCAAGCGTCGAAGGTATGCTTGTGTGTTTCTGCTCCTCTTGAGAACGACAGACGGGATTTTATCAATGTGAAATGTTTAGATGAATCCCCTTTCCAGAGCTTGTTAAGGATGAGAACCTTGCCCCACAATGTACACATAATTAAACCACTGAAGGGTTATTATAAGGCTTTAGGATAATTATGGCAAACAAAAAGGATCATTACTTGAAAGATCAGCAGCCTCAATGAACCCTTTGTGCCACTGGCTCACGTTATAAAGGGTTGCTGTACCGTCTTTCAGGATAAAACGTGTGTTTACTGATGGATGGACTGATCTGACTCCTAAAGCTCAGAACTGGATACGATTCCTACTCCCTACAGAGTTAGGAGCAGAAATTACCAAAGGGGAATCAAAGCGGTATGAGAAATTTAAGAAAAAACACCCTAAGAATCTGGTAGTCCAGACTCAGATAGTACATTTAAGTAACGCTTTCTGTGGTCAAAACTGCATTAACAACAAAGTACACTTCTGTTTTAAACATATAAAAGTCCAATCTATTTTTCATTGGTGGTTCTTATGATGACAACAGCGGGAAACTCATTTCCACAGGTTGCTCCCACACATTTCTCAAATATAAAGTCCACACCTTGAATGGCTGGAAGAATCTTTTTAACAATGCAATGGGGATTAAAGTGTTTTAAAATCCATAGTTTCCATACTTTATAAAGTTCAATTATTATTATTATTATTATTACTTTAGACGCAAACAGCCCCTTAAAATAAAGTCCCAGACGTTTCCAGATCATGTAGGAACCTTGGTGTTGCGGTTAAAACATTCCCCACGAAATTGAGGACAAGCTGACAGAACATCAAATGTTTCCAATTCTTCTGACAAACAGACATTGGTTGTTTTTGCAGGAATTGTTTAAACTGCCGCTGGTCCACAGTCCATTAGAGACATGTTTTGAAATGCAATGTCTCAAGCATGCCCACCCTCAGGTTGCCAGACCAGAAACCCTAACTAACTACCACCCGTTACCACCTACATCAGATCTATGAATGAAACATAACTGCTCCTTAGTGCATCTAGGGAGTAGCTGATATAATTCAGAAAAATATTGTGAAACCACTTTCTTCTCTGCCCAAAAGCTGAACATTGCTATCTTTGATTGATTTTCCCTGTTCCTTGACATGTAGATGAACCAGAGTCTGGATCCAATGAGCTGGTGCTCTTTCGTCTGTCTAGCTGCCATCTTGTTTCTCCGATACAACCTGAAGACCGGTAGTTCAAGAAAGAGGCCATCTACCAAACACCAACACTAAACAGCGGAGGTAGCCTCAGGTTTCATCTTTCCAACACCTACTCTGCAGCCATGAGTCGTCTCCATGGGGAGTTTTTATAACCATTCACACCAGGAGACATGTGACCAAAACAATGGCCATGTAAGCATCCTTAGTGACGTTCAAGTGACAATCACTCAACACTGAACAGGATAGAGGTTTGGGTCAGTGACTCATTTGAGTTTAACAGGCCATTAGTGACCCAAACAGCCAGGTTAGTGTGATTGCTCTGACCTCGACTTAATTCAATTTAATTTTATTAAAATAGAGCCAATTCACATCATGTCATCTCAAAGCTCTTTCCAAAGTCAGACTCCATCAGATCCTCCAGGTTGGTCAGAAAGTTTCCTCTCTAAGGAAACCCAGCAGGTTGCATCAAGTCTCTCCAAGCAGCATTCACTCCTCCTGAAAGAGCGTAGAGCCACAGTGGACAGTCGCCTGCATTGTTGATGGCTTTGCAGCAATCCCTCATACTGAGCATGCATGAAGCGACAGTGGAGAGGAAAACTCCCCTTTAACAGGGAGGAGAACCTCCAGCAGAACCAGAACCAGGCTCAGTGTGAACGCTCATCTTCCTCGACCCACTGGGGCTTAGAGAAGACAGAGCAGAGACACAGAAAGCACAGAAGCTCACATTGATCCAGGAGTACTTTCTATGTTAGATGGTAATAGTGGATGTTCTGCCTCCCCTGATGATGTCACAGCTAACAGAATGCCAGACCAGGTGTACCTTCTATGAAGAGAAAAATGACAGAGAACAAAAAGTTAAAAGCTGAAATAAAAAACAATGTAAAGTGGAGAACAGTAGGAGAACTCAGCAGAGTGAGAAAAATAGATCCTGATGTCCTCCAGCAGCCTAAGCCTGATGCTTCCAACCATGAAGCAACCTGAAGAAACCTTTCTGGGTGAGTGGTCTTCAGAATAGTCTCCATACATTGGCTGGAAGAAGTGGTTATTTGAGCTACTGTTGCCTCTCCATCATCTCGAACCAGTCTTTACATTCTTCAGACATTTCCTTTGCACAGCTCAGGGCTCTCGCCAGTGCATTTCAGCATAACTGCCTGTTACGCTGAAATTAGAGGGTAACGGTGAGTAGAAGCACGTGTGTTTGAGAGCAACTTAGAATGTTGGTGAAGCTCTTGAACGTGCATCAGCGCAGCTATAAAACCTCCCGGACAACACAAGCTAACGCTAGCTGTTATTAGCTTGGTGGACAGCCCTCTTCGAGTTGCACTACGTAATGCTCTGTTGCGAGAATGAAACCAGAGAATCAGCACAACGGCACACCAACGTAAGCGCTGTTACGTTGGGAAAATAATCCGGTTGAGGACGCCGCAGTTGCGGCCCACTGTTCTGTGTGGAAATCCCAGCAGATCAGCAGTTTCTGAAATTCCCAAACACGCCCATCTCAACAACCGTGCCGCATTCAAAGCCTATTAATTTTCATTTCTTCCTCGCACTGATGCTGTTTGTCGTCTTCATCACGTCTCGATGCCCTGAGTTATTTCTTGCCATGTGATCTGTGAAGCGGCCGGTGACTGTAGTCTGAACTAACATGGGGTCAGGTGATTCCAATCATTTACTCCTCCAAGGGAGGGAATAGAAAGTCTTCTGAAAATAATATACATACAAATTTAATTATTTGTCTGATTTGAGTATTTCCTTTAATAACCTTTGATCTCAATAGCTGAAGCTTCACTACGGTTTAAGCTAATAGGTACAAAATAGTTATCGGGAATAAAACGGGAGCAGAAAGAAACCAAAATGACCCGCGTGGGTATGGAGTGGAGGTTTAAACTGGCGAAAGTGGAGGATTTCATTTTGAGAGCTAAATATGTCCTCTGCCACCCAGCGAACGAGGTACAGATAAAAGTTTCTTTGTAGACGTATCACTTCCTCGTGTTCCTTTCCCCCTCATACAACTCGCCAACATCCATCAGTCAGAAGTCCGAGTCTAGGCTTCATGTGTTTGGGTTCCCAGAAGTTGGAAAGAAAACGTCGGCCAATAAATCGGCCTTTAAAACTCCAAACACCAGCTAGCCGTATTTGGTAGAGAACTGGAACAAGGTACAAACACGGTAATGGAAAACATTAATCCTCCTAAATGACCAGGTCCAAACGGTGGGAGTCTTTGAAATTCTCGGTTCATACTTGGTAAAAGTCAGAAGCGCTGGCTGAAAAGTTGAAAAGCTGAAACTGAATCCAGGAATGTCTGTCGAAGCTGCAGCCAGGGGAATAAAGCCTCGCAGATTTTCTCCCTCTGTCTAACCTCCTTAAGCCTTGTTCCTTCTATCTCCTCCTCATCACTCGCATGTTTCTCTGTGTGTGCGCCTCCCTCAACATCCCAACCCGTGGGAACGAGTTCAAACAAACCTGGCTTTCTGACACTCGAGATCCCCCGGGACAAAGCAGATCTGAAGCCATCCGGGGTTTCGTCTGCTCAATGAATGTCTTTCTTTCCTGTCTGCTTGTCCAAAGCCAGCTCTGGCAATAACATTTTGGTTTAAGCAAACAAAAAAAACCAAAAAAACACATTTATAAAATGCGTTTGACAAATGTGGTCTAAAGTCCTCCATTCACTGCCTGGAGAGGTTTCAGATGTCTAATATTTTCCTCTGAGGTGATGCAATGCTGCCAAATCTGTATGGCTGGAGGTGTACGAGCAATGAGAGGAAAGGAGGGTTTCAAAAAAAAAAAGGATCATATTAGACCAGAGTGAGCAAATCTGGCAAAACACCTAGAAGACAACATTTGACGAGTAGCAACAGAGCAAATAAACGTGGAGCTAAATTACAAATGAAAGTTCTTCTTGCATGATACTAAATTTCCATCCATTTTATATCTAGACTAATATTAATGATCGTCTGCTACTCATTACAGTTTATTTAAAAACAAATAATCAGTAACCCTTTTAGCCAAATCCTGACATTTTAAGTTATGTTTATGTCTGCAGTCATCAGGATTAGAGCGTTAAGTTGGGTTCAGAACATCTTAGACGCAAGAAGACAAAGACTGAACATTTGCACACAGAGATTCATTCTGCAGAAAATGCTGCTGCTGCCGCTCTGGGGTTAGTCAGGAAGAGAGGGAAACCCAGAGAACACGCCACAAGAGGGTTTCACTGTGAGCTAACGAAGCACAAACGCATACTGGATAATAATGAGACGACCGCTGGGCTGGGTTCAAGAAATTTACTTTCGAAAAGACACAAATGGCAACGTATGAATGTAGGAACTTATCTGCTGCCGCTTCCTAAATCCATTAAAAACAAACAAAACAAAACACCTCAAAGATGTTTTCAAGGAAATTAACTGGTCTAGTGCAAGTAAGCAAGATGGCGACAGAGTTAAAGATCTCAAACGCACCAAGAAAACCTTCGTTCCTGTAGGTTTGGTCCTGAAGGGGTGAGCATGGCTCTCCGTGTATCAGAGCCACTTGGAGCGGATGAACGGGTCAGGCCCAGTTTGTGCTAATTATAGATCAGCAGAACCACTGCGCTCCACTCAGAGATGGTTTACACTACGGCCTCATGGAGGGCGGTAACGCGTTGGTCTAGTCAGAAAACCAGACCAAAATAACTGAAACAAAACAAAGAAGTGATTAATTACTAGAACATCGGTGGAGTTTTGGGAATCCTTGTTGTACCAGAGAGATAAATGATCCAAACAGGGAGAACATCCAGTCGAATCTCACTGCTTTACTGTCAAAAACAAGCTCTACTGTTGTTTTTGCCACAGAAATGAACGTCATTAATACAAGATTTATGATTAAAATGTCCTTTTTCATTGATCTCGTTTGGGTTTCCATTAACTATAAGCCAGAATCCTAAAAGGTACAAGAAGTATTTCATTTTAGTTTCACGTTCTGAAATAAGTGGCAAGAAATGCCAAATATTTTGAGATACACCCATATCCTCCCTGACTATGTATGCCCCCACCCGCCCCCAAACAAACACTCCTCAGAGGACACCAGCTACTGCAAGGTGTCTTTAATCCCAAACATCGATTCATTGGGCCTAAAATGCAGCTTTTTACTTTAGTTTGCTCCAAAAAGTTTCTGGAGGAAAGGTTTGTTCTGGGTGAGCAGAGCATTTTACATTCATGGCCACCGCCGGGCGACATTAGCCATTCATGACATCGAGCCAGAGGAACATTGACGCTGATTGGCCAGAGCTGGAGGGATGCGAGGTGCTATGATTGGTGGAACCCCGGGGGGAAATTGACTTCTTATTGGTGGTAATGAAGAAGCCCGACGAGGAGCATGGCTGAGGGAAAGTGGGCATAAAACTAAAACAGCGAGCAGGATGGACACACACACACACACACACTCACACACACAGCAGGCAGATCTCATCTATCAACACCCACGCATGCATCAGTCCTAGAGTCCACAGCAGCATAACACAATTTATACTGCAGAGACAACAGAGGCTGCAAGAGCAAACTATATCTGAGGCGTTTTTGAAGAGACTCATGAGGGGCGCGGTGGACTGAGACCAGAGGAGAATAAGTTTCTTTCAGCGCGATGTAACCCAATTAAGATGATCTGCAGGTCCTGTAGCTGTGGTGTTGAAAGTCGGACGCTTTCTAGCACAACTAGAATCAGATTTGATTTAATGAGGAACAGCCTGTTGCTGACGGAAGGTTCAAATACAAGGCAACTCAGACAGCAAGAGTTCATTTCTAGACATTAATTTAGAGTTTACTTTTGCTTCTATGGGCTATAAATACTGACCCTACCAAACCCCAGACGCTGTACGGACGAGGATGGACGGACGCAGCATTTTGACCGACTCGACTGCAAACGAATGCAGGAAACACAAATACGCTTTTCCAGAATTCGTTTTTCTCTTTCATAAAAAGTCAAGCCTGGGAAAATAATTTAAATTCCTCAGTGATTTCCCGCCATTAAGAGGAAAAAGCAGCAACTGAGGTACGGTGGCGGCTGCTCTGGTTCTGTAGGTGCAGCTTTCATTCTGCATTTAAACATACAGAGAAACTAAACCCTGGAGTTTAACGCTGAAGGGGCTGATGGGAGGCTGAACGGACCGGACCGCACGGTTGGGTCAAACAGGCAGAGAAAGACGAAAAGAGATGATCTGCTGAGCCACAAACCGCAGAGAAACCCTCGGATCCGTCCGGGTTTCTGCCCAACAGGAAACAATTCGAGGCTCTAGTTTACAGGAGTCAGGGGTGCAAAGTGCAAGTTGGTGACATCCCAGCAGAGCAGCGGCGCCGGGTCGGCATCAGAACAAAGACCCACTGTTGGGAGGAGAATAGAAACAGAGGGCCACTCGGACCGGTGGTACAACATGGAGGGAACCCAGTTGACCGCCTTACTGCACAATGCCATAAAAATGTCAATATTTCACAGGAAACGAGGGTTTTCAGACCATCAGAACCAGGCAAACCCAGCAGTGATAACAGACATCCTCTTTAAAGCAGGTTCTGTTCTCCACATCTTGCAGGTTTATTCTGCCACAGAAGCACAGTAATGTCCAGCCGACCTGGACATTACATAACTTATCTGAAACCTTTCAGATAAGTTATGATTTCACAAAATTATACGTGAGGATCGGAGCGTTTTTCTGATTATTCACCTAAAGCAGGGGTGTCCAAACTTTTTGTTAAATGGGCCAAAATTGTCAAGTCAAAGGAAATCAAAGGCCAAAAAATTAGCACAATCTTTCTAAATCAAAAACATTGTTAATTTTTGACCTGCTCTACAAAATATTATAATTTAAAATAAATTAGTCATATTTTATTGTCGGAAATGAATGTGTAAATTATTGTAGATCCAAAATTTTATATAGGGGTTTTGCTTATTTGTTGTATTAAAAGACGATCATCCAATTTGCTAATTATTTTGAATAATTTAACAACAAAAAAAACACTTTACTCTTTTTGGTCTGGCAATATAATAACAGTATTTGTGTCAGTTGTTTGAAAACACTTGCTGTAATCAGCCAATTTTATTAATTGAAAGCAGATTTTAATGCACCAAAGTCTGCATTTAAGTAATTAAATGACACTGGATAGATGTTACTATGAAATTAAAGAGGAATACTTTTTGTTGTACTTGACATTTTCAATTGTAGGATTTTAACTTGTCTGTCATAATTTTGTGTTAATTAAAAACTAAAATCTTCCATCTGCATCAGCCACCTGTGCTGGTGGACCAAATCTTTCTGGAAATGCAGTTGGAGGGCCACAGAAAATCAGTACAGGGGCCACAAATGGCCCCCGGGCCGCACTTTGGACACGCCTGACCTAAAGAATAAAACTATGCATGTGTAATGCTTTAATGCTTTAGGTACAGGTGCATTAATAGGATTCTTTGTGGAGCCCGATTATGGATGAAATGGCGACACGTTGATTGGAGACTGGTCCGATTCGGGCATCGTGGAACGGTTCTGGATTTATTGACGTGCAGATGAGCCTTTAATGCTTATAACCAAAAGGATTTGATCTTTTTAAATCTACTGAGTGTAATTTAACCCGTTCTGTTTCTGCCGTCAGAGAACAACCAGCTTTATGGAGAACCCAGCTGACGGGTCAGGGAGGAAGTTCTGGTCCAGTTTACAGCAGGGTCAGGTTCTACAACATCTCCCAGAGTTCTGGTTAACCCACCATCTGGACCTGGAGAGAGGATGGACCACCTGAAGACTGACCAGGACATGGACGTCCACCTGGACTGACAGGAACCAGAGGAGCATCTCATGGTTAGTTGTGAACACAACAAATGGGTCTTTATGGGAGAGTGGTGAGACGATGCATGTGGGGAACTCAGCAGACATGAGGAAGATGATGCTCCGCTCAGATCAGACTAAAATTCATGTCTCTGTCCCTCACAGAGGTCACTGGGTGGAGAACTGGACACAGCGTCTCCACAGCGAGACATGGTGGTGGCAGCATCATGCTGCGGGGATACAGTTTAGATCCAAGCAGATTAATGTGTTAGGATGGCCTAGTCAAAGTCCAGAGCTACATCCATCTGAGAATCTTTGGTTAAACTTGGGGTGCTAATAGTTTTTCAGGATTGTTTAGGGCTTCTGAAGTTTTGATTTCTCTGACCCACTTTAAAAAAAAAAAAAAAAAACACACGTCTGTCGAAGAAATTAATGGAAAGACATGAACTGAGATGGATCGGCAAACTTAAAGCGAGTCTCCAGCCGGAGCTAATTTATTCTCAAAGCACTCGGGAACGCAGCGAGATCCACGGACCGCCTGGAAGGACGGGAATCAATCTCCTTAAATAAATATGGCTTCACATCAATACACAGACGTGTTTCTGCTGAGCCGGAGGCCGGAGTAAAGAGAGGAAAACTAACGTGACGCCGGTTCATGTCGGTAAATTTGCGTACAGATTGTTCCGTGCTATGCAAACGGAGCTCAGTGGCCGTGTCCTCGGTGCTGGACTGAGCGATTAACACCCACAACCCACCTTTTATTACCGAGCACCTCCCATTGACCCGGCAATGATGAGCTGGACCACACCATGTGGGTTTTTTGAGCCTCTGCTCGCCAGCTGAACCCGTTTCTGCTTTAATTGTCTCTAATACCTGAGCAGAGCTTCTCGGATGCGCACACCTGTCAGCGTTCCCCTCCCAGCAGCAGCACAGGGTTGTTGCCGCGGCGCTCGTCACGACCCGTTTGCAGCAGCGTTACGCTCGGCTCGCGCGGGGAAGCTGTCAGAGCGCCCCGACATCTCTCTGCAGCTCATTTTTAAGTCCTTATGATGTTGTGACTGAAGGCCTCTGTAGACTGGGCTGGATCCAGATCCCGGTGACACACGTTTTACATGAAAAGATAAAACTCACATCCAAAGAAAGGAGAAAAAAAAAGAAAAAAAAGAAGAGAAACCCGGTAGCTGACAGGTGCTCTGTTGCTGCGTTTAACGGATCAAAGGATGTCAGAGTTGATTTGAGCTGAAATGAACGAACCGGCTCCCTGGGTTCCATCATGCTGGATGAAATCCCTCCAGGAGACCAAAACAATGTTCTCCAGCTGGACTTTCTTACACCTCCACTGAACTGAAGAACAAGAAAACGCACGTCTGAATGTCTTGGGAAACATTTGAAAGCCCTGATAATGAGTAATTAATGAACTTTACTGGCGTAGGAGGGGGAGAAAATCGCGGGGTTTAGCTCAGGATCTACAGTGAAGCATCTTCTAGAGATCAGGAGCCTCCAGCTGCCATATTTAGATCAGTCGGAGTTACATTTCTAGGCGGCAATGCCTTCCTCCTATTCCTCAAGTATGGATCGTCACATATTTGCCTCTAAAAGCGTGACAGCATCAAAAGTGCGTTAAAGATGGAGTAAAACCGCATGAACAGCATAAACAAAATAATAATAAAACAAGTTATTTTGTACCATTTAGCAATTCTGGTGAGACGGTGTTCCCCGGCCCCACTCTGTGTGGCACCACTGGTTGACGGGCGGGGCAGACGCCTTTATAGGTGGGCAGGTGCGCGTCTTTGTTACTCCTGCTGCAGGTCAGCTGTTTTCTGCTTATCTGAGATCGTAAGCGCCGCTTTTCAACCAGTTTGGTTGGTTTGTGAGCGCTACACCTGCTGTTTGTTTCTGGAGCGCTGTTGATCCGCTGGCGTTATCAGCTGCAGATGGAGTCATTAACAGTGAACGGCTTCTGCTGGTTTCTGACAAGTCTTCTTCCTCCGATTTGGAAAAAAAACAACTCTGCTTATACGTTGCTATATGAGCTCATGCCTGAGGACTACAGCAATATATATAAATGGCTTGTACTTGTAAGGTTTGACGACCCCAAACTGCTTTACAATCAGTCATCCACACCCTGACGGTGGTGAGCTACATTGTAGCCACAGCTGCCCTGGAGCCGACTGACAGCAGCGCGGCTGCACAGAACCACACGCTGGTGCTAAATCTCACTGCAAAAAATGTAAATAACTCTGAAAGACATACATGCCTCTCAGTTCTTCCTTAGCAGGACTCCTATTCGGACATAAAACATATACAGCTCTTTAAAAAAAGTCCAAGATTTTTGTCTTTTTCATGTAATCAGGTTAAATCAGTAATCAGCAATCTAGAAGAAATTACTGCTGCAACTGGATTCTATTAGTAAACCAGGTAAATTGTTATAATCTCAGGTTTTGGACAGGCGTAATGTAGCCTCACTGTGAACGTGTTGCTCAGAGGTCCAGTAAATGCTCATAAAGTGAATGAAAATAAAGGAAGGGGGGGGCATTGGGTGGGGGTGTAGTGGTAAGGGACTTCTTCCCCTCCCGGTTGCTCCAGAGGCAGCAGCTTTATTCACTCTGAATAAAGAGCTCAACTAAAGTACAAAAGATTCATGTAATAATTAAAATTAAGGCAAAATGAGTTAGAGGGAAGAAAATAAAAGACAGAAAAGCTCCAATAGTGTGTTTAAACTCTCATGAATCAATTATAATAACCCGTTCAGAAGTTAACTGCTGGATTTTCCTGACATTTGTGCGTTTGCGACCTTTATTTAACTAACAGAGAGGTTACAGAGGATCCATTTATACAAAGGTATACACTGCAAAAACAGAACTAAAAATAAGTAAAAATTTATTGAAATGAGAGTATTTGTCCTTGATTTGAGCAGGTAAATAAGATTATCTGCCAATGGAAAGAGTAATTGTACCCCTAAAATAAGATAATTAGATTTAATTCACTTGAAATAAGTTGATAAAGATGAGTTCTTCCTATTTTAAGTGCAAAAATCTTATTCCATTGGCAGATTATCTTATTTACCTACTCAAAGTATAAATACACTCATTTCAAGAAAATTTTAACTTGTTTTTAGTTTAGTTTAGTCTGTTTTTGCAGTGTATCAGTGGGGAGATAGCTAGAAAATATTCCTCCATAAAACCGTCACTGCAGCAGAGCGTAGACGCGACCATCTGGGTTTGGAGAATCCCAGGAAGACGAATCCTTTGGAGTCAAGCTAACAGCTGCTTCCATATAAACTTGGAAAATCCTCAAAGATAACTCCAGCCTCGTCCATTTGTTTCAGGACTGTAACAAAAGACGAGTCCTGCTCTTTGTCTTTGCATCATATCCTCTCTGCTGCTGTCACTGCTGGACAGCTGGCAGGAAATAAAAAGCTGACAGCGTTCAAACAACAACATATTTCATTATTAACCTCCACTCCAGAAGGGAAATAAGGCAACTTTAGACAACCTGACAGGGGAATAGCAATAAACAATCCAGGAAGTAATTTATTTAAGAACTGGATTATTAATCACCTGGTAATTCAGGCTAATCGCAGCTTTGGTCCGAAGAGCAGCTTAGTGCAGGAGTCGAGCCTGAGAACACAGAGAGAGGAAAAGTTAGTCGAGAAGCAAACAAAGAAAGGTGTCCTGGGTCATTTATGAAAAAAATAAATAAAAAACTTCTGGTGAATCGATGAATTAAAACCAGTTTGGGAGCACTGGAGCGAAGGAGAAGCAGGGAAAAGATTGAACAGCTAAATGAGATCCTCAGCTTCGCTCTGCAGAGCAGAAACATTTTTCTCAACGCAAAAGAAAAAAGGAGCTGATATAAAAGCCAGCTTGTCCCCGCTCGCACAGCTCTGTTGACGTTTTAGCTCGTTTTTGTTGAAACATTTTAAATGTTTTTCTTAACTTTGCGTTCTGCAGCCCCTGCTAACCTTCTCTCTCCCCCCCCACACACACACACACAGAGCTCCTCATTAACAAGGCAGGCTCTGTTTCAGAGGCTGTTTGCAGAGAGTTGCACTAAAGATGAGTGTGAGAGAGAGAGATTGTTCTTTGGAGCCAGAAGACAGAGATATGGCCTTCATTCCCGCTCAGATTAAAGGATTTAGAGCAAGAAGGCTTATTACAGATCCAAAGAAAGAGAAGAGGCAGAACTTGCCCTCTTTTCCCCTCTGTTCGTGGCTGATTAAAACAAAGATAACTCTCCCTCCCAGGCTGAAAGCTGCTGGGGGGGGCACACACACACACACACACACACACACAGAGACTCATTAAAATCCAGCCGTAACAATGACTCCTCTGAGCGCTGAGGGATTTTAACCTGTCGGACATCCAGCACATCCACATCGTCTCGTCGGCAGCGTCTTCCCAGACCACCCGGACCCAAAAAAACGCCCAGGAACAGCTTTCAGGCCCAGTCCACACGTTTAAATCAGGGTTTGGGAAGAATAAAGTTAAGCCTGTTCGTTCCGTTCCTGGATCCGGGTCTGTTGTTTGGGACCGTTGTTCTGATGGAGCGCCCAGCTGGGTCAACTATTCAACCATCTGACCCAAACTGTCCTCCTCAGATGAAAACGAAAACCAGTTTGGATGTCCACACTGCATAAAGGCATCTAAAAGTAAGCAAAATTTTCTTGAAATCTGTGCATTTGTCCTTGATTTGAGTGGGTAACTATGATTATCTGCCAACGGAATGAGTATTTTGACCCCTAAAAGAAGATAATTAGATAAACTGCACTAGAAATAAGGTGATGGAGATGAGTTGTTCCTATTTTAAGTGCAAAAATCTTATTCCATTGGCAGATCATTTGAATTTGAACTTGCCTGCTCAAATTAAGGACAAATACACTCATTTCTAGAAGATTTTACTCTCTTTTAGCTCCCTTTTTGCAGTGCAGGAACAACTCAGGAGTCACTGTGGCTGGAGGCTCCCGTCAACTGGATCTTACTGATCAGAACTTAAGTCTCTATTGGTTAACATAGTAGTAAATAAAAAAAAAATCAAAATTTATTACATATAAAACTGACATTTCACTGGTACTTTTTGACATTGAGGCCACCAAATCTGGATTTCTGCTTTAAAAACTCAGTTGTTTGAAAGCTTTTACCTGAAATGAAGCAGTCAGAGAAAACCAGAGCAGACTGGACCGTACTCCAAATCATCTAAATGGAGCTGAACTGATTTATATGATCGGGCCGATGCGTCTGCTGTAAAATGACTTTCAAAGAAAGCCGCATTTAAATGAAAAAGCTCTTTTTCTTCATCATTTAAGATGAAGCCTGCATGCTGTCATCTGCAGGAGAAGCTGCTTTTCAGTTTTTATCCTCTCCAGGCTGTAAACCCCGACCGAAACCGGCTCAGAAATGCTGATCTTTGGTTCCTCTGGAGCTTCGCTCTCATCCCAACAGGTCCTGCAGGAGAGGAGAGGATCTTTTCCACAGTTTAAAACATTTTCCTACCCAGAAAAACGCTCTTTGGTTCTGCATCGACTCCAGTGGAAATGAACTCAAGCGTCTATTAAATCAAGCCGGATATATAAACACATTGCAATCTGTTTTCCAGTTGCATTACTTTCTCCACTTAGAGCAGCTTTTAATTATGAAGTGAAAATGTGGAGGAAGCGGTGTAGACAAAGTGTTGAATTATGGAGCAGGAAATGTAGCTCTGTGTGAAGCAAACGCTGCTGCTGATGATCAGTCTGGTTGTTAAACACAACTCAGCCGCTCAGTTAAAGCAAACCAGTAGAAACGTTCACAGTCATATGGATGTTTAGCACAAGTTTGTCGACAGTCGGCTTCTTCTTCTGCCAGGAGCAGCAGCTAAACGGCAGTAATCTGGTAAAACCCAACGCAGGAGCTGCAGGAAATGGAGGCAGGGAATGATTTTTAATTAACGTGTTTAACCATCTTATTTTTCTATTTTAGCTCGTCTGTGTTTTACTTGTCTATTTTAATTTTCACTTTGTTTACACCTTTGTTATTATAAAGTGCTTCATAAATAAAGCATTTTTTCATCAAAACAGTTTGATGAGGAAGCCAAACAGTGGTGAGAGGATGAAAGTAGCGTTAGGGTTGCTTTCTTTGAAATTATGCCCCAGCGTTAAAAGAACCTAAATAGAAATATAAACAAAAGGACAGGCGAGTGAATTCACAGATGGATCAAAAATAATTAACACTTGATGAATCTGGACCCAGAGAGAAAATCTTCACGAAATAAAATAAACTTTTAAAACGAGGCAAAAGGGAACCTCTGCATCCAACTACTAAAGATGCTAAACTAACACCACAGCATGTTCCCCCCCCCCCATCCTACTGGCAGCACATGCAAGAGCGTCATTATTAGAAAGTAAGGGAACACCAGAGAGACGACGACAACTGAGAGGTGAAGAACAGCGTGAATATCAAATGCGTATTTATGAGCTGGAGAGAGATAAAAGGGAAAGGAACGAGGTGTCGGTGAAAGACGGAGATCTTTCCGTCTGAGTCGGGGAGTTAAAGTGCTGAGAGGCTCAATCTGGGACACTAATCCCTAATGACGGCGGGCCTAGAAACACACTTTATACCTCCAAGCCTGAGAGAGACTGGGAGAGAGCCAGCAGCTCTGCTGTGGTTCTGGTTCTACGGGCGGGAAGATCACCGTGACTTTGGATCAGTCTTCTTCACGGGACTGGTGGAGTTGGTTTGACGTCAGCCTCCGTCATTCATTAAAAAACACAAAGGTCCAGAGGTTTGGCCATAACGACCGGCTGGTCAGGGCACGGTGGAGGCAGCATCACGCAGTGGGACTCCTTCGCTGCCGATGGCACTGATGAGCGGATAAAGAAGGAGGAAGACTGCCTCAGTTCAACACCCAGATTGTAGAAACTCGGTTCTCGGCAGGCTTGAGCCTCGATAGTTCCTGGACATCCCAACCGGCTTGGGTCAGATTGTGGAAACATGGATGATCCAACAGGACGGTGATGCCAAACACAGACCCAGATTGGTCTGTGTTTGGACAAAGCAGGCTAACATTAAGCTTTTTCTCCCAAAAACCCAGAAAACGTGTGGACTACACCTAAAACCTGGCTCTGCACTGCAAAAACGGAACTAAAACTAAGTCAAATTTTCTTGAAATTAGTGCATTTGTCCTTGATTTGAGCAGGTAAATAAGATTATCTGCCAGTGGAGTGAGTATTTTGATCCCTAAACTAAGATAATTAGATATACAGCATGTGAAATAAGATGATAGAGATGAGTTGTTCCTATTTTAAGTGCAAACATCTCATTCCATTGGGAAACCTTATTTACCTGCTCAAATCAAGGACAAATACACTAATTTCAAGAAAATTTGACTTAGTTTTAGTTTCGTTTTTGCAGTGCGAGTCTGGAGACGAGCCCGTTTAAGCGACTTTTACCAACAACAGAGACCAAATACCAAACCTGAATGATGCCAGACGTTTGCTGACAGCTACAAAAACTACGGTTGAGATATTTAACCAGATATTACTGTGGATTAGAGCAATATTTCCACAGAGAGGAGGGGGGGGGGGGCATTTTATGTTAAATTTGTCCACAATAATCACACAAAAACGTTTCTTATGCTGCTTTTTCCTCATGAAAACAGTTGTATTTGCTTTTGTAGAAGGAACAAATGATGGTGCACGCCTCTGAAGAACAGCCTTCACATGCGCAGACCGCCGGCGAGTCGCACCTGCTGTGAGAACCGAATAAGAACCGCAGCGGGCCGCGCCTCCTGCAGCGACGCTCTGCTGCTAGCTCACCCCGCTGCTAATTAGAAAGGAGCTGATAAGGTGTGAGAGGACGCCGGCTAGGGAGGGGTTTGTGCAGGCGGCAGCTCTCTGGACGGCTGCGTCTCCAGCCAGCCTGGACCAGCTGAGCCGTCTGACCGCCGTAATCTGAAGCGCTGCACATTTCGAGACATAAAAGAGGCAAAACGATAACAAGGGGCAGCGTGGGAGATTGAATTAGGTTTAGTAGGAGAACAGGGGTGTGTGCGAGCGCCTTGTTTTGGTTTGCACACACACGGCCGACAGCACGGGATGTACGGCAGGGATGTTATGGCTACGAGCTGCCGTTTGCTTTGCACCGTTATACCCCGTGTGTTCAGGCTCCTGTGATAAGAGCAGAACACCCAGCTGCAAGGAAGCCTGAGCAGCCAAGCTGGAAGTCAGAAGGTGACCGATGGAGAGCGCCGATTCGCATTCATGTGCACACGCTGCAGAGCAAAAACACACAGATTCTTATCCGCCTGGCCGGATCAGAAACGCAGCTGGTCAACACGCGCAAACGTTACGAAACCGTCTGCAGCTGGATGAGGACCAGGGAGTCCTGCAGATGATCCGACTCCAACACTTTCTGGTGTTTTTAAAAAGACATTACTGCACTGCAAAAAGGGAACTAAAAGTAAGTGAAATTTTCTTAAAATAAGTGTATTTTCCTTGATTTGAGGAGCTAAATGAGACTATTTGCCAATGGAATAAGATTTATGCACTTAAAATACTAACAATTCATCTCCATCGTCTTATTTCAAGTGCAGGATGTCTAATTATCTTATTTTACGGGTAAAATACTCATTCCATTTGGCAAATAGTCTCATTTGGCTCATCAAATCAAGGAAAAATACACTCATTTCAAGAAATCTTTACTTACTTTAGTTCCCGTTTTGCAGTGTGTATTTTTCAGACCATAAGGCGAACCGGATTACGACGCGCACAGTGAATTAACGTGTCTTTGTGCGTCTTTGTCCACATATAAAGCTAAATACTGAATATTCTTCCCAAGTGTGTAATATCACTCCTCCACATCCAGAGCTTAAATGCAGACAGCATTTAAACCCGGTGCTCACTATTGTTTTTATTTAAATTCATTATTAAAACCATCAGCAAAGCTTTGTGGGAACATTTGATGGATTAAAGGAAGCAGAGAGCTCTGGTGGAGGCGGACGGCGCAGCAACTCTTCCTGAAGCCATTTTAGGGCTTTAAACGCTAAAAGTCACGCAAACAACATTTCACAGAATTTGCGTTGCAACGTAAAAATAAAAACAAGCACAACTCCTGAAGACTGAGGAGTCTGAGGGGTTGGTCATGTGACCCTGATAGTGATGCAGCAGAGGATTGTGCTTTTTTTTTTTTAACTGCAGCAGAGAAGTGATGTCAGCAGGGTCATTACATCACCCCGTCAGAAGGATTGGTGAATGTAGATAATATATATAATATCTGTAAATATTGGTCATAACAGAATGAATAATATCGGCCCATATTTTTATATTGGTGCATCCACAATTTTCTCAAAGTTTCATCAACAAATATCTGCTTGAATGTTCTCTTGTCTTACCCATCTTGAAGAAAAACTGGGCATCTGTCACATATAGAGAAACACAAAGTCAGGAATTACTAAATAAAAATATCTCAACACTGATCAAAATGAAAAAAAAAACAAGGATAAAAGTATAAATTTTGTAACAGACACTATTTATTTCATAAGGGTTGTTTAGGTGGGGGATACTTGTGGCTCTGCTGATTCTTAGTTAACGTTTATTTTTTTAATGTGTGATATTTTTCCCTCTCTTAGTGAACTTTTACATTTTCAGAGTGAGATTAAGCTGCTGAGGAAATAAGATTCATTTATTTTAAGGCTTTCTACTCAGAGGGTGTGAATAATAATCAGATTTGCTCTCCGTCGCCTTTGGGGATGCAGCAGACAGCCAATTAAAACCAGCTCTCCCAGGTTTTTAAGGGTTAAAAGCAAACAGATGTAAACATCTGTGGATCTATGTCTCCAAGAGAAAATAAGCTAAAGCATTTAGAGCAAGACGGATACAGATCAATGAAGTAGAGCAATTAATGCTCATTTTTGCTGCTTTATCACAGCAGGAGATTTATTTGGTTTGTATTAAACTGAATTTATTTAGCCGTTTTGGGCATTTGTTCGAACTTCAATTAAACAGTCTCCTAAGTAAGAAAACAGATTCAATCTCATCTCAGTGGAAACATTTTAGTTTATTCAGTTTAATTTCTTATTTACTGCTTTATGGATTTTTTTTTTGTTTTTGTTGTAGTTTTTAATCTCTTCTTCCTCCTTTTCTGAGCGTAAGTAAATATAACTGTCAGGCAAAGCCGTGCTAGACAGAACAAATGTTAATATATTAGAAGGAAAAAAGGGTAAAGTCAGTAGAAATCCTCCCGTTTGCTGATGAGTACAGAGAGGAGAGGAGGAGAAGCTGGGGATGACAGGAAGCAGAGGAGGAGAAGGTCGATGTAAACGTTCGTTAAAAGGTCCTCAGCTTCAGGGGAGAAATAGTAGAAGGTGGTGAAGGTGACAAATGATAAAAAAAAACAGAACTGTAGCTGTAATGGAGACACAAACTGCTGAAAAACATTCATAAAGAAATAATTTCACATGAAGCTTTGGAGCGTCTGAGCTAACATGGCAGCAATGATTAAACGCAGCTTATGAGTCAATTAAGAGGCTAATGTGACGAGAAAGAAGAAAACATCCCAAATTTGGCGAAATGTTCTGGGTTCTTTGAGGCGGTTTATTATTTTTTGTTGGAAACTCAGATAATGTGCAAAGGAAGATAATGGCATCAGGTTTATGAAGGGAACTGGTCTGGAGGAAGTTATTCCTGGACGTGACTCTAAAATGCACAGGTGGGAAGTGAGATAACTACTAATCAGGTCTGACTGAAGTGATTCCTATCGCGCCGCCGCCGACATTCATTTCAGCCAGAACAGGAGCAGAGAGGAGGGTCTCTTTAGGAGGCTGGAGTCCGAGTTGCAATATTGGAACGATTTCACCTGGAATATAAAGTGATATGGACTCAAAGAGCCACAGGGTCTTTTAATATAAAGATTCTCCTTCAGTTCTCCTCTAAACCGAAAGGATATAAAGGCTGGATATTAGTTTCCTGCTGAGGAGTTCATATACTGCATCATTAATGCACTTTGTTATCAAGTCTTATCACCACTGTGGACGAATACGAATAACATATATAACATCAGGCAGCCCAATAACCGACTTTCTCATTATTCTCCTTTTCCACATCAGTGATGCAGTTTTTTTTTATGTCCTTTTTGAAGAAAAAAACAACAAAATCTTCAGTTATCCAGGTCTTTTAGTGTGGTTTGGTGAAAATGTGAGCTCTGGGCGCAGCTAAGGAGTCCTTTCTGTAGGACTTGAAGTTAATTCTGTTGCCCTATTACTCCAACTGGAGCTGAAGTAGATAGAGAGACATGGTTGATGAGCCATGAGGAGGAGATTTATTAAACGGTTATAAATATAAGTCTGAAAAATATCTGTGTTGTCATATTCCGCCCTGTATGTCATGAATAGTCCTAAATATAGACCCAACAAGCAAGACATGGCAGGACAAGGACAACATTAATCAGAGATGCAACCAAAAGGTCCATGGTAACTCTGGAGGAGCTGCAGAGATCCACAACTCTGTAGAAGATCGACAAAACTACTAATTGTCCCGATTCTCTCATCAATCTGACCATTGTAGAAGAAGAAGAAGAAACATCTGAAGGTCTTGTTTCCAGTTGGACACAAAGGGAAAACAGCAAACACGTAGAAGAAGGTTTTCTGGTTTTTGTTCTGCATGCAAAATGCCACGATGATAACTGCATATCCCGGTGAACACACCATTCCTAGAGTGAAACACGGTGATGGCAGCATCATGCTGTGGGGGTGCTTCTCTTCAGCAGGGGCGACAAAGTTTTAGAGGCTGCAGAAGACTTGAGACTGAAGCGGAGGCTCATCTTAGAGCAGGACAGCGACCCTAAACCCACAACTAGAATTACAGTGGAATGGTTCAAATCAAAGAATGTGTTAGAACGGCCTAGTCAAAGTCCAAATCTAAATCCAATCTAGAATCTGTGGCGCAGCCTAAAAATTTATCCTCACACATTCTCCATCCAATCTGACATATTAACCAAAGAAGAATGTGAAACAAATGTGGTCTCTAGATGCATCAATCTGGTAAATATATATGGTTGTAATTTGATAAAATGTGAAAAGGAAGCATTTAAGGGTGGTGCTAGAAGATGTGATCAGATTAGGGATGAGTACTGGGATACTTATCGTTTTCACGTGGATGACAGGGTTAAAGAAAGTCACTGAGGACTCTGATTACAGATCACAAAGTCATCTGCAAACATTATTATCTGAGTTGGGAGTAGCTGAAAGAGCCAAGAGAAGAGGAGGAACTGTGGAGAGATGAAGAATGAAAGCAGAAGACGAGACGAAACACAACTGAGACAAATCTGCTTGTTGATTCGGATAATTAATTTAAACCTTAAAGTTCACAACCACAAACTGTTAAAGGCACACTATGCAACATTTTTCAGTTAATTAATGTGTTCCATACCGTTTTGGATAATTAAATGAGTCATTTCAGGTCGAACAAAGGTTTTCTCGGCCGCCCTGGGGGTCTGTGGGGGAAATACCGCACTTGCAATGCAAGAGCCCTCGGCTCGCACACACAGAAGTCTCGCTTTACGGCGAGAACTCCATGTGTTTTTGCCCTGCCATTCACTATATGCACGCGCGAAAGCAACAACAAAGAACCGCATGTTAACGTCAAATAAACATGCAAGCATATCGAGTTTTATTATTATTATTATTATTATTAGTTGTTTTTTTTTTTTTATGTTGGCGAGACGCTAGCGCGGCGGCCGCGGCGAGGTGGCGGCCGCGGCTGCGGCTTGGCGAGGCGGCGACTGCGGCGAGGCGGCGGCTGCGGCGAGGCGGCGGCTGCGGCTTGGCTAGGCGGTGGCGGTAGCGTCTCGCCAACATAAAAAAAAAAAAAATAATAATAATAATAAAACTGGCGAGGCGGCGGCGGCGGCGGCAGCCGCGGCTTGGCGAGGCGGCGGCTTGGCGAGGCGGCCGCCGCGGCCGCCTCGCCAAGATAGCGCTGCGGGAAGCTTGATGTTCATACCTTCACTGTGTTAGTCATTGTTTGTACTGCCGTTTTTTCCACTTTTCGTTGCGTTCGCCTGTCTGCTAAGCTCAAAACAACCGCGCCTGTCTTGACGGAGAAACCAGAACAGCTGAGCATCTTTACGACAGTGCACTTTTACTTTCGCCCTCTGGGGGGAGCCTTGCTGGAAAATCAACCTCGGTTGCATAGTATACCTTTAAATTACTTTCAACGGTTTGGAGAAGAGGTCATCAATTGGTGTAAATGTATTAAATAATTTTAAAGAGGTTTTTAGTCACCAAACCAACCTGTATACCAACACATTCAAAGCTCATATTGGCCTGGCCTCTACATTTCTTTATTGGTGCTCTTTAAACTAAATAAAATAAGCTAATTATTTTTTAAATTAAAATTAAGACTCAAGATGAATCATGATTTTTAACCCCTTAACTGACTGTCGTCTAGGCCCTCTTCCTTTGATGGACACCTCTTTTGACCAACAGTGTTGATTCACAGTTTCTCCAGAGCTGAGAATATTCACCATATATCATTTCTCAAAACCTTTCCTCCTCCTGTCTTCAGGTACATTGCTCGGACCGCTCAGTTTGTCGGTGAAATTACCGCCACATGGACGTTTTGCTTGTGGGGCAGGGCACTTAAAACTCCATAGCAGTAGCATGAGCAAATCTCATCCGGTCGCTGCGCTCTCTGTGCATCCTCTTCTGTGCAACAGAAGAGGTGGTGGAGCTTGTCACAGGGGTTACAATGTTTTTCTGATTACTTATCAGAAAGGTTTTAGAAGAAGAAATCTTTATTTGTCATTGCAATTGTACATTTCCGATGAAATTTGGTTTCTTCATTTAACCCGTCCCTTAGGGAGCAGTGGGCAGCTATTAAAGCGCCCAGGCAGCAATCTGGAGCTAAAGGGTCTTGCTCAGGGACCCACAGTGGCAGTCTGTGGGGATCAAACCGGGTACTTTCAACCTTCTCAGAGTGGAAGTGCTGCTGTTGGAGAGCGCCTAGACATACCTACAGAAAAACTGGTCTAGAATAGTCATTATTTATTATATTGCATTCAAATTTGAACCTTTAACACAACAGATTTGTCTCTTTTGGCTCCCTTATTTCTCAGCTAAGATCTCCTTGCATCAGCCCGCAGCTGCATGTTAAAGAAAGAAACAAGAAAACAAGAACCAAAAAAAATTGACAATTTATGTGTTCCAACTTCAATAACTAAAAGCTGGTCACCAGAACGGCATTCTGGACTTTTTAAAAAAATTTTAATCACTTGTCACCTTCACCACCTTCTACTATTTCTCCCCTGAAGCTGAGCTTTTGCCTCTACTCCAAAGGGTTCAAGAGCAGCATCTAATGTAATTTAATGTATTTTCTGCAGTTTACGGCTGCATTAACTGGTGATAACTGCTGAAAGTAGATTTGGCGGTGCAGATCACCATTTTGAGCAGAGATTGGTTCTGAAGATGAGTTTTTACACACTGATAATATTGCAGAAACCCAACCCATAAACCATACTTTAATGCTCATTAAATTGTTGTCTTTTTTGTCTCTAAAATGTAAAATTAGTATTTCTTTTATATGTAAATGCTTAATACTATGTTTATCTTTTTTGAAAACAGCTTTGTTTTTGTATTTTTCTTGAAGGCGGGGGTGTAGGAGTGTGTGTGGTAATATTTACATTAAAGATGCTAATAAAATAAACTCTCAGCAGTATTTTTTCATCCTGTGAACTTGTCTCCTGCAGCTTTTCCACTCTGAATGTTTCTGATAACAGACCAAGGCTTTCTCTTGCTTCACAGGCTGCAATTCTCCAAACCTATCTGCTGCTTTACTTGTTTTGTCTCCTCAGTCCTCTGCTCCCACCTCTCAGCCTTTATCTCTTAGATTTCTGCTTCACAAACTCAAAAGAAATCCCAACATTTTTAAAGAAAGAAGTAATTTCTAGTAATATAAACAGTGAATACAATGTTTATGCTCTTACAGAATAAGACACTTGTTCTTTAGAACATCACCATCATCTCTAATTATTTATACACTGAATGGCTCCGGACTATATTTAGATTTAATTGGTGTGAACTGAATTATAATGATACTAATTTGGGATGTAATTTACTATTTCTTCATTTATACTCAATTTCAAATGATTAACTTTTAGGTTTGCATGTATTTTCTGATGCTAATAGCACGCTGTTGGCATCAGCAGCTAGCTTGTCTTAAAAGCTTAGAAAAGGCCTTCGATGGACAGAAATAATGGTGACAATAAATAATAAAACTAATCAAGATTACACTTTTCTAAACTTACTCATGTTTACTTTTATTTCAAAAAGAAATGCCAGTTTATAGCATTAGTTTGATTCACGCCCGCCACAGGGGGGGACAAACGGGTCAGTTGTCCCGGGCCCAGGACAGGGGGGGGGCCCAAAACTGACACTCTGACCATTTTAATGGCCAGAGTGTCAGTCAGTGCGCGCGCTGACTGCAGCAGCTTCACCAACGTCTCTGCGTTTGTGTCACGGCACTCTGCTGCTCCCCCTCCCCTCTCATACATGGCTCAGCGGCGCCAGCCAATCAGCACGCAGGCTCAGCCTGGCCCGCCCACTCAGCTCTATCTCCACTCAACACACAAACAACCGCGCTGCTGCTGATCAGACTCGGAGAGAGAGAGAGAGAGAGAGACCGCTGGAGCCGAAAGACATGAAGAGGGAAAGAAGCGCCGTTTGGCTCTATTTTAGTACTGTAAATGAAATCAAGCTGTATGTTTTGTAAAAAGCCAGTTAAATTCAGTGGAAACACAACAAATTTATCTAAGCACGTGAAAAACCATGAGCAAGAAAATGTCGAGCGACAGAAACGGAGAGAGGAGACGAAACTTCTCTCATTGCCCCGACAGACCCACAGACTGACGTCACTGACTGAGGCGTTTCAGTCCTCCAGAGAACATCCAGGTAGATCAGAGTGGTCATCTTCAGCAGCACTTCATGTTAACTTTCAATGTAGATATTATCTATCATATGTTACTGGAGCCCACACAGAAAATGTAATTAAGACCTTGAAAGAACCCAGTACATATATCCTATTAAAAAATGTTATTTAAGATAAGATTAGCTAAACCTTTATTTATCCCACGACGGGGAAATTTATAGGATTAAAGCAACAGGCAGGTGCACACAACACAGACAAAATTACATAAGGTTGAAAGATATAAGAGGTGGATTAGGAAAAAAACACTCAACATATTATTATTATCATCATCATCATCATCATTATTATTATTATTATTATTATTTAATTGTAATAATAAAATAAAAATCACAAAACCTGAAAGGTCAACAGTTTCATGATACATCAAGCTTAGGAACTGGCTAATATACAGCAGGTCAAAAAAGGCCATATTTTGGTTGCAGTGCTTGCTGTTCTCTTATGAAGAAAAGATCAACTAGTGCACTAAATTCAATAGATGGGTTGAACAAATCCAGTATAAAATACAGAGATTTCCAGGGCATGAAGTATACAGTTAGGTTTACTTTTTTTGGTGTGTGTACGTGTGTGTGTGTGTGTGGTGGCAGCAGGTGTAGAGGGGGGGCCCAAAAAGCCTGCGTTGTCCCGGGCCCTAGCAAAGCTGTCAGCTGGCCTGGTTTGATTATATCTACATATATTAGCTAATGCTAATATTAGCTAAATTAGCTAAAAGAAAGAAAAATCAGCAAACTTGATATGCAAAATTAAAGAAGTGCTAAAAGATAAAAACCTTGTAGTGTAGATTTATGGGTAAAAACTAGAAAAGCAGCAGTACTTCTAGGTGATCAGAATGCAAACTACCGTATGTTTGGCATTAGAGGTTAATTGTGATAGTGAGAAAAAACAGGATTTTTGTACCATTATTATCAAACGTTAGCACTAAACCGCAGCTTACTTACATGCTACCATTTATATATGTATTTGTGATAATATGCAGATGAACATTTTAATAACAGGAGATGCATCACTACTACCTCGACATTCATTGTATATTGTGTTAAAGATGTGAACCAGTTAGGAAATACCTGAAAACAAGTTAATTTTCTGTTGTAAATAATGCCAAAAAAACGCAGTAAAGTTCCAAATACATAGGTGTGTCCTATTAACTGGACATTCAGCAACGTGCACTGATAGTGTTTTATTTATTAACAATCCTAAAGCTCAGAAGTGCGACGTTGGGTCGGGGTATTTTGTCTTATACTCCATCAGTGACCGATGTAGCACATCCATACAAGCCTCTATACGCGTAGCTGCTTTGTAATAATGAAACACTAAAGGCCGTAAATATTTCTCTGTGTATTGAGTGAGTGTGAGAAGGATAGATTGCCTTGAACTTTTCAACTGTGTGCGTGTTAACCAACCCATCGGGAGGCAGAGAAGGAGGAATTGGTCATTTTCTCCGGCTTCTATCTGATCCATCGTCCTGAGAGGTGGAACAGGAGTTTCGTCTCCTTCTCTCTCAGAGCGGAAAGTCAAAATCCAATTATAGAAGTAGCTGGAAGAAAAGGCTGTGCTGCCATCGTGCTCTTTCAATGGCCACAGTTATGTTTTTTCTTCAGTATTCAGTATTTATGGAGGTTTTTTTTTAATCCCCAAGAAATGTATTGAAGAGTAAAACTTTCTTCAAGTTTTCTTTTGAAGCACCAAGACGGTCTTGTAATCTTTTAAAGAGGTCAGATCAATGGTTCCCCCAGAACTATCTGAAAGTCTTTAAAACTTTTCTTTGGACCAAAATGAGCTCCATAAACTCCACTGGGTCACAGTCCAACAGAGTGCAAACACAACAGAAGAGCAGCTACTTTTAATATTTAGAAGAAAATGTATCTGCAAGTGTTCACATTGACATTTAAGGTGACTTTTTACAGACGTAGGTGATGTATTAACAACAACAACAGCAAAAGAAAGTAAAGATTAAACTAAATGAGATGGAGGAGGTGCACCATAAAACAATATAATGTTATTGAAATGTCTAATTGATTTAATTCAAAAAATTAAACTATTTTAAATATTTTTTTATATCAGTTAATTTTGATGGTTCTATATTAGAAAACGAAAACTCAGCTTCTCAGATAATTAAAACATAAAATCGGATGAAGAAAAGGATTTTAAATCCAGAAATGAGGACCTTCTGCACAGTATCTGCTGTCAGTACTTGATTGTGGCTCCTTTTGTATTTATTACTGCATTAATGCAGCGTGGCATGGAAGTGTTTAGACACCTCATAGCTTCTCTACGGGGTTCAGGTCATGTCAGATTGCTGCTGATGATTACTGGACCAGCTTTTGTTGCCGGTCCACATTGCCAAAAGTAAGCGCTCTAAAATGCCCTGAAAAACGCTGCATTAGCTGTGAACGTCAGAAAACCCAGAGACCAGCACCACCACATTTTTCCTTCCTCTCAACTTTCTGTTATTATTTTTTGATAGATCATCCTTTACGTCAAGTTTCTTTAACAATGAGCATAATTGTCTGGCATACAATTGCCATAAAACATTTCTGAAACATGTTTTATTATTCGTATGATGCAAGATTCTGATTTTCTAAGAAACAGATTTTTTTTTTCGTTTTTCTTTGGTAAATCACTCAAAAAAGCTCATTTCAGACAGTAAAGAACAAGGGCTGCTGTTTTATTTCTTTATAATGAAGTCTCTGTTGTTGCTAAATTTTATTTTTTTGGCTGAGAAGATAAAAAGTTTAGAAGGAGTCACACAGCGAGCAGCACCAGTGTTGGATGATTCAATATTGCCAGAGAAGCCCTCATACTACAATCAAGCAGGATCATTTATTGAATCCCAGATGGAGACGCTGCCCGACTTTTAATAATAATAAAAAAACACCTCTACAGCCCCTGAATACCTGTTTCATCTCAGCTCCAATAGGCGTTTTCATTTAATTTACTTTTCACCACCTTTCCCTTCTTCACTGTCGTGTAACCTCACCTCTCCTTCTCATATACCCCGACGCTCTTCCCTGTTTTCACCCCGTCAAACTTTCACACCAATTCACTATATATTTAGCTCGTCTCTTACCTGTACCTGCTCTTCATTTTCACGTGTCACCTTTTCAACATCTCGCTCTCCGATTCATCCCTGCCTTCTTATTAATATAAAGCTATAGCTGTGAGAAGCTGTGGATGCGAGGAGGGCTAATAAGAAGATCACGAGTCTGATGGAAAGACACAGAAGACGGTGCTTGGCTTTAACACGGCTTTTTTTTTTACAGCCTTACAGTCTGATAAAGATTCAAATAATAATCTGTTTTAACCTCGCAAGTGCACATTTTTCTTTCAAAGACACTAAACCTCACGTATTCTTTATAGCTAACTATCATTAAGGGTTTATGCAGTGTTTTGGGATCTGGAAGACACATGTGTGAGTTAACACAATGCCAGGATGGGAAGACATCAGCAATGACCTTGTAAAAGCAACTGTTGCTCTTCATCAGCAGTGTGCGAAGGAGCTAGAAGGACATTTCTAAACTGTCTGAAGTCCATCAGTCCGCAGAGAGAAAGATATTTAAGAAGTGAAATAAATTCAGACAGCTGCCGATCTTCCCACGAGTCTCAGAGAGATGCAGCTCCAACTCAGACCCTACAGGCCTCAGTTAGCAGGATAAAGGTTAAAGGTCATGACGATGAACCAGTGTGGCTGTTTAAAAGGAGAAAACCTCTTCTCTCTACAAAAAAGATGGCTTAGGTTTGTAAAGTTGGATCTGAATGAAGGACAGGACTTCTGGAACAATGCCGTTCAAACAGAAACCAGCATCAAGACGTCATTAGCGCACCGAGGAGGGGGGGGGGGGGGGGGGGGTGAATCTGGCTTGTTCTGCAGCCACAGGGCACCATGCAGTCCTTGGGTGGACCAGGATCTGGTCTATACCAAAGTACTCTGGACATCTGAAGCTTGGACCAATGATCCCAAAACACAGCGGCAGATCTGCATGGGGCTGGAAGATAATTCAACAAAGATATATATCGATCGATAGACGTATATTGACGATATATATATTATATATCGTCCTGCCCTAGATCTACAACAGAATGGCTGAAAAAGGCAAGAATCGAGGCGTTCCAATGGCCTAGTCAAAGTTCTGACTGGAAACTGTAGCGGGAGCCGTGCAACAAATGTCTGCCAGCCTCGATGAGCTGAAGCAACATTAGAAAGAGGAGCGAAACTGCTACTTTCCTCTGGTATTAACAATAAAAACAGAAGCTCATGAGAGGCAATCATCCCAACATCTGGACTCTGAACATGCAACACCAAGGTGTGAACAGGTTTGCTTTCTTAACTTGCAGGGCCTGTGTGTCCAAATCCTCCGTCAATGTATTCATCCAGAAGAGGCTTATGAGTTAAAACTGTCCATAGTTGAAACTATTCAACAGCTGAAGCTACTAATTCAACCCAGAGTCCTGTTCAGTGACAACAACCCAGACAGATTTGGAGCCAAAGTATGGAAATACAAGACGTAAACACGGCGTTCCTTCTGCTGCCCAGACACTCAAAGATGATTTGTAATAGCTTACAGAATAAAAATAACCTGTTACCACGTGTCAAAACATCTAATAATGCTAAAATGCCTTCAGGCTCAGAATGGAGAGCTACTTCTGGCCATTTATGGACAAGTGCTGGAGCAGAAGCTGTCAGAAAAAAGGGCTCAGGTCTAAATCAGCACCACATTCCTCTCTTTATGCCCAGACATGGATGGAAACTAATTTCCTGCACAGTCGACTGCCAATGACTTCCCTTTCTGTTGAAGCGGAGGAATGTTTCCCAGGAGGTCGCAACCCCAGGAAGGGGTGGGGGGGGGGGGGGGGGGGGGGGGGGGTTACAGCTGATTTTATGGTCCAGGGATGACGACGTCAGGCTTTTAAAGATGTTGACTCGCTACATAAATAACACTAAAACTGAACTTCTATGGTCATGGAGCCGTAATATAAATAACATTAAATCAACAATTGTGACGTGGGTTATATTTGGGCACCAAGCAGCTGGCAAGTCAGTGAATTTGATCATATTCTGTTATTTTTTTGTCAGTTGTGAAAGTTTCTGCCCCATTCCTAATCGGATGAGATGCAGTAACCATCAATAAATGTTGTTCTAGGGGTATTTTTGGGAGAAGAATTAGCTTCCTGTTCTTGTTTTTCCTGCTGCTGGTTATCAAACATTTTCTTGTCCAGAATTAACCACTAAAGTCTTTGTGGCATTTTTTTTGCACCATGCAGATTAGACTTCATTCACTTCTGAAAAATGGAGAATCCAGTTTTTTTTATTGGTTAAACTCATTTAAAAAAAAAATCATCAACCTGTTTGTGAGTTTTGGAAAACATGTTTGCTAATTTTTTTTTTTTTTTTTTTTAAAAAAGAAGCTTTTTTTAATTTTATTTTAGGGTAATTTTTCTGGGGTCGCTCCATTGGCGACGTATTTCAGAAGGATGGGCCTTATCAAAAATCCTTGCATACGATTGGATAAACCACTTGTCCGTCATCTTTACTGACACGCTACTTTAACCACTCACACTGAAACCAACCCATAACGTTGACAAGAGCGATGCAGGGAAAACCACAACAGAACAGCCGCCATCATGGATATACACCGATGCTCTTTTAAAGAATTACCCGTTTTCTTTTTTGCCGCATTAAATATTCTTTCCATGTCACTCCGCCCCTCCGCGGACACAAATACTACCTGAGCGGGAGAGCTTTCCATCTCTGTCGGTAGGACGTTTTTTTAAGTATCGCAGACTTTTGGTCACTACAAAATTATTTTTATGTAGGTTAAAGCCAGGCTATTGGCACTGAGCAGTTCACTCCTCTATCTCTGCCACGGAAGGCGAGCCTGAGTGGCGAAACAGGGTAAATTTAACTCAAAACGCTGAAAACATCCAGCCAAGATTTTAACTTCTGATATCCGTTATGCGCAGATATCCCCACTAACTTAGTAAACGCTTTATAGTGACTGTCTGTCCGAGTGATAACGCAGCAGCAGCGGCCGTTACGCTGCAGTTTTCCCGGCCAGACTCGCCCGTCAGCGTCTCTGCCGCTCCTGACAAGTCTGAGAAGAATTAAAATTGGCTCATAAATAAACCGACTGCACAGACGAAGTTTGGAGGAGGACTTTCTCGCCTAAAATCATCTTAAAACAACTTTTTGTGATAAATTAAGGTTATAAAATTGATAGGTTGGCAAACTCCTCATCTCCTTACTCAACAAGCCCCGAAAAAAAGCAGAGAAATACTGGGTCGGTACCGAGAAAGTAAAGCGCGGGTAAATGAAATTAGTCAGGTAAATAAATGTATGTGGAAATGTTAGTCCTATTGGTTGCAATGGAAAAGGGGCTATTGTTGCCACTTGCTTCCTCGCTGCGAGCCGCCATAGTTGTCTGAATTCAAACAGTCACTTCTATGAAAACCCCGCCCGGCGATCCTGATTGGCCCGTCCATTTTATGTGGTATTGAAATCCCTCCCAATGGCAGCGAGTCCAGATGGACGTGGAGAGAGTCAGGTTAATGTTTCCAAGGATTCAGACAACGTTGTGACAGCAACTTCTGACCACTGGGGGCGCTAAAGTGCTTGAAACAAAAACATCCAATTCATCATAATCATGGCCCACGAAGGTAAGAGTTTAAATAATAATAAAAAAAAAACACAGTGACTGCATAGTGGGGCAGGTTTATTATCAAGGCGGCATTGTTAGCTCTCTATAGTGGCGCTACATGCAGATCTTGCACATCTCTGCAGCATCTAATGCAGAAAACGAAAAATGCTCTGTCAGTTTTAGGAATGCTACGGCCTAAGAGGTCATCTATAAAACGCTCTGGCCTTCTGAGACTTACTGGATTAAAAAGCAACACATTTAAGCACATGTAGATTTTTGTTTAAAGAAATAAAGATGCTGTTAAAAACCTTTCTCCTAATACAGCCGGTCGAGCCTTAATCTTTTGGGGTAGGTACTCTTGATAACCCAGTCAACTTTAAAATCTCCCATTGGGTGGTGAGGGTGGCTGATTTGAAAGGAGTCGAAAGGGTGGAAAGAGTTCAGTTGATTATCAGCCGTTTCCAGCAGCTGCACCTCATCTCTATCGAACACTTCTGCATCTTTTATCTCATCGATTCACTTCTCCTGTTGCAAACGTCGCTGTTTTGATTCAATGCCCCCATCCAGATAAGAAAAAAAAAACAAAAAAAAAACAGAGGCACATTCCTCTTCTCCACCAAAATGGTTTCAGAGCTGCTTCAGAGTCTCTGCCTTAACTTGTTCCGTTTCAACCGTCTCTGCATCGGGTGCGGGATGGCAAAACACCCGTAGGCCGCAGCTCCAGAGCAAAGAAGCAGCTAAAACAGACAATAAGTTACAGGGACTTCTACTCAGAGGTCAAAACATGCAGAAGAGACCCAGTCCAGCTGGTTTGGTGCTGCTTTTTGGATCAAAACAAGGAGCCTGGGATAAAAAACGGTTTGGTTAAAAAAAAAATGTTGGTCAAAGATTGAGGTAAATTGTTGAAATGACTCTTTGGACAATCCTAACACCAGGTTTTGTTTAGAGTCTTGGCTTCACTGCAGAAACTGATGATCATATTGTGTTTTAGCTTCAGCTGCTACCCATCATTTGTCTCATGTTGTGTCCAAAGAAAGCACAGATTTATCTCAAAAACCAGTTCAGTTACTGATTTAATTAATCCAGGGAGAGTTAGACGACAACTAAGATTACGTCAGTCTGGAAATTCACTTTTTGTAAACGCTGCATTTACTCTTTACATATTTATCCAGACCTGGAAATATATTTCTGTTTGATCCCAGACATGCGCAGACTCTGTCGGGGCCTTTTTTAAAAGTTTAAGTTCAAACTCAAGTTTTAAGGTTAAATGTAAAGGTTAATGTAAAAAGTTTAAACTAGGATAAGTTAAAGGAAAACAGGAAGTTTTGGTTAAAGTTTAAAACTGACTGGAGTTTAAAGCATTTTAATGCTTTTATCACATTGTGCAGCATTAGTTTCTTGGTATTTACACAATCAATTTGTCTGCTTTCTAAGAGAGGGAGAAGTGTACCAGCTTTCAGCCAGGCAGCAATGTGCAGCAACAGGTGGGGGAGGGGCAGGACTGCGTTAGGTTACTCTAGACACCTGGAAAAATAAACCTCTGGTCACTGATTAAAAGTCATTTTAAACTGTAGAGACATTTAATGTGTGAACCCAGAGCAGAATTTATTCATTTTGCATAAAGATGGAAGAAAGTTTGCGCCGCTGAACTTTTAATGATATATAGCCACATTATATGCTTATAAACAAAGACCAAACAGTGTTTGATCAGGATAAAATAAGGTTATATACACCAAGCCTCCATCATAATAGGGGCGCAATTAACATATATAAACAGACGTGGCGCCATCTAGCGGCAGTATCGCAGAACTATCATAATTTCGGTTTGCTTAATGAATAAACAACTTGTAAATAATGCTGGACCGAGTCTGACCCTCTGCAATGCCTCGCAGTAAAGCGGCAGCTCGAAGACCAAAGTTATTAATTAAATAAATCGATCTACAGCAACTTTAAGAGCCTCATATGAGAACATTTACTCACGTCAGTCAACATCTGAGCCTCGGCAGGTTTAGCGTCCGCTTCAGTGAACACCAACGTTCAGACTGGATTCCCAGAGATATTCCAGACTTTTCCCTCTTGGAATCAGATTTTTACTGGATCTTGGACCTTTCTTCATTGTTTCACTGGGAGATGCTAATAGCCGTTAGCCAGTTCCTTGTTTTAACCCCTGCTGTGGATGCCATATAAATGACATAAATAAAAAAGTTAAATAACGTGGCTGTGCACCTTTAAGGTAGGGATCCATCCAGCACAAAGTGTGCCAAAACCATCCCTGAACCTCTGGGCCAAAACATCTGCATCCTCAGTAGCACGTTCTTCACTTCCAAAACTACACACACACACATCTGCCATGAATAACGTCTTCACTGTGAGACGCTTTATTCTGTCCAAAGACAGGCGGACCAGCGTGTGGCTGAGCTCTATGACGACTCGGGAGGTGCCTTTTCCAAATTACAAAGCGAGAAAAGGACTCTAGAACAGCCTGGAAACACAAACCCGATGTTTCTGATACAGCTGCCACCTCTTATCGCAGATGCTGCCCGACGGTCCGGGAGAAAGATAAGACAAGAGACGCACAGGGATAAACACAAAAAGACGAGACGTTATCCGATGTAACGTCACAGTTCTGATTTTCTGTCATCTTGGACACTTCAGTCCAGGACCGAATCGCTGTGAGATGATTAAAAACACAAAATGATTAAAAACACAGCAGGAGGTTGAGGCGTAAACTGCCAAATCAGCTGGAGTCTAGTCGAACGACGTCATCATGACAAATTACACATTCAACTGATTTAATTTTAAGATTTTATTGGGCTACATCAATAAAATAAATACTGGTTTTATTCAGGGCTGTCAAAGTAAGGACTTCTTTGGACTGCCGGCCCTTTTTCCCCTCACTCTCGGTCCAGAACCTGAACCTTTTCACACCAGTGGTAAAATCTGGATTACATTGTTGTTGTTTTTTAATCCAGACTCGCTGAGGCACACATTCAGTCGTTTTCAGTTACATCTTTAAAAAAATAAAATAGATGAAAGTTTGACACAGATAATGCTAAACTAACGTGCAACAAAACGTCAGAAAAGGGCCAAAAATGTCAGCTGAATCTCTGTAAAAGCCCAAGTGAGAGTCCAACCATGGAGCTGCAACACACACAGGTTTTATCTGCAGTCCTGTGCTGATCAGACGGATCCATTCATCAAGGGGCTTCAGCGCTGTAATCACCAGCAGGGGGCTAATTACTCCCCAAATGAACTAATGTGTGCAAGAAAACCAACAGAGAGAGAAAGGCTCCTCTTCACCTCGAATTATTCTTCAAACACTAAATCGATTGTTTAGAGGCTGTAACTTCTTCCTGCAGCATCACAGACTAGAGCACCAGGGAAAACAGACACGCTCAGCTCTTGTTCTAACTCTCTGGTCGGGTTTGACTGACATGTTAACCAGTTAATTAGTCTTTTGTTATCCCAACCAAATTGTTTAAAGGGGACCATAATCATTTGATTTATTGTGATAATGATCACACTTTCATTTTTTTAAGTCCTGCCTGTTAAAATATTTTCTCTCGCTCAGATCAACAGCTAATTTCGCCATCCTAACGATTTCATTACGCCACCATCTGCTTATAATGGAATCTCAAGCTTGTTTTGATTCACCAACTGTTCAGTTATCTTTACATCTTGAGATATTAGGGCTCAGATACTTGACATAATGGGTTTTAACTTTCATTTCCAGCCAAAATGTCCTGCCAGCAGTGATGCAGGGAGCTTCACACGGCAAGCATCTATCAGAGCAAAGCGTTCCTACCACGACCCCGATGCCGAGTGATGAAACTGCGAACATCACGAGAAGCTTTCATTTCTGCAACATACCCATCCTGCTATCTGAAAAGATGGGTCATGTTCTCAAAGTAATGAGCAGATCAGCTTATGATCTTGAAAGAAAAAGAAGAAAACCCATCATGGATCACAGAAAGTGTGGCCATTCTCGGTCTCCATCGCCTATAATCCATGCGAGTCCCCTCAGACTGGACTCCAGCTGTAATAGCAGTGAAAACGAGCCTCATCTCTCAGTGTTTATCGGCTCCTTATATTTGGACGCGATATTTACTTTGGGCAGGCATTGATTCAGCTGATTGAGTTGTGTAAATATCATTTTCAGGACCAATCCAATGATGGATTTGGTCTTTTGCCGTCTGCTGGATTAAAGCGTCCTGTCCATCTAATCCTGTTTGATTTAGTCTGAGTAAAGCTCAGCACAGATTCGCTGAAGATGAAGCTGCATGCTTATATTATATAAGCTCAATATGCCAAAATCACAGAAACTGTTGAGGACAGAGTCTGAAACCTTTACAGTGTGTTTAAATTTATCAAAACTGTCAAGTAAGGACCAAAAAACTTGCTGCATTTTATTGGGAGGCCATGTGCTACACTAACAAAGTGGGAGATGATAACACGTAATAAAAGCCTAAAAAATGTATCTGCAGTGAACCCCTTTTCAGTCAGTACTGTGCAGACACATTTTTCTCTGCAGGTCCAGCAAGACGTCTCTTTCGTTTAGTCCGTACTTTGACTAGGCCATTCTACCCCATGGATCTGATCTGATCTAAACCATTCCTTAGTATCTTAGGCTGTATGTTCAGGGTTAGAACCATAATGCATTTTTAAAACCATGGGTTGAATTGGGCTAAAGAGGCATCAGGGGAAGATAAAAAAGTGGTATTAATACATGTTATAAATATAATCTATACATGTTTAATTTAAAGTAAAATGTAACTTTTTTTTTACAAATAACCTGCATTTGTCTTCAGTCCCCATAAATCAACACTTTGTCTCTATCAGTGTTGGACATCTTTTATAAGCAGCTCAAACTCAGTCATACTGGACAGAGAGCGTCTGTGAACAGCAGCTTTCAAGTGGATTCTCAATTTGATTTAACTCTGGGCTTTGACTAGGCCATTCTAACCCCTGAATCTGCTCTTATCCAAGCCATCCCATAATATCTCAGGCTCTATGTTCAGGGTGGTTGTCCTGCTGGAAGGTGAACCTCCACCCCAGTTTCAGGTCTTCTTGCAGCCTTTTTTCCTCCAGGATTTAGCTCTAACCCATCGTCCCATCAACCCCCACCAGCTTCCCTCTTCCTGCTGAAGAAAAGCACCCCCCCCCCCCCCCCACAGCCTGATGCTGCCACCACTGTGTTTCCTAAGGTGGAACGGTGTTTTTAGTGTGACCAGTGTTTCTGGGAGGCTCAAAAGATTTTATTTTGAAGTCTAACACAGCAGAGGTGGAGTCTAATTTTCTGTCTACTTCACAATAATGCGTCACTTTGACGACGAGGTTTGAGGTGGGAAAGCTTCCAGCTTCTTTTCCCGTTTTGATGCAAAAACATAAAAAAAAACCCACTACTTGAGACTTTTGAAACAGAAATTTACAGTCATCTGCAAACAGATCTGTAATCAGTGGCTTTGCCAGCATAAATATGACGTATAGCGTCGAAGAGGAGGAATGATAATGCACCTGGGAACACAGGGAGGGTGTGTGTGGGAGTCCCACAGTGAGGGGTGTGTCCGGTGTTGGATTTCCACTCTAGTCTGAAAGGAGAGTCTGAAATCACACTTGACAGCAATAATGAGGTTCTGTCTGTAAACGGGCTGAACACAGAGCTTTGCTGGAGAAACACTCAACAGAAACGATAAAGGGGAAGAAAATCTCAAGCGCTGAAAGGAGGAACAAGAATCCCCGGAGTTGCTCCCTCTTTATTCCTCCATCCTTCCTCGGTGTGCTAACATGCTCCCTTTCCTCCCTCTTCGTCGCTCCTCCGCCCCCTCTTTTCTACTGCCCTCTTTATCTCTTTTCTTCCTCCTCATCTTTCTCCTCGCTGAAACACAAAACCCTGGTAATCCTCATGATCCAGGCCTGTCCAGGGGGGGGAAGGAGCGATGCGGAGAGGAAGAGGACAACACTGCGAGGAGAAAGAGCTGCAGCATTCAGCAAATACGATGGATTCACATTCTGTCGCGTTACGAGTGAGTTTGATCGTGACTTTAGAGGTGATTAAAAAGTAGTAGAACTGACAAGGCGCTTTATCAACCCAAAACAAATAGTAGCAGCAAAGCGTGTGTTTCTTAATCATCTTTAAAATGGAAAAACTTGAAATCTTCATCATGAATATCAAGCTGACACATATTTAAGGCTTTTTTTTTGTTCAAACCAAATATTTTCTGCCAGCTCATGTGTTTTTATTTCCTCTCTTGGCATCTGTAAAGTTTTTGCAAACGCCGAGACGTCCTCTGTACTTTGTGGGGAAGACGATTAAAAGGAACTGAACCAAAATTGGGATCCGGCCGTTGCACCGAAGAGAAAACTGAACAAAAGTCTGTCATCTTCTCTACATTTGTTTTACATCGGAGCAGCTGGTCCAGCAGAGCGAAAATGAAGCCCATTCGCGTCGCCTCGCCATTTATTCCCTTGGAACGTGCGAGGAGAGGAAAAGCAGCATCACAGCAACGCTATCAGGTTGCTTCAGGTCACACACAGGCCTCCTCTGGCTGCTGATAATAAGTCTGTTAGCATCCCTTTTTGAAAATCCAATCATGATTTGTGAGCAACAAAGCGTCTCTGGCAACTCAAAGTATTCATCACATTTCCTCCGCCCGCTCTCAGAGTGTTGCTGCTGTCTTTTCTGCACGGCTGAGCACTCGGCTTCGGGCTCTGGAAGCAAACCGAGCTCCAAAGAAACAACATTTCACACTGAGATTACATTTGATTCTGCGGGAGAAGAACAAGCACCGACTCCCAAAATCAAACAACACAAGTAAAACAACAGCATGGAGGGCTCAGAGCGAAGGAGTGCATCAGTTTAATTCATATCACTAAAGGCTTGTTTTTTTTCTCTAAGCCACGATTTTAAAACGGTTTCATTTAATTCGGGTCGATGCCATTTTTGATTATCAATCTAATTAGGGATGCACCAATGAGCACATTTGGGCTGATGCTGATATCAACATTACACTTGTGGCTGATAAGACGCAAATGTTGGTCTGGTTTTAGTTATCGGACTGATATCGATATGTTAAGAAATGACCAACATCGGCCAATACCGATGTCAATGCTGATATATTGTGCATGCCGAAACTGAATGGTTTACCGTATTATTTAGACTACAAGTCTCACTGGAATATATGTCGCATCAATCAAAAACGGCGTCATAAAGAGGAAATAAACATATATAAGTCGCACCGGACTATACGCATTAATTTAGAAATCTATGTCACACAGTCGAAGACTAGAAACAGAATAATTTAATCTGGTAAACCCAGTTATTAAATTACACAGCTGCATCCACAACTGGCTGAATAACGCAGAGAGACCTGGGAGGATAAATGGCAACTCCATCCAGCAGGTTTTATCCAGCGCATTTCAGCGTCGCGCCCCGTTACGCTGAAAGTTGTCAAAATTACGTCTAAATTAGACCGTGTGTGTAGCGGTGCTACGTGCTAAGATAGCAGTACGACACGGATGTTTCAGAGCAACATGAAGCTCACGTTAATCAGCAAAATTGTAACTCGCCTGGAAAACAGAGCTGTAAGCTAGCGCTAGCGGTTATTAGCTTCACAGCCCGATAACAGGTTCTGTCTCAGTCTGGGTCCGTAGAGCTGCACCACACAACGCTCCCCCTGCATGAATTCATACTGAATCAGCAAAACAACAGACAAACATGTGATCAGTCTTTGTTGTCTATAAGTTAATGTTTCAATTCTTTTTTTAAGTGGTACAGGAAAAGGATAGTTTTCACAAGCCTAGAGTGCCCTCTTGTGGCTATAGACGGTAATGTCAACTCCTTGGTTTCTCACTGGTCAGTATGATTTAAATTTGATATACAAGTCGCAGGATCGGCCAAACTATGAAAAAAAGTGCGACTTATAGTCCTAAAAATACGGTACATAGATTTAAGATGAACCCGAACTGTAGCTTTAGGATCTACTTGGAAGGTGCTTCTTTGGTATGTTGTGTATCCTTGACGACAAACTCGAGCCGATTCCCATTTCTATTCCGACCATTAAACTTTGGCACTCAACTCAAAACAGCAGAGGAAATACAGATGCTTCTGATTAATCAGAATATTTCATCAGAACAATCAAAAACAATTATGCCTGGTAGAAAAATTAAGCGGTCAGCTCAGAAAAGGCTGTATCCCAAGCATATAAATGGAAAGTTGAGTGGGAGGAAAAAGGGCGTTAGAAGAAATGTCCACAAAGGCTTCCATCCTCAGACAGATCCAGGACATGGTCTACAACGGTCCCCCCTGAACAGAAAGAACCTTAGAGGCGTCTCACCTCGGCACGGGACAAAAAGGCGTCGACCCAGGGGTCCAAAGTCCTCTTCTCAGATTAAAGTTACATTAAATTTTATTTGGAAATCAAGCAGGAAGAGTGGAGAGGCCCAGAATCCACAATGTTTGAAGTCCAGAGTGACGTTTCCTCAGTCAGTGATGATTTGGGGCGCCATGTCATCTGTTGGTTCTGGTCCACTGGGCTTTCTGGAGTCCACAATCAATGCAGCCGTCTGCCAGGACATTTCTGAGCACTTCACGCTTCCTTCTACTCACCAGCTTTATGGAAATGCGATTTCATTTTCCAGGAGGACTTGGAACTGACCCGCACTCCCAAAGGTACCAATACCTACGTCAATCACGATGGTACCAACAGCAAACTGGACTGACCAGCCACAGATAATCTATGGAGGATTATCAAGAGGAAGAGGGGAGACACCAGAACCAACAATGCAGATGACCTGAAACCTGGACTTCCTGAACCCCTCAGCAGAACCACAGGCTGATCGGGTCCATGCCACGCCGCATTGATGCAGGAATCCATGCAAAAGAAGCCCAGACTCAGCGCTGAGAGCAGATACTGTACAGAACGTGGACATACTTGCCCAAAAATTGCTCTAATGTCAACATTTGAAACTTTGAAACTTTAAAATTTGCCAATATTAAAACATAAGTTTTACGATTGAATATTCAGTTAAAGCACATTTTCTACCGACGCCAGAAAACGAGAGAGATGGAGAACCAATGACTGGTTGTTAATGAAATGAATACATCTTATTTTTCAGTAGCTTCTAAGCCTGGGAGGGTTTTTCCCTACAGTAGGAAAGGTGCTTCAGCTCCGTTTCTGGGGACTTCATGTCCTTTCCTAAAACCCCGGAGAATGCTGCTGTCTGCCTTGCCAACCTCTAAATCATAAACCCAAAGATTAAATCATGTCACGAAAGGATCACAACACAAGGGGCAACTGTTCCATCAAGCAACGGCCCCTCAAGACACATAAAACCTCATTTACTACCAAAAACACCAAGTTGGCGTGTTTTCCAGTCTGCAGTTTGTTGTTAAAGACATTTTAAGACTTTCACAAGGCCTACAAACACTCTGACTAACAAAACCCAGAGGGGGGAAAAGAAATATGTGGAAAAGTAATTGTTTATAGCTGCACAATCCTGGCGGATAAAGGAAGAGCTGAAGAAAGTGGAGAAAGGCAGCCGCAGCAGAAGGCTTTGATTCAGAAATGATGACAGCGGATGATTCGGGAGATCAAAAATGATCCATAAGATTAAAAATCCAGCCTGTGGCAAATGTGGGAGTGAAGAGCAGAGATAGAGTGAAAAATGCTAGAAAGTTTTATTATCGTATTCAATCCATTCTGAAGCTTTGAGGACGTGTTTGAATAGCTGAACTGAAGAAGTACGCTCTTCTCCTCACACCACCGAGGAAAACGTAGCTGCAAGGGAAGATAATCTCGACAAAGTAATTGTATTCTCACATTAATTCCTCCAGATGCTTCCAAAAGAAAGCTCAATTGGGGGCTTGTGGGGGGTGGGCACCACCTACTGTCGGCATTCGTGCTTCCTGATGACAAAACTGAGCACCCATTTGTCCGGGGCCGGTGCAGGTTCTCGCTGAAATCAAGAGCACACACATGCAGGAACCCTGCATGAGCCAGGAAGTCATCTGTGCTGACAGACGAACGCGCGTTTATAATTATACGATGCTTTTTATGTCGCTCCGCTTTGTTTGTCTGAGCTGTCTGATTACAGTTTGGGTGCGTGAGTGTTTGTGCACGTGTGCGTCTCTTCCTGCGCTGCTTTATCCTTGTTCAGCAACTGTGACGGTACTTTTGCAAACTTTAAATGCAAAAAAAAGTCACACCAGACTATACGCATTTATTTAGAGATTTATTTAACCCAATCCAAGACTAAAAACTGACATTTAATCTGGTAAACCGATTTATTAAATTACGAGTACGATTAAGAGTACGACACGGATGTCGTACGCCCAGACAGACCTTTAAGCTAGCGCTAGCTGCTATTTGCTTCACAGACAGCCATGAATGCAGACTGAAACAGCAAAACATACAAACGTGTTCAGTTTTTGTTGTCTATAAGTTAATGTTTCAATGCATTTTTAAGTTAAAGTGACCAGATTTCTCTAATGAAAACCGGACATGTCTCTGATTTTGTTGAGAATCTCTGTCTGGGGGTTGGTTTGTGTTGCATAACATTTTTTTCCCCAAGAGTTTGGATTCACCAAAGAGAGCTTGTAAATGTTTGTCTCCATGTTACTAATCCTTGTTACTCTTCTCCTTACTTCCTCCACCTCACTGGATAAAACCACCAAATAAATCCTCACTTTAACAACATTGATCCGGAGACGTTGCTATACCTACTTCTGCCCTCGGTGAACATTGTTTGTGCAATGATTGGCCGTCCAAATGTAATCTCATCACTCCTCTAATCTGACTGTCAAGGGGTTCGAGACGAGTAAACTTGTATTTAAAATTCTCCTGAAAGGAGTTTTATCCACTGGGACTAAAAGCTGTTTAGTTTGTCCAAACAGCCATGAAGGACTTAAGGATTCAATTAGGTTTTCCAGGCAGGACTTCAATACAATAGTCTGGAGCTTTGGTTGGTTGCATTTCAAAAATGCACAAAAACGTGCGTTTCACTTGCTGCATGACTCATTTGAGATCCCTCGTATGTGAAAGGCATTAAATCTGAACCTGTTGCTGCACAGCCAACTTCTTCACTCACACAGTGTGCTTTGGACCCGAGAAATGAAAAGAATAATACAGAGCGAGGCTGCGGAGAGAAAGCTGTTAAAGCCATCAGAACCAGAGAGGGTCTCTGCTGCTGTCCATTAAAGCTTCAATGTAGAAAGTCTGCTTCAGTTCTTTCTAAACTCCCTCCTCCTCTTCCTCCTTTTGCTCTTCACTTTTCACCGAAACCCTCTCAGTCTGCAGCTTTTCAAAGCTGGTGTGCCACAGCAACGAGCTGCAGGTATCCCTGACTCAGCCGTTTTAAAGAGCGAAAAAGCAATCAAAGGATTGACACAGACGACTCCTGCTGGGAAACAACAAAGTGCTGCTTCGGACCGCGCACAAGCCCACAATAACTGCATTCAGCGCCGTCCAAGAAAAAAGCGCCGCCTCGGGTGGCGCGGGCTGACCACGGGCCAGCGCTCCGAAGGCAGAGGAGGAAAATGAGGCCGAGGAGACACGGCTGCCGGGTGTTTGTGAATTTCCTGCAGCTAAAAAGGACACACGAGCCGTGATTATTATTAATACAGCTATTACCGGCTCTTTAATTTCTCATTATGGAGGACGGCTGGCTGATTGATGAAACCCAGCAGCTCAGAGATGAGTTAAACAGGAGTGAAGGACATCGTGACAAACAGTAAACATCTCCTCTGATGGAAAACTGCCTTTTCTGCACATTTTCAGGTATAAACCTTGCACAATATTAGTCCCCTGAAAAAATACATTCTGTAACATTAAGTTTTGTTGTAACACTTCACAAAGACTCGCTAACTTTGAGCCACAAATGCTGCAAATATGCTAATAAGTTCAACGTATTACTCTGTGCTTACAATACTGAGTTGTAAACAGCAGCCTGAGGTCAATTCCAACTCCAGACGTTAAGTGTTCAAGAGCACAGATCCAGAAAGTCCTGTCCAACCATTAGAACATGCTAAATTAACCATTTATCATTGGTGAACGAGGCCTAAACGAGCAGATGGCCATTGATAAAAAGCAAAAATGAGCTGTAGTCACTCTTGAACCCCTGCGTGCAGCACAGAAATCGGGTGTGTTGAACCAGGGACTCGTGTAAAAGTTCCAGGACAACAGACCCAGACGACTGGAGTTGAAAACCCTTGTGATTTTGGATCTGGAAAACCAGAGCTAAGTGATTAAGGCGAGCTGAATTCAAACATGCACCAACATGTTTCTGATTTTTCTTTGCAGGAAAAGTTGAGGACAGTGCATAATTTCCCCAGCTACATCACAACTATGCACTAAAATCACAACAAACGTCATTGACGTGTGTGGTTGTTAACGTGAGCGTGACTCTGAGTTAAGACAAACTCTGCAGCAACCTGGAAGCAGACGCTAACCAAAGGGAGCCTCGAAAGAGAAGGAAATCTGAAAGAAAAACGAGGATCAGGGGACAAATCCTTAAAGCAGCAGTTTTATATTCTGCTCAACAGTGAAACAGAAACAGAAAAAGACACGAGGATTTAGCAGCAGCAGCACCGATACAAAACAGACGGCTGGCCAGCTTCCCTTCCCCTCTGCTCTGCACCGAAAGCAACAGGGAGCGGCTGAAAGAAAAGGTCCAAAGCTGCTGGCACACTGAGAAAAGGAAAAAAGAGAAAAGCACACGAGCATCCATCCATCCATCCACCCACAGTGAACCCAGTAAAACACTGACGACGAGCCTGAAACTATTCAATCACACCAAACACACCACAGCAGCAGTTGGCAGCTGATAAAACTCTGCTCCAAGTCATCAACTTCTCCTTCCAAGTCTGTCACGCCTTCGCCTTCACAGTCTCCACCCTCTCTCTTCTCGGCACATTCAAACCATCCTGACTCTTTTCCTCTCTTTTTTTATTCTCGCCCCATTCTCTCTCCTCCATCTTTAATTCTTCTTTTCATCATTACGGTTCCAACTGAACGAGCAGAGAAGAAGACGGACCCACGCCGGGGTCCTGGCAGAGTCGGGTGATGTTTGCCGACTCCGGTCCAGCTCGAAGGCCTCCCATTTCACGGGAAGATAAAGTTCTGGGACTCGGCCCAAACACAACAGTCGGCTGGACGCCCACATGCAAACCAGAACTCCTCCAGCTGCAGCAGCAGCCACCCGACTCACTGGTGGAGACAAACTAAAGGAAGGGAACCTGCTTTTTGGTAAATGGGTGTTGATGCTTTCGACAGAATTGGATTTTACTCAAAGTTGAACAACAGTCAGAACCCTAAAGGAGCCATTTCAGAACAACTGGAGATAAAAGGTTTCCCCAAAGTCCTCCTGAGACGACAGAAAAACTGGTGAAGATGGTTCCAGAACGACCCAGGAACCACTAAGCTTCAATCCTGCCATTATCTGGACACTGCTGGAGCACCAGTGCCCACAGCGAACCTGGCCATAACTACGGACTGAGGCGGTACCAACCCAGAAAGAACCTCCTGCTCCAAATTCAAACAAGACTGGAAGACTGGACAAACAAAATGTCTTCTGGCCACAATGACAGGAAGAATGGAGCTAGACAACACTGTTCCAGCTGTCAAACACAGTAGTGGCAGCATATATATATATATATATATATATATATATATATATATATATATATATATATATATATATATATATATATATATACATACATACATACATACAGGGGTTGGACAATGAAACTGAAACACCTCTCATTTTAGTGTGGGAGGTTTCATGGCTAAATTGGACCAGCCTGGTGGCCAGTCTTCATTAATTGCACATTGAACCAATAAGAGCAGAGTGTGAAGGTCCAATTAGCAGGGTAAGAGCACAGTTTTGCTCAAAATATTGCAATGCACACAACATTATGGAGTTCAAAAGAGGACAAATTGTTGGTGCACGTCTTGCTGGTGCATCTGTGACCAAGACAGCAAGTCTTTGTGATGTATCAAGAGCCTCGGTATCCAGGGTAATGTCAGCATACCACCAAGAAGGACGAACCACATCCAACAGGATTAACTGTGGACGCAAGAGGAAGCTGTCTGAAAGGGTTGTTCGGGTGCTAACCCGGATTGTATCCAAAAAACATAAAACCACGGCTCCCCAAATCACGGCAGAATTAAATGTGCACCTCAACTCTCCTGTTTCCACCAAAACTGTCCGTCGGGAGCCCCACAGGGTCAATATCCACGGCCGGGCTGCTATAGCCAAACCTTTGGTCACTCGTGCCAATGCCAAACGTCGGTTTCAATGGTGCAAGGAGCGCAAATCTTGGGCTGTGGACAATTTGATACATGTATTGTTCTCTGATGAGTCCACCTTTACTGTTTTCCCCACGGTGAGAGTTACGGTGTGGAGAAGCCCCAAAGAAGCGTACCACCCAGACTGTTGCATGCCCAGAGTGAAGCATGGGGGTGGATCAGTGATGGTTTGGGCTGCCATATCATGGCATTCCCTTGGCCCCATACTTGTGCTAGATGGGCGCGTCACTGCCAAGGACTACCGAACCATTCTGGAGGACCATGTGCATCCAATGGTTCAAACATTGTATCCTGAAGGAGGTGCCGTGTATCAGGATGACAATGCACCAATACACCCAACAAGACTGGTGAAAGATTGGTTTGATGAACATGAAAGTGAAGTTGAACATCTCCCATGGCCTGCACAGTCACCAGATCTAAATATTATTGAGCCACTTTGGGGTGTTTTGGAGGAGCGAGTCAGGAAACATTTTCCTCCACCAGCATCACGTCGTGACCTGGCCACTATCCTGCAAGAAGAATGGCTTAAAATCCCTCTGACCACTGTGCAGGACTTGTATATGTCATTCCCAAGACGAATTGACGCTGTATTGGCCGCAAAAGGAGGCCCTACACCAGAGGTCACGGATTAGCGGACCACGGTCCGGATCCGGACCCAGCTCCTACCTACCCTGCAGCTCATTCTGGGGGATCCCAAGGCGTTCCCGGGGCAGATGGGATATATGGTCCCTCCAGGGAGTTCTGGGTCTTCCCCGGGGTCTTTGCCTCTCAGTGGGACGTAGCCGGAAAACCCCCAAAGGGAGGCTCCCAGATCAGATGTCCAAACCTTCTCAACCTTCTCATCGATTCTTTTCGATACAGAGAAGCAGCGGCTCTACTTTGAGCTCTCCCCCGGATAACAGAGCTCCTCACCTGATCTCCAAAGCTGAGACTGGAGGAGGAGGCTCATTTCAGCCGCTTGCATCCAAATAACTTCCTTACCGTTGCTTAGCTTGACTTAAAAGCTTGGTCAAATTTAAAATGTTCCGTTCTGGTCTGTGATTTAAGTGATTTTACTCCAAGGTTATCTAAAGAGTCTTTTCCATACCTGCTGGGCTCGGCTCTACACGGTTTGGATCGTCTTCTATTAAAATGGAGGACCACCTCAACCACACTCTAGCTACTCTTCAGCGACAAAGAACAAAAATGTCCGCAGGTCGTTGTTGGACCCCGATGTTGAATCAGATGGTGCTGCTTTCTTTAAAGCTTGGTGTACGCTCGGTCGCTGCTCAGAGAATTTTAAAAAATGGCGGCTTCTTGTGACGGAGTCGCATTTGTGACTCAACTTCTCAACCGAGACGATCAGGTACCAGTGATGTATACAGTACACGTCATAGCAGTTATTGATAAATGATCAACTACTGAAATTCCTGTATTCAACGCACCGATCAGAACCAATCAAAGGAAGACAGGCAGATTTTAGTCTCTGGCTCTCTGCTTTAATTTGCAGGCCAACAATGACCTTAACGACTCCCCATTACTAGGGGGGTGGACCTGTTTCGGTTCAATTTGCATGTTATCTAAGCCATAACAAGGCCTTTGTTGGGCAGTACTAGAAAGATTGTAACTCCACATTACTCCAGACTTTTTGAATTGAGAAAGCTTTCGGGATAGGAAGGTAAACATCTTCAAACTTCAGAAAAAAAGTTCAGTTGGTTTGTTTTTTTTAAAGGGGAAGTCCGGTCAACAAGGAAAAATCCGGCTATCATTAGCTATAACTAAAACTAATACATTTGTGGTTATTTAATGAACTTATCTTTAATCAATAAGAAAATAAAAACATAAATTGTCGTCTGAATCACTGTGTATGGGGGCTGACATGACTGCCCAAATATGGGCAGTAAGGGGCGTTTGACATCACATCCTGCGACGTGGAAGAGCGGAAGCGGCGACAGCATTTCTCTCCGCTTTCCATGCAAAGTCAATAGGAGCCGTTCTACACAGCTGCGATCATCAATAATTATTTCGGATTTCCAGAGGACTTCACCGCTGACATTCCCAAGAGCTATTGCTGAAGCAACAATGCCCACGTGCATGGCCATCGGATGTTCCAACACAACTGGTAAAAGAGGAAAAAACATTGCTTATTTCAACACAGTCACTTCAGCGATCTCTCCTCCGCTGTGTGTGTGTGTGTGTGTGTGTGTGTGTGTGTGTGTGTGTGTGTGTGCGCGCTCAGCTGCAGCGCCGGTGCAAAGCCGTGCTCAGCCCAGCATGTGCTGGAATGCTCTTATATTTTAATACTTATACTATAATAATCAGCTAACTTAAGTCACTTCAGCGATCTCTCCTCCGCTGTGTGTGTGTGTGTGTGCGCGCGCGCTCTGCTGCAGCGCCGGCAAAGCCGTGCTGCGCGGAGCGCGCACACACACACACACACACACACACACACACACGTGTATAGATATATACTGTAGGACCCGACTGAGTTTGATCTTGGAAAATAGTGCGCCGTGACAAACAGAGCGTTGAAACTTGCTCAACAGCGGGTCCGCCGAGTGACGTCAAAAAATGGGAGGTGACAGTACTATTCTTGACCAAGATGGATTCCTCCACATAAACATGATTAAATGAGAATTATTATTAATTAAAAAAACTTATAATTTTTTGCACAGTATGTAGTAGTTTTATATTTAAAGTAGTTTCAGCAGTTTGAATTCTGATTTTGACCGGACTTCTCCTTTAACTATTTTGGAATTCTCTAGCTCATTGATTGGTGTATCAACAAATCAAGTAGAAACATGTTGCCAGTTTATTTGAGTAAGCTATAACTAAATTAATCCATAGAACATCTGTCTCTATTCAAGACTTTTAAAGGCCTGAAAATTTGACTTTATGACTTTAAGATCTGGTAGAAACTGATATTTGAGCCTAATTTTGACAGAGAAATAAACTATCTTGACATGGATAGAAAACTGAGAAGCTGGGTTGAACACATGGAAACTCTGGACCTGACAGAAGACGGAGGGAGGAAAGGGCTCACACAGAGACGACGCGCTTTAATACGAGCTGGCAGACCGCGAGCAGACAGAAGCGGATCATAGAAAACCGCACATTCAGATGTGACGAGCATTTAAATCGGCCGGTCACACTGGGAGGTTTCATTTTGGTCCAGCAAGGGTTTCTGAACGCCTCTGGCCTCTTATCTGAACTGGAAGTGCTGATAAATGACTTCACTGATCCAAAATTTAAACTCACGCATGAATTTAAAAAGAAAACTGTGCTGATTCTCTGCTGGATGAGGAAACCCCTTGAAATAATTCAAATTCTGAAAAAAAAAAAGAGTCAGAAATGGCAGAAATCTGTATAAACCACCTTATAGTGGCTCACAGCACCAGGCCAACATTATTCATGCTCCTTAAACCTTTTCATATTTTGTCCCAGTACAACAATAAACTTCTGTGTATTTTATTGGGTTTTTATGTGACCAACCAACACAAAGTACTGCAAAAATGTAAAGTAGAAGAAAAGCGAGATAAGATTTTTTTACACCTAAAAAAATCTCCGTTGCTTTATATTAAACCCTCTGAGTCGGTACTTCTCAGAACCACCTTTCTGTGCAGGTTTTTGGGGTTTGTGTCCATCAGGTTTAAACGTTTGTCCTCATTCTTCTGTAAAAAACAGCTCAAGCTTATTAGACTGGATGCAGAGCATCCTCGTTAATCAGGGCTTGCAGCAGAAAATTCATTTCATTTAGTTCTGGACTTTGACTAGGACGTTCACAGCAAATCTCAACTGCAGTACAGCCTCCAACAGAGTTGTTCTTTTTCTGGGGTTATCTTGTGATAACTGGCATTGTGAAAAATACCCAGCGTGACGCTGCCACCACTATGCGTTACTGTGGTGTGCTCAGGGTGACAAGGTGTTTGCCTGTAGGCCAAACTATTTTGGTCTCATTTTATAACCTTAATTTAGCCGCATTGCTCTTTATGAATCTGTTTGTTCACTAATGTTCTCCAACAACCGCCCGATACCGTCACAAAACAGCTACGTCCATAATACTGCTTACTAATCAGGCAGCTTTTAAATCTTGCATCATTTTCTTTCTACAACATAATTCTGCACCACTTTGAGTTAGACGGTCGCATAAAGTCCCAATAAAATACACACAGGAGGAAAAAAACAAAAACAAACTTCAAGCGGCATGAACACTTTTGCAATTCAGCAAAGATAAGGAGAAAGTTCACAAGCACAAAACAGTGCGCTGTGTCTCAATAATTGCTTCATATTTGCATGGAGTGTTTAAACAAGAGGTTCCAGAGTATTAGCAAGACTTCATGCCTTATAAGCAGCCTGGAGGCTGAAATTAACCTCTGAACTGGCAACATTTGCAGAAAACCACAAAGATGCAGCTGAACAAAGCGGCTACTTTAAATGTCAGAAAGCCAACACGCCAGGTTAGGCAACGATGGCGAGAGAGCAGGTTAACAAAGGCCATCACTATTACAGATTCCACAAAGATGGAAATTAGGTCGGTATAGCGAAAGGATTTCGAAATAAAAGCCTTCTTACCTAATCAAAGTAGCTGGTCCCCGAAGACATCAATCTCCTTGGTCTCCTGAAAGAGACACAGACACCACTGTAAGGAAACGAGACAGAACCATTCAGGGAAAGCAGGAGTCATCCGATACGCGTCTGAACCTGGAGGACAAACAGAGCGGACCGAGGAGGTTCACAGGTCAGCGCAGGTCAAGTGTTTGTTACCGATCAGCCCAAAGAGGATCGCAGCCAGCTTGCCTGAGGAGTCTGAGGCCCGCAGAGCCGTCGCCAGAGAAGCTCTGGACCAAAGATCAGAGTTTATCTGCTTCTGATAACCTCCAGCTGCATTTTTTCTGGTCCAGCACATTATTTACAGCACAACCAGCACATGCTTTATCAGGTTTTAACTGAATCACTCAATATCTCTAAAACAACAACAACAGGTAACGCTTTGAATCACGCCATCAATCTAATTACAGACTGATTGCTCTGAAGGAGAGCAGATGCTCTTGAAGACGTGTCTGCGGTGGTGACCGGGAGCCTTCATCACTCCTCATCTAAACGGGCTCAGAAGCAGGAGGCTGCTGCTGAAACAGCGGTTTTCTGGACCATCGAGCTGAGAGTTTCAGCGGCGCCGCAGAACGCTTCATGATGCCCAGGAGGGTCCACTGAGCTCCGAGAGCAGAATAAAAAATAAAATACGGCAGAACTTAGCAGCTGTTATGCTGACAAGGACTTTTCTTTAAACGAATAAGAGCAAGCGCTCAAATGATCCATTATCCATCCTTCCACCAGTGAAATATCTCTGAAATCCACCTGAAACACTGTGCCCACAGTGAAACATGGTGGTGGCAGCATCATGCTGAGGGCAGGAGTTAGAAGGAAGTTAGATGGAACTAAATCCAGGATACAGCCCACTTATCACAACTTTACATAAGAACTAAATGCATCATTTTCCTTCTATTTCACAATTATGCGCCACTTAGTGTTGATCTGTCAGATAAAATCTAAACCAAGCTGTTTGCGGTCGTCTTTAATGAGATTTTACAGCAGCACTGAGAACACTGGGAATATTCGCTCTTAATGTGAAGAGAAACTATAAAAAGGAACAAATGATAGGCCAGGACTTTTTATTCTTTAATCAAAACAACAACAGTGTTTCTGAGGTGGCATCTATGTGTTCTGGATCTACTCAAAGGCTGTTCAGCCTCCCAGCTAAACGCCTTTGTGTCACACCGTAGCCAGGCTTACAATCACAAACGTAATTATTTCTCATAATTAATTCAAACAAACCACCAGAAATGTTGCATTATCTTTCAAAGGAGGAAGCGTGTTACAGTGTGGAATAATGGTGAAACGCTGGAGCGGTGCCTGGCTTTAGACGCAGCCTTTCATCAGGAAACACACGACACTAAAGGCATTTTAATGTGAAACAAGAAGAGAGCGTCTGCCTTTCCTCTGCTAACGATAACAGGACTGCTGTGCTCGACAGCATAAGGGAGCGCTTTTAAAGAAAAAGACAGAGGGGAGAAAAAAAAAAATCTATCTGCAAATGAGACGACGACCCGGACAGCAAACAGCAGCGAGGCGAGTGTGTAATCAGGGAATAAGCCCAGAGTTCACAGGTATCACTATTTTCTGATAGAGACATGGAGGACGCTGCTCCACTCTCCTCCAGAACCGACGGCGCCCACGCCGCCTCTCGCTCCTCTGACACCAGCAGCCGCTGTGTGTGCGGTGAAGTTGGCTTGGCAGCACTTCTAACAACACTGAGGCCCTCGATGCTACCCAGCAGAACCGGCCGGTCTGCCTCCACTCTATCTCAAAGAACCATATGCTTCTGGATCGCAGAGCCGGGCCGTCCATATGTTCTGATCCAAACATCCAGATGGCAAAGCATCAGTCGCCGTGTTTTTCCTTCCATCATTTCAAAGTACCTGGGACCGGTTCTGGCAGCCACATCAGCTGGGATTGAGGGATAGCGGGCGGTTATTAATCAGAATGATTCGACTCTGAAACACTTTAGAGACGACGCAGCACAACGGACTCAGGGAAACAGACTGGTTCTAGAAGGACCCGACAGGTAAAAGTTTACATTTTATTTCTATTGTTTGTTTAGATCAGCGGTTGTGAAACTAGGACTGGGCGATAATTCAATAACGATGCATATCGAGCGATAGACGTATATCGATGATGAAAAGGATCAATAACAAGTTCAATAAAATAACAGTTTTCCTTCCTTTTACATTATAGCCTATCATGTAGGTTAATATTACAATCGTTACATCTTCCCAACCAATCCCAACGCAGACCCAGGAACCAAGCTCCGCCCCCTTCAAAGAGTTCAAAGACCATGGGTTCTTTTTTCTTTTTTAAAAACTTGCAGTTTTGGTAAAAAGTTGGTTGAATAAAGGGTTGAGTTTGAATTCAGTGTTTGTGTTCTGTATCTAAAACAGCATAAAATGACCAGGGCTGCACTTAAAATATCTGTTTTGAATTGGCTGATAATTATCGATATCGATCAATATGATTTCTATTTTATCAATATGCATTTTTTTCTATATCGTCCAGCCCTATGTGAAACCTTTCAGGACACACCAAAGGTTCCTACAGGTTTCTCTTATGGCGATATTCAAAGCCTCTGCAGCAGCAGACGGAGAATCCCCGCCCCAATTTGGTTCTGTTTGCAGAATAAATACAAAAGTTCTGCAGAGACTGCATGGATACATGGATGATACATGGATGATATATGACAAACAGCAGGACGAAAAGTAACCAGATGCTTGGATGGACAGACTGACGGGTAGAGGGGTGCCTGTATGGATGGATGGGTGGACGAATAGACAGACGGATGAAAGGATGAATGCAGGGCAGAAAGATGCATGGCTACAGATGGCTGGACACCAACACATAGACTGGAAGACCCAATCAGATCCAGGGTGTATGTATGCTTACAGCCTCCATTACTGCTCTGACAGGTCCAGGCCTTTCCCTCAGAACTCATCATCACGTCTACCTGCGTCACACACAAGCAGAGGAGTAAGGAGAGCAGAAGAGATGCTAATGATTGGGCCTGAACCAGGGATGCACAATATATCGGCATTAATATCGTCACTGGCCGATACGTGAAACTGGACCAATATTATCGACCCATGTTTATTGCCATCTTGGTGCTATTTTTAATAACATAATAAATATAGTCAGTAAATTTAGCAATACTAATATTGGCCCATATGTTGTACCCTTTCCCTGCCTTCAACATGTGTTGAGTACAACAGGACGGCACACTTTTGACCAGTGTTGTAGAAAACTGTAGAGCTGCACGATCAGAGTATCGGATCGGATATCGGCTCCGATATTGACTAGTTAGCTGGATCGGATATTGGATGATTGATGCCGATTCAGCATTCCTATCCAATATTTTCTTTACTAATATCATACACAGCAATACAGTTACAGCAATCTAGCAATGAGCAAACACAAAGCAACATGGAGCAGTGCCGGAGTGAGCCAAGTTTGCTATTTGGAAACATTTCAGACTTGATACGCTAACATGTCCGACTGCAACATGCGATATCTGCAATGCGTAAGTTGCGAGGGGGTGATAAAGTTGGTAAATTCAACAGCACAAACTTAAATAAGCAGCTCCAAAAGCACCGTGCTAAAGAACACAAACTTTTTTTAACAATGTTTATTTCAAGCCTGATAACTTCACTCACATGGTAAGGTACACGGTTTAGTCATTGAACAGTAATATCGGATCTTTATCGGCTGATACACTTAGCCCATGTATCGGATTGGGAAAAACTGGATCGCTGCATCTCTAGAAAACAGCATGAAGTTCACACTTTTATCTTTAATAAACCCATAAATTAAAGCGGTCAGATACCTGGGAGAAAATTCTCTAATATTAAACACAAGAAGGCACAACGTGGTGATGTTTGTTATGCAGAAATAAAATAAAATAAAAGTTGTGATTTAAAGAAACTTTTGTGTTTCAGTCTAAAACATGAAGATATATGGAAAAATATAAGGAAGGAAGGAAGAAAATATCCGGATATTTTTCCATGAGTTTTATTAACCTTTCAGGAGGCTGTTGAGCATCCTGCGCCAATCCGCCCCCCCCCTCGTTCAGTGTGAATCACCATGACCTACTGGGTGGTGGCATGAGCAGCAAGCAGAAACCTTTCTTTCAATAATTATTCTTTGTTCCAAAAGGTTTTCTAGATAACGTCAATGTACTACTGTAGCAGGATAAATTACTGCGCAAAAGTGTTGTTTCTGTGTTCCTTTATTATTATAATCTCTAAAAGAAAGTAACGCTCCATAGGTCTCCAGGTCTTTTAAGTGTTTTAGGCTTAAAAAATAATTCCTCATCATTTTCAAAGCGTATTAACATGTTAAGTTACGCAGGTGCAGGTTTAGGGAAGATGATCAGAAAGCCTTTAAACCTTCTGTGGAAGGACAGGAGAACATATGGCTCATTAAAAGTGCTTTAAATGTTTTGCAAAGTCGCAGCAATCCAGATCGGCGATTTTAGGCACACCTGTAACAGAAATTAAAAATTTGGTTGCCTTGGTGCACCAAGTATCTCTGTTCGCACTCATGGATGACCATCCAGGCCAGAATCTTGCAAGAAAATGTCCCATCAAACCGATCCGGGAGTCTAAAGTCCTCTCAGTGAGAAACCACATAAATATCCAGCAGTATGGAGCCTTCAGTATAACCGCTCTGCCCCTCCCCTACATATTGCTTAACTCTGCTAAATGTTTCCCAGATTTACAAGAAAGACTAAATTCAGCTGTATGTGAATATTTCCACTGAGAAAGACCACAGACGGCCATGGAGTAAAGGCACACTATCGATAGCTGATCCAACAGCTACCCAAGCCCAGAGTCTGACCAACGTTATCCTTACGATACTCTATAAGGAGTGGAACAGCTTTCTGCTGTGGAAAGATTAATGTCCTGCAAGGATGTACAGGCTTTCAAATCAAACGGCAGTTAATCTTACCTATAAATGATTTAATCTCTTTGGTTTGCCGTAAAGTCTGATGGATAGTCTGTTTGGTTTTGCACTGTAAAGGCGGGTTTATGCTCTACGAGTCCATGAGGGCCAGATGGCATCACGCAGCCAAATTACGCACTGCCGCACCAAGGATGTTTTCTAGCTACGCAGGCACTCCCACGTGAAAAAACATGGCTGACAAGCAAACATTCCTACTGATGGAGATTTGTCATTATGATAAAAAAATCAACTTCTATTAAATGTGACCTATTATGCTTCCTTTTAAACATTTTGGAAAGCTCCATGAGCTATATAAAACATGTTCATTAGGTGCAAAGAAATCCTTCTCACATAATGAGATTTCACATTCCCAGCTTCGCCTATTTTGAGCTCCTTTCAGAATGAGCTGTTTTTAGGGCTCTGTCAATTTTATCCAAATAAGATGTGACTGGCCGCACCCCCCCAACTCAATATTTACACTCACACTTTATACGCGTGCAATGTGAGGCAAACAAATGCACAATGGTAGAACCGTACATCTTTGACTCCGAGTCAAACCCAGAAGCTGGAGACGTGGAGCTTCCTGCACAACCAGCAAAGATGCAGCAACACTTTCTGAATCCTAAGTCAGTAGACATTCCTGCAGGGCCGCCTTGGAGAGACTTCCAGAGCTATGCTGAAAGCCACATTTCTGCAGTGTTAAAACTATCCTGTCTACCTTCTCTAGAAACATCTGTCAGTGAGTGTTGGTTTGTGTAAAACACTTCTAAGAGACATTTCTGTCAGGTCAGAAGAACTTGAAAAACAAAAGAAAAAAAGAAGCTGGGATTATCTATGCAAATTAGCATCATGCTAACCATCAGTTGTCTGTCTTTCAGCTGTAGTTAAATGCAAAGCACATACATGCGGATTTTTTGGCATTTATCAATGCCAATGTTAAGTTGGGTATGTGATTTATTTCAATAATAATTATAAATTCAATGTAAGATGTGATATAAAGGTTGTGTTCAATTTTTGTATGTTTCAGTTTTACTTCGCTGTGATTGCTAGGTAAGGGGCGGTGCCCGCCGATTGTGATGTAATAATCAGGGAGTTTTTGAAACAGCTTGTCTAACAGAGACCACAAAACATTTATTTATTGCCAAAAACAGCTCGATGTTTGTTTTGTGCTACAAAAATGTGCAAAAATTGAATTTTCTTAACAGGTCACCTTTAAAGGCTGGATTTTAACAAATTTGTCATTCCAAGATTATGCTGCAGCAATTAAAGATTCATTTATTTTAAGGCTTTTTGTGGCCGGTGCTGGACTGGTCCACAAACACAAACCCCCTCCCTACAGAACTACAATGTTTATTGAATATTTTAAATATCAGGATTTGTGACTTTATGTTTGTGTTAAACCTGAAATAAAGACAATTGATTTCCACCTCCCTTTTTCCTTATAATAAGTGACTCAACTGTCAATAAGAATGGAAATGTGACTTTAAAATGTAATACTGAAGGAGTTGTGAGAAATCTGGGCGCTCCTTACAGAACCTTTGGCTCATCAAAGAAACCGGTGGTAAAAGTGAGAGTATTAGTGGCCGTATCCGGAGGTGGCACATTTTCCTTCCTTTCCTTCGGCTCTCAGCTTTTTTTTCCTACACAAACGAGGCAGACGGAAGACAGGCTCCCTCAGCAGGTCCAGATTGTTGGCAGGGACGCCCTCTGCTCGCCGTCTGACCCCGATGCCAGGAAAAAACACACTGCCTCTGTTTCACACACAAACACACACCACGGGTCAAGAGGCATATGCCAAGAAAGACAATCCAAACAGCGGCTGCAGCATTAACACCCAGAGCATGCTTCACGTCTGCCCAGAAAACAGAGGCCAACCTGAGGAGCAGAGAAGGAGCCAAAAAACCCTCTGAGGCATCAGCAGAGAAACAACCAGGGCTGCAGATGTTCTTCACGTGGACTCAAACACTCAACAATCTACAAAAGATGAACAAGACTGCAAAGTGTGAGCTTAAAAACAGCAAATGAGCAACTCTGAGAGGAGAAGATAATGGATGTTTGGTCTGTGTAAACGCTGGAATCATCTGCATAAGTCCCTCTTAAACACAGCCTTGAAAATGTGTAAATGATTAAGTAAATGTGAGCGTGCACTGAGGGTTGTTTGTGTGGGATTTTTAACAATTAGGACAGGAAACTGAGGCACTGGAGCTTTGGGTTCCCCTCTGGAATTAAATCAAGAAGAAGAAAAAAAAACTCCCACACTGTCCGACAGCTCAATCTCAGCTGCAAAACATCACAAACACACAAGAAATATGCTAAAGTTAAACAACACACCCTCAACTTCCTCTTGACCCATTTCCCAAACAGCATTTAATCCCCTCTTTTCATTCCTCAATCGTTCCCTCCCATCTCCTCATCCGCTGGCAGGGCCGTTGACCCAACCACTGCTGCTCTGTGTCACCAGATCAGAGGACGGACGGACACACAGCTAATCAGGCTGTTTATGGGGCAGAAGGAATGCAGAGCAGAATCCTCCTCTGGGGGTTCTGCTCTGTGTGACAATCTGCTGCTCAGACTCGGGGTTCAGAAAACAACAGACTGAGGAACCAGGAGGGCAAATGATCAGCTTTTCATTTCAAAGATTTACCACAGTATGTTGTTCATTTGTTTTTTCTCTTCACACTGTATCAGGATTTAACTTGAGCTTTATTCATGACAGCAAAGGAAATAAAAACAAAGAGACAATAATAAGTTGGATTTGCCAAAGCTTTTTTTGGGGGGAAAAGAATCAGTTTATTGCCGATTATTTTATGCACAATCAAGGAGTTTGACTTCAGTGACAGAGTCATTACCTACAAATATATAAAGAGTATGTTTGTTTGTTTTTTGTTTGGTTGAGAGTATGTGAGTGCAAATATACTTATTTTTTCATTGTTTTGATCAGCGACAGGGCGAACGTTGCTACCGTATATTTTGGACCATTAGCCACACCGGATTATAAAGTGAACTATGAATTAATGTGTCTAAGGCGCACTAAATATCCTTCCCAAGTGTGTAATATCACTCCGCCCCTCCACATACACAGCTCTCTCCCGAAAGGGAGAGCTATCCGTCTCTGTCAGGAGAACAGAGTACCTGGACTACACTGCCCTGTTTCCAACATAAGGCCAAAATAAACTTTTATATTGAATTAACTTACTAGGTTTATTGTTGCTAGCGCATACTCCGGGCGCGGGCTGCCTTACAAGAATGCACTTCTAGTTTAGACATTACAGTCAGGCAGTCTTGTAGACAGCTCAGGGGTCCTATCAGGTAGTGACACTGTGTACCGTAATACTCTGAATATCCATTGAGCGGAGCGGCTTGGTTGCTAACCAATGTCGTACTTACACATTTTAACAGATTATTGAACGCATTGTACCACATAAAATCAGTCAGTAAGCACAACGGTGATCATATATAAGGAGCACCATCGATTTTTAAGTATTTTAAGTGTTCTTTTTAGTCCGAAAAATACGGTGTAGTGTAAAACGTTTTGGGTGGTCAGCATGACTAGAAAAGCGTAATATATATAAAATTCAGTCCACGTACCATTTATTGCCATCAAAATGGTATTGCATGTGAGAAAACTACTGCTGAGAACATTGCTGTTTTCTGGATCATCAACAATCCAAGGCGACGGGTTCAGCTTGAAAGCAGAAGGTTCAAGACATCCTATAGAGTCCAACAAGAACCAGGACCTTAAAAAAATTTGCTTCTCCTCAAAGGTCCGGATCTCCTTCCAGTTCTTCCAACAATAAACAGGTCTTTCCAAAGCAACTTGTTCTAACAAACCAGGAACAACTTGCTGATGATCTCTGGGTTTTGATGATGGAAAACCAAGTCACAAGATTAAGAAGAGATAATAAAATGATATAAATATCTGAACTGATATTTTAGTTCTGTGGTCAAGAAACTACCAATCTGAACCCAACTGAGAACCTGTGGTCAGTTCTAAAACAGAGATGGCAACTCGAGGTTGATACTCAGAACCGAATCGCACATAAGACGCCAAAAAACAACAACAACCAAAAAAACCAACTTAGACTTATACCCTAAAGACTTGAGACTTGACTTGGAGTCATGGTCTGAGACTCGAGTCTTGGTTCCATTTTTTATCACCTGTAATGAAGAGTGAAAGGAAGCAGTCTAAAGCTTGGAACTCCTCACTACTCCAGACATTTTGAACCGAGAAAGCTCTCTGGATGGGAAGTGAAACGTCTTCAGCTTCAGAATAGAAGTCCAGTTGTTTGATTTTTAACCTTTTTTTGCATTGATCATGACCTGGAGGACTGAGAATCTTCACCAACAAATTACCATATGAAGACCGGGATAAACAGCTGTTAACTTGGACAAGAAAAGCTGAAATACACCAATAACAGGTCCCTATTATTTTTCTAACATAAATGCCTATTTGTATTTCTCATTGGATACATATTTTGATAATTCTCTAGATATAAAGCAGCTTTGAGCAGATTTTTGGAGGATAAAATTAATTTTAAACAATTAAGAGACAAATTGATGAATATTAAAAGGATTGAAAGATAATAAAACGGTACAGGTTTGGATTCCTCTGGCCCAAGAAGAGAAGTTGTTTGCTTACACCGACTGCAGGAACTCTGTTGTAAAATTGTTTTAGAATATGGAGATAATATCCGCCTTTGTTATATTACTATTATATTACATCTGGAGTTTCAGAGAGTTTTTGTGTTGTTCCAAAAATAACAGCAATGACCAAACATGGAGAAGAAGGGATGAGGAGGTGGAAAGATGGAAACGATGGAGATAAAAGATGGAAGCCAGTCGACCGGAGCTGCAGCCGTTATTAACCTTCTGACTGTTGAATCTGGCTCTATCGGTGCGTTCTGATCACGGCCGCTGAGGCAACCCGGCCACAAAATGATGTGGAAACTAAACGGATCCGCGCTGGTGGAAGAATCTGAGTGTTTACAGTGGTATGTTTGGAGAGAGCTAAAGTTAGAGATATAAAAAAAAATAAATAAACAGTTTCAGAGAAATCTAAGGTTCAAAGAGAAAAGAAGGCAGACGGGTCCTAAAATAAAAACTGAAAATCTGCCTCTCGACTCCAATGTTCATGCCTCAACCTCAGCAACAATGAACAACTTTAATCTAGACAAAAATACCAGAATGGTCATCCCGAAAGTCCAAGGTGAGTCTTATTCAATTAACAGATAATCCTACATTTGAAAAGTATAACCAATGGAATATATGGGATTATAAATATATAATTCAGGATGATAATTCAGGATGATAAGCTTGGCAGCACGGTGGGGAACTTTTACATTCAAACCACCCGATTCTGCTTAAAGTGAAAAGTAGAGATTCTCCAATCTCAGGATCTTTTGGTTCTGATTCAATCCAGATATCTGCTATTACAGATATTTTCCAATCTAGAGCATTGTATTTCTTTTTGCTCTGGTGTTGTATCGCCAAATATGACTTCCTCAAAATGATCCCTTTATGATAATGTTGACATTTTGTTTCAAAGCCACAAAAGAAGAAGCTGAGAAGAAGGGAGGGTTGAGGTAACAATAGACTTTAGAAGCTGGAAATATATTTATCAACCCAACTAGATTAAAAAAGTAGGAGTTTTACTATGTTAGCAAAACCAAGTGAAAAACTAGCTGTTACCCTTGTTAGCAACGCGAACTGAAACAGCCACCGTAGTGTTCAGATCTGCAGATAGACTATAAATCCAAGAATATCGTCCGTGTCGGGTCCGATACCTACAGTGGATTGGATCGGCCTCATCCCTAAGGTTAAGCGGTTTTATTTACAACATATAAATAGATGTCCAGGTCCTGTCTGTAGTCCTGGTTCAGCTGAATTTGGTTGTGACAAAGCAAAGTTTGGATAAAAGTCATTGAAGAATGCCCCTGGGGTAAACAGATATGAAAATGGGCAGTTTTTAAATATAGTGACTTAAAAAGTGGAAAAACTTCCTACTGATGGTGCAAAAGAGACATCTCGATTTAATTTTTTCTCTTATTTTTCTTCAACCTTCCTCTTTACTAAATCTAAAAAAGCCAAAAAGTCCGTCTGCTTAACGGTATTTTTTGATCTCTGTTAAAAAGCATTTGGTTCGAGGGCTCAAGCAGAGAAGTTTGGGTGTTTTCTTCTGGATGGAGGGGATAGACAACGCTGGACTTTGCCAGCAGTCATGAGGGCCGTCCTCTGGTCTGTTATGGTGACGAAGGACCATCTATGACCCAACCATCAGTCATACCAAGGGATTTAGATCATGGCTAGGGATCCTGCAGACAAGCAGCTGAAAGGAGTTTTCATTATTGCGTGGTTCAGCCTTTTAGATGAGTTGAGAATATATGTCACAAGTTAGTTTTGGCCCCTAATCAGGGTGGCTCTTCCAGGACCACCCCACTGAGGGCAAACCCAGAACATGCTGGAGGGACTATGGGTCACTTATAGTCTTGGAATGCCAGGAGATCCCCCAGGTTGAGCTAAAAAAAGATGTCTGGACTTCCCTGCGGTGCCTTTTAACTTCATGATAAATGAAGAAAAGATTTTCCGACAAAACATTTTCAGAGAAAACACAGAGACTCAGAGAGCTTTGTGTTGTTCTGCTCTTCTGTTATGAGGATCTGTGATCTATTACATGTGGTTCTTTAGAAAGTGCCAGCAGCCATTGGAAGGAGAAGTGGTTATAGGAGAAAGGTGGGAGCAAACACATCTGGTTCTACTCAACATGACTGAGATTCCTCAGAGACAGGGGGAGTAGAAGCAAGCATGCTGGTCTCTCACCATCGCCTGTCAGTTCCCAAAGACGGATCAGAAACAAAACTAAGTTTTAGAAAGTCTGATGAAACCAAAGGGCGTGGAAACATTTCAGACTCTGTGGTCTTAAATCACAATGACTTCAGTCAATGAAAATCTTCTTTTCCACATCTGTATTTCTGAGTTTTGAAGTGAAAAGTATTTCAGATCCTATTAGCTCTGCCGTGGTAAGTCTGCAGCTCAGCTTTAGATTTTCAGGACAATCCAGGAACTCCCAGACTGGAGAGCTTGATATTAAACCTGCTCCTAAAATTAAAACGGGTATGGATTCACTCTGGGAACATTAAATCATCTTCAACAACTCGCCCTTTGATTTTTGTCCCGATTCGAGTCAAGCGTTTCATTTTTCATTATTTTTCAGGTCTCGCTGAGCTGAGACCAATCAATCGATTACCCAGAGCTTACTGCGAGCAGCCCAAACAAAACCAGCAGCAGCCATTCATTGGACTTGAACAGACAAACATTATGTGGAGCTTTAATTAACCAAACTTTTTTTTTTCTACATTTTTTTTTTTTTTTTACAGAACCAGTTAAGAACCACCTCCAGAGAACTGGACTGGTTTTCCACTGCAGTTGGTTTTATTCAAAAGATAAATGACAAAATGTACCGAGTATCTCCTAAAAACTAAAAACCATCTCTTCCTGTAACTGCAATCTGGACACAAAAGGCAAAACATTTTAGTCTCTTAATTAAGCGCCTGTCCGTCTTACCTCCAGACCCGTTAACCCGATTTCAGTCGTCAACCAGGGTTTGGGCTTTGGATTTAACCATCTGTGCCGACATCAAGATCAGTGTTAGACCAATTTCCTCATGTTGAGGAAGAAACCTAAACAAGTTTCCAGCATTTTCTCTCTTTAAACATCCATGTTTTCTGGTTAAAAGGTCAAACCACAAACTGTCCCTCTAACAAGACAGAGGGAACACCTTGGGGCAAATGGAGGCTCAGCAAATGGAAAGTAACGAGCTTAACCCTCTAAAATAAAATCTGAGAAAAGACACAATAGACCATTTTGACTTCTGCCTCAACCACGGGCGTCCAATGTGCAGCCAGGACCCATTTGCTGTCCTTGGTATAATTTATAGTGATCCACTGCCATGATTCAATTCAATTTTATTTATATAGCGCCAATTCATGAAACATGTCATCTCAAGGCACTTTACAAAGTCAAATTCAATCAGATTATACAGATTGGGTCATGATGTCACCATTTCTTGCATCTTTTTCTAATATTAAAGGGTGAACTGACCTTATGCAAAAGACATTTCAATGGTCTAAGTGCTCTAAGTGATCAGATAATCATCAGCTCAGAAAGTATCAGAATCAGAAGGTAGGTGATGCCATCAGTTTCAAGCATCCAGCATACAGAGGTCAGTGAATCTTCGCCAGCGTAGACAGGGCGTTTGCATAGTGTTGCATAACATGAAGGAGAATAATTATTACGACATTGCATTGATGTTTGAGTCACGTACGCATTAATCATTTAGCAGTGCAGAACAGACCTCTGCTTTTTCCCCACCATGGCAGAAGACCTGATTTACTTGCCTTTCGTCCCGGATCCCGACCGGAGTCTGGACCTTGAGAAAGGTTCATGTAGACGAAAGGTTTAAAAAAATTATCTCTGTAAAGAAGATTTTATTCTCAATGTGGAAAATGTTTCACAGACAGTCCTATATTGAATGCTTGACGACTGAAAGGCGAAATGTTAAAAGTCATCTTATCAACGGCGTCGAAAGGGCATCTTGTATAGAAGGTGGAAAAGATGTCTACATGAAACCGTGTTGAGGGTAAATTTGGACATGACGCATGGACAAAAAGATCAGTCTTAAGGTATATTTCTGGACAATGACTAGCTGACCTGACACAGCTGCACAAAAGATTACCATGGATATCACCTGCTGGGAGGTAAGAGTGTTTAATCACAGGGACAGCTCAGGTTGGGTGGTTAGGGCACAAAATAAAAGGAGTGAGACAGATTTGATTTGCACATGAGAGACACAGCGTGGATTAGGGGTATTCAGACAGCCAGAAACGAAACCTGTGGACAAGGTGACCAGAGAACATGAAGGAAGATGAAATTGTAGAGTTAAAGACCTGCTTTGGTCTGGTTTATGTTAATCACAGACATTTATTTTTAAATGCAAAACAACCCCTCACACCGAAGGCCACCTCCGCAGAACCTAATCGAGCAGAAAGCCTTCATAAGAAATAATATTCCAAACACACAATCCAATAAAAAAAAATTTAAAAAAAGAACAGCAACCTCTGAAAGCTGCAGCAGTGGAAATCTTAACTTGTCTCTCTGTGTGCCAGAGAAAATGAAATGCCAAGCCTGGCTAAGGACATAATGAAAAAGCTATTATCAGCATAAGCTTTCATCAGCACAGCATTCAGCCGTGTTCAATACAAACTGATTCTCTCATCTTGTGCCGTTCCCATCTGAATGCTGGGATATAATAAAGGAGGTGAGATAAGAACGAAAGATCACTTTTTTCCAACTGAAGACACGCATCAGCACATTTCCTGATGAGCCGAAGCTTTTACAAACCACCACGTTCGCAAAGGCCAAGACAATCAACGTGTTGCCGTCGGTTTAATTCACTAAGCATCTCTATGCTCTCTAAAATCTAGATCCGTTTCCACTTTTTGTCCCGCGATTCATTTTCCTTCTTCTTTTGCATCTGATTATTGATAAACGTATCCTCTTCACTAGTGGCTGTCCATCAGACAGGTCCACCATTACAGCCTGAATTCAAATGTAGCCTCCTCATACAATATTCACGGCTATTCTGAATAATGCATATTATGATACAATATTCAAACTGTATTCAGGGTGTATTAAGCCCTAATGAAGATGGGCTGATGCATCAATTTACAGAGAAAATGTCAGCAGCTTGGAAACTAAACAAAAACGATGCAAAAAGTTAAAAAAAAAATTGCCCCCCCCCCCCCCCCCCCCCAGAAAAAGCATTTCTGTTCATTCTCTTAGTTTAGTCCAGGGGGGTATTTGTTGCCCTAGCACGTACATGAGGTTGTTTATATCTCTGACATTTAGCTTTTTCCTTTTTTGGTTTATTTGTAAGAAGAGGATATTCTAACTCAGCTGCAGCTTTAACATTTCTTACTCCTGGATTTTACCTTCTTTTCTCAAAGGTTTCTGTCAGTCAAACCAATGTGATGTCAAATTAAATTTCATTCATTAAATGGGAAAAAAAAAAACTTTCCAAAACAGTATGACCCACTGTTAAAAGGTAGTCGCCCACCTAACCCTAACAACTTTTCTTCAGATCAGGCATGATGTGGCTTGTTGAAATAATTCAGCCTACTTATGTTGTCAGACGGGTCCTCTTTAGGTGATGTAGGGTAACGCTTCTGAAACTGAACTAAAAAAGCGGTTTATTATCACTTGCAATGACGATTTAACAACGGATGCACAGTCTGGAAGCAAATATTACGCCGTCTATTAAACAGATTACAACCCCAGTGCCCACTGAAGATCTGATGAAGGCCCTCACCAATCGAGACGTCAAACATTCACGGGTCGGGCCTGAAGGAATAATGAAAGCAAGACAAAAAGGTCAGTCACCCGAAGAAGAGCCGCAGCGTTTCCAAGCTGTGCCCCGGAGATAAAACACAGTTTCTTGTAATTCTGACATAAAAAAGCAGCTGTGGCTTAAATATTCAAGGCATCTCATCATTTAGTCTTAGGAAGTCAGGTCACTTTTTTCCCCCCACAGTGCTCCTCCTCCAATAGATCTGTGCTGCCCACATGTTTAATGCCATGACAGCCTCTCCTAGGACATCATTATCCGAGTTTCACGACATGCATTAATACTGATAAATCTGATCTCAAAAAAATACTGAAAATAAAATACTCACAGAGAAAAAGCTCCCTTAAAAGAAATCATCACTATTTTAGGTCTATGTGAAATTCAAACGGGTTGCCAAACTCAGGAAAAAGCAAAGCGTGTAGCCGGCTGTGTTTAATCCGAAGAACACGTCGTCTCGCTCACAAACCCGATCCACTGACTAACTGAGAACAATGTCCATCATCAGTCTCTGCAGGATGCAGCATTTCCTCCAAGACAAAATGTAGGCGTTCAATCTCCTTTTGACAGCCACAAAAATCCCCCCCTCAGGGCAGAATCTGCAGCAAAGTGAACTGGGCCCCCGTGCAATCACGAAAAACCGGGTTGGAGGTTCTGCAGCTTTCAGGTGTTTCTGAGAACGTGTGAGAGGACTCAGACCAAGCTGGACGCTGTGGGAGGTGCAGCAGCAGAGATGATGATCTCTGATGATGAAAATATTTATGCACCCAGCCTGTAACCAGCTTCAATGCTAGTGTTCAAAAATAAGCAGCCCCCCCCTTTGACCAGACATGTGCAGAACTTTGACTGAAACTGCTAAAACATTATCATTTCATACGCTACGTTTTTAACAACACTTTTTTTTTTAAAGGCAACACTGCTAAATAAATTTTAGTGCCCAGGAAATAGCATTCAGGTGTCTGTGAGGAGTTTGCGTGGTCTCCGCGTAGATGTGTGAGCTTTCTCCAGATCCTCTGGTTTCCCTCCAATCCAAAAACATGCATGCAAGGTTATTCTCGCTTTCCTATAACAGTATTTCACTTTTCTTTTTTTTTTTAAATGATCTGTCAAACGCAGCGTTTCATAAGGCTGGATGATAATTCAATAACAATATATATATATATATATATAATCGATCGATAGAAGTTTATCGATGATAGAATAAAAGTCAATAAAAAGTTCAATAGGATAACAGTTGTCCCTCCTTTTTGCATTCTAGCCATGTAGGTTAATATTAGTCGTTACATCCTCCCAACCAATCACAACGCAGACCCAGGAATGTTGCATCACCAAGCTCCGCCCCCTTCAAAGAGTTCAGAAAGCACTCGTTCTTTTTTCTTCTTTTTAAAACTTGCAGTTTTGGTAAAAAGTTGTTTGAAATATGTTTCGAATTTGTTGATAACTATCGATATCGATCAATATGATTTCTATTTCATCGATTTTTTTTTTTTCATACCGTCCAGCCCTACCGTCTCAGACGCTTCACAGCAGGACGCGCCAAAAGGAACGTGGAGATGCATCAAGCATCACTGAGCTGAACCTTCAGACTTCTCAGGGATGTTTTCATCCTCATTACACAGAGAAGAAACCAACTTAAGTTCCTCACAGCTGCTGCCAGAACAGAGGAGGTAAACAAGAAACTCTGAACCATTTAAGTTTTATGCAAGGAAGAGTCTCTTTTTTCTTTAATGTGAAAAACATCAAATTGTTAGTTTTGCATGGGTTTTATGTCCTTTAAGGATGACAGATAATTATTCCCCTGATTAATCAGAAGATGTCACCAGCTTCACTTTCAGTTTCAAGCATCCAGAATCCCGAGGTCAGTGAATCTTCACCCGTTCAGACATTTAATTTAGTAGCTTTGAGTAATTTTAAAAAGGCCGCTAGAAGAAAAAAAGCAACACAAAACTAAAGCCAAGATTAGGAACGAGCTAAAAGTCAGCTGTCAAAGCAGCCTGGGCTTCAGCAGAACCACAGGCGGATCTCCTCCATGCCAAGCTGCATCATCTGTAATTACTGGGGGGGGGGTATTTCTAACTAACTGAGAAGCATCCATTATCAAAAACCCGTACAGGGAATGACCCTGATCAGTTAAAATGGAGGCCGGAGCACGTGTCTCTAAACTTGTGTAAACCGCCTACAAGTCTGGTTAAACATTCACCTAAAAGCAGCCGCTGCTGAAAGATCAGCGGTGGTTAAAACGGGTTTATCTTTACAGCAGAACTACTTCCCGTCTCGCCGCCACTATCAGCCTCACCTTCCTGTGGTCCGTTTTTAAATCGGCCCGAGGGCCGCCGACGTGTTTGCAGAGAAACGGTGCGTGTTGTGAGAAGAGCAGCAGCTCTGCAGAGACATGTTGACACAGCAGCTTCAGCCTTATCAAACATTTACATCAGGTTAGCCACTGAAAGACAAGCAGGGGGTTTTTGTTTGGGTTCAGCGATTTATCTATAAATCAAGAGACACTAACGTAGTTAAAAAAAGCTGATCTTCTACCAACTTCCTCTTCCAAAAAAGCATATATTTTTTTGCAGGATGTTTCACTTTCAAAGGCGTGTTAAATATAATGGAGTGATTTTGATTTACATGTTCCAAACTTCATTTCTTTGTATTTTCTTTTAAACTGGTCTGAATCAACAGTTGAAGGAATCTGGAGTTTGGCTGCTTTTTCATTTATAAAAAAGGGCACAATGCAGCGTCTGAGCCATGTCGAGGACAAACTACCTCCTGCAGAGGAAGAAAATCAGCGAACAGGAGACCTGAGAGAGGCGGCAACCTTCACCTGATCTGCAGACGGCACTTTCCTGGAGCTAGAGAGAGTGGTGGGGGTGGACGGATGGACAGGACGATGATTTTTAAACGAAATCAGAGACTGCGGCATTTTTACAATGCAGGCTTTAGTCGCAAACCACCGGAGCAGCGTGGACCAGAACCTGGGCCAGTCTTTCTTACCTGTTTGGTGTTCAGGCCAGTTGGATTCTCATGACACGAAGCAGCTCGCTGTCCTGCACAAAAAAAGAAAACAAAAAAAAAAGAGACAATTTTCATTTTTTGGTTCAAAAAAAAAAAATCTCTTTATCACGTTACAGTACATAAGTTTGAAGGGCTTTATATGGATTTTATGTGACAGAGCAACACAAGCTGCCGCATAACTGAGAAGTGGAAGAAATTTTTTATTTTAAAACAATTTTTACAGTTAAAACCCTGAAAGAAAAAGCAGCACGCATTTGTATTCAGCCCTCCGTAATTCCGATACCCCCAAATAAAATCCAGAACAACATATTGCAGGGTCAGTTTTTACAATAACATCCCAAGCTTTGAACATCTCCCAGAGCTCTGACCAGCTCTGGAGGAGCTGCAGAGATCTATGCCTCAGGTGGAGCTTTTTAAATGGAAGAGTGGCGAAAAGTAAACCATTGGTGAAAGAACGCAACAAGATGTGCTGGAGACGCAGCAGACATGTGGAAGGAGGTGATCTGGTTAGAGGAGACTAATGCTCAAAGTTTCAGGCTAAATTAACGATCTCTGTCCACCCTACAGTGAAACATGGTGGTGGCAGCGTCATGTTGTAGGGATGCTTTTCTTTAGCAGGGACAGGGAGGCTGGTCAGAGTTAATTTACTGAAGTAGTGGTACAATGCGCTCAAAATCTGTTACAATGTGTAAGTGTAAGTGTGTAAATGTGGTTAGCAACAAAGCCGCTCCGCTCAATGGATATTCAGAGCATTACGGTACACAGTGTCACTACCTGATAGGACCCCTGAGCTGTCTACAAGACTGCCTGACTGTAATGTCTAAACTAGAAGTGCATTCATGTAAGGCAGCCTGGAGTACGAGCTAGCAGCAATAAACCTAGAACGTTAATTCAATATAAAAGTTACCTTTATTTTGGCCTTATGTTAGAAACAGGGCAGTGTGGTCCAGCTACTCTGTCCTCCTGAGACGGATAGCTTTTCCTCTCAGCTGTGTATGCAGAGGTAGCGCTGCAGAAAGGGAACTAAAAGTAAGTAACATTTTCTTGAAATTAGTGCATTTTTCCTTGATTTGAGCAGCTAAATAAGACTATTTGCCAGTGGAATGAGTATTTTACCCCTAAAATAAGATAATTAGATTTCCTGCACTTGAAATAAAATAATGGAATTGAATTGTTCTTATTTTAAGTGCAAAAATCTTATTCCATTGGCAAATAGTCATATTTACCAGCTCAAATCAAGGTAAAATACACTAATTACAAGAAAATTTTACTGACTTTTAGTTCTCTTTTTGCAGTGCGAAGTGATATTACGCACTTGGGAAGAATATTTAAAGCGCCTTATAATCCGGTGCGCCTTATGGTCCGAAAAATACGGTAGTTGTCTGTTTAAAAACAGTATATCGAGGTAGAAAAAGAAATCTGTACAAAGAATCGCCTGTGTTCTGAACCAGTCACCACAGGGTCAATCTTCACAACATGATGACAGAAGACCTAAAGCAGCTCATCAAGTCTGGATTTTAGGAGCTCTAATTTTAGTAAAGGTCTTATTTTCATCATAGGGTGATAAAAATAGACGTCACAATAATAACTCGCTGACTTTTAATTTGTTCCCTTTTCTATTTGCTGCTGCCTCTTTATCTGCCATCAGCAGCAGAAAGAGTGTTTTGCTTCCCCCACAAAGTTGTGTCAATTATCAGGAAGACAGGAAAGGACACAGGAGGGATTTATAACGCGCTCGTTCTCTAATTAACGGACGTTTCTCATTCATTCAGCCATCTGCCCGTCCAGCCCAGATATATCCAGCGGTAAATACCGGCTGCTGGACTACGGCAGCGTGGAGACACAACCGGAGACTAAATAAAGAGTTTTAGCTGCTCGTGTCTCTGGATCTCCTTTTCCTCAATATTTAGTTATGAACTGAGAACCGCTGGGGCGGGTTGTTCCTGGGGAAGGCTTCGGGTTTCTTTAGATGTTGCACAAAAAGTGTGAAAAGATGATTTTATGCTTTCTGGTCGGTGAGCAGCTGGTCAGAAATCACAAATTCGATCATTTCTTCTTTTTTTTCCCTCCCCCGATCAGTGAACCGACCTTAGCACCAAACCTTCCAGTCATATCAGCGGTTTACGATTTAATGATTTAAGGGAATAACAGCAAGAGTTGTGTCCTCTTTAATATTTAATCCAGACAGTGGAGTTATTTAATGGAAATGAACATCTTGGGACATGTTTTGAGTACATTTGTGTGGGACGGAGGCTGAGTGGGAAGAGAAGTCGTCTCTCAATCAGAAAACTATGGGTTAGATTCCAGCTTCTGTCCACGTGCCCTTGAGCTTACCTACCGATCTGTGTGGGCGAATGAATGAGGATGTGTTTGAGTTAACGTGACCCTATTGTAAAAGCTCTCTGAGGGGTCGGCCAGACTATAAACGCTCAATAGAAATTCAGTTCTCCAACATTTCTAGATAAATTAGTAGTTATAATCCGTCTCATAAAGGAGTTAATGAGAAAAGCTGCTTTTTAGTCTCAGGTCTTAAACTTTTGGTGGGACTGATCTAAACCAGGTAAAATAATGAACTTAAATTTTTCTGTTGTGGCCTTCCTCCAGCTGCTGGGGGGGGGGGGGGGGGGGGGGGGGGGGTCTTTAATCATAAACACTAAGAACGCTGTCAGCAGAATTCCTTTTATCTGCTCTTTCCATGCAGAGTGAAACCCTAAATATGGAGAAAATAAAATCAGCTGCAGTCAGAATGGTTAAAGTGGTGAATATTCGTTTTATTTAATGTGCAAATAATGTCATTGTTGCGTTTTGCTGAAGGCTTTGGTGTGTTTGCAAGAACTGAATACCGCAGAAGGTAGGAAAAATGACCTGACGTCAAAAAGCAAACTGAGACAAGCATCGGGCATCTTACAAGATATATTTATAAAAAAGTAATGCTTGACCTAAAATAAAAATAACTGTGGAGACGTCTGCAAAGCCAGGGAAGTAAACAGAACATCTCAGTGTTTTATTCGCTTTGTGGGCAGTATAAACATTTTGTGACTGCTGCTGTATTTATGGAACGAGACGTATTTAATAAGAGGTTTTTACACATTATTTAGGTCAAAATTTTACACATTTTCAGAGTTTTCAGTCCTTTGTGATCCTTTTCTGAAAGAGAACAGGTTTATAGTGAATTTAATGCAGATGTTTATTTAATGATCAGGCTGTAAAAATGGAAGATGGAAGAAACAGACATGGATGGATGGATGGACCAACAAAAAGAAGGATGAATGGACAGACGGACTAATGGATGGACGGACAGACGGCTGGATGGAAAGATGGATGGATAGACAAATGGATGGATGGGAGGATTGATGAATGGATTCAACTTTCAGACAAGTTCCTTTTCCAGCGTCTTCGACTCCAGACGAAGGCTGAATGTGTGACAGGATGCGGCGACGTTCCTGCTCTGGGAAGCTTAAGAGGCGCGATGTTTAGCCTCAACAAGCAGCTACTTCTGACAGAAAAACCAACCGTACACTGCTGCCCAAATCCGACACACAGTTATACCAATGCTGCTTCTAAAAGCTAAAGATACAGCATTTCTCTCGTGACTTTATAGACCAAACACAGCTAAGGGTAACGCGTAATATTACTAGGCTGTGATAAATAAGTCACTAAATTCACTTTTCATTAAAACACCTCTGTGTTGCTTTAATATGAGAATGTATCATTATGTCTTCATTTATACTGCCCCCAACTGCTCTAAAACTGTAATTGCCATTAGCCAGATAATAAATAGAAGCTGCTCTGTAGGGTTCAGAGATCATTCCTTTCCTCTGTGATTACAGTCTGAATATTGGCAGCAGAGCAGATTAACAGTGAAATGAACTCTCCCTCCAGCTTGGTGCTCAGTTACATACGAGTCGAGATGCTCTGGAACCACCATCCCTGGGAAAGAAAAAAAAAAAAGACCCTTCTGGATGGAAATCCGATAAAAGGAGAAGTTAACTCATGCATCCCCTCCCCTGGAATATTGACGCCTGTATCAAATGACTGCTGCTTACAGAGGAAGCCGGTAGCAGTGTGTTGAGACGTGAGGGCAAAGTCAACATGTAAACTTGAAAAGCTGCAGAGAAAACACACAAAATAACGCCCTTGGAAGCAAACGCAGGCGGATGAACAGAAAGATTTAGGTTAAACATGTGCAAACCGACGTGGCCTGCATCAGGTTACCGTAAACGCTGCTGCTTGGCAGCTGGAGGAGCGGCTCTGAGTGCTGGGATGTGATTTGCAGGTTGCTGCACATTTGCTGTCATGATAGTTTATTACGGTTAAAGTTCTTTAACTCAGCTAAAAGGTTCACACAGTAGGTGGAGAGGAGCCTTGTAAATCACTTGTGCACGCTCTCTTTATCTGAGAACTGGCAGCTCTGACAGCGGAGCGGCAGCTTAACCGCCTCACAAGGAGCCCCTGCCTCATTAACCAGCAGCGAGGAATCAAGAGGCGAGGCGAGAATAAAATCACAAAGGCATATGATGATGAAACGTTGGGAAACCACCGCCACATAAAGCAAACTGGAGCCCCCATCATGCTTCTTCCCAGCAAGTCAACACCAGGCCGGTTGGACCGGTTATTTGTGGACGACACAGCAAATATTCGTGTCAGCTGCGCAAATCTTCCTTTCTTAAGGTTGCAAATTGCCTACAGCTGGTTTCAAAACTTAGAGAAACAAAACGCAATAAAAGAGGAAAATGTGTGTGTGCGGTGTTCGTCATCTCCCAGGTCAGGCAGTGTAAAACCGATCTGTTGCATTATATACGGACAGCTGAGGTCAAAATAACAGCAGTGTTTAGAGAGTAAGTAGCTGAGGTAACTGTGGACTGGAGGTGGAGGATAAAAATGTGTTTTTCAACGCATCATAAAAATAAAATGAAGAGTTCTGAAACACAAAGAACCGCATTAGAGGTTTTCACCTGCAGACAGGAGTAAATCCGCCACCCTGCCTCCGTTAGATTGCCATGGAGCACGGGATGCCAAAAGATAGCAACACGCTACAACAGCGGCAAAACAACGTGACGGTACCACAGGCAGGTAAGCTAGCTCTGGTGTGGTGCATGGCAGCTAATGACACCTATTGTACGTCACCGTAATTGGACATTTAGTTGGTCCTTCCAACAGTGGGTTTAACGTTGAAGGGAAAAACATCAACTGTCCATAAGCATAGTATCATAGGAGCATCCAAGACACAGACACCTAAATATTGCAGTAAAACCTTTAAAATCAGATGTTTCTTGCCAAAGATTTGTGCAAAAATAGAGGGTAAATTATTAATAACATCTATACAAACAAGAGTTCTTACTGTCATGGTATTGGAAGAAAACTGATTTCATGGTTTTGTTGCGATAACTCACTTGTACAGGTAAACAACAAACACTGCATCTCGAATCAGTGACGTGGCTATACACACGACTAAAATCAACCATCCAAAACATAAGCATAAACATAACCTGTGCAGATGAAGCCAGGTGCTATACTTTGATATAAAGAAAAAAAGAAAAAAAAAAGAACTGAAAACCAGCTTTTAGATGCAGTGAACACAGAAACCAGCTGGATCCAGAGGGCACGTTCTGGACATATAAATAGTTTCTGCCAACCAAACCACCCACTTCTACTCTGGAAGCTTAGATCATTCTCTGAAAACTCCCAGTTCGCTGATTCTTCTGATTAGGCATCTGGTCAGGCAGCCGCAGGCCTGCACTGCTTCATGATTCTTGGTGAACCTGAATATTTTAATCAGGCCTAAAGCCGAAGAATGAGAAGTGGTTTTTCTTTACAGCTGCATAAAACACAGATTGTCTGCAGCTCTTTGAGAGCACAGAGTCGGTAACGATGTACTTTAATTTGGATGCAAACGGCCTTCTTCATCTCCCTGAAGGTGTAACCCTTCATTCCTTCCTCTTCAGGACAAAAGTTTGTCAAAATCCACTTTTTTGCAAAAAGAATCAAAATTTTAAAGCTTTCATCTGTTTCAGACCTAAGTGACAATTTTGCATTTTCTACCATATAACATGTTGCCTTTGCTGTTTGGGGACTTGCATTCAAGTATAATTAATCAGCTGTGGTTTGTGGTAGAATAAAAACAGACCTCTGTGTTTCTTATTGATGTTTGCAAGACGGTTTCTGATACGCAAATAACTTCCCGACCTGATATCTTAAAGTGCATCTGAAGAGAGCAAAGCCAGGCTCTCATAGCAGTAAACCACCAGTGTTTGCACACGCATAATGTGCAGCAAGTTTAGCCTTAGTGCCATCTGCTACCATCTCCTCCCTGTTAAAGTTAAAAAGCTTCCTGAATGAACAGCAGACATGCCTCACATTTTTTAAACACCTCACTGATACTCAACAACTTCCACATGGAGAACTGTTGTCAGCTCAACCTGGTAGCCTCTACGTACGTTGGGTACATTGTGTTCAATGACTGGAAAAAAAGATCGGATTTTTACTTTTTGACCAACCTATCACAGTCGAGCAGAAAATTGTCTGATTTTGGCCAAGAGACAATTTTGTGGTGTATCTGGAAGGATCTGACTTGGTTGCATTTTGCTGCGTTTTTAATGTTTTTTTTTCTCATGAATAATTGTATTTATAGTATATTATTTTGTGAAGATTTTATGTTACACGCAATCTCCAGTGTTTGCGATCAGATCCTTATTTGCAAAAGACACCTCTTAAGAAATAGGCCAGACTATGACCCCTTTTCAAACCACAGTCAAACATTTTAATGCAATAGAAAATGATTAGATTAGAGAAAATTACTTTCAACTCAACTATCAAAGCATCGCTAATTGTATTAACAGATACACGGCTAGTGCAAAAGTTCCCATTGGAGAATATTTCAGATCCAAGTTTAATAGCAATAGATAAATACTATATCCTTTCATATCCAGTTTTGGTGAGTTTAGTATCAATTAAAACATAATCTTTAAATCAATTTGAAATTTGTTAAACCCCACTTATGTTATGAATATTTTCCACTGGAGATTTCTCCTTCCCTGCCTCGGCGCTGCAGATCAGACCGAGCATTGAATCCACCGTGGCATCAAAAAAACCCGCTTCATTTACACACTTGCACAGGTCTGCGCCTGCAGTGGAAGTTTTGCAGACAAGAGGTTTCCTTTCACGTCCAACTGAGACCAACAAAGTTAAAGATAACACACACACACACACACACACACACAGACATCTGTGTAAATATCATTCCTGTGGCACACGCGTGATAAAACACCCCCAAGCAGGGATCAGATGGACACACAAACGACCACCTTTCCCTCTGAACCCACACACGCGTCTCTGTGGGCAGGAATCTGTTGGGACATAATTACAATGAGGTGTCTGCACAGCATCCGATTAAAATCCGGAGGTTTTTATGGCAGGCCTTTGAAGACTACAGCAGCTCAACCTGGTTCACGACAGCAGACTCCACACAAAGACCAAAGCCAAGCACTTCCTTTTTGGTATCAACATCATTTTTTTTCCCAGGCGGTTTCATTATGGAAATACATGCAGTGCATAATGATAAAATTCTGCTGTGGATTCACATTCTGCGACTCAAGGCTACGCTCTTTCTCACTTTTCATCTGCACTGAGAGAACTCTTACAGCTCTGAGTTGGGGGCGCTTAAAATGCGAAAGTGATAAATTGCAGCGCCAGGATGCTTCCCTTAACGCCATTCTTTATTCTGATGCTTCAGATAGCTGAGAGTGGGAAAAGGTGGAAAATCCAGAGGAATAAGACGGATGGTATGCAACATGGACGCCAGATGGTATCAGGACTCGGTATATTGTGACTCTGAGTTGTGCCAGAGGACAGCGGTACATCCAGTTGTTAAATCAGCAACATCAATGCTCAGAGCAATGCAAGGAATTTCATGGAATCAGTTATTTTTATGCTACATCACAGAAAGCCACTTTACCGAATATTTTAGCATGGTTTGCCAACGCAGAGCTCCAAATTCAAAAAACGCTTGTGTATTTTTTCCCCCCAACTTCTCCACTTCCATCAGCTGAACAATACTCCGACAGCTGAGAAACAGCAGAAGACTAGTGGGGCTGAGATGAGGAAATATGATACAGACCCTTACACCTTATCAGCTTAAGAGGCGTCAGGGCTCATGTTCACATACTGCAGGAGAAGAGTGTATGGGCAGTAAACAGATGTAATTATCCAAGTGGAGAACTTCACCGTAGGCGGTGTCAATTTTCTGTACTTAAAAGTTTGCTTTGGAAGAGGCTGAGGTAAGAGACTAATCTAAAATTGATAAAAATGCTGAAGTTAGATTTGGTTTTTGTATATTTCACCTAAGTGCCTCAGTGCCACTATTTTAGTTTTTATCATTAAACATTAATTTATTGAGATAAAGAACCCATTGAGATCAAGGCCTCCATAACAAGGGTGACCGGCTAAGAAAGACAGCAGCAGACGTCACGATGGACAAGACAGCAATAACAAAACAACCACTAATAAAGTTTTGCTCTTCAGAGTGGAAGTCACCAGAATCTAGATATAAGCAGGGTGGATGCATCACATTTAAATGAGACATTATGCATGTATTAGGGCTGCACTGTATAAGAAAAACTTGCAGTGGCAGTAATATTGGTAAATATTGCAATGACGCCATCAGCTGTGATATCTGCATGTTTTCTTCTTTCCTTTCTTTCCTGTGTGTGCTTCCATCGCTCCTGTAACATTTTGGGCAATGCCAATCGTGTGTGGGGTGAGCGTCTGCTGCTGTGAGACTCTGTCCAACTGGCTATATATTAAACAGTCCTTTTGGGATATAAATATTGCACACACTTGATATTGCGATGACGATATATCTGTGATATATTGTGCAGCCTCAGCATGTACTTGGAAGAAAGCACAACTATATAAATGTGCATCTAGTTGCACGTGTGCACACAGCCAGCACCACGCAACAAGAACCAAAGACCCTTTTATGGTTTTTCGGATTCCAATTTTGTGATAGACTACATCTAATTATGTATTAATTTCATACATTTCTAGCTTTAATTGGGGCTTTTAATCTAAAAATGAATCAGTGAATGGCATAATTCATTCCACTATCTTACAATATGTTCCAAAATCCTTCGTCAGCATGACTTGCTGTGTTTGTGCTTGCATGTAATTAGTCCAATCTGCTTTGTGAATTCGGTGCAAGAATACTGCAACTAGTACTTGCAAAAGAAGTTTGATAAATTTCATTAAATGTTTTGTAAAGAAAATTGAGGAAATTGCACTGCTTTTTTAATTTGCCTGAGAGGGTAGAGTATAAGTAAACCGATGGAAAAGGCAAATATAAGATGTTTATTTTTAGCTTATGCCAAGTTAGCAGGATCATGTTTGAAGGTGTTTTTTTATTATTATTCACAGTAACAGACAAGACTAGATAGTTGGCTACAGAAACTGAAAAAAAAGTTTTATTGAGAAGTTGGACTCGACCAAGATGCTAACCTAGCTAAAAGTCCCCATTTCAGTCACAGCATGAAACTTGTTTCAATGGCTGTTTACGGAAACTGAAAAAATATTAAATAAGTGTAAAATTAAAACAAACATTTACTAAGATAGAAAAACAAGCAAAGTGCGAGAATAAAGGTGAGTTTGCACATGATACTTGTTTGCTAGTTAGCATGAATAAGCTAGCTCTTGCTAACTAAAGATGTAGCGACTTTTCACAGCCACATAAGTGGAATTAATGAGCCACATTATGTGTGGTTAGACTGCAGCCAGAGTAAACAATAGTTGGTTACTTAAGGAATATGTTAAGTAGACAGCTATGCTAACTACTAAATGTTCGCTAAACAACCTTTGCAGCAGATTTTAGCCACTTCTGTTTAGAACTACACATCATCATTAGGCATCGACACATAAAAGCAAATCTCAGAGTGAAAAGTTACTTAGTAAGGATAAACAACAGGCCAACTATCTTAATGCGGTACCGCGCACGTGACGTCACGGCCTTAAGAGTAACGCCCCTTTTGCCGCACCGGTAGGGCAAACAGTCGTAGAACGCACATACAAACCAGCCATTACAAGCGCAACAGAACCAGCGATATGACCGACTTTGCAGCCATTAAACTTACCCAAGACGATGTCCCAGGCGCACGGTTTACTGGTCGCACTGTGGAAGAGCACACCAACCTTCAGCTGAAACGGTGGCTTGAGTGTCGAGGGCTCAAAAAAACCGGAAGACGGGCCGAGTTGATTCAACGGTAAGCTTTGTTTTTTTCCCTGCTCGGCGTTCATGCCTTTGTTATGATTTCCACCGTGCTCCGTTCACGTCGGCCTTTTTTGTTTGTTTGCAATCAACGTCCAGGAATCTGTATATCTTGCCAATAGGTAGCTACAAAACGATTGTTCACATCTCAGAATCTTTCGCTTAAGAGATTCAGGGCGTTTGTTTTTGAGTAAGCTATGGTACCCTGCTACCCCGGTAGCAGGGTACCATGTTAGCGCCTGCTAACATGCTAGCCTATATGCTATCATCACCCTTTCCACCGACAAAATGCTTGCTACATATGTAGGTGAATTTGGTAACTTTTTCCGGGTTGAAATGTTGTGTAGGCCGCCCGCACAAGTGTACCCAACGCACACACTTCTCCTTGGCACTCTTGAGTTTCGGGAAATTAATGAAGAAAACATCCTTCATATGCGGCCGATCAGCGTACCTCGAGTCGCTGTTGCACGTCGCATAGCAACAATGTTTATAAACCATGGTCTTAGATGTTGGAAAAAGCAGTCGTTTACCGAGTAAAACCTAGGCTAACGCACGTCTCTTCCACAGCAAAACAGCGGCGGATTTGGGAGTTTGCCCTACTGCGTACCACGTGATGTGACGTCATCGTGACGTTGTGTTTCTAAAAATAGCTCGCGCGCGGTACCGCATTGCTAAGAGCTAAATGTCATTGAACACATTTTAGGTTACACATTGCTTTTGAAAAACATTTTTGGAGCCAAATGAATAAAGTTTCTGCATGGCTGTTATAAAATAAACACTAGCAATTCACAAGTTTGCAAAGGAATACTTTACCGATATGTTGCTGAACACACGGTTTAAAATTGAGAGGTTATACAGGAAACACCTTACTTTCCAAAGACCGCACTTTATCTAATGGTAGTGTGAATTGTAGAGGTGGTTCTATCCCAATCATAGCTGTGGGTCCATTTGGACCAAAAATTACTGGTTTCAGATTTTTTGTCCCAGCCAATTGCTGGATAAACTGTCTCTTGCTGGTGCCTGACTAATGCGGACCGTCATCTGACTCCAGTCAACAACAACCTGGTTGCATCTTGTCTGGAGGACAATTTTCCAGAGCACATTTTCAGTTTGATTCAGTTTCCATTCATACATAATTTGCAACAGGAAGCACATTTCCATTGATTATAATTTAAAGCAAAATCAATTTTCTTGCAGCTGGACAGCACAGACAGCGTAGAAAAGTAATACCTTACATAACAGCAGATACAAACAATCTCCCACAGAAAATAACCTCTAATTACACAGCTGAGAAAATAACAAGAAAACATTTTTTTGACACAACAGATAAAAGCACAGCTTTAAATGTCGCATTTGCTCTTTGTGACCATGAGTGCTAAATTACCTTTCAGAAGAAGAACACTTAAAAGGAGAGAAAAGTCAGTGTAGAGAGATAGGATTCAGTTTTAACCTTAGAAAAACTGTTGATTTGAACAGAGCAGTTATTTGTTTTTATTTCTATATAAAGAAACCTTAAAACGGGCATTAAGAGATATTTCTTGAAAGACTGGACATTATTTAAAGGATAATTTACATTTAAAAGAGGACATATCATGCTTTTCAGGTCTTCCTTTTCATGTCGAAACCATCGCTTTCAGCTGTCTGGTGTCATTCTTGCCATGAAAATTTACACGCGATGGTCACGATAAAGTCATTTTAAACATCGCACGTAGGGAAACTTGAGATACATCGAGTATACTCGATATATCACCCACCCCACCACAAGGTAGAAGATGATTTTACTGAGATTAAGGAACTCATAAGAATGTAGTATAAAACCATGTGAACAAACAAAAAACGGGCTGAAAAACTTTTTTTCTTCCCAGAGCCATGGCGGTTTTGAACAAATACTGAAATACAGTCTCCTCCAAAAGTATTGGAACAGCAAAGCAAATTCCCTTCTTTTTGTTGTACACATTAGGGTTTAAGATCAAAAGATGAGCACGAGACAATAGTTCTGACTCTCAGCTTTTATTCCCTAGTATTTACATCTAAATATGTTAGACAACTCAAGGAGACCACCCTTTGTTTGAACCCACCCATTGGGTGGTGACAGGTGTGTCTTGTTGGCCAGGTGTTCCCTTTAAGGTTGCCAGTTCAAACATTAAATAGCTCTGCATGAATGGTCTACTTTTCGGCCTGGGTTTAAACCTATAAAGCACGCATTTCTTGTTAAAGGGGGTAAACCAACATGAAGACCAGGGACCATTGGACAAACATTGGACATAACAAGCACAACGATCTGTAATGTCCTGAATAAGAAAGAAACTACTGGCGTACTGAGCAACAGACGCAAACAGGTCGGCCAAGGAAACAGCAGCAGTTGATGATACAAATATCAGTAAGTAACATCACTAACAACCTCCACAGTGGGTGAAAGAATAGAAAATTATCTTCTTGCATATAAGGCCCTTAATAATCAAGCTCCATCATATATCAGAGCTCTGATTACCCCGTATGTTCCTAACAGAGCACTTCGCTCTCAGACTGCAGGTCTACTGGTGGTTCCTAGAGTCTCTAAAAGTAGAATGGGAGGCAGATCCTTTAGTTATCAGGCTCCTCTCCTGTGGAACCAACTCCCAGTTTTGGTCCGTGAAGCAGACACCCTGTCTACTTTTAAGACCAGGCTTAAAACTTTCTTCTAGTTAGAGTGGCTTATGTTACCCTGAGCTATCTCTGTAGTTATGCTGATATAGGCTTAGGCTACTGGAGGACATCAGGGTCTATTTCTCTCACTCTGCTGAGTTCTCCTACTGTTCTCCAATTTGCATTGCTTGTCGTCATTTCAGCTTTTAACTTTTTGTTCTCTCTTTTTTTTTTCTTCATAGAAGGTACACCTGGTCTGGCGTTTTGCTAGCTGTGACATCATCCAGGGAAGGCAGATCATCCACTATTACCATTCAATTCAATTTTATTTGAATTGAATGGTAGCCTAAATAAAGGTTTTATCCTTTACCATCTAACATAGAAAGTACTCCTGGATCAATGTGTGCTTCTGAGCTTTCTGTGTCTCTGCTCTGTCTTCTCTAAGCCCCAGTGGGTGGAGGCAGATGAGCGTTCACACTGAGCCTGGTTCTGGTTCTGATGGAGGTTTTCCTCCCTGTTAAAGGGGAGTTTTCCTCTCCACTGTCGCTTCATGCATGCTCAGTATGAGGGATTGCTGCAAAGCCATCAACAATGCAGACGACTGTCCACTGTGGCTCTACGCTCTTTCAGGAGGAGTGAATGCTGCTTGGAGAGACTTGATGCAACCTGCTGGGTTCCCTTAGATGGGAAATTTTTCTGACCAGTCTGTATAATCTGATTGAATTTGACTTTAGAAAGAGCCTTGAGATGAGATGTTTCATGAATTGGCGCTATATAAATAAAATTGAATTGAGTTGAATTGAAAGTAGTAGTAGCAGTTAAGTACCAAAAGATGCTGTGGTGTAACACAAACGGTGATATATTCTGAGTCGTTGAACAGAGCTACAGGGGATAAAAGCTGAAAGTCAAAACTCTTATCTCATGCTCATCTTTTGATCTTAAAGCCAAATGTCTTTAGTGAACGACCAAAACAAGGGACTTTTTCCTGTTCATATAGCTTTGGAGGTGTTCCAATACTCTTGGAGGTGTTCCAATACTTTTGGAGGGGACTGCTCGCTCAGCAGACACATGAGCTGATTTGTACCTGCTTTGTGCATGTATGATGACTACAGTTCAAACATATTCACTTCTGCTCATTTCATTTTTGCACAAATAAAATTGCTCACTCCTGCTCTAGACTCAGCCTAGCCACTGCTGATTTTTATATCATTATGGCCTGTTTTAAATGATTCATTTACCATCCTCTGTTTAACAGTTTTAATTCCACTGTTTTTGCTGCTAGAATTGCTCTGTGGTGTTTGACAGTTTTTAAAATGAAATTATTGTTGAATTATGGTGCAGCTGCACTGCAATGCAATGAGAGTAAAGTTTTTTTTTACTATTCTATAAAACCGTTGTTTTGCATTTATACCACGTTTAAGTGCTGCTGCTTATTATTTACATGTGGAGCTCTTTGGCTTGTGAAGACGGTGATGGGTCAATTGTTTCTGATCATGAGCATGCTTTTAAAAAAAAAAAAAGTAATCCAGTTTCTTGGGGTTTCTTAGAACTAAGGTGATGAAAGATGAAGATGCCATGGAGTATTGCTCTTCTACAACTGGAAACGCTACCATTACTGAAGAAAATCTGAGTTTTAGTCTTTTATGCATCATTAAAATAAACTCGGCACCGTCCCAAAGGGGAAAACAGAGGCTTTGAATTAACAAACACTCTCCTTCATAGATAAAAGCAGCCATGTTGATCCAGGAACAAACAGCGCTGTCACCAATAACTTAACATCTGATTACAGCAGCGTGTTTCATCACATTACACCTTCAACTCCACAGTGACTGGAATTATGCAACATCAGTTAAACTGGGAAAGAAAAGCCAATCCCCTGATCGTCATCCAGCCGAGCCAATAGACACAGCATCTATAGAGGGAGAAGATAAAGCAGTGAGTGCAGACTAAAAGGTGGGGACTCCTTTAACTTCCAAACATGCACCGTCACAATCTTTTATTTCAACACGGATAAAGCTCCTCTGAGGCATTTTTGGGTTCTGAGACAAGAAATTTCATTTCCAAGGAGGAAATGGGAACTTCTAGGACTTTGTTGGTCACACAAGAATAAAATGCTTTAATATTTTACTTTTTGTGTTTGCATAATGTTTACAGGCATCAATTATGCATGTACAAGATAACTATGATTTATTAGATTTATAAAAGAAGGTATTATATTAAGTAGATGTTAAGTCCCAGCTCTGACACGGTCATTAAAGCAACCAATAAAAAAAAAAGCCTGGCAAGGACTCCGAATCCATGGTATTTGTTAGGTTGGTTCCTGTTTCTGATTTATTAGCATCAAACATTTTATGTAGAAGTGAAAAGTTACGGCCCTTCTCCAAAACTACACCTCCCTATAAAACATGACACCACCAACAGGGGAGCTTTTGACATGCAGAAAGGGGCCGAGTCTGCAGAGGAAAACACTTTTCAATATTCATAAGATCAAAATAATGAGAATCCACCAGGAGAGCAATCTGATAATTACTACATTGTGCAAAAATAGCCACACGTCTTACAAAAAGACCTGACACAGAAACTGATGTTCAAACCAATCTTGAGCTATTTACCAGAGAACAATGACCACAAACTTTAGTCTGTAGATGTGCAAAGCTGGTTGAATGTTAGGCTTTGAACCAGAACACTATTCCACTACTCACTACTCCAACATCTTTCACCTCCGGGTGATAAACTGGCTCACATCCACCAGGTTGACGCAAACACTCGTTTTCTTTTATTCTTCCCACAGACAGAAGAGTTTCATCATGGTAGAAAATAAAAGGAGAATTTTCACAGGAAAATGAAAGTTTCATTGTGCGGCTGGCTATAAAAGAAAAGGCCAGCACAGACAGCAACCCGACGGATCCCTAGTCGATTCCAACAGAGGTCATCTGTCCTGTAAGGTAGCGCAGGGAATTACGTGTTTTCGGCTAAATCCTGCTGTGTCATTCCTCTGCCACGGTATTCCCCAGAGACCCGCTGGTGCTTACCCTGTTCCCACATACAGAGCACGACTGTGGCTGCAGGAGAGGACACACAAACACAGCCGTATATGAGGAACATGGGTTGGGAAATCCCCGAGCAAAACGCAGCATCCACCGTGGATCAAGTCCACCGCAAGAAAATAGGAAAACAAACCCAAACAAACTGAATGCGATATTTGCAGCATTCAACACAGCATATCATGACCTTTTGACCTAATTTTGTCCTGGTATTAGTTAAAAAAAAAATTCTGGTACTGAATTTCTGCTCTCTTCCTTCACTTAAAGGATAAATAGAAAACAATAAATCTACGACACCCATAAAAACGTAAACCAGTCCCCTTTATTTTCAGCGAAACGTCAACAAGGCATTTACCGCCACCACCTTTCTGTTGGACAAAAGAAAACCCACGAGAACGGCCCAACCATTCAGGGTTTATGACGTTACTGGCAGCATGCGTTTACAAAGGGGACGTGTGTTTGGGAGTCATAAGCGGGACAAAGACATTAGACGAAAGTCATCGAGGTTCAAGCAAGATCTTCTCAGGGTCACGACCCCTAATTTAAGTGAACTGTGAGTGATACGTTACAATCATAAGCAACAGTGGTTTTAAGGCTTTCAAGTAATTTCATCTAATATAAATATATTATCCAGTTCTTTATTTTTCAAATCAACCCCTTAAAAGGCCATGTTTAGGTTTTATCATCACTCTTGATCTATAATATTCACATAAGACAAGCATGTTCGGATAAAAAAAAACAACCTGTGACAAAAGAAAAGTTAAAGATAGAAATGCCGATTTTTTAGGAAGTTTCACCAAGTCCCTTTTTGAATACTCTTCGTATCTTACTCTTTCTCTCCTCAGGGGGGGATTGCCTGAAAAAAAAAATCTTTCTTTCTACTGAGGTCTTCGTCTTCTTATCATAAACTTGTATGCGGTTTGCTTCTTGTTCAAAGTCTACGGTGAGAGCAGCGGAGCTACAATGAACGCCTAACACCAAAGCTAACCGCTAACCTAACCGAATACACAAATCCTATAACCGCACATGCGCAGCCAGCAAGCAGAAACTAATAAGGAACGAGCACGGACACTGGCGTTACATGAGCGCGTCAGAATGATTGGCCTGTGGGACAACCGGTAGATAAGGAGATACCCCAGAACTTGAAGGACAGAGGGGGGTGAGAGCAGGAACAAACTCTGACCAATCCCTGCCCTTCGGACCGAATGGCAAAGATTGGTCAGAGTTTTTATAAAAATCAAAAGTTTTAACTTCCTTTTTCTTACATAATGTATTTACTTCTATCAGGACGGAAGCACCATTTCACCCAGTATAACAAAAAGTGTTTTTGAACAGGATTACCATCTGTAGCTTTAAGTGTTGGAAACCGTTAAAATAATGACCACTGCGAACCATCCTTAAAGCTGCAGACAAGGACTTCTGAGAAAACTGTGGACTTAGCCTGGAAATTTAAACAAGCACTACTTCCAGGTCTCCATTGATGGTGAGCTCTGCTAGCAGAGTGTTACGTTGTAAGTAATTTGGTTAGTGCTTTTAACTCATTAGCTTAGCTTGTTAGTGTGTTAATATTTATAAATTATCATTCCAAAGTATTAAAAATAAAATAATGTTTTGTCTACTTATAAGGGTGAAAAGGCTATGGTAGTAGGCTATGCTAGCAGCAGTAGTACCAATAATGACTTAGCATTTTAGCACAGTAATATTTGCTATACTTCACTAAAGACTATTATCATCGGAAAATAAAGTAGAACATATTTAGAAAAAGACAATAAGTCTTGAAAGTTTTGTTCCTGATTGGGGTAAACAGTTATTCATAGCAAGTTAATTGCTTGGAAAGTTTAGGAAATAATCTTAGCATGCTAAAATTAGCTAAATATCTTTAAAATTAACATTGGTGTGTGTGCAACATAATAGCATGCTAATCCAGAGTGGGTAAAGTTTAGAGTAAACTTTGCATATTAGATTTTCCAGTTGTGATTAAAGCTACAGTTAAATATGTCCAGTGAGGTAATTGTTTGGTAAATTAATCCTATTACCATACGAATATTTGAGGATAAATACTGTGAGACTTGACAAAAAACATAGTACGCTGAATTGGCAAAATTTTCTAATCATCAAAGCCTCTTCAAAGCCCGAATATTAGTTCAACACAACAAACATTAATGGGTTTTAAACAGCCTTGTTAGACAGCTGATAGCAAGGTGATTTAAAGTCTGTTTAAAACCTCTTGTCTACGCCATACTTTCAAGTAAGGACACGAAGAACGATTGCATGCCAATAACAGGTTTAAAAGTGTTTTAAGCTAGTGGGAATTAAACTTTTTTTTTTTTTTTTTACATATGATCAAGCACGGATAAGCCAGCTGTGTATGGATTCTAGGTTTGGGCTAACCAACAGATTTCTTCAGCCCTGTACCAGAACATGTGGGCGTGGAGCTTTGTGAACATTAGGACAATGCAAGCTAAAAATCTCCCAATACCAAGGAGTGATTTACTCAAAACATTAAAAACACAACCAAGTACACATCTGCAATGTTCCAATATGATTGCTCACGCAGATATCTTATAGATTTGTCTAACCAAGTCAAATATGACTGTATTTCACCTTGCCCACATAATTAAAACCTGTGGCAACAGCTCTGACTGCCCCTTGGTCAAACAAGAAGAATTAAACCAGAGTGGTGCTTCAAGTACTGCAGCAGAAGCCAGATAAACTGCACATATAACCCATTTTCTAAAGAATATAAATTCTTTCCTTGGAGCTCCAGTTATGGGCAAAAACATAAAATGCTTCCAACGAGCCAAACGTGACTCAATAAATTTCAATAGGTGCCCTGCTGCGCGTGCAAGACTGTTTTTATTTTTTAAGGAATTGATAAAAACCCAAGCATAAAAGCGCTATACAACAGTCACACAACTCCCAAGGTAGGAAAAATACACATGCAGCTAAATCAACCAGACGTTGAGCATATTTCCATAATGCTGTTCAGGAGGAATAAAGCTTTATCCATCAGCTCTTCATCTCCCTTTGTTTCTCAGCTGGTGGTCTTATTAAACCCTCTCCCTCTTTATGACCTTGTCTTTCCTCCGGCCAATCAGAAACTCATTAAGCTGCTGGAAGCTCGGTGCACAAGCATAATATTCAGACTGCGATCCATGTGTCAGCTTGTCAGTCACTCCACTCTTTAAATCTGAACCAGTTGTTTTTAATATCAAATAATCGCCTTTAATCAGTCAGAAGGAAGCCATTAAAAAGTTATGAGCTAGAGGTATTTATGAAATGTGCCGTCTGAGAGGGGGGAAATATTAATATCCATGCGTCTCTCTATGGAGCGCTGTCAACCTGTGTTAATTTTAACTTCTTAAATCAATATTCTTTACAGCCATGTTGAGAACTATTATTTTTATTGCCTCGCAGCAGATTTAACTTAAGAAAAACTCCGTCTAGTCCCAGTGAAAGCCAGCGAGACACACTGGTGTTTGCCATTAGATCTGCAGTTTAATTTGTCTCGTCCTTTTTGGGCTGAGTCACAAACAGTGGTCTGTCCAAGCTTTGTGCAAAATGTTAATTTTACGACTGAGCAGTTTACAGAGAGAGAGAGACAGGGACAAGCCATAATTCATAAATGGCTGCCCTGCCATCTATATTTCAAGGCGGCCATAACAAAGATTTCTACTTGGGCCCCACAGCAGAGAAATGACCACAATATATCTGCTGGGCTTGATGGGGTTGTAGATCAATACCAGAGACTCGACCGTAACTCGCTCTGTGTGATAGGATTTTTTTGGGCACCTCGTTTTGGAAACAAACAAAAAAAAAATCTGCTCGACTAAAAAAGAAATTCAACTTCTTTCTGCTTTTTCCTTTCAGGCAATGCCACAAGGAGTCATCCGTCTCCCATCCAGACCCATCTTCTGTCTTCTTCTACTAAAGAGATATTCAACAAAAATCATAAATTATTTGGCACGTTAAGATGGAGCGAAGCTGGACTGAGCACAACCAAGTTGGCTTTAGAGCAGGAACTGGTATTAAAAAAAGATCAAGTGTGGAAACCAGAGAAGAGAGAAATATCAGAGGCATTGAAGCGCCCTGCATTTCAGAATTTACTCAGGATATAATGACTAATGTTGTAATTTATACATAGTTTTGGGTTTTTGAAAATCTAACAAATGAACTTGTTAGTGAGTTAAAATTAACGTGTGTGTTGGCTCTCTATGAAGAACTTTACTGACAACCATTGCGGCTCTTTGTCGGAGAATAAAACATATTTTCATTGTGTTTCTCCACACGTTAAATCATAAATAGCAGCGTTAACAAGCTGATCTAATGAACCCTGAGTTGTTGCACTTCATTTGTTAATGTAGTTGACTTTGATGGTTTTGATTTGACGTAGATTATGAGAATTAAAAAAAAACTTGAGACAATACTTTTTAGCATTTTTTTAAAAAAACGTATTTGTTGTTTCTTCATGTTCTACTTAAATTTAGACATTATTTATCGATGTTGGAAAACGTTAACTTATTTAACTTTTTCCTCATTGTTTGCAATAGATGATTCAAGCCCGTTGCACAAGAACACACACTTATGTCGTCTGCAAAGATCAAGAACTCTAGTAGTTTACGAACTTTTGCATATTAATGACATTTACAAAGACAAACAACTAATCCGTGTAGCAAACATTAGGAAACACCTAAGCTGCAATTTTAAAAGACAAAGAAAAAACATTTGCTGCTGGTTATCTATTGGCTTACTGTTAATAAGAACGACATAATGGGACATTGAAATTGAAAAGAAATAAGTCAATATAAAATTGTTCATTAGACTTATTTTGCAAAACCCTTTATCTATATAAGGGTTTAGAATGGGAATCAACAAGATCCTCCCACACCGTCAACAATAGCCAATGACACCAAAACCATCACAAAGGGTTAATTATTCAACGTATTCCAGTATTCATGGGCTTTTATTCAACATTAGTGAGTCACCTTAAGCAAAACTTAAGGATGGAGCTAATAGGTGTTAGCGCATGAGAAAAAACAGCAAGAAATTTGAATATAAAAGTATTAGCATTTCTCCTTAGCAGCGGCCTTCTTTCAGCCACCTTTTGGTTTGAAAATAAGAACATTAAGCTCCTTCATTGCAATTAAGTCGTTTGGCGTCACTTTCAATCATACTTGTGCTCTTCTGAGATTCCTAACGCTGTAGTTTCTAAACAATTAGACCTTAGAAAAGGAGCACAGCGACAGTCCACAGATGGATGAACTGCAGCAGAAGAGCCATAATAACAATTAAGCCAACTATTCATCCATCTCTTCACTGTTTAACACTGAGCTCTCTGGGGGTTTGTGGAACTAATTCAATGAATCATGTTTGACAGGAGGCGTCTTCTTCAAGCAGAAATCTGGACACACAAATACAGAGATGCTTTCTCAATGCCACACAGTCCAAACATGCCCCATTTCCCCCTGAAACGAGCTGACATCTTGATTTAGAGCCAGATGAGACTCAGACCAGCAGTGGTGTCTGCATTCAGAGACCCCTGCCCGTATCAGTCAGTGTCAAAACGCTTCAAAACTCACTTTAGCTTCTGTTCTCCGGGGTTCTGCAGCTCTAAAGGCTGGGAGATCTCTAATAACAGGATGTCACTGCCAGCTTGCGACTCACAGTAACACATTCTGCTGAAAATATGATGCCTTGTTTTCTTTTAGGCTGCACAGCGGCGCAGGTGGTAGCACTGCTGCCTTGCAAAAAGAAGGTCCTTGGTTAGAATCTAGGGTTGCGCAATTAATCGCATTTGCAATACAATCGCAATTTAAAAAAACGCAATTTCCAAAACGCAGAGGTCTGCAATTTTTGGCTATGTAACAATTAGTGAATCAGACGCGTCCTTTAGGTGTCAGTAAAATGTTTAAAGTGGGTTTGCCTCCACATGGAAGGGAAGACAGTTGCAGCAGTGAGATAAACTAATTTTATTACTTGTTTTAGGGTTTACATAATCATACATTTTACCAGAAACTTTCCAGAATCTCACCATAGCATTAAGTATTGGTCAATCAGTTTAATACATAGACTTGCTTGTTGGTTGCACTTTGCACTTTATGTTCAACAAAGATTGATGTCCAAATCAATTAAAAGCTGTTCTCTTGAATACTATTCTATAATTTTCTGTTCTGAAAAAATAAAAGTTCTTGTTTTAAATAGTCCTTGTTTACAAACATCTTTATCTAGAGGCCATTTTTGTTGCTTGTGGTTAATGCAGAGAAAAGTCAAAATCAAATCGCAATTTTGGTTGAAATATTTCGTAGGCAGAACGCAATCATTTCTGCTCCGAGTTGAGACGCAGCGGCTCTTTTAGCACCTGATCTGCACAGCGATGAAATATATTGATTTGTTGTTTGTATATGTTTAAAAAGACATGATAAATCGAACTGAAAAAAATAATCGCAATATTAAGATAAAAAAAAAATCACAATTAGATTATTTTCCAAAATCGTTCAGCCCTAGAAATTCCAGCCTGGAGTCTCCCTATATGGGTTCTCTTCAGATACCACAGTCCAAAAACATGACTGTTAGTTGCCGGTTACAGTAAAATCCATGGAGCATGCATGGCTGTCTGTCCTGTGTGTCTCTGCATTGCCCTGTGATGAACCGGCAACCTGCACAGGGTGGACCCTGCTTCTCGCCTAATGGCTGCTGGAGATCAGGCCACCGCCGACCCTTGAAGGAAAAGTGGGTATGAATAACGGATTGATGTTTTCTTTTAAAGCGTCAACTGTGTCGGCAAAAATATGCTCTCATTACTCGATAACGGGGACAACAACTTAAATATAAGGCCAATAAAGACACCAGTCAAGACAGACAAACAAAATAACGTAAATAATTTACACAACTAAAGTTTAGAATGAACCAAAATGCATTTTAAAAACCATGGGTTGAATTGGGCTAAAGAGGCATCAGGAGAAGATAAAAATATAATATATACATGTTTAATGTAAAGTAAAATTAAACTTTTTTTGCAAATAAAAATCTGCATTTGTCTTCAGTCCCCATAAATCAACAATGTTGAAGAAAGCCCTTTTTGGTTGTCTCTATCAGCGTCGGACATCTTATATAAGCAGCTCAAACTCAGTCATATTGGACAGAGAGGGTCTGTGAACGTCAGTTTTCAAGTAGATTCTCAATTTGATCTAACTCTGGGCGTTGACTAGGCCATTCTAACCCCTGAATTTGCTCTTATCTAAGCCATCCTGTAACATCTCTGGCTCCATGCTCAGGGTGGTCGTCCTGCTGGAAGGTGAACCTCCACCCCAGTCTCAGGTCTCCTGAAGCCTCCAGCAGCTTTTCCTCCAGGACTGTCCAGGATTTAGCTCCATCCATCTTCCCAATAAGTCTAAAAAGCTTCTTTTTTGTTTAGCAAACAATCCCCACAGTATGATACTGCCACCACCATATCTCACCGTTGGGATGGTGTATTCAGGGTGATGTGCGTTTTACACGTAAGCTGAAAAGTTTTTATTTTGGTCTTATCTGATCAGAGCATGTTTCAGTTTTCCTTCAACAACTGCTTTCTTATTGCCACTCTTCCTTTAAAACCAGATTTGTGGTTTGCACTACTGTTAGTTGTCCTGTTAACAGATGCTCCCAGCTGAGCTGTGAATCTCCGCATCTCCTCCAGAGCTACCGTGGTGCTCCATGCTTCTCTGATTAAAGCTCTCCTGTCAGTCCAGGTGGACGTCCATGTCCTCGTAGGTCTGCAGGAGGGCCATCCTCTCTCCAGGTCCAGATGATGGATTGATCAGAGCTCTGGGACGTTGTTGTAGAACCTAATCCAGCTTTAAACTGGTCCAAAACTTCCTTCCCGACTGTCTGCTGGGTTCTTTGGTCTCCATGAGGCTGGATGTTCTCTAATGTTCTCTAAAGATCCTCTGAGAGCAGAAACAGAGCAGCTGCATTTATACTAGGATTAAACGACCCTGAAACTGATGCTGTATACTAACAGGGTGACTTCTGAAAGCAACAAGGTGTACAGGATTGTTTTTAAGAGGTAAAAGGGGCTGAAGATAAATGCTATAGGTCATATAAAACCTCCGTAACATAACACCGAAGGTTGAAACATGATAAACTCTGGAAAAAGTTGGAAGTGCATGACTATTTTTGGAAGCCAAAGATTAATGATTCCTAAAGCAAACCAACCATTTACAGTAATTACTTCGACTTGTATTTCTGTGACTTCCTTTTCCAACAACCGATGTTTTTCAGTTCGTCTTTGCTTGGTCAGTTCGAACAAAGATGACCCCAGATTTCCATTCCCCAGCTCACTGCCACTGTGTCCCTGGGATTCGTTTCTCGCATGTCTTTGTGGGTGTGTTTGGACACGCTTCCGTTAGTTCTACTAAACGCGAGCGGATGGTCACAGAACAGCGAGCAGGAGACGCAGGAGGGAAAGTAAACACTCGGAGTGAAATCTAATCTCTCCTCCTGGCTCTCTGAAGCAGGATTGTGGTTTATTCGATCAGCTCAGAGTTGTTGTATGATGGCACTCAGCAGGACTGAGGCTGAGATGAAAATACATGTGCTGCTGAAGAGCAAGGAGGTACAAAGAAAACAAGAACTGGTGGTGGAAGACCCCAAGCAGAAAACGAGCAGTATTATTCCCTTTATCTCGCTCACTGCCACTTGTTACACATCGTCAAAATTAAATACTCCAAGTACTCCATCAGGTCAGAGCCATTCATCATCTACACCCTAATATGGTTCACTGTGTCTCAAGGGAACCTGATCACATTGAGGGCGTCATTTTCAATGCTTTTAACGCGCTACACGCTAAACCATGTTCTCCTGGAAGGCAGGAAACTTGAACCTGTCACAGCTTCCTCTGGACAATAGGATGGAGGAGAACGTGGCACAGATTTTAAAGGAATAACACACTTTCATACACATAAGTCCTCTATTGTGTTACAATAACACTAAACATCCCAAGCAGCTAGCTTTTAAATCCTGCACATATAAAATCAAGGATGGACTTTTTTTTTTTAAAGAATATTGCTTTGAGCTTATAGGGAGAGCTACTGCCACAACATACAGTGAAAGACTATAAAATATAAAAGTTAGTACAAGCCGCTACATGTGGTGAAAAAAACACCTTGTAACACTGAAATGCAACAAGCTAAGATGATTTTTATCGCTATTCTTTATAAGAAGCAGAGAACACGTTACATGTGCGTTAGGACACTAAGCAGTCCCTGTTTGGTATAAATCTATACACAAAAATGTACCGTTTTGGAATAGCCTTTAATATCGTGAGTTACCATGTCATGCCAACAGAGTCATTAGCGCAATTAGCATGATGAACTACAGTTTTTGCCACAAACTGTAGCTTTTAGTATCATTAGCAAGTGTTGCTGCAACGATTAGTCGAAATAATTGACGTTGATTATGAAAAAATATCGACGCAAAATTTAATGCGTCGAAGTGTTTAAAAAAATACAAACATTAATGCATCTCTCAATATATCATGCTCAGTAGTGCAGTTTAAACACCATACAGTTCACTAAGGTGGCTGCGGAGGGCAGTATAGCTGCAACATCTGCTCGGTAGGGCTGGGCGATATGGATCAAACATAAAACCTCCAATTGTTTCACAATACATCCGATTTATGATTTTTTTTCTTTAAACAAAAAAAAAAAACAAAAAAAAAAAAACTTTGGAGCAACAAGGAAATCATTCAAATAAACAGTTTTTATTTGGCACAAAGAAAATTAACAAACCAAGATGAATGTCCCTATTGGGGTTGTTAGTTCAAACCTTAAAATAAGGCAAAATAAATAATAGGTTACGCTTGAACAAGGATGAGTGGCCTTATTGTGATGATTAATAGTACGATAACTTGCCTTTTCATAAAACTCACACAGTGCTGCCTGTGAGACAGCGCTGAGGGAATAAGGAGACCACCCACAGCTCTAGCTGTTGTCGTGAGACAGTAACGGTAGACGGATTGCTGCTTTTAAGTGAAGCTGCTAAATCACTAAACACACAGAGGGTCTGAAAAGTCCCCGAATATGAGTGGCTAAGTAGGAAACTCTGGACTGTCGTCTCTAGTTTTCCTTCTTTACCGAGAGCAGAGCAGCCCAGCAGCCTCAGAGCAGGCAGACAGGAGCCAGAAGAGTTGGTTTGTCAAAAGTAAATTTTAACATTTCACGATATTTAAATTAATTTTAAACTCTGATTATTATTAGAATAAGTGCATAAATATACAGTAGCTATGCTATATCATATGCTTTGCACTGACAAACAGGCTTAAATCTGAGGCAACCGGACTTTTGTTCAGTTCTTTCTGAAAAGATTTCGACACCTATCCAGGAGTTTTTGTCGAAACGATTTCAGAAAGAACTGAACGATAGTCTGGTTGCCTACGATTTAAGCCTGTTTGCTGTTGCGATGACCTGGATAACTGAGAATTTGGCGGCATTTAGTCTGGTAGTAATAATCTTTGGAACAATAGAGGAACAATCAAAAGTTAGCACATAGCTTCAGCTGCTTCAGCTAAGAACCACTGATCAGGCCTGAAATCTGAGAGTAGTGATGGACTCAGACCAGAACTTCCAAAAGCATCTAAAGACATTACAGAGTGGACCTTCTACCACCTGGAGAACATTTACAGGATTAAAGGACTGATGTCTCAGCAGGATGTGGAGAAACTAATCCATGTTTATCTTTAGTAGAACTGATCACTGCAACGGTGTTTTTACAGGTCTGCCTAAAAAGTGGATCAGACAGCTGCAGCTGATCCAGAACGCTGCTGCCCGCGTCCTCACTAAGACTAAGAACGTAGAGAACATGGATCCGGTTCTGAAGTCATTCCACTGGCTCCCTGGATCTCAGAGAATAGACTTTAAAATCCTTCTGTTAGTCTATAAATCCCTGAATGGCTTAGCACCTAAATACATCACTTATGACTTATGTTGTTTAAGCAATTATCCAGAAAAAAAGAATCCTTCAAAAAACAAAACAAAAATGAAATTAAAATAAAAAATTGAATTGATTTCCTTGTTAATCTTTGCTGTTACAATAAATGAGCAGGTGCAGAGGTTAATTGGAGCTAGCCAAAATGACGGAGCCTCGAGGTTAATGGGGATTCCTGTTCAGGGCTACAAAACGCCTGCAGGATAAATTTCCAAATTTGAAGCAGTGGATCTGCAGACGCTCACACGAAGAATTTTAACATTACCTGGTAATGAATGATGAGCAGGACTAATGATGAGCAGACGGCTGCACAATCAGCCTGGAAATGTCAGACCTAAAATTGCTGAAGAGTTACTTCAGGAAACAGAACAATGGCAGCTATAAATGCTGTTAAACGCTTAAACGCCCTTATCTAAGAATGGATACTAATGGATGCCAAAAGCTGCCACTCGCTTAGAATCAGAAAATCCCACTCAATTACATACATTCACCCAAGTAAAGGTATGAGACATAAGCATTGGCCACCTTTATGGTAACTCTAAATCAAATAAGTGTTATACAAAGAGAAACAAATCTTGTGTTTGCAATTAAGACATTTGGGCAAAACATTTTAAATTGACATCAGAAAGCAGTAATATAGAGGTTTCTGTTACTGAGGTATCATCTGTGATTTCACTGAACCTGAAGGCCGGACTGTATTTAACATGTCTAGACATCTCTAACATGAAATCACAGAGTGAATGTTTACTGTAATTTTCTCAGAAAGACCTCAGGTCGACATCCGTAAACCCGATCAGATCCATCAATGTTAACCTACCAATGAGGCTTCCCACAAATGTTTTAAAATCTCTTTATTTGCAACCACACTACAAAATAAACAAGCATGAGCTTTAACGCCTTATACAGTTTTAAATTAACTGATGATTGGTGTTCGCAGTCTGGTTCCAAATCGGATTTGGTAATTGCTTTATTCTCAGAGAGCAAAGTGAGACTAAAGTTTCCTGGATTTTTTAAATGGAGAATAAAATCCGGTATTGATGGATTAACCACTGAAAAAGTCCAACATGATAAGGTCTTCTCAAACCTTATATTGTATAATAAACATCACCAGCCTGGTGGAGATGGACATCAGCAACCCTGCATGGATAAGTGGGTTTAGACAATGAACGGATGGACTTTAACTCTTTTTTCCTACTTACTTACTTACTAAATGCATTGTTTAAGCAACTTATGTTCAGAAATTCAGATTTTTCAATTAACAAAAACAAAGAAATGTGAGCACCAAAGATTTTTCTGTAGTAATCCAGATTTAGAAACTACAAAGAAGAAAAAACAAAACCCCTCCATACTTCACTAAAATCAGATTTGTCCAAAGATAGTGAAGGAAGCCTGCTGTTTGTAGTCCTCTCTGATGGGCTAATGTGCACGCGTGGACGAGAGACGCCTCACAGTCAGAGAGGCAACTAAAACCTCAGCAGCTTCACCATTAAAGCGCTAATGGGGAGTCTGCAGATATAACCGTACAGTTAAAACCAACAAAACTGTCTGAGTGTGTGTGGGGGGCAGGGGCGTTATCAGCGGCTTTCAAAGGAATTTCATTTCCAGTATACAGACTGTTGAAGGTCTAATTTCCTGAGCAGGGCAGCAGATCATTCTGTCGGTGTCACAGAAAGCCAGAGTCCAAAGTTCAGCAACAACAACACCAACAGGAGAGGAAGAGGGAAAGATGAGCAGAGACACAGGGGGGAGCAGAAAAATCAGGAGGTAGGGGGTGAAAAAGATAAGGCGCAGAAAGGACAGTCTGAGGTGAACAGACAGCGAAAATTAGGACAAGCGCTTTCATGGAGGTGACAGAGCAAAAAACACAGCTTCTATCAGTCACTGCTGTGGAAAGCTGGATGGCAACTTTAAAATCCTTTTTCCAGCTTCAGAAAGTCGGCAATCAGCAGGCAGAACGTGCCCTGTCCCCGTCTTCTTATCAGATACCCTTCATATTCTGCCACGCTAATTTAAATCTGATGCTGATGTTTGAATATAGATTTATGAGAAGAGTGAGGCTCACTGAATAAAAATCTACCCATAGCAGGAGTTATGATAAAACTATAATATTTCCATATTTATTGTGTGTGTGTGTGTGTGTGTGTGTGTGTTATTCCCGCAGCCAAAGAGCTGTTAAACTGGTTTCTGTTGTGTGAAACAATGAGTCTTGTCTTCTATATAAAGCAAGGCTGGTGTCATCGGCCTCCAGGACACTGGTCTGACCCGAATGGCTGAATTACCTCCTCAGCATGCAATCAATCTCCACGGAGTCCTGCTAATGACCCAATGATTTGATTCAGGTCTGTGGAAGCAGAGAGCCATCTAGAAGCTGCGGACCCCCGAGGACTGGAGTTTTATGACCTCTGCTATAAAAACCCTAAAGACTATCAATACTGTTTGCGCTCTTTAAGACAACTCTGAATGATCCATCATAAACACGTTTGATTGTGGTGTTGATTGGGCCTCGGCGTTTTTTTTTCTATTTTTCTTGAAATCTGTGACTTGAGAGCAAAAAGCGTCAGCCTCTGGCAAACGGGATCGCAAAGTGCTTTTATCAGCATCCAAAAGCTGCCGTGCTATGACTCAGTAATCCTACAGCACCGTGCTGCCTCTCACATGACGCTCGGCTTACATCTACAGTGAACCTCTGGGTTTTCTTGCAGGAGTTCTTCCGAATATTCCTGAGTCCGCTCTGAGGCTGGGAGTGATCTTTGCCACTTCCTTCCCATTTGGAGCAAATTCATCAACAAGAAAACTGCAATTAGCTTCAAGTATGACCGTGTCCTTCACAGATGACCCTGAAATATGTTTTTTTTTTTTTTGGCATCAACGTTCTCCTGTTTGCCAGTTCCCCAACCCCTCCCCACACGTTCACATTCATTAACGAGACGCCACGGCTGCCTCCTGCAGAGTCACACAGGCTGCTTCACATCTACATCCTTCCAGAGGCAATGATCACATTTCCATTTCAAAACCAGTAACATTCTCAGGACCTTGACCCACACTGGCTAGGCACCCCTAACGGCTCTGAATCAGCCCTCGTCTCATTATTTTTGCATCATTCATTTTACATTTAGCCAAATGTTGTTTTTCTCGAATAATTGCAGCTGCTACCAAGGAGGAGCCGAGGGGAAAGAAAAATGTGCATTGACGTACTTTAATCCTTTTAGTTTTTTTAAAAAAAAAATATAGATCCATGTATTTATTTATATAAAATGTGTTTCAGTAATGTGCTTAACTTTTGAGTCATCCTTCATTTTTTTCTTTTTAATCACTTTTCCAGGCTTGTAGAAGACCCATCTTGCTCTATTTTTAGAGTTTTTTCACCTAAGGTTACCCAGCGTTGCTTTGGGCGGGCTTATCTGCTGCAGCTCTGAACTGGTTTGCTACTTATTTATCATTTAGAAGTATGTTTATTGCTACATATAATTTCAAAATCAGCATGGAGTTCCACAGGGTTCTGTTCTTATCCCCATTTTATTTTGCCTTACTTGCCTCCCTTACACCATCTTTTAAGATTAGTCAGTTATACAAATAAAAATAAATATTTCTCTTTATAGCCCCACAGTGGGGGGATTTGTCTCTGCCTTTAACCCATCCCTTGGGGAGCAGTGTGCTGCCACAGTGAGTGGTCAACGGTCGTTCTCAGGGACCCTGAGTGACAGACTGAGCTTGGAACCAGCAAACTCTGCAGCCTCTCCAAGATACAAACCACTAGGCCACCACTCAGCAGCCACTTTTATGCTAAAATCAATTGTTTTACTACTTTTAAACCTCAGGTACATTTTAAAGATGTCCTTAGTAAAGTTGCTGTAATAGACCTCTTAGACACCAGCATTGAGTCTACAGGAGGGTCCAAATAGGGAGTAATTATGTGTTTTACCATCATCAAGTACAACTAATTTAAGTGTTTGTTACTCTGAAACAGCGTAGCATTCTTTCTCTCTGCCTTTCTGTTAAACATCAGGACCTCAGGGTTAGGGTGCTCCCACATGGATATTTTATGGCAGCCTAGTGCTTTGTGAATAACTCCAATTATACTCCCAAAACAGAGGAAATTAATCAGAAGTCAGCTTGGACTCCAAAGTCTTAAAATATTCAATTCAATTCAGCATATGCAGAATGCTATGGACAAAAACGCCCGATTCATGAATGCTCTACATCTTCCAGTACCTAAAGGACCTTCTACGGACGTTTTGGAGCTAGATAAAAGAAGCACAACGTCAGAAGTTGGATTTTTCTCTCTCAAAAAAAATAAAAAATTAAACTGGTTTAGAGACAAAGGGAGGATACAACTCAAACGTTACAGTCCAACTACTTTCCAAACCTCATTTATGATCTAAGATATGAGTCACGGGTTAAAGAAGATGATCTCGGCTACGAGCATTTATGCCAGCATGGATTCAGTTGAACTGTGTGTACACAGTCATTCTCACACTTATTATGGCATTTATCAATGTGGACATCAGTGTGGAATAGCCTCAAATCTCAGGCTGGGACTCAGATTGTGTGCAAGGCTATGTCAGTGTGAGCTTCCACGGCAGTGGGGGGGGAATCGATCTGTCATGGTAAACTATTAGTCTGTAATAGCAGAAAATTACATTTAACAGCAGATTTTAGGTGATCTACTTATTGTTGCTTATCAATTTACTTTGAAGATAACAGACGCTGAATACATAAACAAGTCATAGGCTGTGTGGTAGAAAACAACAACACCGTTAGCTCCTATACGACTCGTACTCACTTAGCTGGTTGTATTTAAACAATGTTACCGTATGAACAGTAATAAAGAAAATGTAGGAGGAAGGAAACCCCTTATTCCAAAGCCATAAATGTAGCAGCGCTCTATATGCTGAGGTTTTTAGACCTTTTAGTGGGAGATACTGAAGGTATAGGCCTGCCTTGGATGAGCTGGAGGAACTCTAATGGACATTTTTATGACTTTCTTTTTGTAACCTGTGTAGTTCTGCACAATATGGATCTGGACAGAAGGACTTAACTGGATGCACAGCAACATTATGACCTGATATGGGTCTGAGGGCCGCCCAAAAGATACAGAACCCCACCCACAACCTCTAATATGTGAATGCTGAATACTTATGTTCAATAAACATGCTATTAGAATCAGTTTTCAGTTTTACATCGGGCGTGGTGACCTAAACTTTAACTAAATAGGGGTGTGGTTTTTTCAGTTACGGTTGTCCCAACATTGAGCCAGTAAGGACGTTTCCTGGTCCTGTACTTTGCTGTTTTGCTAGTTACGTCCCACTGGAAGGAGATCCCTGGACAGACCCAGAACCAAAAAAAGCAACATCTTGCTCCACGGAGCCCTTGTAAGACAGCAGGGTGTGATGCCTGTTTTCTATCAGGTCTGGATTTTTTAAACTGTGAATGACCCTTGAACCTGCTCAGCCAACACTGACACGGCCGCCGCGTCCTCACATTCCTTCATAATCAGCCAGGAAATGTAAACACTCGGCTGGCCGCTGTCTTTCTCTCTGTGTTTACAGCCTTTTACGACCCCTCCCCCCTCCCCTCTAATTGACACAACATTAAGCTTGTTGGAGAGCGAGAGGCACGCAGAATATTTATCAGCGAGGACGCAGTCGGCCGACCTGGAGCGAGACATCGCTAATGTGACGAGTAAACATCACTGATGGGGCCCTTTGTCTCAATTAATGCAGCGTTCTTAATGAAATGCTCCTTTACTTTCTGTATGTACGCCTGTTTTTTTTTTTTATTAGCTGGGAGTGGAGGGGCTGATTTGTCATGCTCTGTGGGTGGAAGAGAGTTCCCATTAAAAAGGGAGGAGACAGGAGGAAAAAAAAGGAAAGCATAAGGGAGGGAGGGAAAGCCCGAAAAGTAGAGGACAGAAAGATGCGAGATGACATTGAAGATAAAGTGGTGAGAAAAAGGAGTTTAAAACAGGAACGCAAAGTTGGATCAAAGAGAAACAGCCATGTCTAACAAAGACAAGGAGGAGTTTCTACGACGGAATCCATATTGGTGCAACAAGTAGTCATGAAAACACCAGAGAAGAAGGAAAAATAAATAAATGAGGTGGAAGAGAACCAGCTTCCTCGGAACCATTAATACCACCATGAAACAGAACGGCTCCATGTCTCTGTGCTTGTGTTTTATTAAACTTATTAAAAGGTTCCTGTTGAAGCGGAAACACAGACACACTGAGCTGTTTGACCAATCATCAGAGACAACATGAGCTTCAGGCAGAAACTGAAAATATTTCCCGCCCGCCACATCGGGCAAATATTTGACATATTTTAGACGCTGGCTGTGTGCGCGGAGCTTTACTGAGCGACACGTCTCAGCGCAGTCGGCTCATACGTTCTCATCTTCTTCTGTGTCTTCAGAGACACATAAGAAGAAAGAAGCTCATTTCTATACCCAAACAAACAAGCAGGCTTCAGGTTCCAGGTGAAAGGAATCAGCAACCAGCCTGGATGATATTACCAACAACACCAGCAGCAGCCAACAGGAAACCACCACAGTTCCTTGAAATGATCATAGTAGAAACACACGGAGCAGGTTTTTACTGACCAACATAAATAATCTGCTTTTCTTTGAGGTCTCATCCACAGATTTGGACTCAAACACATAAACGTGTTGCTTTAAGCCATTTTTTATTAAAGGAGAAAATGGTGCAGGTTCTGTGTAGTTTTGAATCAGACAGAAAATGAAGAAATAACAGGATGATTTTCCCCATTTAGACACCTCTGTCTGAGTTTTATTAAACTCGTAACAAAGAGCATTAAAAGACACGCTGGGTAATGATGTGTTTATAGAAACAAAAAGATGGGAGCTTTGAGTCATGATGCATTTAATCTGCAGGGAAAATAATCAGAGCCAATCAAGTGAAGAAGTGGCCAGCTGATTGGTGCAACGTTGGCGATGAACTATGACTGAAGCTGCTTTAAACTGGTTTCGGCTTCGGGGGTTTAGTGACAGAGGAAGTGTGGCATGTTGTGACGTTCTCTCCAACTAATGCTTTTGAAACGGCACCTTTCAGCCAAGCACGCAAACCTCGAGGACAAGCTGGTCCAACTACATAAAATCTGTCAACTTTCACATTTACCTGGAGCCAATGACCCTGTCCACACGGAGACGGGTAAGCCACAAACTTTTTAGGCCGACTGCGGGTACTGTCCAGACAAAGCAGCAGTGACAGTAATCGTGTTTTCATCAACCTTTTATTTGAAATATCGTATTAGAAAAGGTTGAAAATTCCAATTAACTCACTAAATTTTGCAAAAAAGTTTTTGCGGTCGCTTGAGGTAGGTTTTGACTTTTTCGAAAAATGCAAAAGCGCCGAAGAGCAGATGGAAACACATTTGTCGAATCAGTTCTGACGTAGCGAACGCTTACCTCACATGACTGATCAGCTGGTTCTGATGTCAGTGTCTTCCCAGATATTCCTATTATGCGCAAAAACAGGTCTGGAAGCAACAACCGGTACATTTGGACCGACAAATAAAAAAATCTATTTAAAAAAAATCTGCACATTCATTAAAGCACCGCTCCATTAGTGATCTGTGGTCCGTGCCAGTTAGCAACTGCTACTTCCTGTTTATTACCGCCAACGTCAACGTATGACGACATTACGAGATGCGTCGCTGGTTAATTCACTATAAAGCAGCCGATGGAAACATGTCTGATGCACGTTTTCTTCATTGCAATATTTTAAAAGTATCAAAAAACTCGCATAAGCATTGGATGGAAACATCTACTGACAACAACTGAAACCTGTCCCCAGAGTGGGAAAGTTTGAAGCCACTCAAGAGTAGATCTATGTCAAAATAGTAAAAGTACATTGAAGTTAAACTACTACTAGAAGTAGTTTTTTTCCCAACAAGTTACTGAAGTAACTAGTTACTGTTCTTCATTCTACGGTTCTCCAGTTTTGCATTGTATTACATTGAAATGACTGTCGTCATTTCAGCTTTTAACTTTTTGCTCTCTCTCTTTTTCTTCATAGTAGGTACACCTGGTCTGGCGTTCTGTTAACTTTGACATCATCCAGAGAAGACGGCTCACCCGTTACTACCATCTAATGTAGAACAGATTACTAGATCAATGTGTGCTTCTGTGCTTTTTGTCTCTCTTGTTGTGTCTCTGCTCTGTCTTCTGTAACTCCAGTCGGTCGAGGCAGATGACCGTTCATACTGAGCCCGGTTCTGCCGGAGGTTTTTTTTTCCCGTTAATGGGTGGTTTTTCTTCCCACTGTCGCTTCATGCTTGCTCAGTATGAGGGATTGCAGCAAAGCCATGTACAATGCAGACGACTCTCCCTGTGGCTCTACGGTTCTCCAGGAGTGAATGCTGCTTGTCGGGACTTTGATGCAATCAACTGGTTTCCTTATATAGGACATTTTGACCAATCTGTATAATCTGACCCAATCTGTATAATATGATTGAACTTCATTTTGTAAAGTGCCTTGAGATGACATGTTTCATGATTTGGCGCTATATAAATAAAATTGAATTGAATTGAATTGAAAAATTGAAACCACCTCTGTAGAGATGACTTCACTGCCTTCAGAGTTAAGTCCATCCTGAGGTCGTTACCTTTTCTGGACGTAGGGTTTCCCACATCTGAGACTCTTCTGCTGCAGAACCGCTCCGGGTCGCGCCTCTCAGACAAACAGACCCATTAATACGACCCTGAAGCCCTTGCCAAGGCAATAAGATAGATCAAGTCTCTAGAAGTCTTTGTGTTAATACCCCAAGACTGTAAAACACATAATTGGCTCAATTTTAGCCATAATAAAAATAAATAACGTAGTAAAGTGAGAGCAAATAGTCCCCAACCCCCAAATTCAAACTAAATAAAAAAACTCCTCCTGAGCATTACAAGATAAACAGAGATCAGTTTCTTGGTTTGCTGCCATTTCCGTGATCCTTGTGGGTTTTCTGGATTCCAGCTGCAGATGTGGAGCGGATGTTTGTCCAGTCACACTCGTAGCTCACCAAACAAATGTGCGACTAATTCTTCAGCCTACGTACGGTGACTTGCATTGGGATTAATTCACACTGACAGGATATCTGTAGGACATGGAAGGATCCACAAACACAAAGAGGAACCAGAGGGTTGGTGTCCCGACCTTCCCACAACCTTCTGATCTGCTTTTAATTCTGCTAGGATTCCCCACTGAGATACTAAAATTACACATCATGCACAACACAGAAACCCTCTAAAAACACAAACCAGCCATCAGCAAAAGCGAACTGCTGACAACTCTGAACAGGACATTTTCTTCTTTCTGCGTAAAACCTGAACGTCGTTCAGTAAAAAAAAAAAAAACATTTAGTCTCATTTAGTTATTATAACGTAGCAAAAAAATTGACAGAGCTCAAAATCCAGCGATGTTTTTAACCGAGAGGAACAACCAGACTGAAGACTGAAGGAAGACAGAAACACAGCAGCAAAATCAGGCACAGATCACATGTTTTCATTGTATTAAAAAGATACTTTTAGTCTTATTTACTGGCTCCCGGTTGATTAAAGCCAAAACTGAAAAGATGTTTTAGGGAATTAAACACAAACAGTCTGAGGACAATGACCTTATAAAGTCTGATTGATGTCTTTTCATATGTATTTACAGTGGATTTATAATAAGATTATAATTCATGTTGGTACGGTGTTGAATCCAAAAACGATGCCACATGTTAGCTACGCTATCGCTATTAGCTAACCCAAGGCACAGATGCTTGAGAGGAACTTAAAAAGGTCAGTAAAGCTGCTGTACCTGCAACAGTGAAGTACTAAACCTACCAAATGACAAAAGCTAATGCTAGCCGTTTCAATATTGGATTCTGGGAGAGCCCAATGACGGGGTTCTGTTGGTCTGAGCTCCGCCGCAGTGACGCACTCCCACTCCGCTTTACTGCGGTATAATTTAATGCAAGAAAACATCAATCAGCTGATGTCTCAGTCAGCAGGCCAGTCCAGGCCATCCCCACCAGACTCTCATCCATGTCTTTATGGACCTTGCTTTGTGCTCTGGCGATCAGTCATGTTAGAAGAGAAACTCTTCCCACAAAGTTGGGAGCATGGAGTCGTTCAAAATCCCTTGGTCTGCTGAAGCAGAGTTCCTTCCACTAGAACCAAGGGTCCAAGCACAGTTCGCAGGCTTGGACCCTTGGACGCGCTGTTATTGAGCTAATCTGAAGGCCACATGAAGACTGGAGGTCCGTAGCCATTGACCTCTGAGCAATCGCTCGTCAGCATCCGCTGCCCCCGCTCCGTCGGTTGACTTGGTGGCTGAGTTGCTGTCGTTCCCAATCCCTTCCCCTTTGTTATAAAACCACGACAGCTGACTGGGGAACATTTAGGAGTGAGGAAATGTCACGACTGGACTTGTTGCACAGGTGGTATCCAGTGACAGAAACCCCGCTGGATTTCTCCGAGCTCCTGAGAGCGACTCGTTCTTTCACAGATGTTTGTAGAAACAGTCTGAATGCCTGGTGCTGGATTTTACTCACCTGCAGCAATGGAAGTGATTGGAACACCGTTATTTGGATGGGGGAGTTAATACTTTTGTCAATAAAGTGTATTTTAGCTAAATCTTTTAAAACCATTCATCAGGTTACAGAAATAAAGAGAAAAGTTGTTTTTTTCTTCAAAAGTCCACCGAAGCGCCGCTCCTTTGTACAAAAGTTTCAATGTGGAGGATGAGTACCAACCCTGTGGCGTCTGATATGAAACATCTGCAGGAAACGCTGAGCTTGTAATTAAAACACTAAATTAAAAAGCAAAGATAAGCAAGTTAAAAAAAAAAGGAAATGTGTTTGTGTAACAGAAGAGAAAAGCTTCCTCTGCCTCTAAATTGTGGCTTGTTGTTTAACGTTCCTGAGAAAGGGCCAACAAGGAAAGCTGAGGAGGCAACCGAAAGAAGTCAAGAAGCAAAAGCGACATAAAGAGAGGAGGGCATGAAGCCAAGCCGAGGGGGATCCAACACACAGGAAATGAGAACAAAATGAACTGTAAGCAAACTAAACGCAGCGCTAACAGTCCCAGTAAGCAGCCGTTACGCAACACGCTGCTGCTTACAGCAAGAAATAAGTTAGAGATCCAAACCCTTTTATAAGTGCTCATGTGACCCCCATGTCTTCAACATGACTCAGAAACTGAAGAACAAAATCTTTACAAGCAATCAGGGTGTGAGGTTGACTTCAGAAAGCAAAACGAAAACAAAGAGCTTTACAGCAGACATATCTGCTGAGAAATGCTCCATTTCAGTCACAAACTGGTGGCTTTGATTAGCAGGGAAAACTAAATACATGCGATCGGGTCATCAAGTAAGGAAAAACAATGTCTCCGTCTGTACATAAAATGTTTCTAAGACGAGGACACCAAGACTAATCTGATCTGGAGGTATTTGCCACAAAGCAAACAAACTGTTTGTTTCCTGCAGATTAAGGCTGGATAATCCTGTTAGCATTCATAAATGGGTCATAACTGAGACAAAGAGAAGAACCCGCTCTGGAGGAAGGCCTCTGGGAGATCCAGTTAAATACAGAAAATACAAAATGAAAAGGCGGCAGTGTGGGAAAGGTCCACAAATACCAGGATCATATCTGACCTCCTAATCTCCGCTTAAACACAACAACTAAGCACCAGCCTGAGCACACTGAGGCTACAGTCAGTCTTTCCCACCCGATCACACAATGAAAACCATATAATTCAATAATAAAGCCGTTTCAGTTGCTGCCACTGTTGACACTGCAAGGTGTGGCTCCCTCTGCTTACAAAGCCTGACGACAATCCCTTGCCAAACGCCCCCAAGCCCTGCAGCCGCAGCCCTGAAACACCTGAGCGGGACCGGCCCCGGTCACATCCGTTCTTCTGACAACCATGTTTAGTCAACAACAATGACTAAAATACAGGAAATAGGCTTTCAAGGCAAAATCATCATCAAACTTTGGGTAACTAACCCCAAAATCGACTAAAAAAAACACTTAACATGGATCTCTTATAGTGCTGCTGGTCATTATTTTGACTGTTTACTTTACATTTGCTGAAATCGTACTTTTGTGTCTAAAATCGCCTAAGTGGCGCACTTTAAAATCTTAATCCATACATCCATTGTTTATGGATGTAGTTACCATATTTTTCGGACCCTAAATTGCACCTTTTTTCATATTTTATTCATATATTTTCACACAAGCTCCATCATATATCAGAGCTCTGATTACTCCGTATGTTCCTAACAGAGCACTTCGCTCTCAGACTGCAGGTCTGCTGGTGGTTCCTAGAGTCTCTAAAAGTAGAATGGGAGGCAGATCCTTTAGCTATCAGGCTCCTCTTCTGTGGAACCAACTCCCAGTTTTGGTCCGTGAGGCAGACACCCTGTCTACTTTTAAGACTAGGCTTAAAACTTTCCTTTTTGACAAAGCTTATAACTAGAGTGGCTCATGTTACTCTGAGCTACCTTTATAGTTTTGCTGCTATAGGCTTAGGCTACTGGAGGACATCAGGGCCTATTTTTCTCACTCTACTGATTTCTACTGTTCTCCAGATTTGCATTGCATTACATTGAAATGACTGTTGTCATTTCAGCTTTTAACTTTTTGTTCTCTCTCTTTTTTCTTCATAGTAGGTACACCTGGTCTGACGTTCTGTTGACTGTGAAATCATCCAGGGAGGACAGATCACCTCTATTACCATCTAATGTAGAACAGATGGTTACACTTTATTTGAAGGGGTCTACATAAGACTGACATTACACTGTCATAAACGTGACATAACACCTGTTATGAACATAAATGACTCTTTATGAATGTTTAAGACTGTTGTCATTAATTGTCATTCGGTAAATTATGACACTATTAAAGCAAAGTTGACATTGTTTTAAATGTCTTTGTTATGACAACTTGACATTAACAGAGACAAGGTTAAGTTTAGGGCTTGATTTGGGATTAGGTTAAATTAAGGGCTTGATTTGGGATTAGGTTAAATTAAGGGCTTGATTTGGTATTTGGTTAAATTAAGGGTTTGATTTGGGATTAGATTAAATTTAGGGCTTGATTTGGGATTAGGTTAAATTTAGGGCTTGATTTGGGATTAGGTTAAATTAAGGTCTTGATTTGGGATTAGGTTAAATTAAGGTCTTGATTGGGGATTTGGTTGAATTAAGGACTTGACTTGGGGTTTTGTTAAGTTAAGGGCTTGTCATAACAAAGACATCTTAAACAATGTCAACTTTGCTTTAATAGTGTCATAATTTACCGAATGACAATTAAAGACAACAGTCCTAAACATTCATAATGAGTCATTTATGTTCATAACAGGTGTTATGTCATGTTTATGACAGTGTAATGTCAGTCTTATGTAGACCCCTTCAAATAAAGTGTTACCGAACAGATTACTAGATCAATGTGTGCTTCTGTGCTTTTTTGTCTCTCTTGTTGTGTCTCTGCTCTGTCTTCTGTAACCCCAGTCGGTCGAGGCAGATGACCGTTCATACTGAGCCCGGTTCTGCCGGAGGTTTTTTTTTTCCCGTTAATGGGTGGTTTTTCTTCCCACTGTCGCTTCATGCTTGCTCAGTATGAGGGATTGCAGCAAAGCCATGTACAATGCAGACGACTCTCCCTGTGGCTCTACGGTTCCCCAGGAGTGAATGCTGCTTGTCGGGACTTTGATGCAATCAACTGGTTTCCTTATATAGGACATTTTGACCAATCTGTATAATCTGACCCAATCTGTATAATATGATTGAACTTGATTTTGCAAAGTGCCTTGAGATGACATGTTTCATGATTTGGCGCTATATAAATAAAATTGAATTGAATTGAATTGAATATTTTGGCTGATCCTGCAACTTATAGTCAGGTGTGACATATATCGAACATATAACATGTTTTTAATTGGTAATTCATACTGACCAACACGAACCAAGGGGTAACTATTACAGTCTATAGCCACAAGAGGGCGCTCTAGGCTTGTGAAAACTATATGCTGCTTCTGTACCACTTAAAAATGAATTGTAACAATAACTTATGGACAACAAAGACCGAACACATGTTTCTATGTTGTTTCACTGTTCCATACACTGTTCGTGTATGCATTCACGCAGCAGAGCAGTCCCGGACCGCGGCAGAAATCCCATCACTGGGCTGTCCGTGAAGCTAACAACAGCTAGCGTTAGCTTATGTTGTCTGGGCGGTTTACAACTTTGCTGATGCACGTTCAAGAGCTTTTCTGACCTTTGTATGTTGCTCTCAAGCATCCATGTCACACTGTTAGCTTAGCATTTAGCACCGTTACGCTCACGGTCTAATTTCAGCGTAATTTTGACAACTTTTAGCTTAACGAGCCGTTGCGCTGAAAAGAACCTTGCTGGTAACTTGCTAGTTTAAGATGCTGGCCTGTTATGCTAATTTACCCCATTCAACCTCCCAGGTATGTTCCAGGTTAATCAGCCTACTGTGGATTAGGGCTGGACGATAATTCAATATCAATATAAATCGATCGATAGACGTATATCGATAATAGAAAAAATGGTCAATGAAAAGTTCAATAGAATAAAAGTTTTCCTTCCTTTTCCATTCTAGCCATGTAGGTTAATATTACAGTCATTACATCCTCCCAGCCAATCACAACTACAGACCCAGAAAATGCTCCGTCACGAAGCTCCGCCCCCTTCAAAGAGTTCAGAAAGCATATGTTCTTTTTTCTTTTTTAAAAACTTGTAGTTTTGGTAAAAAGTTGGTTGAATAAAGGGTTGAGTTGGAATTCAGTGTTTGTGATTACTGTATCTAAAAACATGTCCTTAAGCAACAGCATAAAATGGTTAGGGCTGCACTTAAAATATGTTTTGAATTTGTTGATAATTATCGATATCGATCAATATGATTTCTATTTTTATCGATATGCTTTTTTTCTATATTGTCCAGCCCTACTGTGGATGCAATTGTGTAATTGAATAAGTTGCCTTACTAGATACATCTCTAAACAAACGCAAATCATAGTCCAGTGCGACACATATATGTTTTTTTTCTTCTTTACGACAAATTTTTTGACTGATGCGACTTATAGTCTGAAAAATACGGTATTGGGTGAGAGGAGGGTTTCGCCCTGATCAGGTTGCCAGTCCATCGCAGGGCAACACACATGTACACACTCACTCCTAAAGGTAAATTTTAGCGCGACCTATGAGTCCAACAGTCGTGTTTTTGGAGGGGAAGAACATGCAAACTCCCTGTAGTAAGACCCCAAGCTGGGATTTGAACCTAGGACCTCCTTGCTGCAAGGCAACAGAGCTGCCAACTGCGCTGTGTGGTTAAAATGTTCATCTGCCAACTCAAAGAGCTTAGACGTCATCAGCTATCACAGATTTCCTTCATAAACAGACCTACAGTGATGTGAAAAAATACTTACCCCCTTTCAGATCCATTAAACTAATTCTAACATCAGACAAAGGCAACCTGGAGATTAGGAGTTCATTTATGAAAAGGAAAAAGCTTTCCAAACTAACCCGCCCTACGTGAAGAAACAAGAGAAGCCCATTTTATTTTAAAACACTATGCAGCTTGAACAAGAGCTTCACGTTTAAAGGCCACAGGGCGGGGCAACTTTTGTCTGCAGCAAAAAAGCTAATAGAAAAGCAGGATTACGGCCTTACACTAAGAGGTTTCATCAGACAGTTTGGTGGTTCTGCTCTGGCAAATTAAAACAGAAAAATATATTTTTTAAATACTCCACTTGCTTCACAGACGAGAAAACACTAAAAACCACCAATTTAAAAGTTGAATTCTTCATCGATCAGCATGAACGGCAGCACAATAAGCACAACACGCCATGCTTTGACCCATCCTGCACAGCGCTCTGCAGGGAGAAAAGCCCAATGAGGAGACGCCAAACGAGGAGATGAGCCCCGAAGGAGAGAAGCAAGGAAGTGAAGGAGCAGAGGAATGTGGTTTGGGGTTTCCTGTGGTGGAAGCGAGGCCAGAACCCGGCTGGGATCGGGACACGGCCGGGTCAACGTGCATCGCCTCCAGAAGCTGGTGTCTGTGTGTAAACTTTACCGCTAAGTGTTTGGAAAGGAGGCAGACCACATGTGAAACGGGCTTTGCACACACACACACACACACACAGGCATGTATTCACACTCTCAGGCCACCATGCAGGTTCCTAATGTTGCAGAACCGTCACACAGCTCGACTAACAGCCAAGGGCATGGAGAGGAAACCTGCAGACTGGGTCGCAGTGCCATCACAACGCTGATGCCTGCACAAAAATAAACCCCGTGTCTTATACTTTTTATTACTCTTTTTAAACGCAAGCCTTCATCAGGACAGATGATGAAGATGATTCCAGCCTGGTTCTGCTGGAGGTTTTTCTTCCCTGTTAAAGGGGAGTTTTCCCCTCCACTGTCGCTTCATGCATGCTCAGTATTAGTGTTGCACCGATACCGATACCAGTATCGGACGCGGCCCCGATCCAGCACTAAAATGGTGATATCGGTACCGGCGAGTACCAACAAATAGGGCACCGATACCATTTTGATGTTTGTATGTCACTTGAAGGCAGCCTTCTCTCTCCCGACTTGTATTATACATGTTATACAAGTTCATGAAAGTTGCACTATTTTGGCATTTGAGAGCCAAAACTCAGGGTTTAAAAGAGATTATTCAATTATTAATGTAATTTTACTGTCTTACTGTTGCACTACTATTATACATGTTATAATTTCACAAATGTTGCACTATTTTGGCCTTTGAGAGCCAAAAGTTTATTCAACTATTGTCACCCATTCCAGGTAGGCAATAAAAAGTTCTACTAAACTAAGTAGTATGCCGTTCTTCATATATACACACACATCAATTTCAAACAGATGGTATCGGTATCGGCCAATACTGCACAGCCAGGTATCGGGTATCGGTATCGGGGCCAAATAATGGCATCGGCGCAACACTACTCAGTATGAGGGATTGCTGCAAAGCCATCAGCAATGCAGACGACTGTCCACTGTGGCTCTACGCTCTTTCAGGAGGAGTGAATGCTGCTTGGAGAGACTTGATGCAACCTGCTGGGTTTCCTTAGAGAGGAAACTTTCTGACCAATCTATATAATCTGATCCAATCTGTATAATCTGATTGAATTTGACTTTGGAAAGTGCCTTGAGATGACATGTTTCATGAATTGGCGCTACATAAATAAAACTGAATTGAATTGAATGAGTTGCTAAAATCCAACACATGGTTGTTGGATCTCACATCACCTTCTGAGCAGCTCTTCAAGCCTCCAGAACCGTTTCCTCCCCACAAACTGCCCCGTCGTGGACTCTGAGCCTGTGGGTCGGAGCAGCTTTCATTAGACGGCACGTGGTTTGAATTAGAGCCCACACGCAGACCTCCTCACCTTTAAGAGCTCAGGATGATGGAGATCTGATGCCCTAGAAGCTTCGCTCTCAGACATGCGGGGTGTGATTTTGTTTCAACTCAAAGGTGCAACACTCTCCGGTCTTATCGGGGTCAGGCGGTGGCGTCGACAACAACAAATAAAAGAAACAGGTATTCAGACACTTCTGTGTTCAGATCTGCTCCACATGATGAGACGAGAATCAAGGTGCTCAACACCGGCACAGAGAACCGAAGCACGGGAAATACCTACAGGATCCTGAAGTCGAAAAACTGAAAGGACTCCTCATGCTGGCAGGATTGCTGCAAGAAGTTTAAGGGTTTGATGGAAGTTTGATTGTGGATTACTACCAGCTCAATGACGCTAGACTAGAGATGCACCGATCGGGCTCCTACCGGCTGATACCGATATCTGGTTTTCTTTCAGGTCTGACCTCAATGTCTTGACGCAGGCTTAATAATAATTTGGGTTTTTACCTAAACGAAAGCAGATAGGAGGATAAATGCGCTGCAGGTTCTTTGATAAAGGCAGCAGATTTCAATCCAACACAAATTGATAGTTTATTACGTTCCTAATGTACTTTACATTTCAAAATCCTAAACTGACCGCGGAGGTTAAAAGGTGAGTAAAAGGAAATAAAACATTAGATTAAAATAACATTTCAACCCTATAGCACTTTCCAATAAAAGTCTTTATTATAAAATGAAGAATTTATAATTTATTCCAAATGTTGGCCCAACACAGACGTTCCAAACCGTAAGGGTTATTGTTACTTAACAGACAGAAGAGCAAAGTTCATGCGGTTGGTTGAGGCATTTACAGACTGCAAATAGTAGGACTTTGTAGTTTTGATGCATTTAATGACAAAGGCAAACATAAAAACTAGCATTCACTGATAACCAATCAGAACGGTTCTGTGGTTAAGTACAGCACATGGCAACGCACTGATAGTTTATTTTGGAGTGATTTCTACACATTATATAAGCCAGCAGAAAACATAAATGCTGACATTATAAAGACCAACCATAGGAGCTGCACAGTTGGTAGCACTGATGCCTAGCAGCAAACAGCCGGTCCTGGGTTTGAATCCTGGTGTATGTGTGGGTTCTCTCTGGGTACTCCAGCTTTGGTCTCTCCAAATTGCCCTTATGTGAGAATGTGTGTGAGCGTGGTTGCTCGTCTTTGTTGTCCAGGGCGGACGCCGCCTCTCGCCCAATGACCGCTGGAGAAGGGTACCAGCCCCCTGTCACCCATGAAGGGGAAGCGGTTACAGACAATTGATGGAGACGAACCAAAAACTGGGCTTCACTCTGCAGGAAATAAAAAAAAAAAAAAGGATCCACTGGTTGCAATATTACCAAAAGAGGAAGCAGAATGCAGTTTTTGTTGGTCTAATTGGCTGCTTACAGGATCACATTTTTACACTGATTCACAAACATTTGAGACGCACCAATCAACTGGCTGAAAATCGGAATCGGACGATTTTCCCTAATCGGGTCAGATCCAGAAGTCTGATGTTTTTTCTCTATTTACTAACTGCAACAAAACTAAGAACTCCCACCGTTTTCTGTCTGTACGCATTAACCAGCCACATGTCCTTCGACGCACTTCTTTGATTTTAGGTAACGTAACACAGGATCAAGGTTCGACGTACGTGCATTAATGGGGGATAATTTTGTAATTCCTTCCTTCTCTGTTGGAAATTATCTTTTGTGTATTAACACAGACGTAGTAGATAGAGAAAAAAATCTGAACAGGGACTTCAGGCGTCAAAGAAAATCGGAAATCTATATTGGCAAGGACAAAAATGGGATCGGTGTACTTTGCTTGGAATTTGTAAAAAAAAAAAAAAAAAAAAAAAAAAAAAAAAAAAAAAAAAAAAAAAAAAGGAGAAACGTAGAAGCCAAGCCAAATAGGCAGCAGAAAAAAGCTCTTTTACTGCAGCCGGACCAATCAGGCTTATTTCTGTTTCAGAAGAACGTAAGAAGAGAGAGCTTTACATCCGGGTTAAAACAGAAGTTAATCGCTTCTGAGCTTTTACGATTCCTTTAATCAGCACAAACAGAAAGCAGTGAAGGTAGGACACAACCTGTACACCCACATAAACACACACTTGTTGCTCCATCTACTGCAAACACGACCTTTAGTCGCTGGCCAATAGCCAGAGTCACGTTACATCTGTACTCTGCAGCTCATGCCCAGGCCCTGCAGCCTGACGTCTACCGAGCTGAAATACTAAACCTGGCCAGCACTTTCAAAATGTGGGCTCTACTTTCTCACCGTTTCACCTCAAATGTGTTGATATTTCAAAATAAAAGCACGACATGACTGGAACTATGAGGCGCTTCCCAGATACTTTGTTCTAAAAATGAACAGGGAGTCAGAAAAGAGAACCAATTTTAAAAGTTTTATAGTTGATGGCTAGTTTTTAGACGGACCGATGTGCTTTATAAATTCCCTTAGAAATAAACATTTGCTAAATATAAAAAAACTTGGACAGCCTGTTTTATCACCGCCTCCTTCAGCTAACTGACTGACTCTTAGTCTGTAAATTGCCAAAGATATCTATTATTATAACAGATGTTCCTCAGGCTCTAAAAGGCTTCTTATTAACGAAGAAAAATAAATGGCAGGAGGAACAAAAGACAGCTGAAACACAACAGATTTGTTTTTTCTTTTTCTTTTTTGGTTTTAGTAGATGAAAGTGGAAAATTAGCAGCGATCTTCAAAGCGCTGACGCTGAATCATTTCCTTCAATGTTTCAGCTCAGGTGGGCCTGAGTCACTGAAAATTACATTCTGTTATTTTATGAATAACTAAATTTGAGGTTTGGGTACTTCGTTTCTCTACAGTACACTTCATTTAGATCCAAAACATCCCACCTCCACACTGATGCAACATCCCCCTAAACAGCAGCAACTCTCCCCTTCAGGATGATTTTCTACAACGCATCTCTTTCCTCTGGCTCCTCGCTGCCAGTTTAACCCCCCGAGGACGAGGAGGATGGGGGATTTGTTGCCTTTTCCTTAAATAAGGACCTTGATAATAACACGTGTGGACGTTTGATCATCGTAAAAAATAAAGTCCTGCAACAAGCTGCCATACAGTAGTTAATTTAATGATGTTAAATTATTCAACGTTGTTATTTGTCGATAAAATAACGTGCTGCGTTTCATTAGCACTGGATGGTTTACAGGCAAAAAGCAAAACTTTTCTGCTGAAAGTGTCAAAATAAAAGCCCTTCCTGTTTCCTACTTCCTACACTTTGCCTCGTTTATTATGTTTTAATTCACGTCTTAAATTTAGAAGTGAGAACAAAGGTTTTAAAGGTGGATTTAATGCATTTAATTTTACTTCCTGTTTATTACAGCCAACGTCAGCGTATGACGAAGTTACGTCTCCTGGTTAATTTGCTACAAACCAGTAAAAGGAAACATGTCTGATGCGCATTTTCTTTTATCGATATTTTAAAAGTTCGCTCAAAATTCTCATGAGAATTGGATGGAAACAGCTACTGAAGACAGGAATAAACTGTTAATTCAACATTAACGGGTTTTAATCTATTATGTATCTGCACCATAAATACTTATTGATTTTTCAAGTGGGGTAAATACCACATTGACCAATGCTCAAAATAATCCAAAATCAGCCTTTAGCGTTTTGTTTTGCATGTTTAATTAAACGTTAAAGGATTAAATCACAACTAAACTAAACTATGGAAGAGAATCTGGGAAAGCTTAGAGACTGAAGGAGCCAATATTAGTTTTCTAAAGTAAAACAGATTTAAAACAAACTAAAACATGATAGTTTTTATTTAAAAAGCAACGATTAGTCGGGTAATCTGCTCGTGTCGAGGCTGCTGCTGACCAGCTGGACGTCTCAGACAGCTTTAGCTCAATAACAGTGATAGGTGGCGCTCTTTTAGCCTCCAAACACAGATGTTTTTCTTGAAATCAAAAGGAATTATTTAGTAGCTTTCTTCCAGTGAGGTAATATATTAGCCATTTTGAAACGTTAACCTTTTAAAACATTTAGTTTGCCCCGACATCAATAACCAGCCTGTGCTTACTAAACACAGCTGCTGGATTGTTTAAAATGATGCAACAGGGGGGGGGGGGGGGGGGGAAGGAGTTTCTTACAAAAACCTAAAGTATTCTCTCTGGTAGTCTGTCCCACCTGTGTATCTGCTTGTGGGAAGTTTCAAAGTACAACACGTGGCTGTTTCAGATCACGCAACTTTATCTTTTTGAACTTTGTTAATCGGCAGAAAAAGCTCTCGCGTCTCCATCGCTTTCCACGGCGAGGCTCTGATCCTCTGCAACGAGCCCACACAATAGACTTAACACGACGAGAGCAGCTAGTAATTAAAGGCATTGTACGAAATCAAATGAAAATAGAAGTTGGCTGGAATCATTAGACTGAGGGGCATTGTAGCTCTCCTCCTCCACTCCTTATTGTCTTTGCATCTCCTTTCATGTTTCCATTCTTCGCCAAGCAGAGCCTTTTATTCAGTTAATGATTACTCTGTCTTTCTGGATGGCGACGCCTCACATCCGCCGAGCCCGCTGACTGACGGCATCCTGAATTAACGGGGAGCGACGGAGACGTTACCCAGGTTGGTAAATGGCCTTCCACGCTCCCCGCTCTTCAGTCGGCGGCGGAGCATCCATCATCATGAGCTGCTGACTGCGTGACAGGTAGCTACAAGGAACGTGCATAAGTATCAGCAGTCGAGATGATGAAGTTTAAAGGCCATCTGGGGTGAAATAACACAACGCCTCATGGTTGGAAGACTGCAGACATTGCACTCTTGGGAGTTTTGCAAAAATAAAAAGCGGGATGCTGACAAAACTAATGTACAAATTGTTCCAACGTTAAGACAAAGTGGTCTGTGTTTTCTTTCTTCCTCCTCTCCTTCCCTGGGAATTAGACAGTGGCAGACAGGCTGAGGAAACAATAGGGAACAATCGTCTGCGTTGCCTGAAATGTCGCTCGTCTTTTCCATCTCTGCTCCATGAGAAACCGTCCCGGGGATAAACGCGCTCCGGAAAGAGATCGAAAACCTCTTTCCCCACAGTCGCAGAAATAAATGACATCAAATCAGCAGATTATTTCATGATTTGTCACAACGGGGCTGCTTATGACAAACGTACCGTTTTGGCTTTGAATTGAAAATGTCAGTGACAAGCCTCTACTTCTCCCAAGGCTTTTATTGGTTAATTATGTGAGCAGAGAACGTACTTTACACCAGCTGCAGAGAACAACCACAAGGCCGGGTGAGTAACGGTCATTTTGAGGAACAAGGTGGGTGAATTCAAACAAAAAGAACCGAACCGTCATGGTTAGCCAGCTGGATTTGGTTTAATGTGTTTCTTTCTGAGCCCATAAAGGAATTTATTACCCTTAATAACTCTCAAAATGATTGAGTGATTGAGTAATTAATTGTTGCAGCTCTGCTTCTGGAGCCGGCAGCACGGGCAGCGGGGGTTCCCGAGCAGCTCAGGACTTTCTGTACGACCCGCTCGCTCTGTGCTGTTGTTAGTTCCAGATAAGATCTGCCAGAACGAAGCATTCCTCACTTCCTTACTTGGACATAAGCATGCGACCTTGTCCTTCACACCCAGACTGGCTCCCAAGATGCAGACACAACACAATGCCATTTATTGTGACACCAACCTTGAGGAACATGGCATCAGGGGCCGTTAGGGCCAAGAGGAGACCAAAATGTGACAAGGAACAGTGATTTTAAACATCTGCTTGCAGTTTTGACTTCAGCTAAATCTCGTAAATTTTCCAAACAACAACCAGGGAACTCCCGTTCAAGACATTTTCCTCCATTTCATGCTTCTCCGGGTTATTTAAGAGTCTACATGATCAACAGCCCCGGCCATGCTTGGATTTGGCATTAATAGGCTGCTACCATGGAGTCTTAAAGCAGTTAAAGTTGATCTAATTTTCATATAAGGCTCAACATTTTATTATTAGTTTCTTAAAATATAACTGAGTAGACATATACAGCTGCAGTCATCAATAAAATCCCCTCCGTCGCCTGGTAAGGATATTTTCATGCAAAGTAGTTTGGTAAAGTGTTAGCATGTTTAGCCTCTGTTTTGATAGGGCTTGTTGATAATTTGGCATTTGTGACATATTACAGTGCAGTTCCAGTTAATAATGTACAGGCAGAAATAGCTTAACACGTTATCCGACTTTAGGAATATATTTGAACATTGTAAAGAGAAACGCACAGAGCAGGTCAAATGACACGGACAGAAAGAGAGAGCTGCAGCAGCCAATACAGTCAAATTGTTATCATAAAGGGCAGGAAAAAAAACAGGTGAGGAAAACCCTGATTTACCAGCTAACAAAATAATGCACATTTAATTCAGTTTGAATACAGGAAGTTGAGCGAAAATTTTTTTATGGACCAAACAATTATCACCGTTTTTGTCTATATTGAGCAGTATCAATAATTATAATTATGATACGGTTTCAGTTTAAAAGTATAATTTCTAACATAGTATCTGTTTCAATCGAAACTTAAAAACAAAATAAAACATTTTGAAATATCTAATCACTGGATTTTGTTAAGAATTGCAGGACTTTATGGAACAATAAGGACATTTTCTCAATTGGCAATATTTCGATATAGAGATCACTTCACAGAACTGTTAAATGGTGCAAATAATTATGTAAAAACCAGAAATAACGCAACCTTGCAACCTCTTCTCCATCCAGTAAAAAGGCTTAAATATGGGTGACCTACGTACTGCCTGTTGGGGCACATGTAGTATCTGTAAATTTAAAAGCCAGCATACTCGTTATCGTTATTGACATTTTCTATTTGACAGGTTGTTAAACTGCTTTTATTGTCCAGGACTAAATTAGCTAAACATTAAAAACGCACAGAATGACATTTTCTGAGCCAATTCCTTTTTCCTATTTTGAAACATCAGCCTCAGACTGAGATAAGTTTATCTTTATTAAACAATGTGGACATTATGAAAAATAAAATTGAGTTTTTGTTCCATTTATGGTTGAAATAAACGTTTCACCGTCTTATTTTCTAGAGCAGCAGCAAGTTACACGGTGTCCGTAACTTTAAATGCAAGTCTGAGGGCTAATGTAGGTATATCCACTGTCCTGTTTCTGTCATAAAAAAAGGAGCACCACATAAATACATTAACCAGGAGAAAGGAAATAAAAATTAAGCTGAAAATTGTTCAGTTTTAGTCACAACAGGATTCTGGTACCAAGTTCTTGTTTTTTTTTTAATCATCGATTAACCGTTTCACACTGTAGTCCAGCTGAAGATATGTTGGTTCAATCCCAGACTAAAGGTTTACATTCTTGTTTTCCTGGGAATAACTTCTAGTGATTAGCAGTAAAAGTGTAGATAAAAACAAATCTCTTTACTTGCTACGTCCTCAACCACGCTTGGTACGGCTGGGAGGATAAGGAGGAGAAGCATCGACAGTCCCTGTACGGTCTTTAATTTAAATCATTGAACTCTGGAACATAGAGGGAAAGGTTCTGGACTTTTCTTCCTCACAGTTTGGATCTTTTGCTGAAATTCCTGCAGCAATCTAACAGTCAACACTCTGAGTACAGAAACGCTCTGCAGATAGATGCCGAATTTGATCCCTCAAAGACTTTAAGATGAACGTCGCAGAAACAGAAACCCATTACAGACAAAGTGGCAGAGCAAACTGGACTTAAAGCCACTGGGAAGTGTTCGACGTTGGATGTGGATGGTAAGAATATCATTTGAACTTGAATGGCATAAAATGTGTGAAGTGATCTGTGAATGAGGAGGAATCTGTGCTGAGGCGAGCAGAGTCCAGGCAGGAGGAAAGGCACTGCTTCGTCACCAGACCAGCCGGACCGCCAACAACGAGCCGTGCAATTAAAGACGCCGCCATTACACAGATCTTAACCCAAACGCATCAATTTACCCCCCCCCCTCCAACGTTGGCCCCACAGCGTCACTGGGAACAACGTCCCAGAACGTCGGCGCCACAGGTGTTTCACGTCTCATCGTTTAGAAAAAGGAGGTAGCGCAGGTCAGCAATCAGCCGGGCTGGCTTCCTGAGTCCCCGCTCTTCCCTGAACCGCTCATTAGCCAACAGCAAATAATCCAGGAGGCGCTCCAGCAGCCTCCACGTGGGTTCAAATTGCACTCAAATGTAAAACATGTGATTGTTTTGCCAAATCATCTTGACTTTTTCGGGTTTACAGGCAGTGGGGAGATCCCTGAAGGTTCTGGGGCAGCGAGGATGGGTCAAAGATTTTCGCCCGGGTCGTCTCAGCAGATGGGACCAACTCCCAGCCGAACAAGCATTAGAAAACCTGTTCAGGTCAAAACTGACAGATATAGTTTATGACTTGGCGTTATCATCTTAACATTAATATTATCAGACATTTCAGTCACAGTTTATAGAAGCAACATGAGAAACTGACATTTTCCTGGTTCTGGCACACGGAGGATGTTTCTCCCACCACTATTTCTTCAGAGCTATAATATAAAACACAGTTTTGGGCGGTGAACTTCAGTCAGAACTGATTTCACCAGAAGGACTTCCCGTGAACAAAGTGTTTTGTGGATGATTGCAGGATTACTCAACCAACAGCATTCCTAAAAACAGGTTTCAGGCAGTGCGACTGAACAACGTACAGTGAAACACACACAATTTTTCTTAGAGATGGGCCAATAAACCAACCAACAAAGACACAAACTTTCACCTCCAACTGAATCCTTATTTATTAAATCACTGAGAACGGCCAGGGTTGGTTTTTCTTTCATGTTTGACAAAGTTTAAGAGTTTTCTTTTAATCCAGATTGTGTTTCATTGTGCGAACTTTTGCTAGCTAGCTTCTATAAACAGTAAGTGGGGATATTTATATGATTATTGGAGGCATATTTCATTAATTTGGATCAGTTCTGATTACCATGCTCCCTCAGTTTACCCAGAAAAGGTCACATTAAACAATGGAGCTGGAAAATTAGCAGCTTGTGACTTAGTGCCTGAAGTCAGAAATGTTTCCCTTTGAACCCGACAGGCGGTCAAAGTCTCCGCCCACATCACCTGTGACTTTAAGGTCAATTTTTAATTTTACAAAACAATCTATTTTTAAAGCTCTGACTAATGTTTTCCCCAAAATGTCTGAGTCATTCTAACAGTTCAGGACGCTCAGAAAACATTCATATCATCAGCGTAAGTCTTGACTCTGAATATCAGGAAATACTCAAACAAGCGAAGCAGTTAAGTAAACAGGCATGGAGGACGTGGGTATGAGCACGAATGAGAAACTTTCGGAGAAAGACGGACATTTGTTGGGTTTAAACCCCAAACTAAACTAATTGAATCTGTGGAATATCACATGATTGTCTCAAATGTGCTGCAGAGAAAACGATGAAAAGGCCCAATTTAAATCCTAATTCATGACAGAACGGTCCACCGATCCAGACGGTTTATCCCTGAGGTCAGCATCTTTCTACAAGAACCTTAACATGCAATGCTGGGAATTTGTGGTTCTGACTGATCCGTCCATCCCACACGATTCCTTAGAGTCTGGGATCAAAGACAAGTTTGGATCTGTCAACCTTTGAATCATAAATGGGTTTTCACTGCAGCAGGGTCTGGTTTTACAGGCTCAACTGTCACGTCACAACGATGGCGAACATGAGGCTGAAGCCACGCTTCAAGAGAAAAATCACTGAGGATAATGAAGCCAAGTCGCTTCCTGTTGGTTCTGGAAGCTGCAGTTCAGATGTTAAAAAAGAAGAAAAGTTTCAGAGGATAATGGCTTTACAACAGCTTCTCACCAGTGTAGATATACTGACTTCTCTAAAGGTTTTCATATGTTTGCATGCAAACAGCCTAGAAGTGGCAAACATCTGCTCCAAACCAACTCTGGGGAAATAATAATAATAATAATAATAATAAAGCCTAAAACCCTCCTGTTGGCCATAATAACATCAGAAAACCGGGTCAGAACATGCTCCAGATGTGCTCAAGAAGCAGCTGGAAGTCTATTCCAGTCCACAAAAGTCTCCAGATGAGGAGTTTTACAGTTCAACCCATGTTAAGGTGTTTAAATAAATCCCTCGGAGGTAAAATCGTCTTACCGTGAGGTGGGGAAGCAGAAAACATCTGGATGTGTCCCTACAGCACAGCAACCAGCCTGCAGTAATCAGGGGAATGAGTGATGGCTGTAGCCATTTCTATTAAAGTCTGCTCACACGTGGAGAACTGATCAACCAGCATTTAAAACAGACTTTACGTCTTCATTTAGGTCATTAAAGCAGGTTTTAGACGAACGGAAAACTTAGAAGTGACTGGAAACTCCTCAGGAAATGAGGATGGAGGTGTGAGAAAGTGACATAAAGCGCTGGTGGACCAACCTCTGGATCTGGATCAACCCTCCGCCTTTCCTCACGACGTCCTCCTCCCGGAATAAAACAAAAAACAAAACACGCTCCCAATAAACTCCACGGCTCCTGGAAAAGTTCCCAAAATTCACATCCTACCCGGAGAAAAGCGGTTCGGAACTAAATGAATCCTTGAAGAGTCTCCCGAAGTTTCAGTTGGGCGACATTTCCCACCACAGACACCAACCGAGCCGCTGGTTTTCCTCTTATTTCTCCTGCGTCCGACCCCGAAACTCGGTTCGAGCTACATGTCCGAGTCCGCTGCGACTAGAGAGCGGAACCGAGAAGAGATCCAGGAGAAAAGAACTCACGGCCAGCTGGTTCTGCTTCTTCCAGGAGCTCCGAAACAAGACTAGAGCGGAGCTTTTCCTCCTCCTCCTCCCACTAAACTCCCCCGAGGATCGAGCAGCTGCGTCACGCCGGCAGGAGTCACCGCCGGAAGTCCTGGCCGCACCCTTTCAAAGTAAAGCGTCTTAGAAAAGTTCACGGGTGTCTAAACTTTTCGGTACACGAACTCGAGGGTCAAAAAAGGAACAAAATTTTTTTCTACAAAATATGACCATTTTATATAAATAAACTAAATACATTAGATTTTTTTGTAGGGAATGAATGTGTAAATCATTGTAGATCCGAACTTAAAAAAAGGGGGTTGCTCATTTGTTGTATTAAAAGATGGTCATCCAGTTTGTAAATAATTTTGAATAATTTAATTTGACTCTTTAACAATATTAAACTGAACTCTTTTTGGTCTAGCAATATAATAACAATATTTGGGTCAGTTGTTCTTTGAAAACACTGTAATTAGTCAATTTTAATAATTGAATTCCAAGCAGATTTTAATGCACCAAAGTCTGCATTTGAGTAATTTTTATATGAAGTATCTCCACTGAGATCTATCGCTTCTAGCCTGGGAGCACTCTGTGATCCTCCAGAATGAGCTGGAGACTATTGCTCTGAAGGAGGATGTCTAGTTTCCCCTCCACTGACCTCCTAGACCTTTTTGAAAATAGAACACATTGGATTAAAAAATAAAATCAACAAAACCAACAACGTTAAACAGTATTAAGGGGTTTTTGTTTTCCAGAGGCGAAAGTGAGTTTTATTTTGAAAATGCATTGAAGAAAAAAACCTCTCCTCACTCTCAGTAACTTGACTCACTGCTTGGGCTACAGCTCTAAGGTTCACATTCAAGGCCATTTTAAGAAATGTGAAAGTGTAATTAAAAACTGAGATTGAGTCAGATGGAATGTAAGAATATATATCAAGAACAGCTCCTTTGATGGGGATTTGAGTTCAATAAATGAATCCAGGCAGGGACAGAAGAGCCTGAAGGAACGGCAGCCTTCTTCCTAACATGCTGCAGTTTAATCCATCCTCATATTGGGCCCTGCTTTTAACTACATTAGGGACAGTTTCATTTATATCCATAACAATATATTTAACTCCACAAAGACACAAATTGGATTTATGCTTTTATTTTCGGCACACATTTCAAATATTTTTTAATATTTCTTGAGGGAATGACAGAACCTTAGTCTCAGTCCTCAGAGTTCGGGGAAACTGTTGGATCTGTCAGGCCCAGTTAAGCGTGCATTTGCCCCTGCTGCTAATTTGAGGGTCTGCTGGGGCACAATGGAGCCTTTGTTGTTGGAGGAGAGAAGTAATCCTTGACACTGGGCCATTTGGAGGCCTAACCCTTTGTTTCAAAGTCTTCTGAATGTTATGGTAGACATCAGTTCACTAGAACAACCTTAACTGAGAGCAACTTGGTAGGAGACTATGATAAAGAGGGGAGTAGACGCTACTTTAAGTATAGATGTGTGTTTCACGCATTTCTGCTGGTAGTCATGGTATTTTATTTACACTGAGACAAAAAAGACTTAAATAAATCAAATTGGGGCTCTGGTTCATCTTTTTCCTCATAGTGCTCAGTTTATTAGACATATTGCAATTAGGTAAAAATGATAAACACACAAAAAATAGGAGCAGCGAGAGTTTTTATCATCTTGCCACTGAAAAATATTCTAAAACCCTTAACAGAAATGTGGTGTAGTCATTTTCTTTGAGATAACTGGGGTATGGAAAATCAATCCGTTGTTGTAGCTTTTATATTTGTGGTAAATACTTTCTGAACAAACAACAAAAAACAAACAGAAATGTAAAATAATGTAAGCCAGATATATACCACCTTTACAGTCAATAACATGTAATGAAAACTAGTATAAATAAATGACCAGGATTGTTTAGTTACTGGTTTTATGTTGCCTTTCCGGAGTGAATTGAACGGCAACTGGGGCTGCAGTGCCCTCTTGTGGCAACTGTGTGTTATAACTTCTCAACTTTAAGTTTTAACAGCAAACTTCTTTTTTTTCTCCGTATGACGAAATAATAAAACAAAAATTCATCTTATGTCTCAATGTTATAGAACAAGTCGGAAATACTAATACACCAGCTTGAACAGCTGCTATGTTTTAAATAAATAGTACTGTGGCACAGCTTGCTGAGACAGGAAGTTAGAAGATTTTAATACATAAAATAATATTATAACTATCCCTCATTAAGCGAAGAGTAAATGTGATACATGCTTTGTTGTTTTTAAGAATTACTAGATTGTATACATGCTGCAACATGGCATTTCTTGGCTTCCTTTGTTTTCAGGCCACTTTACTCCCACACCCCTACATGGAAGAGTCTGCCAGTGTGTAATTTACTCTCAGTATGAACACAGCTGTTCTCTGAAGGCCTCAAAGGTTCATCAGAGGACATTAGAGAACAAACAGCTTCCTGAATCTGCCACAACATGGCCGGCCACCCAAACTGACACGCCAGGCAAGGAGAGCATTAACCAGAGAAACAGCCGAGAGGCAAACGGTTACTCTGGAGGACCAGCAGAGATTCAAAGCTCAGGTGGGAGAGTCTGTTGACAGGACAACATTATGCACTCCACAAATCTAGCCTTCATGGAAGGTTAGAAGGTTAGAAAACATTGTGTGCCACAACCATGTAGGGACACCACAAATATGTAGAAGAAGACACAGCATCTGAACAAAGCATCCCTATGATTAAACACAGTGATGGCAGCATCATGCTGTGGTGATATCCCCGTAGCAGGATCAGGGAAACTAAATCCGGGACAATTCTTGAAGAAAACCTGTTAAAGGTTGCAAAAGCTTTTTGACTGGGGCAGAAATTTACCTTTCCGCAGGAGAGCAACACTAAACACACCAAGGTACAGTTGAACAGTTTAGATCAAAGCATATTTACGGAATGGCCTAGTCCAAGTCCAGACCTCAATCCAACTGAGAATCGTGGCAAGGCTTGAAAAATGTATGTTAACGGATTTCCTTCCAATCTGACTCAGCTTGAGATGTTTGGTGAAGTTTTCTCCATACATAGAGACCTGGAGCTAGATCGGCAGACTGAATACAAACATTTGTTTATGAAACCCATTTATTACGTCCTCCCACTTCACGTTGTTGGTTAATTACCAAAAATCTCAATGAATGCATAAAAGTTTGCTGTTTGAAATGAACAAAGTCCAACAGCTTTTATTATACTTTTATGTTCTGCAAGCAACAAACATCCCAAACTCTCGCTGATGAGAGTAATAACAATAAATTAGTCACTGTTAGTGGAAACTTCGGAATAATTTACCTCCATGGACATAAACTATTAATGTTCAAAGGGCTCTGATTTAAAGCAGAGCTCATTGATAACAGTCAGCTCATCTTTACCTACCAGATTTTACAATGCTGCACTGTAACTGTGACCATAACTGTAACAATTAATGTGCAATAACTAATGTGCAATAACCTATTTAATACACTGTCCTACAACCCGTGCAATAATCCTGATGTAGTGACTTCCTACAACCCGTGTCCTACAACCCGTGCAATAATCCTGATGTAGTGACTTCTGCTACTATCAACACCTGAACATAAGTCAGTACACATGTATGTATGTATGTACAAATGTATACAATGTATATGCACATATATACGCGTAGGTACGTATGTATGTAGGCGCATAGATATATGTATATATTGAAGTATATAGATATGTTTATATATATATATATATAGACCACCAAGAATGTAAATGAGACATCATATGCCCATTCCTATTTCCTTTTTTGTATTTTTTTGGTATTCTTTTTGATCCATTGTATATATGAAGATCCACTGTATATAACTGAATGCACCTTTCCTACTCTGCACCTCCTTGTATGAGCCGATGTGACGAGTGAATTTCTCCATTGTGAGATCAATAAAGGCTATCTTATCTTATCTTATCTTTAGTTAAATTAGGTCTAATTAAAGTGCTCTGAGTAAATATGAGATTTAATCCGTCAGAATGTGGCTGTTCTTGCTCAAGCAGCTCATTATTACACAACCAACAGGTATATGTCTGTTTCCGAGAGGCAAGCTGGACCAGAATGATTTATGAGTATGTAAATCAGGCTGTTGAACCGCTGAAGGACAGTGAAGAGCAAAGCTGGATAATCATCCACACGATCATAATATTCTGCTGTCAGAGCTGCCGGTCCAAAGTTGACATTTCTCTCTACTTCACCCCTGCAATGAACCTGCAGGAGTCGCCGCCACGATCTAAACAAACCTCTTATATTACAGCGAGGCTGACAGAAAACGGAGGCATTTATCATTTTGAAACGAGTTGGTAACTAAAATAAGCTTGACAGTATTTTGATGCAAAGTGGTTCTGTGAAACTGCTTCAAATGAAGATTGCCAGCAGTAGAAATAAATCACGCACATTTATGTGTACATAATTGCATGTTTAAATGGGAAAAGAATAATCACTTTGTTGGAGTCTTTGAGGATAAGGTGCTACTTTGGATTTTATGTTGTCAGGTATTTAGTCTCTCACTTGTTTCAGCTGTGTCCTGCATTGAAAATAGGAAAGTAATTAAAACAAAAAGTAAAATACAACTCAATGCAAATTTTCCAGACAGCCTATTGGGGGGGTTAAACTGTCCTTCAGCCTGCTGGTTCTGGCCCAGGAGGCCTGAAGAAGATACAAGCTAGATGGGAGCGGTCACCTTAAATGCGAAAGTCTCTGCAGCTCAGGCGGATGTAATAAATGTCCAGGAGGAAGAAGAAAGAGTCACCGATGACCTTCTTCACTGCACCCGCCGTGCGCTGCAGGAAGCAGGCGGCGTACCACACAGTGATGCACCTGGAGAGGATGCTCTCAATGGAAGACCTGTAGACGGTGCACACGATGGGGGCTGGGGCTCTTGCTCACACATCTAATTGAAGATATTCTTTAGTGCACTTACTATTTGTTGGGCTCTGACTCTATCGGAATAAGAGGTGGGCTTTGGTAGTTGGTAAAAGCTAATGACTGCCATGCATCCTGAGCTTCCAATGTTTTTTTTTAAAGAATCAAGATGTACTTTGGGCTAAAAACTGTGTCTTAAAGCAGGCATTCACCAGAATAAGATGGGACTAATCCACGAACAAGTTGCGTATAAAGATGAAGGGAAGCTGCCCCACTTCAGCACTTCAGCCAAAACAGATTTAATGCTCAAAACATGCTTTCAAACCACAGGAGATGTTTCCACTTCACGTTTAATTTTGCTTTCACTCCTAACAAATATTAAAAGTGTCTGCATCTCTAAAGAAGGCAGGAGATTGCTGAAAACATTTTTTATTAAAAATTGCACTGGAATATTTAAGACTAGCTGTTATTAGATGAAAATCGCTCTAGAATAGAAATCAAAAGTGCGTCTCTCGTTCTCTAATTTATGTTTCTCTGTGACAGGATCTGAGATTGGAAAATGTAAATCGATCGGCGACCAATCATCAGGGTCTGCGTGCATCTTCTGGGCAATTATGGGAGAAACAAATTGAGCGATTCTTAAAGTACATTAAGGAGCAGATCAAACATCTCACCAGCGTCGGTGCAGGACATGTCAACAGCACGGCTGAGAGTGATTCATTACAGCACACCTAAACGAGTCCCATCGCTGTTTTTATCCCCGCACTGCAAGCTTTGCTTTTTCTAAACCCATCGTTCCTTACAGGAGGAAGATGATCATTTCAGATGTGAAGAGGAAATTTATTTGGAAAAACAGTTGGTGCAGTCAAAATCTGATTACACGTAACTGGGCCTCCGACTGGAGATGCCAGTTTGTTGACACGACGAAGCAGCTGATATTAAACACAGAACCTGTTTTTAAAACACAGAATGAATTATTCAAAATGTCTGTATTTATGTTCAAACACTGCCACTTTGCTCTCACTGATGAAAGCCCAAGGAACCGTCTGTACCGTTTATGCTCAGAGTGTTTCTCGTTGCATGGCATGTAGGATGTTGATGTCCACCGGTGCCTTCCTTGTAAAAAGTGTTTTTTCACATATTCACATGTTACTGCCACAAAAGTTTGGTATTTAATTTTATTCACCCCCCTGAGTTAATACTTTGCAGAACTGTGTTGTGGTGTATGTGTCAACTATCTTTGAACATCTACGCACAGAAACTTTGATTCTTCTCAGCCAGGTTGGGCTCAGAGGGTCAGTAGATATCAGTTTTGGTGTGGATTCTCAGCTGGATTTAGGTCTGCACTTTGACTAGGCCATTTCAACATATGACTCTACTTCAGTCTAAACCATCCTATAAAATATCTGGCTGTATGCTGAGGGTGGTTATCCTGTTGGAAGATAAACCTCCACCCCATTCTCAGGTTTTCTGAAGCCTCTAACAGGTTTTCTTTCAGGATTATCCTGGATTTAACCCGATGTATCTTCTCATGAACTCTGAGCAGCCAAGAGGACCATGGTAGCTCCTCCAGAGCTACCATGGTCCTCTTGGCTGCTTCTCTGATTAATGCTCTCCTTGTCCAGCCTGTCAGTCTAAGTGGACCTCCATGTCTTGTTAGGCCTGCAGGTGCTCCAGCCTCTCTCCTTGTTCAGATGATTGATTGAACAGAGCTCTGTGCTACAAGGTTTTAGAGAAGAATAAGTAATAATACTGCCCTACTGGCAAAAGGCGCAACAACAGGTGTACTATTGATTTATGTGATGTTTTTCCTCCATAAACTTAAATTGATTGTTTGTATTTTTGGGCTGATTGACTTATTTTTCCTGGTTTCATGCTCCATGCTCCTCTCAGCCACCTCCCAGTCACTATTCTCCATACTCAGCGTCACCGTCTGCCACCAATTATCACCATGCCTTCATATTTAAACCTGCTACACTCAACCACTCCCTGCCAGAACATCTCTCGAGTCACTGCCTGCATGTCTGCTCCCCAGGGGTTGTGTGCTACCGGCCCATCCTGCTATTCCTGCGCTTGCCTTGCCACCACCAGTTCCACGTTCTAGTGCTTGCGTGCACACTGCCAGCTTTTGGATATCCTGTGTGGATAGTGCACCGTCCTGCCTGTCTGTCATCTATATTGTCTAAAATAAATCTTTTAATAAACATAACCCCGTGTTTGACTAGAATATCGGGTTCCCAGAGTGGAAGCATTACAACATCTTCAGCTGGGGTACCAGTTCTTGCAGAGCTTGCTGTATGCCTTCGTGTCAGACAAGCCTCCCAGCATCAGCATGTGCAGCACAGATGAAGGTGTCAGCGCTGGTTTACACAAGAATTACTTTCATCTGTGGAATGAAAAGGACAGTGTGCTTTTAATGTTTTTATTTGTTTTGTTTTAAACTCCTGTAATACTGTTGCCCAGCAGTACATAAGTGAACTAAAATAAATCCCAGGTGGATGTCTCTCTCATCTGAAAGGATGTAGTAATTCAGGTCTTCCAGTGTTGCATCTCATGTAGCAACGGTGCAGAATCCCTGGCAAGATGCATTAGCATAGAGAGAAAAAAAAAGACATTTAACTTTGTATTTGAGCCTGATTTTAAACTTGGAAAACATGCCCAAAGCAGTTGCTAAATCTTATTTCATCATCTCGGAGACCCCATGCATTGCAGGGCAGGATGGCAAAACAGAAACATTTCCTTACAAAGAAAAATATCCCAGCCTAGTTAAATTTAGCTGAAAAGCTAAAATTTAGCTGCTCACCTGCTCCGGGACTTCCTTATTCTCTGGAAACATTAATAAATTACCAGATGAAGTGGAGTTTTTAAACATCAGCTTAGAAACCTGGAAAATAGTGCTTAACTTTATTCCTCAGCGTCCAACCAGGCTCCTGTCAAGAACCTGGAAGATCCACCTCTTTGGCCTTTGTTCAATAAATCTGTTAAATTTTACACCGTGTCCATAATTGTTGCCTGCACCAGGGTCAGACTAGAAAGAAACATGACAGAAGAAGTTCTTGATGGAGCACAGATAGACTCTAGGTGGGACTGGGACACCTGCCCTTTTTCTTCTGTACAAAAAAGTTCCCTCCTGAAAATTTTGTTTTCTTTTTCATTTTATCTTTCACGGGGTATAGCATATGGCGAGATAACCTTTCTGGATTTAAAAGCTTATTTTATCATTTCTCTCTATCCTTGGTTTACTGTTGCTTTATAAAAACAAAGTAATGTTTCTGTTTAAACTTTCTCATATATAGATGTTTGACCAATGCACTGTGGCTCTACTGTTGAGTCTTTCAAAGAAAATTGTTTTATTGATTTGACTTTGATTTTTGTGCTCTGAATGAATAAAGTGGTTTTACGATGTGAAAAGACTTCAGCTGTTGTTACATGTTTGTAATGCAGATAAAGTGACTTTATGCAGCACCAAACCCCAAACTGCAGGTGTGCAGGGAGAGAGCATCCGTGTGGATCTGCTGAAAATATGTCAGCAGACGGCTGTGAAACAAAGAGCAGGTAGAGAGAGATGATTGATTAGCTGTGGCTGTCTGGCTGACTGAGACTCGTTGGCAGCCGTCACTTTGATGAATTGCACTGCTGAGGAAAACACGGTGCGCTCTGATTACAGCCGCTGTGTGGAAGGGTCTTTACAGCCTGTATACAACGCTTCTTGGAGCAGCTATGAACTCTGCACACCGACTGTGTGTGGCTTGCTCGCCGATATTGCTCTCCTGGGGTTGTTTGCAGCCGATGTTGCCAGTTTAGTTTCAATGCTGATCTACCATCACAGCGACTATTTTTTGCACCCACTAAAAATCCTTTTTTGGTATTCATCCTCAGGAAGCAAATCATCCTAGCTCAAGGTCCTCTGCTGCACATAAAAACAGAGCGATTTGTTCAGATTTAACATGCTGGCTGACAGGTATGAATATTTTCTCTGTCCTGTAGCTCCATTTGTGACAAGATGCACTGAATAATTTAAGCTGATGAAAGGCCAAATATGCTTTTTGATCTGGAAAAAAAGGGGATAGTGGGTATTTTATTTAATTGAACATAATGGGATCTGAGACAAGGTTGGCCTGACAAGAAGTCTGAAGCTGTTTTCTTCCAAAAGTCGTTTTAACTGTGCAGATTTCATAGCTTTAACTTGTCACCCAGTGTAAAAGATTGTGTTTGGCTTCTGTTTAAACGAGACTGTGGAGCAATTTATGGCACTCTCCACAGTTACTGACCCTGTTGTCTACATTTGAGTACACCTCTGCATACAAATAGCACAAATATATAAATATATGTTAAAGGTTGCTATTTTCAAAGGTACCTTTAATCTGACAAATGAGCCTCATTTGAAGGCATATTTTAATTTATTGATTTTTACTGTCTATAAAGACAAACATACTAAAAGACTTGGATCAAAATTCAGCAACAACAAAACGTCCATTTGGACTGGAGGACTGATTTAAAGTTCAAAACCAACAAATGATGAAGGTATAGCTTTTAACCGAGTCATAAATCACAATGTGACACAAAGTGACTCAGAGGACTCTGATAGCTTTGCTGCGTTTTAGAAAACTAAAAATAGAAGGAGAAAGTCAGTTTTAGTCAGCCACAAAAGATGAGTTTTTAAGCTGCATTTAAAAACCTCCGAACAGCTAATTTCTTGTATGAAAAAAAGAGATCTTTGAGGAACTTCAGTCTTGCTTTCGTAAGCTCCTCTCAATAAAAACTGTTTTGCTCAAAGTTTCCAGTCATTTTGAAGTCAGCTGACTCTGAAGCAGGCACTGTAATTGTTCTCATGGATCTTAAATCTGCTTTTGATGCTGTAAATCATTAACCTGACTTCCGGCAGCTGTATGTCGCTCCGCCTAGCTTCACTCACATACATCTGGGACACCTCCATAGGAATTGCCTTTACAGAAGGCTGGGCCTTATCAAAACTCCTTGCATATTATTGGATAAGCCACTTGTCTGTCATCTTTATCGACGTGCTATTTCAACCACTCACACCGAAGCCAACCCGTGACGCTGATGAGAGCGACGCAGGAAAAAAAAAGAGTGGGGAAGACAGGCGGCAAAGCGCCGCGGGTCGGAGTCGATCCCTGGCCGACCGCGTTGAGGACTAAAGGCCTCCTAACATGGTTTGCGCTAACCGCTAACCGCTGCGGACGCCCCCCCGGAAAACAAAACTTGCCAAATCCGGTCGGGAGAAGGGCGAAAACATCGTTTCCACCAACAAAAGCCTTCAGAGCCGTTCTCTGATGTTCTTTTAATGAAACAATATTAGGTAGATTGGACAACACGGAAGAAATAGCAGCATCAATGCTAATGCTTGCTTCCTCGATGAGCCGCCATTGCTATCAAAACAGTCTCACGTCATGGTCGCGTCTCCACTACGTCACATCTATGAAACTCCAGCCCTGCGTCCTGATTGGCCAGACAATAAAATTGGTTGGAGAAATCACTCTCTATGGGAGAGGTCCCAGATGTATGTGAGTGAAGCTAGGCGGAGCGACATACATCTGGCGGAAGTCAGGTTAGTAAATCATAGCCTTTTGATTAACAGGCTCTGAGATTTAGTTGTTCTAGTGGTTTAACTCCCATCTTTCTGGCAGAGCATTCAGTGTTTTTGCAAACTCAGACTCCAAGACCCTGCCATATGGGGTACAACAGGGCTCAGTAATGAGACCCTTTGGGATGATATTCAGCTCCATTTTTCTCTTAAGCCTACTGAATATTTGTGGTTTTCATCCTTGATAATCTGCGGTAGTAATATCAAACACTGTAACAAGTAGTGTTGCACCGATACCGATACCAGTATCGGACGGGGCCCCGATCCAGCACTAAAATGGTGGTATCGGTATCGGCGAGTACCAACAAATAGGGCACCGATACCATTTTCATGTTTGTATGTCACTTGAACGCAGCCTTCTCTCTCCCGACTTGTATTATACATGTTATACAAGTTCATGAAAGTTGCACTATTCTTGCATTTGAGAGCCAAAACTCATGGTTTAAAAGAGATTATTGAATTATTGTCATTTTACTGTCTTACTGTTGCACTACTATTATACATGTTATAATTTCACAAACTATTGTCACCCATTCCAGGTAGGCAATAAAAAGTTCTACTACCCTAAGTAGTATGCAGTTCTTCATATATATACACACACATCAATTTCAAACAGATGGTATCGGTATGGTATCGGCCAATACTGCACAGCCAGGTATCGGGTATCGGTATCGGGGCCAAATAATGGCATCGGCGCAACACTAGTGACAACTACTTGCAGGCTAAACCCCCAAAAATTGCCCCTGACAACAGAATATCTGAACTCAAGCAATATCTTGGTGTACTGGCCTCCTCTGTCGAACCAAATGCTGGTGAAGATTCTCAGTCATCCAGGTCATGATCATTCCAAAACCTACATCCCAAAACTTTTCACAAACTTACAACACAACAATAGGTTTGATTCCTTCCAATTTTCACCCTAATCCTCACCTCCACGCAGGTGATCAAAACATATCTCCTGTAAACCAGGCCAACGATGATCCTAACGACTCCCCATTGCAAAGGGGTGGACCAGTTTCGGTTTAATTTGCATGCTAAGACAAAACAAGGCCTTTGTTTGGGCAATAATATAAAGCTTGGAACTCCACACTACTCCAAACATTTGAATTGAAAAAGCTTTCTGGATGGGAAGCGAAACGTCTTCAAAGTTCGGAGAAAATTCCAGTTGATTTGATTTTTATGTTGAACCAAACATTAGCCCCTGGTATTATTTTTCATTCTGGCATATCATTTGAATACCAGTCTCATGGATTAATTGTGAGACTTTTCATCTAAGAAGCCTTTTAAAGCTTTGATCTATGGTGTTCAATTTTTAATTAGATATGATTATTCATTCTTGTTTCATCTTGATTATTGGAACAGCTTTTTTTTCTCTTTCTAACTCTCAGAACCCTGCAGTCAAGCTAAATCCTGTATTTCTGACCATTTTGCCCTACAGCTCTTCTCACAGTCTGAGATGATCCAGTCGAGGGCGGTAAGTGGTTCCATGCCCACATTTTAAGACATGACAGGATAAATCCTTTTGAGCGATGGCAAAAAGGGTCCAATAAAGGCTTTAAATCCAATATCTTTTAATTGAACATTACAGAGCAAAACAAGTTTGGGCCTAACTCTGGGGTTTCAAAATTAAATGTAACAAGCTGTGGTTTACCATCTTATATCTGACCAAATGATGCTTTAAAAAAAGTAAAAATAAAGGTTTGGTTGGTTGTTTTTTTCTTCATCCTCAAATTCAATCTGAAACCTGGCAGTTCAGAGAAACTACGAATAAAATGCAGATGTCCTAAATTTCTGCTACAAATGAAATAATAATAAAAAATATATATAACGCAAATGTAGAAAACATTTTCGGACCTGTTTGAATTTCAGGGGGGAAAAAGAAAAAGTTTTTAGTGGACAATTCAGTGAAATCACAAACAAATGGAACTAATCAGTTAATAAATTAGATTTCTGTTCTGACAAAAACCAACTGCTTATGCAAACTACAAAACAAGAAATGATAAACTTGTCTGTCTAGTTTTAATGTAATATCTGATAGAATTAGAGGTACTTTCCCTCGGATTCATCCAAGAGAGAAATCCTGACAGCCATATTCATCGACAGTTTTCGTGTGTTTCCTGCCGTGAAGATCTCTCCCGTTTATTACTCAGATAACCACACTGACACAACCATTTTATTTCCATTCCGTCAGCAATCTTGTTTTTAAACGACAGGATCATATTTATCTTCTATGCACGTCGGTTTTATATATTTTAGGAGACGAAATGTGGAGAAAACCCGTCACTCGCTGCACAAAATCACAGCCTGTCTGACGGGTGTGGAGGCTCCTGGAACAATAAGACAAAGTCCTGGAGACCAAACAGGACGTTAGTGTGTAGAGAGAAGGGTTTTCTTCTTGCTAAAGCAGGATTTATATCATATCACCTTAATTTGGTGAGGATTTAAAGCCTTAAAGGCGGCGAAGAAAACACAGATGCGGACAGATTTGAGGCGGCGGCAGAGCGGCGGGCTGAGTTGTTTCTTCACGGTTCTCATGTGTGTTATAAGTCCCGCCTCCTGCTCTGAGCCGCACACGTTCAGAGGAACATTAAGAGAGAAACATGGCAGAAGAAGCTCCAGCAGCGGCACCGGCGAAAGCCCCGGCCAAAGCCCCGAGGAAGAAGGCGGCCCCCAAGCCCAAGAAGGATGGACCCAGCCTCTCCAAACTCATTCTGGCCGCCGTGGCCGAGTCGAAGGAGCGCAAGGGCATGTCTCTGGCGGCGCTGAAGAAGGTGCTGGCCGGCAAAGGCGTGGATGTGACCAAGGCCAACAAGCGCATCAACACCGCCGTCACCAAGCTGGTGACCGGAGGAACCCTGAGCCAGACCAAAGGCACCGGAGCGTCCGGCTCCTTCAAGCTGGCAAAGGACAGCAAAGCGGCTAAACCGGTCAAGAAGGTGGTGAAGAAGAAGGCTCCCGCTAAGGCCAAGAAGCCCGCCGCTGCCGCCAAGAAGGCCAGCACCCCCAAGAAGCCTGCGGCCGCTAAGAAGACAGCCGCCAAGAAGTCCCCCAAGAAGGCTCCGGCCAAGAAAGCCCCCAAGAAGGTGGTGAAGAAGAGCCCTAAGAAGGCTGCTGCCGCCAAGAAGCCAAAGGCTGCTAAGAAGCCTGCAGCCAAGAAACCTGCAGCAAAGAAACCCGCAGCTAAGAAGGCCAAGAAGTAAAGCTGCTGCAACCAGCACTCAGTGCACCAAAGGCTCTTTTCAGAGCCACCACTTCTACAATTAAGACATGATTCCTGATGAGCACTAAATGTTTGTATATTAATAGTTATCCTGGGTTTAAACAACTTCGCCCCAAAGACAGTGTTAGATGTACAGCTGAATAAGATTCAAACTGGTTATGCTAAACTAGCGGAAGAATTTATGCCATTCCCAGAGAATTCAGCAGCTTTTAGTAACCTGACATTATGCCAGATACAGTTAATAGCTGAGCCCACATGTCAAAGTTGCAGCGAATTTACATTTTTAGCTTTGTCAACGCTTTTTTAAGTTTAACACGTGATCATAGTGTATTTGTAAACTATGGCATATTTATGGATTTAAACAGAAAACCCGGAGACAATATTTCCAACTCAACTTAAACTAATCAACTACATGTATCTTAGAATTATAGATGTTCATTTCTTGTTTCATTTGAATCAGTATCTCTAATAGATTTTACCATTGATTGATTCTTTTACTCCAGGCAGTGCATTTTTGTATTAAGGATCCATTAAATTCAATACGTTAATTTTTTAAACCCGTTAACGCCACTAATCCCCCCTGCGTTGTTACATTTGTTTCGCGCTTTATTTTGAAAATTTAAATCCAACCAATAGCTGAGTGAGAATGGTTTCACCGCGTGTTGAATCTGAACCAGTCAGAAACGATCCCGCCCTGCCAGTCTCTTTATAAAGCCGCTGTCCGCCCTGGAGTCTCATGTCTTCAGTTAGAAACGTGAAGAAAGCTAGTGAGCTGAAATGGCCAGAACCAAGCAGACCGCTCGTAAGTCCACCGGAGGAAAGGCTCCCAGGAAGCAGCTGGCTACCAAGGCTGCCCGTAAGAGCGCCCCGGCTACCGGCGGAGTGAAGAAGCCTCACCGCTACAGGCCCGGTACGGTGGCTCTGAGAGAGATCCGCCGCTATCAGAAGTCGACGGAGCTGCTGATCCGCAAGCTGCCCTTCCAGCGGCTGGTGAGGGAGATCGCTCAGGACTTCAAGACGGACCTGCGCTTCCAGAGCTCGGCCGTCATGGCTCTGCAGGAGGCCAGCGAGGCCTACCTGGTGGGCCTGTTCGAGGATACCAACCTGTGCGCCATCCACGCCAAGAGGGTCACCATCATGCCCAAAGACATCCAGCTGGCCCGCCGCATCCGCGGAGAGAGGGCTTAGACTGACCCCAGTACAAACACCCCAACGGCTCTTTTAAGAGCCACACACATCCCTCTAAAGAGCTCATCAGATTCTGCTATTCATCTCAACTACATTTTACATACAGAGACGATCATGAGTGTTAGGTAGTCTGGGTTGTTTTCTATTTCTATCCTGCAACGCATGTGTGCATCAATGTCTTACCAGTGTATCTGATAAATTTCCTATAAGCTCCTTCAGCATTAGTGCAATGAAATATTTTCTTTAAAACCACCTACAAAGTCGTGGCATCCAATTCATCTACAGAAGACCATGGTGTTCCCTACATCAAGTTCCCAGCTGCGTTCTACAGTAAGGCCATATTTTGGACAAAATTTCCCCCATAACTATTGTACATAAATAATCCCTGTTAAACATTTGATTAGTGTTGCATTTCTTCTTTTTGTTTAATAGGTGTTAGAGATTACAGTTCTCTCTAAACTTCCTAGTGAACTAAGTTTCATATCAATATTTTGTTTCACTTGTGTGAATGTGTCCATTTGTTTTTAGGTCTCCTTGGGCCTAGACTTTTTTGTTAAGATGTAACTACAAAGTTGACAAACTTCCATAAACAACTTTTATGCTGGACATTGGTTTATAAACAACTCTCCCCCCACAACTCTTATTTGGAATAACGTACAGCATTATTAAGAATTGGCTGGCTAATGGTATTCTATTTCTAAAACAATTGTTTAGATATGGGCATTTGTAGTTTGTAGTGCTGGGGTTATTTACCCTACATGTATCTATTAAGCCTCTCTTTTATAAAATCCACAATCTGGGAATACATTTCTTGCCTGTTCGGTCAAACTCATTAACAGTGATGAAATCACCTCTAAAATTACCTTAATATCATGTCTGATGTTTTCCTTAACATTGTTATAGCCATAAATGTTACTAATAAGAAAAAAGGAACCATTTGTGTGATTACTGTGAGGATAGTGTTGTATCAGATTTGGTGATTCAGATACACCAACATTTAACAGATGCCTTAGCAATATTATTATTCAAGTTGTGTTTTCTGCAGCTCCATTTTGGGTACTCTGTTATGATTACATATGTTTCTATTTTTTCTTTTAGGCAAACAAATAACTGCATTGCTTCCTTTCTTCTTATTGTTCTTGTTTATTTGTTCCTATCTGATCTTGTCTTATCTGTGTCATTTTTTCTATCATTCTTGATTTGAGGATTACTTTGATAGGTTCCTATTATTCATCTGTAACGTCCTATCTATTAAGTATAACAATAATTGACAACTAAATTTGACAAAATGTCAAAATAAAACTAGCATAAGTAAGGGTCCCACATGGGAGTAAAAAATATTTTGTCTAAAGGTGTTGAAATTGTTGCACTTTGTTATTTTATTTTGTAGAAACCATCTTCTGATGAACGGAAGTGATTAGCGAAGTGAGGAAACTTGATTAAGACTGTTCTGATTGGACGATGTTCCGTCTGCTGAATTTTGACCAATCAGTGAACAGATGATGCGTATAAATTTCTGTATCCAACGAGAAGCCGGCATTCTTCTCTCGAAAAGAATTTCCAAGTAGTAAACATGTCTGGACGCGGAAAGACCGGAGGCAAGGCTAGAGCCAAGGCCAAGACTCGTTCTTCCAGAGCAGGTCTGCAGTTCCCCGTGGGCCGTGTTCACAGGCTGCTGAGGAAAGGCAACTACGCTGAACGCGTGGGTGCCGGAGCTCCAGTGTACCTGGCTGCCGTGCTGGAGTACCTGACCGCTGAGATCCTGGAGCTGGCTGGCAACGCTGCCCGCGACAACAAGAAGACCAGGATTATCCCCCGTCACCTGCAACTGGCTGTGCGCAACGACGAGGAGCTCAACAAGCTGCTCGGAGGAGTCACCATCGCTCAGGGCGGCGTTCTGCCCAACATCCAGGCTGTGCTGCTGCCCAAGAAGACCGAGAAGCCCGCCAAGGCCAAGTAAATAGGCTTGGACACCATAAACCCAACGGCTCTTTTAAGAGCCACCCACATACGTCTAAAAAGCATTTTCCTGTTACATTAGTAAGTGGCTTATCAGTACGATTGAGCGTGACTCGATGATTACTGCCATAATCTTGGTTTAGGTGGAAACAGTTAAACAGGACTTCTTCATCAAATTAGTCTGAGAAATCTCAATAATAAAGAACCCTCCGATTTAGAGTCCATTAAAACAGGACTGACTGAAAACATCCTCTTTAAGCTACTGATTACCATCTTGCTTTGCAATATTCAGAAAAAAGACATTGTCAGGAAATGCTAAAATGACAATGAACTTTATGAACATCACCTAAAAGCAAAACAAACGTGACCAGTTGCTTATCAATTCAATCTTTGAAAGAATGTACTTATTTAATGGCATTTAATGTTATTGTTAGTGAAATAGAATAATAAATTTCAATGCTGAAGAGCAGTCAAGAACGACCTGCCTATTTATAACTTGTTTCTCAGTTTCTGTCACGGCACTAGACCTGTGGTCTGTAACACGACTAACAAATCAAATATTTAAAAAGATGACCTACAGCAGACCTATGTGCAAATTTTCATGTACATAGATTTGACCTGGAAAACCTCAAGTCATCAAGGGAACATATTTGGCTAAATAAAGTCATCTTTTTAAAATTCATGTTTATTTATCTTTTGGTTCCTGAACTTTTATAAACACAAAATAAACACTTGTACCGACCGTTTTTATCTGAGACGTTGTTATTCCTACACTGTCTTCCAATTTGGTTTGTGGTGAAGAATCATGTATTTTATTTTAAAATATTGTTCATTAAGCGGAAGTGTGTTGGACTCGTGGTTGGGAACTAGATGCGGAAGTCAAAAGTTGTCGGGAGACCCGTCTTCCTTTACGTCCGGAGACAGTGTTTAAAGGATGATGTTCACAGCCGTCCTCTATCAGTGTTGTTACTGAATCAGTCATAGAACAATGAGTGGACGCGGCAAAGGAGGTAAAGGACTCGGGAAAGGAGGCGCCAAGCGGCACCGTAAAGTCCTCCGTGATAACATCCAGGGAATCACCAAGCCCGCTATCCGCCGCCTGGCTCGCCGCGGTGGAGTCAAGCGTATCTCGGGTCTCATCTACGAGGAGACCCGCGGTGTGCTCAAGGTCTTCCTGGAGAACGTGATCCGCGACGCCGTCACCTACACCGAGCACGCCAAGAGGAAGACCGTCACCGCCATGGATGTGGTGTACGCTCTCAAGAGGCAGGGCCGCACTCTGTACGGCTTCGGAGGCTAAAGCAGCAGCTCACCCAACAACCCAACGGCTCTTTTAAGAGCCACACACCTTTCTTTAAGACATCATTCCACTTTATATTGAGTTATTATCCCCGATGCTGGTTATAATACATCTTTATAATATTTAATGGTATGGTCCATTTGCTCTTGTAAATTTGTTTCAAGGCTTGTTGGAAACCAACAAAATAAATCTGCAGCACAAATAATTTAACAATGTTGAAACTTGCCACAAAACATTGTTCTTGATGTCAACCCGGACAGTAATGATACTTAGTGTCACGGTGTATGGGCTTTTTCTATTTATTTATATCTCTTAGAAGAATAGAATAGCCTGTATTGTCATTGTACAGAATACAAAAGACGGACATGAGAAGCAATACTAGCAATAAATAAGACCTAGAAAATTGCACAGCAGTGACTTCATTGCTTTTCTCTCAATATGATCAGTGTGTATGAATAGGAAGACAGGGTTGCTTTTCCAGATCTTTCCTTACTTGGACAAAAACAAAACAAAAGATAAAACAAGACAAATAAGGAATTCCTTTATTGTTGCGCTATGGGGAAATTCAGTGGCAACGGCAGTTTCAATTAATACTGAAAACAAAGCTAATTTAATGTTCTAAAGCAGCAGCAGGGCTTAATCAGAAACGTAAAAGTAAGGTGTGAAAATAAAATACCAGAGTAAATACTGCACAGTTAATGCATAAATAATGCATACTCGGGGTAAAAAAGATAAAATTTTCAAGTTAAACCGTCGTAAAACTCCAGCCTATTTGCGGAACGAGCTACTATGCAACATGTGTGATGGTACAGCATTTTGAAGTAGCTAAAAGTATAATTTTGGATGAAATGTTGCATTGCTTTCCTTCCTTAAGGCTGCACATAAATGACAAAATTAATCTAAATCTAAAAAATTCTCACGCGCGGCAAAATTTTTTTTTTAATCTGCTCATGAGCTGAGCAAATCAGAGATTGGAGACAGCACAGTGTGATTTCCATGCAGCCGCTATAAGATGAGTCTCCCTCCCCCTGCTGGATCATTCGTCGCTGTTTCCAGGAACAAGTGATCAGGATGCCCGAACCCGCCAAGTCTGCGCCCAAGAAGGGCTCGAAGAAAGCCGTGACCAAGACGGCCGGCAAGGGAGGCAAGAAGAAGAGAAAGACCAGGAAGGAGAGCTACGCCATCTACGTGTACAAGGTGCTGAAGCAGGTGCACCCCGACACGGGCATCTCGTCCAAGGCCATGAGCATCATGAACTCGTTCGTCAACGACATCTTTGAGCGCATCGCGTCCGAGGCTTCCCGCCTGGCTCACTACAACAAGCGCTCCACCATCACCTCCAGGGAGATCCAGACCGCTGTGCGCCTCCTGCTGCCCGGTGAGCTGGCCAAGCACGCCGTGTCTGAGGGCACCAAGGCCGTCACCAAGTACACCAGCTCCAAGTAAACAAGCTGTTTACTAACAAAACAACAAAGGTCCTTTTAAGGGCCACACAAATGCAACTTTGAGCAAGACTCCTAGTAATGCAGGTCTCTTTTGGCATCCAATATTTTGGATGAAAAGAATCTATTTCTCAAACGGAACCTGACAATGTTGAAGTGAGATTTATTTAACACTAGATCAGTTTGTCAATGTTAACTTTGAGGACTCATTTAGATTTTTATTCTGAAGAATTAGTTCAGACTGGTTTAGCTTAATCCAGGTCTTACTGTAAGTGATTTGTGCTGTTGCAGTTTTATTAATAGTTGCACTAGTTTTATTTATATAGCACCAATTCATGAAAATTGAAAGCTTTAAAAACTCATTCAATAAAATTTTAGTTATATAGCGCATATTCAAAACAAATGTCATCTCAAGGCTCTTTACAAAGTCAGATTCCATCAAATCCTCCAGATTGGCCAGAAAGTTTCCTCTCTAAGGAAACCCAGCAGGTTGCATCAAGTCTCTCCAAGCAGCATTCACTCCTCCTGAAAGAGCGTAGAGCCACAGTGGACAGTCTGCATTGTTGATGGCTTTGCAGCAATCCCTCATACTGAGCATGCATGAAGCGACAGTGGAGAGGAAACCCCCCCTTTAACAGGGAGGAGAATCTCCAGCAGAACCAGAACCAGGCTCAGTGTGAACGCTCATCTGCCTCGACCCACTGGGGCTTAGAGAAGACAGAGCAGAGACACAGAAAGCACAGACGCTCACATTGATCCAGGAGTACTTTCTGTTATATGGCAATATCGGATGATTTTAGAGACTCTAGGAACCACCAGCAGACCTGCAGTCTGAGAGCGAAGTGCTCTGTTAGGAACATACGGGGTAATCAGAGCTCTGATATATCATGGAGCTTGATTATTAGGGGTTGTCATGTTTATTTGAAAACCTTCAGTTAATACTTTTACATGAGCAAGAATGTACTACTGAATGTGCTGTTTAGATTATAGTTTTTAATATAGTAGTGCACCTTTGTTTACATTTGAAAACAAATTTGTAGTTAAGAGCAGGAATGTATTTAATTTAAGCGGAACAGATTCACATTGTTTTATTGATAGTGTAAATAATTCACACTTCTTGCATTTGTTGCTGCTACAATAGCCAGCAGACCAAATTTCTGCTGATGAACCAGCCCTTTGTATTTTATTTGGAGAGGGTAGTTTTGGGAGTAGTTTACCCTTTAAGGTTGTCTTGGATTTAATGAAAACTATCATGCAAATCATTTGTTTACAGGATGGGATGTTTCCAGTTAACAGGATTTATTGTTTTTCTGACATGCATCAAATTACCTTTTTGGGACATACATATAGAGACGACTTCCATTACAGCCTCATAAAAATCAACAATAATGTCAATACATTTTTAAGCAAATAGAGCTCTGCTTTCGGAAAAGTACTGTATCGGATAGGAAGTGGGAAAAAAAATGTGGATAGGTGCATCCCCAATATTATTAAAAGCTGCCCTCAACTTCCTAAAGTTATGGATGAAATCTAACGGAGAAGCAACCAGCTTTTACAGGAAAACTGCCAGTTTCTTGAGTTTTACCTGGTCAGAAACAAAGACAGGTAAAGATGTAGGGAAGGAGTTGTGGAGTTGGGCTCTAGTGCAGCAGAGAGAAGGGGGGGGGGGGGGGGGTGAGGAGAACCTGTGAGGTGTGGTTCTTTAAATTTTTAGGCTTAGTCCATGGTTCACACTAAACTTCCTACTTTAAATAGTACTATTGTGATGCACATGAACTGTAGAGAACTAAACTTTTTTGTTTCAACCAAAAACTGTTGCGTACACAGGGCCTAAAAAGCCTTGTGTACTGCTCAAAGCCATTGTAACAAACCAGGCCCACGCCGAGAAACTTTTCTCCAAACACTTTATTTTAGATATAGAACATTAAGAAAACAAAAGCTTTGCAGATAAAACAAAGAGTAATGTCAACAGATAACTAATTGTACAATTATTTTTTTTTTATTTTCACAACCAAGAATATCTCATTTTAGACAGACAATTGTAAGGGCATGTATGGGAAAAAAATATATTTAACTTCAAAAGTGTTTTGTGCAAGTTGTGTAACAAGCAGGAACACATGAAAATAAGATTGTGTGTTTAAATACTGGGGCAGATAGTCTACATAATTAAAACTTGTATCTGGGTAACTTCTTTGCTTTTTGGTTTCCTTAAGATGCATACTTTAGTACCTCATTGTTACAATGCACACTTGTGTATATAAAACATTGTCACAATCAGATCAACTTTCTATACCTTGTTGGGGTGCTTTTGTACAACAAAACTGTATTCTGAAAGGCCAAAAAGTAAATTCTTCTAGAGTAAAAAAAAAAAAATTCAGCAATTTGTTAAGAGATCAAGTTACAAACGATCAAACAAAATTGCCAAATCCATAAGGATACAGGCTTTATTTATAAAGTGCTTTAAAACAACCAAAGCAAACTGCTGAAGGTATCTGCACACTATAAAATACATTAAAATGATCGGAATATAAAAATAAGGTAAAGGGACAATAAGGATTAAACACAATAAAACCAATTACAACAAACACGGTCAAACTGAGGCTACATGAAACCAAAAACTTGAATTAAAATATAATATATAAAATAAAAATTTGAGCGTAAAGATGGACCTGCATCAAGCCAGTGGAGCACTAATAGGCGCTGTAATACCTATACTAGGCCAGTGAGTGGTGTGCTAATGCTGCCACAGAAGTAAAGAAGGAAGAAGAGCAGAGCTAAAACAAATGCAGGAGAGGTAAAACAGGCATTCCTGTGGACTGACGACAAGACAGGCCACACATACACAGCATAGGAGCAAAACGTGTTAGTATAAAATCCATAATAAATTTAAGTGTCTAAAACACAACCCAAACTCATTTTGTATATGCTTTGTCGTTTAAGGCTATGGCTAGTGGGTTTATCCCTTCGCACGCAGAGCTAGCACTGAAAACCTTAGTCCACACCCACCTGCTGTGTGTACCCCACCATGGTTATTATAAATAACGATGAGACCGGACAATCAGCTCCCATTTTTTCTTTAGCGACAGAAGAGCATTGATCGAAATCAAGATGTCCAGCGGTAGCAGCATCTGTCTGTGCCCGTCCAGCCAGAAGGGCTACATCACGGGCTTTGACCTTCATGACATATCTGACTGGATCAGCAGCTCACTGCAGACCGGGGCGTGGCTCAACGTTGAGACACGGCCATGTTGAGGCATGCCTCCACCACCCACATTGATCCATATGAAGAAGAATTTGTGCAAGAGAAGAAGAGTGGCGTAGCAACATTGGCATATTATTCTAACTGAGAAGATAACAGTTCTCAAAATGGAAGCAAGCAAGATTTTTCTCTTGTTTGAATGTGCTATTTTGCAATATTTATGACAGAATGAAGAAAGTAACAATATTTTATTTTAAAATGTGCTATGCTCTATTATCTTACAGTTGGACTGGTGATCTGATATATCGAGCATTTTCATGGTAGGCTGATGGACTTTTGAACATGCCAGACGTTTCCAATGTGCAGCAAACAGACCGAGATGACTGAGAAAATCAGTGCGAACGTAAAATATCATGTGGAAACTTCCAGTTTTTAAAATAAGTGAAGACTTTCAAAATTTTATTAAAAAAGATGTTTCTCATAAACCAAGTTTATTACTATGCTCCTACACTCATTTACCCCCCCCCCCCCCCCAGCAAATGAGCATTTTAGCTCATTAGCCTCCATGTGACCTAATGGGTAAAAATGAGTATAAATCAAAATATGACAGTCCTCACGTTAGCAGACAGGTGTTCTTCATCCATGCTCTTCAGCATCCATGACATGAATCAACATTTGTCGCAGAGGTGAAAATTGATTTAATATTTATGGTCTTGTGGATTTTTAATTATTCCTTTTATGTGTATTGCCCCCCGACATGTAGAGACAAGTATATTGTTGGATGGTGACACACCAACGGTGACTAAATGCACCAACTGCAGACTATTCCACTGTCCCTTCTGCACTTACAAGGCTGCAAAACCAGTGATGGACGACCATATGAAAGACCATTCCTCAGTAAAATGAGCGGGGAAGTTCTGTTCAAGACCATTATAAAAACTTTATTTGGAGGTTCCAACCTTTTCCTTATTCAGTTTCAAAATTTGTTCTAAGTGTTTATGCATGCTTTTAAAAAGTTGATGGTACTTTTATTTACTTATGCTTACTCTCTGTTCAGACACATAGCTGAAAGCCTACCTCCTGGCCACTGGAGGAAGCTTGGGGTGAATGATGTTCAGGTGAGACATTACTTCATTCTATTTGCTAACATTTACTATTTTCTTTCCATTCTTTTATTAAGATAGCTTGCTCACACCCCAGGGCCTAACAAAGCAAGGGTGTTCCAACAACTGCGGCATGTTTGTTCTGATGGTAAGACCAATTCAGTATGTATATTGTTATTGTTATCTATAAAATGCTTGCTTCCAACATTCAAAACCATTTAAAGTTTTTATCTTGGGGAATATGCATCATATATTCACCAGTACCTTTAGACTTACAGTACGGTCTGTACATTATAACGGGGGGCTATGGAGGATTTTTACTGCCAAAACCCAAGAGCACAAATTTTCAATTTGAGAAAAGAATTTCATCTTCTTGCACTCAAAACTTGTAATGCTCACATTCAAAACATATGCTTTCTCTCAAATATATTCTCTTCACCATCAAATCTTTGTTTCTGCTCTCAGATATAATGCTTCTTGCACAGATATTTTCTCCTCTCGCTTGCCTCCTTCTCTTCGCACACAAACCACTCTCTGCTCGAGTCTGAGATACGCTGGCAAACTTGTAGGTTCTGCTTGCGGATTTGTTTTTGCCCTCTCTCAGATTGTAGTTGGATCGTTGCCTAGCAACCTTTCCAGCCAATGGAACGACAGCCTGAGAAAGGGTGCGCTTGTTCAACTCTGCTGAGTGTGCCTGTGGTACTGCTTGCCGACAAAATAGCTTTTCAATATAAAAGCTAGTAAAATAAGGAGCTGAAAAACAACAATCAGAAAAAAAACAATAAAAAAAACCATAAGGAAATCATAAGGGGCGATTCAACTAATTTCTGCTGGAGGCAGAATTAGCATCTGCCCTGACTAGCAAACTTCTGAATAGCAAACGCTGAAGCCGGAGTTTTCTGTTCACCTCATGCCTGAAGATGGATCGACTCCAATGCTGTGTCTCAATTCGTCGGCTGCGTCCTTCGAAGGACGCATTTTAAGGCAGGTGACGTCACAACGATGCATGGAGGCTGTCCCATTTGGCAAAAATTCTGAGGATGCTTAAAATGCAGCCTTCGAATGCGTTCTCCTTTTCCCCGAATTCTGAGGATGCAACGCTACCATCCTCAGTCGCCTCGCCTGGCACAAGATTTCCCGAGGTACTTTGCTCGCTTTTTTTTTTTAGTAGTTGAAGAAAGAAGGCAGATTTTCATCAAGACTAATGGAAAGCAGCAGCAGCAGTAGCGCTGGCAGTAGTGCTGAGTACACCTTTAAATGTAAGTAGTTCGTTTTTATTTTTTTTTAACGGAACATCTACGGTAACGGAGCCACCGGAATTTGTAGGACCAGCTAAAGCTAAAGCTTAGAGCTAATCTGTTGATACGACACGTTCAGCAACATTAAAAGTATTCATAAAAATGTCACAATTTTTGATTTTAACCTACATCTTATTGTAACTGTGCTGATAGCCGTGTCCCTCACAAATCCGATCAATTTATTCTCATACAGTTTATTACAAATGATTAGAACGTTCAAAGCTTAATGCAGCTGAAGAAATAACATTAGTCCAGCTGTACTGGGCTGTCAATACTGCAAACGTTTTGTTTGAATACTCAATAACGTATAGTTAATTTACAGTACAGTATAATAAGGTTTAAAGTATAATTCACTTGAACAATACCGGCGTAATTATACAGAACAGTCATTTTGCCTGTTGACATAACAGAAATATGCTTTACATGTCATTTTGTTCTAGGGAGCATACAGAGGAGTTGATAAAACTCCGTGGGCAAAATGACCACCTCTTTACCGGGGCCAAAAATACTGCCACAGTCGGATGGAGGTAAGAGTTGAGGCATAATTTCATTTACATGTTGCATTTGTATGTAAAAGTCACACAAGTTCAAAGAAGTCCTGTTCAAACACCAACGTACAAATATAATCTTTTGATCACATCAAATGATGCCCAGGTGTCACTTTTTTTTAATCTTATATTTGTGATAGTAGTGATCCTTGTGTGTTTATCTCTTCTCGTTTCTCTTGTTTAGAACAATCCTGCAAAAAATGGGCCTGGAGGGTAAAGTTGAGCCACAACAGGCCAAAAAAAGTGGGACAACTTGAAAAAAAAAAATACAAAGTATGTTCAGGTTTGGCTAATATAATGAAATATATATATATATATATATATAGATAGATATAGATATATAGATATATATATAGATATATAGATATAGATAGATATATGAAACACTCCTTTTTCTAGCTTTAAAGAAACACTCAAGAAAATGGCATCTGTTGACACAAATTGTTTTCCTCTACTTTAGGAATGCAAAGATCCAGGGACAGGGCAGGGGGTCAGTGGGAAGCCTACTGCTGCCACCTGGCCATGGTTTGTCCTCATGGATGAGGTATTAGGACAGAGGCCCTCTATTGCCCCACCTGTCCTAATTGCCTCCATCCCTGAGGACACACCAGGGCCAGGTGCTGCAGAGGCTGAGCAGCATCAGGGGGAAGATGAGGAAGAGAATGAGGATGAGAGGCCAGGAGAGAGGAGGGAAAGGAGGAAGAGAAGTCGGAGTGACGAGTTGGTGGATTTAATCAGGGAGGATATCAGATGGCAGAGGGAGGCGGAGGAAAGAAGAGAAAGAGAGTCGGGAAAGGATGGACAGATTATTTGATTTATTGGAGAGGATGGTGGACAGACGTTAATTTTTGTTGGTGTTTTTTTTTTTTTACAAGTTCAGGTTCTGTGTTGCTGCTATTGTTAAATTAAATTATTAAATTGTTTATAAAAGTTATTGTTGTCGGTGTGTTCTTAAAGTCTTTTAACCTTTTACATTATCTGTTTCATCACTTCTTTACAATTTAAGTAAACTTAGAACAACTTCTCAGTGACAATATCAATTTATTTTTAGAGAAACAAGTATTTACAATAAACTATCAAAAACATTTTAACTATTTACAGAAGATATAAAATAAATATTACTAAAGAATATATATATATATATATATATATATATATATATATATATATATATATATATATATATATATATATATATATATATATATATATATATATATATATATATATATATATATAATTTTGACTGAGCAGGAGTCCCTGGTGGTGCTGCTGGACTGGACGGGATGCCACACAGATGACCTTGGAGTCCTCTGACTGCGAGTGGGACATCATCTGGGGGGTGGGGGATGCCTCTCTCCACTGTTCACCACATCGTCCATCAGGGTTTGCAGCGCTGACCCAATCGACGGCTGCCATGTTCCTAAAAATGTTTAAGAAGACGCAGAAAATGACTTTACTAAAAATGTTTTCATAACCCTTAATGAGAACAGCTAAAAAGTGATTATACTTGCCATCTAAATGTAATCGTGGTCGGGTAGAACCTCCTCCAGGGCAGACACCTCGGCAGACAGCTGGTCCCGCCAGGGAGCACCACTGACTGCCTCCAACACGTTCTCCCCCTCCTCATCCTCTGGCATGTCGTCCTGCACATCGTCTGGGGCCATGATGTTACCGGCTCCTTGGCAGATGTTGTGCAGAACAGCACATGCCGTTATGACCTGTAGAAAAAAGAATGCAAAAAACAATTAATATTAGATTTGAATAAATTACTTTAAAGTTTTTTATCATTTAACAATAAGCAATTATTCTCTCATGTAGTAACATACCTGAGGCACAAAGGTGTGGTGCACCTCCAGCGCTTGGAGGAAGATGGCCCTGAACCTCGTCTTCATCATCCCAAAGGCACGCTCTATGATGGAGCGTGCATTTGGGATGATGGCTGTTAAAGCGCTGGGCTCCCACATCTTCTACTGGCCGCTTGAAGGGAGTGATGAGGGGGAGTGGGTGTTGGAGACACGGGTACCCACTATCCACCAAGATGAAGTGGCCCGGAGGAGGGTAGATGCCCCGCCTGTACAGTGGGCTCTGCCGGAGCACTCTGGAGTCATGCACCGACCCCGGCCAGCCCACGTATGTGTCCATGAAGCGGCCCTGATGATCACAAACTGCCTGCAGGATGATGGAGGAGAAAAGTTTCCTGTTGCGATAGCAGTGACCATCAGGACCGCTTGGAGGCTTGATCCTCACATGGCAGCCGTCGATCGCTCCAGCAGCTTTGAGAAAAGCTCTGTGTCTTGCCAGCCCTTTAAACCCCTGGGTTACTGCTGCCAGGTCGTCTGGAGTTTTGGGGAGGCAGATGACTCGGTGGCGGATGGCCACCACCTCCTCAGTAACCCGGTGAACGATGCGGTGAACTGTGGAGCGAGGCATCCCGAACACCCGAGCCACCACTCTGTAGGATGCCCCACTCGCCAGCCAGAAAAGGAAGACCAAGGTCTCTATTGTGGCCCCCCATCCGTGTCGTCTTTCCTGGCAGAGAAGCTCCATCAGCACCGCCAGAGACTCTCTGCTCAGCCGAAAATCTGGTGTGGTGTCATGATTGTTGAAAAAAAGCTGGAGAACGGGAACATTTAAATTGATGCGGCAGTACATCGGCCTTCTCTGGATAGAGACATGAAGATTAAGAACAACAGGATTAGATGACAGCAATTTCATTTTAGCTGATATAATTCTAGTGAATGTTACCCCTTAACGCCTGGTGTTGCTAATTTGTGACCAAACAATTCTGGCCTTTACTTATTTTACTTCATCTAGATCCACTATTTAACTTTTTTTTTTCGTTTTTATATTTAGATTTATTTTCCCTGAATTATTTTTTCATTATATAATTGCAAATAATATCAGGCAGTAAGGGGATAACAATTTAGACAAATAATTTATTTCTCAATATTACAGTTTGGCTTCTCAATACAACATTAGTGATAGTGAAAGTAGTGATTTAAGTCAGTTATTTACAGGTTTGTAAACATTTAACTATTCAATTCAAATTACTAAAGTTACAAACATAAGCTTATATCAAGTCTTACAAATAAATATAAAATTTTATATTTAAACATATTCGTCAATCTGCTGACAAGCGTTTGTTTAATAACTGGTATATTATGATCAGTAGCAGGCCCCTGGGTGAAAATAATAGCAGGTAAATGTTACCTCTTCACTGCGCTCTCCCAGCCTGAGAAAAATCCGTCGCCGGTTTTGCTGCCGCCGAAGCCGTCTAAACAGACTCTCCTCCAATAACAAGTAAATTAAAAAAAATAAAATAAAAATTTCCACATCCATTTTTTTGTGGTCTGGCGCCGTTTTTCCCGGGCTTGGGGTAGACGTGATGACGTCGTGTCGCAACCAGGAAGTGCTCCAAAGGCTAGACCGTCCCATTTACCAACGGTTGAGGATCCTCCGATGGCTGGGTCCTCCTAAGGCTGACTCAGCTCAAGACTCAAGTAGCCTACTTATACTAATGCTAAAATGGTTCATAAATCTGTTCATCATTGCACACAATTGATTTAAAATCGATTTTTCATTGTGACTTGTCACTTTAGTTTATTGTTATCTCTCCTCTGTTGTTGCATTGAACCTATAAAAATGATCATGTTTTGGACTCAGTAAATGTAGATTATTTTTTCATGTGTTATGTCCGTTATCAATGGATAGCACTTTGAGGCTTCAATACTGTAACATTGCTGCAGCTATATCTAATGTTATGCCCTGGCCATTTAAAGAGGAGATCATGCTAACAGACTCAGAGTTAAAAAACACATTTTGCTAAAATAGGGTGTTTTTTTGAACATTTACTAGTATTAACTGATTTTATAGTTTTACTATTTTTCCATAATTATTGTCCAGGCCTGTCGCCACCTACACCTTTCGGGGTTCAAATTACTTCAGCTATCTCTGTCTACACTGTCAAATTTGCAGTGTTTCTTAGAAATAGAGTGCTGTGGTGCATGTTAAACCTAGAAAGCCCAGAACCTTCAGTGTACTGCAGAGACACATTCCGACCTGCCCTGTGTTTTTAATAAAAAAAAAAAAAAAAACAGGGCATTTATTAAATGTTTCTAATGTTTCAAAAATATTCATGATTAAATAAATGTGACCAACAGTAAAAATTTAAAAAGAATTGTAAAATATTTTTCTGGAGCTTGATTTATATGTCAAAGCAAAAAATGGTTTATAATTACCTGTAAACATTTTAGTACTAAATGTTGATCTTGTTTTTAAGTATTTTCTATTTATAATAAACTGCTTAATTTATTTTTTAGACTGGTTCCATACAAGAGGTTGCAAGAAACCTTGTAACTTTACTGAATGCGCAGCTTTAAGAAGATGGACCTCAACAGACAACACCAACTGCCCCCCCCCCCCAACCCAGTCCACACATTTAACACCACAACAGACCTCATCACGCTCTACAGTACGTCATAAAAAACTAAATCAACTAAAACAAGTTCACGAGTGCACATGAAATGAAGATAATCCATATTTGTGTCAGGGTGGCTAAGCACATGTTGCATTTTGCTCAGCAATCTCTCCAGAATTTGACATCTCAGCAGTCTGTAAGAATTATAGAAAGTAACATTATAGTTGTTCTGCCTTTTGTTAAAAGACAGCAAGAAATTCATGCCGTGAATAAATTACATAAATAAGATATTAAATATGTCCATAGTTTAAAATTAGTCAGAGGAAATCCATGCTAAAAACGGAAAGGTTTTGGTTTTGTATTTAATCAGAGTGAGACATCACACCTTTGTTAGATCCCTATGTGAATTACGTGAGATAGTGAGTGCTCTCACCTTAAAAAATATCTTTAACATATTTTGCTTCTGTAAAATCTGCTTTTAAGCAAGTAAGCTAGAGAAACTGCTCATGTTGAAGTTGAATTTGTTCTACAACATTCTGCCTTGGAAACTATTCACAAATCTGGTTTTAATTCTTTTTGTAAAAAGACGAATAAAGGTTCTTCAGAGAACGCAAGAAAAGGAAGCCTTGTGTGGGGAACTTTTTTCATTTTGTTCGCTAGCTGCACATGGTCACGTGAGGACAGCACAATAGTTATCCTGAAGTATGATTTTGGAGAAGTAGAAACAAGTAATTTCAAAAGGTAGGTAAAAAAAAGAAATAAAGTTTTTACAAAAACTTAAAAATTTGGACAGTCGTCATTTCCATCTTGCTGTGAAAATTTGTGAAATGTTATCATTTTAAATGCTTAGCTATAAAATTGCAAGGCAATTACTAAAATTGCCTTTGGTTGAAAAAAACCAAAGGGGGGGGGGGGGGGGGGGCAACGACTTGGAAGATACTTTCAATTTGCTCTGCTGTCTACCTGACTTTTTATCAGGCTGAACAACTGTCAACCAAGTCCATCTTCTCCCGTTTCCAGCAACAACTGAGGAGGAAGCTAGGGTTACTTCCCTCTTTTAATGAGGAGTGCGGGAGGTTGTTCATTAAACATGAAAATAAAATTAAAATCAATAAATACCTGTTTTCATATCATAATACAGCTTTTACTTATTAACCTGCTGATATAGCGAATATAGAAATATATAGTGAAAAACTCCCTTGAGGTTTTTTCAAATTACTTCAGAATAATTTGGGTTATCCATAGTTATTGAACTTTGCTGAATCGAACTATGAATGGGCACAAAACTACTATGAATAGCAGTTTCAGCTTATGAGGGGTGTAGTACCACAGGCACACTCAGTAGAGTTAAACAAGCGCACCGTTTCTCAGGCTGTCGTTCTATTGGCTGGAAGGGTTGCTAGGCGACGATCCAACTACAATCAGAGAGAGCAAAAAAAAAAAATCCGCAAGCAGAGCCGACAGGTTCTATTTCATATAGGCTTCACTCTTTAAGGCTCTCGCTAGCGGGTTTATCCCTTCGCGAGCACTGAAAACTTTAGTCCACGCCCACCTGCTGTGTGGGCCTCACTCCGGTCAGTATAAATAACGGTCATACCGGACAATCGACCAGTGTTGCCAACTTAGTGACTTTGCAGACCCCTCTAGCGACTTTTTTTTCCAAAAAAAGCGACTAGCGGCAAATCTAGCGACTTTTCTGGTGTCACTGGCGACTTTTGGAGACTCTTACGTGAAAGTACGCATCGTTCATACTCTTGTCCTCCAGCGGCAGGTGCTGCAGTGGGGCGCCTCCCCCGTCCCAACCCTGTTCTCTCGCTCGCGCAGGAGTCCCTCTCAGCGCTGCAGTCAGAGCCACAGCATGTTTACCCTCAGCGTCCAGACTGCAAATGAAGCGCGCATGCGCCGGGATTGACGGCGCAGGTTGATCACGCGGTGCCGCCCTGGCTTAGATTCAGGGCGGGAGCGGGATGTAAATGTTAAATGTTAATTGGTCTAAAATAAATAACTGAATCTGAAATGTTTTATCTTAAATAAATAACGGTATTTGATTCACACAGTCACTTAATCACCTTGTCCATTGTGTTTTCCTCTCTAAGATAAACATCGATCTGGCTAGCTAGACTCATTATGTCTCAGTCTAAACTGTACACTCAAAAATACAGAAAAGAGTGGGAATCAAACCCTGAATTCAAAGGCTGGTGAAGCAGTTTATTGGAAATGATACTAGGCATACTGCTTGTATTGTAAGACTGATTTCTACGCCAAACTTAGCGACATAAAAAAACACATGAACACTCAAAAACAAACTCAAAAGGCAAAGCCTTACAGTTCTAAACAAAACAAGCTGCCATTCATGGTTAGACAAATAGACTCTGCAAAGAAGGCTGAGGCCACCATGGCATTAGCTATTGCTGAGCACTGCTCCATGCTGGTGTCAACATTTCTGGGACTGGTTGAGTTGGAGGGAGGAGATGCCAGATCTATAGCCTGTGCTGTTGTGGCTTTTCTTGAGTATAGTCTTATAAAAGAGAAACTGCTGGGGATAGGGACTGACAATGCCTCTGTTATGACGGGGATTAACAATGGAGTCCATAAAGTGTTGAAGGAGGAGTATGGCCTCAAAGATTTGGTCCTCATTCGCTGTGTGTGCCACTCTCTGCAGCTTGCTGTAAGTCATGCTTCCAATGACACCATGCCCCGTAGTGTTGAGTACTTGATACGAGAGACTTATAATTGGTTTTCAGTGTCTCCAAAGCGCAGGGAGGCCAACAAAGCCATATATGAGACCATCAACTGTGGGGAGAAACCTTTACAGATAACCAAGGTGTGTGCCACACATTGGCTCTCTATTGAACCGGCAGTTTCACACATTTTGAACCAGTGGGAGGAGCTCAGACTGCATTTTGCAGTCACCAAGTCCAGTGAGCACTGCTACATGGCTGAGGTTTTATACTCCATGTACAATGACCCTCAAAACAGGTTGTATCTCACTTTTTTGAAGTCAGTGCTGGGTGAGGTACAGTTGGCCATCAAGGCTTTTGAGGGAGAGCATGTAGATCCTCTTAAGCTACTGGACAGCTTGGTTAGCCTGATCATGTCTGTGAGCATCAGGGTGCTGAATCCACTGGCAAAGGTTGATGTACTCAAAAGGCCAATAGATGGTTACATTAGTCCCAAACCATACCTTGGTTATCTTTTTGAGTCAAAGGCAGCTGAGTTCCACCTTGCGCCTGAAGATGAGAATAATGTTCGAAAGCGGCGCATAGCCATCACCACCCCCGTCACCAATGAGTTTAGGATGAGACTTCCAGATAACATCGAGGCATTGCAGTACATGTCAGTTTTCAGTGTGGAGGTAACTCTAAAGCACAATAAGAGCCCTGGAGAAATAGAAAAAGTAACCAAGCTCCTTGGCACTCCTCTATAGAGATGGACAATATTGTCCAGCAATGGCGTGTCATCCATCTTAGTAAATGGAACGAGACAAAAAACACACTGGGATTCTGGAGATTTGGAAATTCAGGGATGCAACTGGTATCAACCTGTTTCAAGAACTTGCCATGGCTGCTGTGTCTGCATTGTCCTTGCCACACTCAAATGCTGATGGTGAGAGAGTATTCAGCCAAATGAATGTGGTAAAAAGCAAACTTAGAAATCTTTGCAGACACTTAACTCCATCCTATACATCCAATATGGACTGAAGCTGTCTGGTGTGGCTCGTTACGAGCACCAGCTGCCTGATCATGTTTTGCAGCTTTTTTGGCTCATCAGCTGCTTACTCATTTAAGTCAGCTCCCTCAGTTGCTGAACCTGACATAGAGAGCCTTGACCAACAAGACGATGACCCACTTTCTGTGAGCAAGTACAGCCTGTGTGTGTGGAGGGAAATCTTATTAGTTTATTAATAATAATAATAATAATAATAATAACTACCATTATTTGCTCACATTGCCATTGATTCTTTGTAGTTTTTTTGGTCCATTTAGATTGTTAATATTAATGTAAAAAAATTTATGGTTCAAAATGTTCATGTTTTACCGTGACTTGTAGGCTCCTTAGTGGACCACAAGGGAAAAAAGAAAAAGTAAAAAAAAAAAAAAAGTAGAAAAAAAATTGTAACTCTGCCATAGTGTCTCTTTATGGTTCATTTTGCTGGTCCCAAGCCCGGGTAAAGGAGGGTTAGTATTGTAATAAAATAAACATTAATGGACAGAAAAAAGTAGCTCTATATATTCTGAGTGTTTTTACTCACTTTTTGTCTCCAACGACGTTATTTCTCCCACAGAGTCAATAACATGCAAATCACATCATGTGGCAGATTATGCAAATTAGGCGATGACGTCATTCAGCGACTTCTAGCACAGCCAATAGCTACTTTCCTTACTGAGGAGTTGGCAACACTGCAATCGGCTCCCATTTTTTCTTCAGTGACTAAAAGCACAAGAACAAGAACTAGATCAAGATGTCCAACAGCAGCAGCATCTGTCTCTGCCTCTCCTGCCAGAAGGGCTACATCATGGGGTTCACCCAGCATTGCCTTGTTCAATGATGAACTGGAATCGGACGATTCCCGCAGCGATGATGATGGTAGCAGCAGCCCCGCTGCTGCTTCTCAGCCGGGCGGACGCTCAGCTGCTCCTGGTCTCCCGCCATCAGCTACCGCCCCGCTCCCGGCTGTTGGCGCGCTCCTCCTGGAGCTGCCAGAGATCATCCAGAGGGCCACGAACCGTAAAGGTCTGGCCGTGCCGCTGCCCCAAACCCCGCCTCGATCGGACGAACTTGTGGGACAGTTCGGCTCACGCCCACCGCCAGGACCCGATCTGGCCTCAGTATCCTGCTGTCATGGCATATCTGTCAGGCTCAGCAGCTGAACCCGCCAAGTTAAAGGCGCCAGTCTACACCTGCACGCCTTTAACTCGGGTGGAAGGATTCTCCGAACGGGGCTTCCCTCCTGTCCCTCCTCTGGAGGCCAGCCTCGCCTCCGTGTTTGGGGCAAAGACGAACAGCCTCACTGGACAGCGGCCTGTTCCCCCCGGGAAACACGATCAGCTGACCGTGGGGTTTTCTGATCGGTCCCACCAGTGTGCCTCCCAGCTTGCTGCAGCAACTAACAACATCGCTCTCCTGGCCTTCGATCTCTCGAAGACGGCAGAGGAGCTGGATCTGCCGGCCGAGAGGAAGAGCCAGTTCTGCAGCTCCGCAGATGCCATCCTCAACCTCTGCGCGGCCTCAGCTGTCTGCTCTGCCCGCATTTCTGCGTGGCAGACGATGATTCAGAGGAACATCTGGCTGCACCAGTTCTCCTCCATCCCGGAGGATCTGAAAAAGGAGATGCTGGGAAGCCCCATCAGCCAGGATGCCCTGTTCGGGCCTCCTGGCTGATGGGGCTTAAATTGGCGCTGGAGACGATCCAGAAAACCGCAGGGGAGTCTGAGACGCTTCGCTCCGGCTCCTGCGTCCCTCGCTCCTCTGGTGGCTGGCGGGACCGCCGTAACCAGCGGCAGGAGTTCAGGCGCTCCACGGCTCCTGGACTCTCCCGCTCTGCCCCGCCATCAGCCTCCTCCTCCCGGCATCAGCAGCCCTTCCCAGCGCGGCAGCCTGCGGCCCAGAGAGGCCGTCATCAGCCGAGAGGACAGAGGAGACAGCCCAAGAAGTGACTTCTTGGGGGGAATGTGTGTGATTTTGAATCTGTTGATTGTTTTGAAATAAAACATGAACTTTACTCTGAGGGCAAAATCCCAGCAGATTCCAGTGTTGCAGTGAGATCATACGATCTCACAGCGGCTTCACGCACATTCTCCACCCACGGTGAGCCGGTAGCCTCTAAACTTTCTTTTCAGACGCACCGTTGCCTCACCAGTCCTGAGCGGAGTGTCCCTCCCACTCCAGCCGAGACAAACCCTGAGCGGCCTGAACCCAAAGAAACTCTCTGCGTTCAGCCTAGGCTCACTGCTGCTTCAATAGAAATCCTCTTACTGGAAGTGATTTGTTCTGATGCAGTTTTATTAATGGTTGCACTTTTCTGTTACTTCAAATGTTTATTTGAAAACCTTGAGTTAATACTTTTACATGAGCAAGAATGTACTATTGAATTTGCTGTTTAGATTATACTTTTTAATAGGGCACTTCTACGTTTACATTAGATTTGAAATTTGTTGCTGCTACCAGAGCAGGAATGTACTTAATTTATGCAGAACAGATTAATTGATTTATTGTTTTATTGAGAGTGTAAATAATACACACTTCTTGCACTTGTTGCTGCTAGAATAGCCAGCAGACTAAATTTCTGCTGATGAACCAGCCCTTTGTATTTTATTTGGAGAGGGTAGTTTTGGGAGTAGTTTACCCTTTAAAGTTGTCTTGGATTTAATAAAAACTGTCATTCAAATTATTTGTTTTCAGGATGGGATGTTTCCAGTTAACACCATTTATTGTTTTTCTGACATTATACTTACATCAAATTACCTTTTGGGACATACATGCAGATACGACTTCATTCCAGCCTCATAAAAATCAAAAATAATGTTAATACATTTTTAATTAACTAGAGCTCCTCTTTCAGAAAAGTACTGTATCAGAACGTGAAGTGAAAAAAATGTTGATCGGTGCATCCCATATATTATTAAAAGCTGCCCTCAACTTCTTAAAGTTATGAATGAAATCCGACGGAGGAAAACTGCCAATTTCTTAATCGGACGGACAAGAATGATCTAGAGAAGGATGAGCTGAGGGAACCGTTCGTGTTCCTTTTTACTTTGCAGAATCATTATGAGGTGTTTTGCCAAGTACTTGTGGACAAAAGGCAAATGCAGGTGTTTGCTGCCTTTGAACTCCAACCCCTACAAATGTCCCATCATGGTCTGTGGGTCTGTCTCATTCCGCCTACTTCTACACTTCGAACACTTAGTTTTAAGTATATAGTGTAGATGGCACAAAAAGTCAGTGCACTGAAAGTACCCGGATGACCCCCTAAAAACGGTCACAAAATGCAGTGTGTAACGATGGACCCTACTCACACTAAACGGACGCCATCTTGACTACAAAGCGGAAAGGGAGGGACTAGGGACTTCGGGAAGATGTTCCCATTTTGAAAATAATGGCGGACAATTCAGCTGAGACAGCCGGAGCTGCGACACCGCAATCATATAAATGTAAGTAATGGTGGTAATACGAGGCATTGTACTCTCGTCTAATGCATCACTTACATGTCCCTCACTGACAGAAGCTGATATAATCATTTGGCGAGTTAATTAGCGTAAGTTACATGTTAATGCTACCTAGCTACCTATAGCTACCTAGCACGTTAAGCCACGTTAAGCCAGCCATTGAGATGAGCACGTTATACATGTGAACTCTATCGTATTAATGTTAAGTAACAGCAGTAATACGAAACGTTTACTGGCGTATAATGCATTACTTACGTGGCCTCACAGATTGAAGCCGACATAGTCATTTGGCGAGTTAACGTAACGTTATATGTTAATGCTACCTAGCACGTTAAGCCATCCATTGGGACGAGCACGTTATCTGTGTGAACGCTAGTAAGTTATGAAACTGGCTTTGTGACTATTTTAGATTATGTACTGGTGAATACAGTGTTGTGCCGTTGTAATGTTTGATATCACGTATACTATTGACGGGCAAGGTGAGTTCCTTTTGTCTCATCGAGGTATTTTGATCTGTTTTAGGGACCGACGAAGATACAAGGGAGCTTATCCCATGGCGTGCTGCCTACGCAGATTTGTTTACGGGGAGGAGAAATGCGACCCTTACTGGACTCGAGTAAGTACATTGCATTAACAGTTGTATTACGCTACGTTCTTCACTTCAAACTAACGTGATCACATATGCTCGTTATTGACAGTGCTGTAGTGGGGGCTAAACACATGTAAAGCAGTCTATGCATCTCTGGCCCAACCCCAGGATAAATAATCTCAAAATAAATGTTGTGATATTGTTGTTGCAAACAATACATAAGAAATATTTAATGTGTAACATAACATTAGGTGGGCGAACCCAGTGTCATGTTAAATGTTCTGGTAGTGGGCCTCTGTATTATTTAATGCATTGATATGATCTGCTGTTGTGTTTTTACCAGGGAATTCATTAAGAAAAAAGGGGTTGGAGGGGAGGCTGGATGCCAAAGCCATCAGGAAGCGATGGGAGAATTTGGTCCAGAAATACAAGGTTAGTACAAGGTTGTTCCATACATATCTTTTTGGAAAACACCTTTAGGATTGTTTGGGAATCATTTTCAGTGTTTTACCTAGGGTGATTGAGAGACTAAACATTTGAACGGTAGTGTATATTTGTAAGTAAGAAATGTAAATGCATTGTTAGTGTTTAGCATTTGATATAGTGAAATAATGCAGCTTTTTTGTTGTCGTTCATCCACAGGCACTTAAGAACCCTCGTACCGGTGTTAGTACAGAGGGGGGTTAGGCCACCGCTGCTTCTTGGAAATGGTACTCACTGATAGATGAGGCAATAGGGAGCAGGCCGTCTATGGAGCCGCCTGCTCTCTTTGCCTCATCCAAATCGGAAGTGGCGAGGGCCTCACCTCCTTCTGTGGTGACACCGGTGACTCCTGAGGTGTCCACCCCAAAGAGGCGCCGGGTAGATACCATGGAAATTTTGAAAGCCTTACAGGAGAATGAAAAGCAGGCTGATGAGGTGATGCAGGAGATGCAGAGAGAGCAGCGAGAGAGAAAGGCGAGAGATGCTGCAGAGCGCGAGGAGAGGAGGCACCATCAGGATGTAGAGAGGGAGGAGAGGCGGCACCATCAGGATGTAGAGAGGGAGGAGAGGCGGCACCATCAGGATGTAGAGAGGGAGGAGAGGTTTTTCAGGGAGATGAGGGAGAGGGAGGACAGGAGGGAGAGGGAGATGGCTGCCAGAGAGAGAGGCATCCGCCAGGGAGGAGCGCCTCCTGGCAATTTTAGATAAATTTTAAAATAAATTGTAGTGAAATAAATATTAAATAAACATGTAACACATAATTTACACTGTGTCACTCGTTATATCACACCGTAACATGTTTTTTCCTGATTAGGTTACTCCAGACTTTCACAACAGACGATGACCTCCGGCACGTAAGTCACATCCACTTCCAGAGCGCGCCGGTCTCCACCTACGCGCCTTTAACTCGGGTGGAAGGGTTCTCTGAACGGGGTTTACTGCCTGTCCCTCCTCTGGAGGCCAGCCTCGCCTCCGTGTTTGAGGCAAAGACGAACGACCTGTTCCCCCCGCTAAACACGATCAGCTGACCGTGGGGTTTTCTGATCGGTCCCACCAGTGTGCCTCCCAGCTTGCTGCGGCCACGAACAACAATGCTCTCCTGGCCTTCGATCTCTCCAAGACGGCAGAGGAGCTGGATCTGCGGGCCGAGGTGAAGAGCCAGTTCTGCAGCTCCGCTGACGCCATCCTGAACCTCTGCGGTGCCTCAGCTGTCTGCTCTGCCCGCATTTATGCCTGGCAGACCATGATTCAGCGGAACATCTGGCTCCACCTGTTCACCATCCCGGAGGATCTGAAGAAGGAGATGCTGGGGAGTCCCATCAGTCCAGATGCCATGTTCGGGCCTCATTTTAAGTCGGCGCTGGAGAAGCTCCAGAAAACCGCAGAGGAGTCCGAGACGCTTCGGGACCTGGTGCGGCCTCGCTCGTCTGGAGGCTGGCGGGACCTCCACACCTGCTGTGTGGGCCCCACCCCGGTCAGCATAAATAACGGTCAGACCGGACAATCGGCTCCCAAACAGCTTTTTTCTTCAGACATTTAGGAACCAGAGCTTAAAGGTTCCTATATTCATAGAACCTGAGGTTACAGATTTCTATCCAGCAATTGTTAACCATTTGTTGATCACGGTTGTTTTTATGGAACGAATCATAAAGAATGTTGTTACATCAATATTGTAATATTTAATGTGCTCTGTCCTTTAAATCGTAAAGCATGAATACAAATCTTTTTCATCATTGCTGTCATGAACATGTGTGGATCTACCAGGAAAAGAAAGCCTTGCCACCACAGCTGGCAGCTCTGAATTCAAGCTACAGTTAACGGCATACCGCACGTTCTAAGTGTGAACCTCTTTTGTCCCACAATTTTGAACGCAGCACGAAGTAATCCAACACCGGCTCGAGGCAGGTCTGAGTGGAGGGAAGGGAAAGGAGAGCCTGTGTTGTATCGCAGCCATGCCCTGCTGAGATGTGCGTTCCCTGCAGCCGGAGCGCACAATAACTGCACATCGATTAGGAAAACAGATTAAAATATGACAGATACTTTTACTGATATTGAGGCACGTCGTTGGAGCGTGGCGCACAGAGAACAGGTGGTAGGAAGTGATACAAACCAGGCTGAAGTTAGCGGGAAAACCTGGAGGCTGACCCAGAATGAGCCAATAAATTACAACTGATCGCTTATTCATCCAACAAGACGGAGGCAGATTTACCAGTAGGCAAAACTAGGCAGTTGCCTAGGGCCCCAAGTTCCTGGGGGGGAGGGGGAGGGGGGGGGGGGGGGGGGGGGCTAAAACTCCTTTTACATATATGTTTACTACAGCTATTACTTATTTGTGCACATTAATTATGTTTTTGATAAAAATCCTGTTGCTAAAATGGCATTAGAATGCTTATTATATTAAGCGTGTCTCGGCCCCCCCCCCTTCAGTGTCCACTACATTGGATCAGTCCATTTGCTGCGCATGTGTAGAAAGGTCCAAACAGACGGCAGCAAACCATTTGAAAACAAACGGCGCGAAGAGACAAGACGAGCAAAGGAGGAGGAGAAGAGAAAAGAAAGGAAAGAAAGATGAAAAGAAGCTTCCCTAGCGGTGCTGAAAAGAGGAGAAAGAAGGATAGAAGTAGAAAGCTGCTTTCAAAGTTACCGAAAATGACTGACTTCGGCTTCTTCACTGCGGCAGCGGCGAGCAGTAGCAGCAGTAACCCGCAATCAGCTGAAAACTCAGCGGTAACGTTGGCTCCTGTTGAGGAGGATCCGTTGTGTGGAGATGAACAACTAGTGAGTATTAAGCCGTGGAAGGGGACGTTCCCCCTATATTGATAAGTATTTATTTACCTTATTGAAGATGGGTCATTTTAAAGTAAGTTTCGAATTTCGTTTGGATTTGCTACAAAGTATGAAAAATCAATTATTTAGGTTTTTTTTAAGTTGAATTTCAGGAAAATCTCAGGCTTTTGGGTGTTGTAAAATCACCCATATGTTTTAGGTGTTTTAGTCAATAACTTAAGTTATACATGTAAAAAACATAAAGATGTTATTACCAACTTCTCACTCTACTTTACAGCTTTGTATTAACATTGCTTTAATGTGTGTTATTGTGTACAGCTGGGGATGTTAAGCGTCATGTTAATAATAGATGAAATAATTTACTGTTCGGTAGTTTATGCAGTTGTCATATTTGTAGCATCACTAGTGTTTCCTGTGACATGCACTATATATATATATATATATATATATATATATATATATATATATATATATATATATATATATATATATATATATATATATATATATATATATATATATATATATATATATATATATATATAAAAGAGAGAGAGAGATTCTTTCCACTGAGTTACAAACTTGAAGATGCATGACATCCTCAGATTTCTACTTTAGCAATTGAGTAAATATACTTATATTTAACCACTGGGTAAAAGGCTTATACTGTGTGTGGGCTGTGATGGAGAGAGTTCCAATATAATAACCACTCAGCTAGTAAGCACTGTACTTCTCGAAGATGACCCAACACTCTGGCCAAAGCAGCTGTCTGATCGAGCACGCTGCTTGATAGTACGTAGGGGACCACTCCAGGTGAAGGACAGGATCTTTCCAAAAAAATGGAGACGGGCGGAGATTTACTTCAAGCTATCATTTCATTCCAATGAAAAATGGTGAAAAAATAAGCAGATTATGGCTTGTCTACAGTGAAAGAAAGGACTGTTATTTGCTTTTGCTGTCACCTTTTCGTTAACCCAGGAAGGAGCAATCAGCTAAGTGAGAATGGGCTTAGTGATTTGAAAAATCTTTCATCCCTTTTGAGACAGCATGAAAAGTCAGCTGAGCACATTGCCAATATGGATGCCTGGCGCACCCTATCACAGAAACTCCAGAAACACACGGATATTGATCAGGTGAACCAAAATCTTCTTTCTCTTGAAGTAAATCGCTTGAAAGAAGTTCTAACCAGACTAATTGCGATTGTTAACCATCTGGCAGAGCGCAATCTAGCATTTCGTGGTCACTCTGACAGACTGAGACTGGAAATGGAAATTTCCTTGGGCAAGCTGAACTCATGGCTCAATTTGACCCAATTATGAGAGAGCATCTGAGGAGAAGCCAGGCCAAAGAGCTAAGTGACAATTACTTAAGCAAACATTCAAAATGAACTCATCTCCCTCGTGGCAAAGTGCACAATCGATTCAATTGTGGAGAAAGTAAAGAAAGCCAAATATTATGCCCTTATTATGGACTGCATTCCAGACCTCAGTCACAATGAGCAGCTTTCAGTGGTGCTACGGATTGTGAATTGTGAAACCTCAAAAGGTATTTCCATTCATGAGCACTTTGTTGGTTTTCTTCAGGCACTTGACACAACAGGAAGAGGCTTATGTGAGTCATTTTTAGGGCACCTACAAACACTAGGCTTAGACCTCTCCAACTGTTGTGGCCAGTCTTACGACAACGGCAGTAACATGCAGGGTAAAAAGCATGGGGTCCAAAAAAGAGTGTTGGAACTAAACTTTGTGTGTTCCTTGTGGAAGTCACACTTTAAACCTTGTGGTTGGTGATGCTGTCAAGTCATCTGTGACATCCATCAGCTTCTTTGGCCTGCTACAGCGACTCTACACTCTGTTCAGCTCTTCAGTTCACCGGCTGGTCCATTCTCACAGAGCATGTCAAGAACTTTACACTAAAGGCATTGTCAACAACCAGGTGGGAGTACAGGATTGAAGGTATCAAAGCTGTTCGCTACCAGCTTCCTGAAATTGTGGGGGCATTGACTGCCCTAAAGGACTATGCCACAGAGAAAAGGGATGCAGAGGTTGTTTCAACAGCTGAAAGCATCTGCCAGGAGATGCAGAGGTGGCCTTTTGTGGTAAGTACCATTGTGTGGTACAATGTGTTGCTCCAGATAAATAAAGCCAGCAAGATCTTGCAGAACCAGAAAGTTTCAATTGAAACAGTCAGGAAAGAAATCAGGGCAGTGGCAGAATTCCTCCAGGAGTTTCGGGATGATGGGTTCAACAGTGCCAAAACAGAGGCCAGGGAAATTGCAGAGAGGCTAAATGTGGAGATGAGTTGGCCAGAGGTACGTCAGAGAAAAACAACCCGACAATTTGAATATGAAGGAAGAGGGCAAACTCAATCCACTGCAGAAGAGACCTACAAAAGAGAGTTTTTCTTGCCTCTAAATGATACACAGGGTTCCCACACCTTGGTGAACATCAAATTCAATGACCTTTCAAGGACTTTCCAGGACCAATTTCCTCAAATTCAAGGACCACACGTGGCGGCATTTACCTACTGCGACCGCTGAATAGGTTATCATATTTTAATACAATGCAAATTCAATAAAAGACTAAACGGCATAGAAGTTGTTGGGTCAGAAGCAATGCAAGAAAGTGGACTAAATTTATAGCCTACATTGATATTGGTCATATTCATAGCCTACATTTATAATTAATTTGCATAATCTGCCACATGATGTGATGTGCATGTTATTGACGCTGTGGGAGAAATAACGTTAGAGAAAGACAAAGACAAAAAACACTCAAACTATATAGAGCTACTTTTTTGTCCATTAATGTTTATTTTATTACTATTATTATTTTTTTTTTTATTAATGTTTATTTTATTACAATACTAACCCTCCTCCTCTACCCGGGTTTGAGACCAGCAAAATGAACCATAAAGAGACACTATGGCGGAGTTACAAATTTTTTCTTTCCAACTTTTTTTAACATTTTCTTTTTTCCTTGTGGTCCACCAAGGAGCCTACAAATCACGGTAAAACATGAACATGTGGCTGTGTGAATCAAATGCCGTTATTTATTTAAGATAAAATATTTCAAATTCAGTTATTCATGATCAACCTGCGCCGTCAATCCCGGCGCATGTGCGCTTTATTTGCAGTCTGGACGCTGAGGGTAAACATGCTGTGGCTCTGACTGCAGCGCTGAGAGGGACTCCTGCGGTAGCGGGAGAATGGGGTTGGGAGGGGGGAGGTGCCCCACGGCAGCACCTGCCGCTGGAGGACAAGAGTATGAACGATACGTGCGTTCACGTAAGAGTCTCCAAAAGTCGCTAGATTTATCGCTAGTCGCTTTTTTGAAAAAGAGTCGCTGGAGGGGTCTGAAAAGTCGCTAAATATAGCGACAAAGTCGCTGAGTTGGCAACACTGCGTGAATGTAACCTATTGGACGCACGTAGGCCTAAACCGTAGCCTACCAACTAACGAAGAAGAGCAAACGTACTTTTGCAAATTAAAAGTCTGCGGAATCAACATAATTTTAAAAGATCGTGTGGTAGAAAAAATAATGACACATGAGTCGTCATCCGTGTGAACTTTCAACCCCACAAAAAAATTCAAGGACTTTCAAGGACAAGGTGTTTTTTTGGGGGTTTTCAAGAACTTTCAAGGGCCTTGAATTTATTTTTTCAGATTCACAAACTTTCAAGGGTTTCAAGGACCCGTGGGAACCCTGGATACAGCTCTTATGACATTAAAGGAGAGATTTTCACACATGGAAACCTTTTATAAGCTGTATGGATTTCTCTACTCCACTGATATCATGAGAAGTACTGAAAAGGAAGGGAAGCTGGATGAATGTTGCCAGAGACTCGAGCAGACAATGGATGACATTGATGCAGAGGATATGAAACTTGAGGTAAAGGGAGCAGTTAGATCCTTCCCCATACATATCTCATCACCATCTGAGATGCTTGATTTAATCTATAAGGAGAATATCCTAGACCTTTATCCAAATATGAGTATAGCTCTCAGACTCACTCTACCTGTGACAGTCGCTTCAGGTGAGAGAAGTTTCTCGAAGCTGAAGCTAATTAAAACATATCTGAGGTCAACAATGTCACAGGAAAGGCTGTCTGCACTCGCTGTTCTCTCCATTGAGCAAGAAGTCAGGAAGTCAGTGGATATGGATCTCCTCATTGCAAGATTTGCTGAGGCCAAGGCTCGAAAAATTAGATTTTAGGGAGAACGAGAATACAACTACTAGAAAAAGGGACAGGAAGAGAAAAGGGGGAAACAAGGAGGAATATGAGTAAAAGAAACAAAAGAATAAGAAAAAAGACAAGGACAAAAGGGAGAGAAATTCAGACTGAGAAAAAGACAAGAGAATAAAACAAAAGAAAAAAGAGAGGGGAAGACATTGAGTAAAATGAAACAGACAACATGAAAAAAGGACAGGAAGAGAGGGACAAAAGGTAAAACAATGCATGTTTATTCTCTTAAAATGTCAATTTGTATAATTGACCTGTTTTGTGTTCTCATTTCAGATGGCCCCATGCCTGCCTTTGCCTAGACTACTAGAAAAAGGGACAAAAGAACACAGGAAAACAACAAGAAAAAAAGATAAGAGAGGGACAAAAGGTAGAACAAATAATCTAAGTCTGTTCTATTAAAATTTCTGTATCTGTATAATGGGTCTGTTCTAGGTGTTGCCTTCTCCAATCAGAGGGCCCCATGCCTGTCTTTGCCTAGGGCCCCAAATTTCCTAAATCCGGCCCTGGGTGGAGGTTTATGCTAATGAACATTATCGGGGTCATCATGACAAACTGAGGCAGACGGACTTTCACCTGAGCTACAGTTAGACGTAAAACCCTCTCTGAGAGCTTCTGGCTGGTTTTGAATCATGTAAAAAATATCTGATACTTGGATCAGTGAAAATCAGCACTTATTCCCAAAGTAGCTAAATACATTAAAATGTCTTTTATATTATCATTGCTTCTCATTGCTGTAGCAGGTCCAATTCTACATATTGACAGAAAGTGTTGCACAATAAATCAGGAGAATATAACATCTAAAGGTTCAAAAGTCAGCCTCCCTCTTCTCGACCACATTATCTGTTCTGATTCTAAACAAAAAGCTCTGGGTTGTTTAAAGATGTCGTATTAAAAATAAATAAATGAAGGCAAATCTTCCCAAATGTAGCATTAGTTAAACGTTGAGTTTTTCAGCATAATATATGTAGACATTAATATTAAAAGGACCATTATGAACAGAGTGGGTCAAACTGAATTAGTTTTATTTAAAAACTGAACCACGCTGAAGGTAAAAAAGGACACTTCAGCTTTCTATACCTAAACAGGCTGAATGAGATCCATGGATTTATTGAGGCTCTCCTTCATTTTACACTGAAAGCTTTTGAGTTTTCTCTCTGAAGTGTCCATCCATCCATTTCACTGATTAAAAATCGCTTTTAACGTGTTCTCCTCACCCCGCCATTGCTGAGGCAAAAGATCTTAAATCTCTGGCTGAAATCAGCTGTAAGAAGGAGCGTATTGCCCCGGCACCGTGGCTGCTCTAGAGGAGCTCGGTCAACGCTTGGCGCTCTCACCGCTGCCCGCAGCCTGGGAGTCCACGCAAAATCAAACCTATAAAATAATTTCACTGCGGTTAAAAATCTTTTTATTAACGTGTTCTCCTCACTCCCAGCATGGCTGAGGGAAAATAACTCACAAAGCAGTAAATTTTAACTGTGACTGGAAACGGCTGGAGGGAGCAGGGGCCTCATATGGACATCGGACCCCAGGAAACCCCTGGACGCCGAGAGGGCCGAAGCTCGCAAGCTAAACATCTCGTCTCCGCCTCTCTGCTTCAGTTTCAAAGCTGATAGCAGAAAGGCTCTGCTTTATCAGATTATTAGATGTGTAATCCAGAAATGTATCCCAGTGGATTACTCCTCAAAATACCAAAGAAAATATTGCATAGGCTATACAGTTATAGAAACGTGTGTATCTTTTTCTTTATTTATGTTTCAGTTATAACGATGTATTTTTTATTGTTTACCATTTCCGGCTGAGCCATGCAGCGCCCCAAAAGCCCAGTTCAGAGTCCATTCTCCTTCCACCTCATGCGATGCAGGTAACAAACCCAGAAAGCACCACTGATTAAAAATGTTGGAGTCACACAGCAGTGCACTGATTACAATAAATAAAAAGAAAGAAAGAAAATGCTGATACCAGCATCTCTGTTTTTAATCAAAGGAAGCCCACAATGGGAGCCAAACCACATCATAAGAAGAAAGGTGAGAAGAAAATAGCACTTTGTGTGTATTGAGAGGAAGGACAGTGACGTAAACGGCGGATGAACATCTTGTTGTGAACCTCATCATCACACTTAGTTATTGAAAGCCAATAATGTGGACGCTAACCGGTCAGCAAACAGTTTCTAAACTTAACGAAGTGAACGATAATGCGATGAATGAAAAGCTAGCTCTGCCATTATGTTTGCCTCTTTGAGCGAATCACCAGTGGTGGGCAAAGTCGTGCTGTTTGTTCACACAAATGATTTGTTCATTTGAACTAAACACTCATGAATGACAACTCTACACAACACTGTAATTTTAACATTTCCTTAAGGATTTAGTTTTTACCCCCACTTACTATGTTGCAGTCAAATAATTCTGGTTTCTGGATAAATTTCAGAGCCACTACTAAACCCTCTACTATCAACAAAGTGAGACAACTTTTCTTCTTCTCTTGCTTTCTTTCTTAAAGGCCACAGTTTATATCATCCCTGGTTTCTTTTTGCAAGTCTTTGGCATGAAAGGCACAATTATTTCCAGATTCCCAGATTGTCTTTCTTAACCTCCTGGAAACTAACCTCAGAAGGATGCCAAGAGGCTTTATCCTGGCAACCTTTCTCAACCCAATGCACGACATCAACAGCATCAGGAAGCTTCTCCTCTGGTGTCACCTCCTGGCAAACACTGATGATCCTCCTCCTTGAAGTCAGCAGATCCATGGCAGATACGGCACGGCTCAGTAGTTGAGGGTTCTTGGCAAAGGTCTCCTGCAGCCTGCTGAGTAGCCGTGTAGCAAAGTCTGTAAACATTAGGAAACAGACATAAACTATAATATCATCCAGTCTGAAATCCTTTCCCTGTAAATTGGTTCATCTTTTGCCGGATTACGAGGTTTGGTTGTGAGCTTAAAAAGATGCAAAATTTACGTTTGCAAAAAAGACGAACAAGACTGAGTTCCAGGATCCGTACAAGGTATTTTGTTAGAATCCCGCATTTTGTAATAGTCCCGCAAATTTGTTATGTACTGTGCTCTAATTATCTGTTCATTTAGAATGCACAAGACTAAAATTTTTCACCACAGACCTCTGAAGTGACAGGCAGTCATGAGGTAACCATTTTCGCTAAAGTACATATGTTGCTTGTAACTCCATGAAGTGCCTAAAGCCTTTGTGTTTTATGCCTGGAGTTTTCACAGCGTTCAATAAATGGAAAGAAGTCACCCGTCTCAAAAAAGCTGTGCCTGTGTTTCATTTCAGAGCTACACTCATCGGCTGGCTGCATTTTTTTGTTGTAAATACATTTATTAAAGCACAATTCTGTGTTGTGGGAGTGTTTTATTGTGCATTTGGGGTAGTGTGTCAAGGGTGAGAGATAATTAAGTCCTATCAAAAAAAAGTGAGACTTGTATATGATAACTCAGTTAAGATAACTCAAATGTAAGTAAGACCTTAAGACCCCACAGACACCCTGGAATATGTCTAATGTTGTGGTGACAGTTGTCAAACGCTGCCTGACTAAATACACCAGTTGATCCTGTAACCCAAAGCCACACCAAAATAAACTACACACATTATTTCTCCCATGAAAATATGACAGTAAGTAATACACCCCGGGGTATGTCCATCAGCTACCTGGGCCCCGTTCTTCGTACGTTGCTTAAAACATCCGAGATCAAATGACACATCCAAGATGATTTCATCCGGCTAATCATGATCCGGCTAATTGGGTTCTTCGAACACACCTGTTGTTTAGGATTAGTATGGCTGGATTGAGTTATCTGAGATAACTGCGCGTTCATGCGTTTGTTTAAAAGGGGAAATGTATCGATAGTAGAAACACTGATCAGCAACGCTGCTATTGGCTGTTCAGCATGGCCAAAGAACGCCCACAGTTTTTCTCCCAAGCAGAACACGAGCTTTTAATGGAAGTTTATGCTGAATTTGAGTCATTAATTAAAACACCTCAAAATCTGTTAAATCCATGAGAGAGGGCTGGCAAAAAGCAGCAGATAAATTAATGCGTAAATACTGTCCATGGTAGATGTTTCTATCACTTTCTACAGTATGAATTTTTGCATTTTAATAATCTCATATTTACTTTGTTCTTTTATGCCAGAGCCTCCACAGGACCCACTAGAACATGGGGACAAGTAAAAGTGAAATACAACAATATTCTACAAAAGGGTAGCCTTTAATTATTATACTTTATTTTAAAAAAGGCACTTGTTATGTCAAGAGATCCAAATTTCAGTGTCATTCCTTAGACACGGGAAGTAAAGGACACGTGCAAACTGGGATTTTTAAACAAAAAATTATTTATCTATAAAAAAAATGAAGTTCTTCCTTTTCCAAGTCATCCACAGTTTACATGGTAAAACTGTATTGCTCCGTGGCTAGATAATCCATCCATAGTTTTTTCTAATACAATATTCGGCTCGACAGGAAGCAAGCCTTTCAAATAAAATGGCCTGAACAAATCTTCTTACTGAATATGATAAAAATAAAAAGCAAACCATCATACAAATAACTTAATTTAACAGTGGCTTTTAAAGAGGAAAAAGTGGTGTTGGAGCCATAAATAGAAAATATTTATGTGTTTGTCTGTTTATAACAGCCACCAAGAAAATCTCTCTACAATTACACTGTCGCGCTGCGCTAAAGGATCCTGTCTATTGCGCAATACGCGATTAATTCGAAAAACTCTGAAATTATTCTTGCACCTTCTGCAACAGGTTGCAGTCGTAAAAATGGACATGGCTACGGCAGACTTCCCTATCTCCTCCGCTTATACAGCTGTGATCTAATATTGTTTACATGAAATGTAACAACCTTTTTTGGCGCACATGTTGCTATGACAACAAGTGCAGGATGTCTTTCGAAGAACCAAACGATCCAAGATCATGCCAAATCGTCAACAATGAAATCCTGCGAACTGAGTTAGCGACGTACGAAGAACGGACCCCTGGAATTAGTCATTGTCTGTTGTAGTCCTTTCCTTTAGGTGAAGTATGGAGGCATCTTAGTCCATCTTAGTTCACCAGTGATTTCCATTTTCCCTCCAACAAATCTGGGTTTGCATCAGGTGTGAATGCTGGCATTCAATATTTACGGTTATAAATTCAATTCATATTCAAAAAGCTTCCTGGATGGGAAGCGAAACGTCTTCCGCTTCAGAATAGAAGTCCAGTTATTCTATTTTTCAACCTTTTTTGAGTTGTGTCTTATGGGGAGCAAGAGTGATTGTGCCGAAACCAGACCAAGAAAGCGTTTTTAGGCAGCTTCAGCAATGTCACCCAGGAGTGTCCAAAATGAAAGCACTGGCCAGAAGTTATATATGGTGGCCTAAACTGGACCAGCAAATTGAGGACAAAGTAAAGACTTGCACAGTGTCAAGAGAACAGAAATGCTCCTTTACAGCCTTGGGATTGGCCAGAGAGGCCATGGAGCCGCATTCATGTGGATTATGCTGGAGCATTCGTGGGAAGCATGTTCTTTGTGCTCATTGAAGCACACTCTACATGGATGGATGCCTACCCAGTAAGTAGTGCTACTTCAGCATCCGCTATTGAATGTTTGAGCACAAGTTTCAGCAACCACGGTCTACCTGAACTGTTGGTTCCAGATAACAGAACCTGCTTTTTCAGGGCAGAATTCAGAGAAATCCTGCAGAAAAATGGCATTCGCCAGGTGACCTCTGCTCCCCGTCACGCAGCCAGCAATGGATTAGCCGAGAGGAGAGTACAGATATTTAAGCGCATGATAAAAAATAAACTGGCCCGAAGGCCCGCTGACAGCTAAAGTAGTCAGGGTGTTATTCAGCTGTCGGGTGACTCCACAATCAACAACAGGCTTGTCTCCAGCAGAACTATTGCTATGGAGGAAGTTACGTTGTACGCTGGACTTAACGCACCCTGATTTGAACAGGAGAGCGCAGGCGAAACATGACAATAACGCCAAGGAGCGATGGTTCTTATAAGGAGACACAGGCTGGACCCGTAACTTCGGTTTGGAACCACAACGGAAACCAGGAGGATTGAATCTGTGACGGGACCCGTTTCCTATATAGTGAAACTGGGGAATGGACGAGTAGTGAGAAGACATGTGGATCAGGTCCACGTTAAACATCAGTCATCAGGGAAGGGGACAGAGACAAAACAGACGGAGACAAAAGAACATTCTCAGATAACTACACAGGAAGAGTCATGGTTCGGCATGGAGAATGTTGTTCATCACAGCGAAGAGGTAAAGATGACGCAGTTGAAGTGGAGAAGAAACAGAAATCAGATCAAGAAACTATTGAAAACTCAAGTCCAGTTAGAAGACAATCAGCAAGGAAATCTAAGATGCCAAGTTATCTTAAGGACTTAAAGTTGAACTAGACTAACCTTCCTTTTGTTTGGTGTTTAAAGAAAAAAGGGAGAATTTTACAAGTTTTTTTGTTGTTGTTGCTGATAACGATTTAAGGTGGAGGGATGTAGTAATGCGAGTTTGGGTTATGTAGCTGTTGAGTCAGATTAGAAACCCTAGACGGAGGTTATGTGTATGAAGAAAGAGCAGAGAACCGACTGCAGAAAGTTATACACAGTGGAGTCTGTTTGACTATGAAAATACACCCTGTTGGAGTTAGAAACCATCTCTTGTGATTTACTACAGCCTAAAAACAGCAGCAGAGCGACAGCGGCCGTGGCAGCCGCACAACGGGAGCTCAGCCCTGCTGTACTTTTGGTAATGGCGAATTCAACCAGAGCTGCAATAGACCCCTTGCATCTGACGTCACAGTCACGTGATCGGGGGCGCGCGCCTCCATCTTGGTGGGCACGCTAGCCTGACAGCCCGTCTACTACATGACAAAACGGGTGATTTAGAGCGTACTTTTAGTTAGTTTATTTTTGGAATCTAAGCAATGTCTACCACTTGTTGTGCTCCCGGTTGCACAGAGAGGCATTCCAAATCGTTGGATGTACGTTTCTGTCGTTTACCAAAGGATGAGGAAAGAAGAAAGAAATGGATATTTTCAATGAAAAGAGCGCAGGCAGACACTCCAAATGGACTGGGGGAGCCATCATACTCCGGTAAATACAACTTAATTCTGCTCTATTCATTGTTCTACTTAAATAGCGGCGGAGGGGAGGTGGCGATCGCTACACGGGCCGGAGAAGCGGAGTTAATGCGCTACAGCAGCCGCCGCTGTCTGAAGCAGCAGACAGCGGCGGCTTCTCCGGCCGGTGTAGCGATCGCTACACGGGCCGGAGAAGCCGCTGTTGCTGCTGTAGCCGCTGCTGTCTGGAGCAGCACCCGCTTCCTGCTGCTCCAGACAGCGGCGGCTCTCCGGCCGGTGTAGCGATCGCTGCACCGGCCGGAGAAGCCGCTGTTGCTGCTGTAGCCGCCGCTGTCTGGAGCAGCAGACAGCGGCGGCTCTCCGGCCGGTGTAGCGATCGCTGCACCGGCCGGAGAAGCCGCTGTTGCTGCTGTAGCCGCCGCTGTCTGGAGCAGCAGACAGCGGCGGCTTCTCCGGCCAGTGTAGCGATCGCTACACCGGCTGGAGAAGCCGCTGTTGCTGCTGTAGCCGCCGCTGTCTGGAGCAGCAGGAAGCGGGTGCTGCTCCAGACAGCGGCGGCTTCTCCAGCCGGTGTAGCGATCGCTACACTGGCCGGAGAAGCCGCTGTTGCTGCTGTAGCCGCCGCTGTCTGGAGCAGCACCCGCTTCTTGCTGCTCCAGACAGCGGCGGCTCTCCGGCCAGTGTAACGATCGCCACCTCCCCTCCCGCCCGTTCACGGGCATACACTCTACGAGTTTTTCAGTCGTGGTACTTATATTCAGCTACGGAACCGCGGGGTTTAAAAGATCACCGCTCACGACCTGTGTACGGCGCGACCGGAGTGCTCATACTGTTCGTGCCCCGGTGGGTGACAGGGACCCAGACCACGGGAGGCACCGGGCGTCAGGGGGAACGGAGGGGAGAGAGGAAAGACGAGACGCGCCGCCGGCCGCGCGGCACGGCAGACCGCCCGGCCCGCACCCCCGTACGGAAAAAGACGGCCAGCGCGTACAGTGTTATGAGAATAAAAAACATTAGACTCACCCTTCCACGGACAACTGCTACATCATTCAGGTAACAAACAGACAGTTCACGTATCCATCCGGCAGTGAACTGTTTGTGCGCTTCCAAACTCTTGTACGCCTTCATCTGATCGCCACTGTACGTTGGGGTGGGTGACAACACAAGGTAGTTCACCAGATCCGCGTAGCAAACTGATGGCCAATCATCGGGATTACTAGAAAAAACCTTATCAGGAAGAGCCAAAGGGTCCGCATTACCGATCCTTGCACATTTAGCGAAGTAAGCTGCCTTATCAGAAGGCTGTAACTCATCCACGTAAGACTTTGTTTGCATGTTGGCGTGTTGTGTAGACAATGGCATGCCAACCAATATGGCCGCCACGCAAGGGGTTCTGGGTAACGAGTCACGTGGTTGCAAGGGGTCTATAAATATATAAAAATGAATAAAACATTTTTCAGCATTTGCAATATTACTAAAACGGAATCTGCAAGCATGTGCTATACTAATATTATACAAAACATTCCTTCCTTAAAACCATTAAACATTTATATACCTTGTTTCTCCTTTTCGACTGGTGTGAACCTTTATGTAACCGGCTTCGCCTCGGCTCTGCGTTGTGTTCCTCTTTTTGATGAAGGACAGACGATGGCCAGCTGGACAGGCTGGGTTTAATTTCCTGCATAATATAAACAATATACTATCAGTCAATACGGCTCACTGGTTCCCACAATCACAGTTTATAACCAGAAATGGATTTAAAAATAATCCCGGACCCGTGAAAAAAGCACTTCATGTTTCTGCTGAGATGTAAATTACAAACACCTGAAAAGAGCTTTCCAAGACTGATCACTGAGCACATTATGTCAAATAACCCCAGAACAAGGCGCTAAACTACTGGCCTTTCCACCCATTAGTCAGTCCTCTCTCGCTTTTTATATAAATATTCATATCCAGTAATCTACAACATATCACAGTAGCACCAACACGTGGCTCGGTGCTAGCTTACCATGCTACTTTAAACATGCAACTCACCGGAGATTCACTAAATGAGTCTTTCAGCGTCAAGAAGCTGTTTCTCCAATCTTGGCAACGTAGAACATGGAAAATGAAAAACTGAAAACAAAAAAAATGTCACAGAAGCGCCCAGCAAGCAGCTAACACGTTTTCATTTAAACGGAGAAAATCTCCATCTCCGTTTATTTGCTCTAATTACGGTGGTGTGGAGGGAAAGTCAATTACTTACTGCCCTCTAGTGGCCATACTTGGAATTGGCAAAATTCGCAACTTAAAATGATTTGGATCAGAATAGTAGGGAAATCCAGCCATGTGACTTCTGAAATGAAAACCATGCTTCCTTATGAAGTAAAATTCTTGTTTAAATAAAGAATGTAATTACCTTTCTGGTTCAGCTGTGTGCTGAAACATCATGAGCTGCAAGTTCTCAAAAGACATCATGCACTTCATCCACTTTTACATAATAATCATCTGTAAATTTCTGTTTTGTGTCCTCTATTAGAATAATTCTTATTAATTCACAAATTACAGTTAGTATACATTTTTTTAATTTAGAAAACAGATGCTTGAATGGTAACAGGACCATTTCAGTACCACGCTTATTTGGTCAAATCCAACCACGTGTTTCTCATTTGTAGAAACAAGTATATAAAAATAATTAGTAGGAAAATATTGCTCTTTCACTTTTTTGTATATTTGTACATAAAATTACTTTACTGAGAGCCCTGAATTTAATTGCCTCATTTGTGTGAACAAACGTGGTGATTAAAGCTGATTCAGAATCTGATATTGATAGAATATTTACATGAAACCTATTTTGAATAAAAACTGCAACTCCTCTTCCTCTTTTTGAACAATCGATCCTAAAGACATTGTAGCCTCTAAATGGAGTGTTTTTATGTCAGTGATGGAGTTGATAAGCCATGTTTTAAGTGCCATGTTGTTGTCAGACTTGAACTAAACCCCCTCCTTTATTGTTCTCTATTTGGGTTAAAGCTCAAACTAGCTAGGGTTCTAAAGACGTCTGAACCTAATGAGTGATTTATAATTTTTTTTTCTTAAAGTTAATCATGCAACTGCTTTAATGTCACAATGTTATTTTGGACCATTTACATATTTTATGGAATAAGGAATAATTCCAAAACACCGAGATGACATCACTGCAGACTGGGCTGGCTTTGTAGAGGACTCAATGACCGGATTGACCACGGGAGGATAGGAAACAGGACTGGCGGGTGGTCGTTGGAACTTACGACGACGCTGAGTTGACGAGTGGTTATGGGGTAACGAGATCATTTGTACTCGTGGCAACTCCTCCTCTTGTGGGGGAGATGAATGCTGGAAAAGGTCAGGACAAAGATCTTGTATCAGCTCAGCATCAACTTCCTTGAAGATCTCCAATGAGGAATCAAAGCAGCTGTGCAGAGTACAAGTGTCCCTCATGTTGGCAATTCCTGAACGTAAACTCTGTGTTGGGTTCATGGTGGCCAGATTGTACTGTCACGTTTGTAGGTGTGAACCCAAAATTGAGCGTGGAAGGAGCAGGTTGAACATGAGTGCAGACATGGAGCCACACACACGCAGAAATGGAACCGAGTGCTAGGACAGAGGGTTGAGAAGAGGTTTTCAGAGCTGAGCGAGCGCCAGCCAGGTGTGTGATGTTTAAACGCTGAATACCTGTCTCACTGCGTGCTCGGATTGGCTCCTGCGCGCTCAAGTCAAAGGCACAATTGTTACGCCATACTCACCTAAAAAGTCCTGACATGAGCCTGGACGTAAAGCGTTTTGCAAAGGCACATCCACAGCCCTTTCTGCCAGAGTCCCTGTGGGTTCCCCCCAGAAAATCTCCAAGGAGGGTAACGACAGCAGGGGCTCTAACCAGCGGGAAGCTGTCTGTGACAAAATACCTCCTCGGTGCAGTGGCAGGGCCAGGGGGGCGCTATAGGGGTACTGGAAAAGTCATGGTACCCCTATAGTGCCCCCAAGAGAATATCCATCCATCCATCCATCCATTTCCTAACACGTCTATCCCTTGTGGGGTCGCGAGGGGTGCTGCTGCCTATGTCCAGCTGTCAATGGGCGAGAGGCGGGGTACACCCTGGACAGGTCACCAGTCTATCACAGCCAAGAAAATATTAGATTATTATTTTCTTTATCATCTAAGTTAATATTATTTAACTTGTTGTGATAAAAAGCACACCCAATTTTAATATACAGTCATCCATCATATATTGGGTTTAAAATAATATATCGAGCAACAAGAATTGAACTTTGTGTGTACCGATAAAAAAAAAAAAAATACTACCTCAAGAGAAATCCTTGTTTTGGCACACAACGCTTGCTGTATATTCTCAACTCAACTCAAACTTTATTTATAAAGCACATTTAAAACAACCGGGGTTGACCAAAGTGCTGTACAGATATCACAATTGCAGAGCATAAGATAAAAACCGAAAGCTAAAATACATAAACACAATGCAAAAAAAAAAGATTAAAAAAAAAAAAGATAAAACATTCAATGACTTTAGGTGTTTTGGATGAGAGAGGAAAAGTGGAGGGAAATGATCACGGTCATAATGGTGTCCCATTTCCAAAAGGGCTCAAGCGGAACAGGACTGGATGATAAAAGCTGCTCTGAACAAACAAAAAAACAGAGGCTGGACTCTGCAAGCTAGCATCAGTGCATCTAACAGGGATCCTCATGCTGCACAGAAGCCTGATGCTGTTGATTAGTTGCAGAAAGAGAAGTCAACACGTGGGATAAGATGAAGAGAGGCCAGACTGGTGGTCAAAGGATCAGGATGCTGCAGATGAAAGGGCTGGAAGCACCGAACCAATAGAGCAAAGACCTGCTGGAGAGTTTTTTTTTAAGTGAGCTGATATCTTAATTCTAAAGTAGGCTATCACAATTATTTTTAGATGAAGACTGCTATTTTCTAAATGTGGATGCTGTTGTGGAAGCAACAGTGGCTCTTCACAACTTCCAGAGGGGGAACTATACAGCAGAAAGCCCCATCCCATCTGAAGAACGTGACAGCCCTGCCCTGCAATGGGAGAGCGGGCACCAACAACACCACCCAAGAGGCCATAGCTGTACGAGAGGCCTTCAACAGCTACCTCACTTCCTCCATTAGTGCCCTGGCAATACAACGCAGCTTGACACGCCCACCTGCCATCTCAACAACCCTCTGCTACTCTTCCTCATCACCATAAAACAAAGGCTCTTTTAAGAGCCACTCACTTATTCTTTGTCTATTGTCACATACCTGCCCAATAAATTTGATTGTGATTCTATCTATAAGATGTGTACTATAGAAAATAACCATAAATAGTAAAAGATGTGATAAGTATGTTTCTGACTCCGGACATTGCACTGTGGCTGAATTTTTGTTTTCTATTTATGTCGCCTATTATAGCCATTAATTTACTTCATCCAAGTACTAATTAAAGAATAAAGATAAAAACTAATCCATCCTCCTTAGCATATACTCAACGTTCCCAACCATAATAAAATAACTTTATTTTCCATGTCTTGGACAATAAAATTCAAAAATGTAAAATAAGATGAGAAGATGAAGGACAGACACGAGGGTGAAGAGGATCGCTGGAGAAATGCTTGGAAACTGCATTCAAATCTGGATCTGCCAACAGAAAACAATGAAAATTTGAAAGTGAATAGAAACAATCTTAATGCCCCACAGTGAGGAAATCCATCTGTCTCAGAAGCAGTAACTTGAAATGCAAATGTAGGTCCATACAAAAGGTAAAAAGTATGAAAACCAAAAGAATAAGACATAAATTTGTAATATAAGAAAAAGAAATACTGCACAGTTGTTAGTTATAAATAGCCCAAACAAATAAATTAAAGACCTGCGCAACTGATAGGTAAGAATTGTGCAAGAGAAATAGAAATATATATATATATATATATATATATATATATATATATATATATATATATATATATATATATAACAGCTGCAGTTTACAAGAATGAAAAAGAGTGACCAGAACCAGCAGACATGTAAACACTAATTATGTTTACGGGAAGAAGTGTTGGTTATAAAGTCTAACAGCTGCTGGGAGGAAAATAACAGAATTCACACTCCACTTAATTAGGTTTACATGAAAAACTGTATTAAAATATTTAATACAGCCCCCCCCCCCTCCTTGTCTTATGCAAGTATTTATAAACATGAGTGTTTGTTGGGTAATCCCTTGCTCATGTATGACTGCTGTCTGAGTACTTCTGTTGGATATGTGCATTTTATTTTCCTGCGATTATTTTGATTAGAATCAAATAACATAAAAAATACAATTTTATATAATTATTTTATTATTCTAACTATAAAGACATGTTACATAGAAATAACTTCCGGAATGTCTAATGCCATTTAAATTATTGCACATTGTCACTTTATTTTGAAGATCCCATCCTCTAGTGAACGGAAATGATTACACCAGTGAGAAAACTTGGTTACACTTTTCTGATTGGACGACATTGATTCCGCTGAATCTTGACCAATCAGTGAACAGATGATACGTATAAATTTCTGTATCAAACGAGAAGCCGGCATTCTTCTCTCGAAAAGAATTTCGAAGTAGTAAACATGTCTGGACGCGGAAAGACCGGAGGCAAGGCTAGAGCTAAGGCCAAGACTCGCTCTTCCAGAGCAGGTCTGCAGTTCCCCGTGGGCCGTGTTCACAGGCTGCTGAGGAAAGGCAACTACGCTGAACGCGTGGGTGCCGGAGCTCCAGTGTACCTGGCTGCCGTGCTGGAGTACCTGACAGCTGAGATCCTGGAGCTGGCTGGCAACGCTGCCCGCGACAACAAGAAGACCAGGATTATCCCCCGTCACCTGCAGCTGGCTGTGCGCAACGACGAGGAGCTCAACAAGCTGCTCGGAGGAGTCACCATCGCTCAGGGCGGCGTTCTGCCCAACATCCAGGCTGTACTTCTGCCCAAGAAGACCGAGAAGCCCGCTAAGGCCAAGTAAACAGGCTTGGACACCATAAACCCAACGGCTCTTTTAAGAGCCACCCACATACGTCTAAAGAGCACCATTCTAATTAGTAATAAACTGTAGTGTGCTGGAAATTATATTAACTTATCGTTGGTGTTTATGAATAAATTCTCTTAGGACTAAGCGATTCCCCAGAAAGAGCCCATCACTTAAACTGGTGATCACCTTGAGGTATAAAATCTGGTGATAGTTTACATGAACTTTCATGTCATTTTATTACACAGTGCTATAAACGACCCTACACTAAACAGTAACACCAAGGCACCAATACAATGATAAATAAATGGCTGCCAGGAACATGAAACTAGAGAAATTAAACCGGATGACAAATGGTTAAGTTTCTTTGTAAAGGTGCACAAAAAGTAAAGTCTAAGAAATACTGCCCTACAGCGTGTGTGTGTGTGGTTTTGACAGGTAAACCCTATATACACACTGCTAAAAAAAAAAACCCCACTAAAATAACATCCTAGATCTGAATGAATGACATTTTCTTAAACACTTTGTTCTTTACATAGTTGGATCTGCCTACAGTGTTTTTTTCCACTCCATGGGTTAACAATTCAACTTTGATGTAATATCCTTACATTATGGCTTAGTAGCCTTTGTGGCCTTCATGTAGGACTTCCCTACAACACCTGGGCATGTTCCTGATGAGGTGGTGGATGCTATCCTGAGGGATCTACTCCCAGACCTTGACTAACGCATTCACCAACTCCTGGACAGTGGTGCAACGTGGCGTTGGTGCACGGAGCGAGACAATGTCCCCGATGTGCTCAATAGGATTCAGGTCTGGGGAACAGGCGGGCCGGTCCATAGCATCAATGCCTTCGTCTGGCAGGAACTGATGACACTCCAGCCACATGAGGTCTACCATGTCTACATTAGGAGGAACCAGGGCCAACCCCACCAGCAGATGGTCTCACGATGCGTCTGAGGATCTCATCTCTGTACCTGATGGCAGTCAGACTACCTCTAGCAAGCATATGGAGGGCTGCGCGGATCCCAAAAGAAATGCCCCCCCACACCATGACTGACCCACTGCCAAACCGGTCATGCTGGAGGATGTTGCAGGCAGCATAACGTTCTCCACAGCATTTCCAGACTCTGTCACATGTGTTCAGTGTGAACCTGCTTTCATCTGTGAAGAGCACAGGGCGCCAGTGGTGAATTTGCCAATCTTGGTGTTCTCCGGCATTTGCTTGCATCCCAAACGTCCTGCACGGTGTTGGGATGCAAGCATGACCCTCACCTGTGGACGTTGGGCCCTCATACCACCCTCATGGAGTCTGTTTCTGATTGTTTGAGCAGACACATGCACATCTGTGGCCTGCCGGAGGTCATTTTGCAGGGCAGTTCCTGTTCCTCCTTGCAAAAAGGCAGATGAAGCGGTCCTGCTGCAGGGTTGTTGCCCTCTTAGGGCCTCCTCGACATCTCCTGATTTACGGGCCTGTCTCCTGGTAGTGCCTCCTTGCTCTGGACACTACGCTGACAGACACAGCAAACCTTGTCACAGCTCTCATCGATGTGCCATCCTGGGTGACCTGCACTTACCTCAGCCACTTGTGAGGGTTGTAGACTCCGTCTCACACTAGAGTGAAAGCACTGCCAGCATTCAAAAGTGACCAAAACATCAGCCAGAAAGCATAAGAACTGAGATGCTATCTGTGGTCACCACCTGCAGAACCACTCCTTTATTGAGGGTGTCTTGCTAATGGCCTCTAGTTTCCACCTGTTGTCTATTCATTAGCACAACAGCAGGTGAGATTGAAAGTCAATCAGTGTTGCTTCTTAAATGGACAGTTTGATTTCTCAGAATTGACTTGGAGTAACATTGTGTTGTTTAAGTGTTCCCTTTTTTTTAGCAATATACACACACACACACACACACACACACACACACACACACACACACACACACACACACACACACACACACACACACACACACACACACACAACATCCACCTTAACTTCATACCTCTTGCTAGAAATGTCTTTAAAATGCATATACCCATAGATGTTTTCTTTAAAGCTTTTTCCTCATAAAGTAAGGGGAATGTCGACCATTTATTTTTCTTTTCCTTTTTTTTAATAGGATAAACTCAATTATAGGCCAAGTAAAACGTAGGAACAGATACTGAAACATATTGAGTAGCCAAGTTTTGACAAAACTACGTTTCCTCTTGCAGACTACGGTCTCTATCACACTTTTTTAAGTGAGACTGGGTTCTACAGAAACATATTTGTTACTCAGCCGCCCCTCTGTGATGTGGCTTCTTGTTAATTAACATGTTAAACAGGAAACTGTTAGAAACTGTCCTTGTTAGACCCGTTCATTTAGATCCGGATCAGGTAGCATGTTAATACCAGAGCTGCCACTTCCTGATAATAGTGATGCCCCATTCCCTCTGTGTCCTGTTCAGCACCTGCTAGCTTTTTGCAGAATTAAATATTTACATGTTCACTGATATGCTTCGAATGGAGTGATTTATTTCCAAATCAAACTATTCAATACTTGGTGATTCACTTGGTGCTTTCAAGTTTCTCAGTCCATCCCACTTCAGTGTTTGTGTTTTCTTCAGATTGCACCAAATTGTCTGGTGTTTCCTAAATATGATAATTTCCATATAGTCACCCCTGCTGATGTGCTTTGCATAAATGAACTGTTCTTTTATCTGTGAAGGAGGTTTTCCTTTATATATATATATATATATATATATATATATATATATATATATATATATATATATATATATATATATATATATATAAAAGGCCATATATATTGAAAAAAAAGTGAAAATATACACAGTGAAAAGCTTCACAGAAAGCGTTTGTCTGGTAAATCTTTTTTGACTTGAACATTTAAATTGTATCAGATGCTAAGGAACTATGTGTACACATGTTAGCTTATCAGGAAATCTTGCATAAAAAACGGTGAACAAATTGTACTGATCCTGTTTATCTTAGACGTTGTAATTCCGCCATTTTGGTTTGCTAAGAACAATGTATTTTATTTCAACGACTTTGTCCAATAAGCGGAAATGCGTTGACTCGCTGTTGGTAGCTTGAAGCGGATGTTGGAAGCCATTAGTAAATCTGTCTTCGCTTACGTCCGGCAGACGTGTTTGAATACAGACGCTCCCCAGCTGCGATCATCAGTGTTCAACTGAAGCACAACTGCAGTACAATGAGTGGACGCGGCAAAGGAGGTAAAGGACTCGGGAAAGGAGGCGCCAAGCGGCACCGTAAAGTCCTCCGTGATAACATCCAGGGAATCACCAAGCCCGCTATCCGCCGCCTGGCTCGCCGCGGTGGAGTCAAGCGTATCTCGGGTCTCATCTACGAGGAGACCCGCGGTGTGCTCAAGGTCTTCCTGGAGAACGTGATCCGTGACGCCGTCACCTACACCGAGCACGCCAAGAGGAAGACCGTCACCGCCATGGATGTGGTGTACGCTCTTAAGAGGCAGGGCCGCACTCTGTACGGCTTCGGAGGCTAAAGTAGCAGCTCAACCAACAACGCAACGGCTCTTTTAAGAGCCACACACCTTTCTTTAAGACACCATTCCTCTTTATATTGAGTTATCATCCCCGATGCTAGTTATAATACATCTTTATAATTAATGATATGGTCCATTTGCTCTTGTATATTTGTTTCAAGGCTTGTTGGAAACCAACAAAATAATTCTGCAGCATAAATAATTTAACAATGTTGAAACTTGCTACAAAACATTGTTCTTGATGTCAACCTGGACAGTTATGATACTTGGTGTCACGGTGTATGGGCTTTTTTTTATCTACTTATATCTTTTAGAAGAATAGAATAGCCTTTATTGTCATTGTACAGAATACCAAAAACTGACACGAGAAGCAATACTAGCAATAAATAAAAGACCTAGAAAATTGCTCAGCAGTGACTTTTATTTTTTTCTGTCAATATGATCAGTGTGTGTGAATAGGAAGACAGGGTTGCTTTTCCACATTTCCTTAGTTGGACAAAAAAACAAAAAACAAGACAAATAAGGAATTCCTTTGTTGTTGCACCATGGGGAAATTCAGTGGCAAAGACAGTTTCAATTAATAATGAAAACAAAGCTAATTTAATGTTAGTTCTAAGGAAAAAGCAGACGGGGCTTAATCAGAAACGTAAAAGTAAGGTGTGGACGGTGAGAAAAGTAAAAATTAAAATACCAGAGTAAATATTGCAGTTATTAATAATGCATAAATAATGCATACTCGGGGGAAGAAGTTAAGGTACCGTCGTAAAACTCCAGCCTATTTGCAGAACGAACCCCTATGCAACATGCGTGATGGTACAGCAGCATTTCGAAGTAGCAAAAAGTATAATGTTGGATCAAATGTTGCATTGCTTTCCTTCCTTAAGGCTGCACATAATAAATGACAAAATTAATCTAAATCTAAAAAATTCTCACGCGCGCGGCAAAATTTTTTTTTAATCTGCTCATGAGCTGAGCAAATCAGAGATTGGAGACAGCACAGTGTGATTTCCATGCAGCCTCTACAAGATGAGTCTCCCTCCCCCTGCTGGATCATTCGTCGCTGTTTCCAGGAACAAGTGATCAGGATGCCCGAACCCGCCAAGTCTGCGCCCAAGAAGGGCTCGAAGAAAGCCGTGACCAAGACGGCCGGCAAGGGAGGCAAGAAGAAGAGAAAGACCAGGAAGGAGAGCTACGCCATCTACGTGTACAAGGTGCTGAAGCAGGTGCACCCCGACACGGGCATCTCGTCCAAGGCAATGAGCATCATGAACTCGTTCGTCAACGACATCTTTGAGCGCATCGCGTCCGAGGCTTCCCGCCTGGCTCACTACAACAAGCGCTCCACCATCACCTCCAGGGAGATCCAGACCGCTGTGCGCCTTCTGCTGCCCGGCGAGCTGGCCAAGCACGCCGTGTCTGAGGGCACCAAGGCTGTCACCAAGTACACCAGCTCCAAGTAAACAAGCTGTTTGCTATTAATACAACAAAGGCCCTTTTAAGGGCCACACAAATACAACTTTGAGGCAAGACTCTTAGTATTTTGATTTTCCTTATTTGAAACATTGCTTACAATGTTGCTGCTGATCATTGACTTACAAAGGTTAAAATTGCTGCATTTCTTCAAACCAGTTGTCATTATGAGGGATTTATTGCCTTGAGATGACATGTATTATTGCTGCTATATAATTAAAATTTAATTAATAGCATACAGGCTGCTTGTGGCAAGGTTTTCCCCAATTCTCAATGTCCCTTTTGCAAGGTATATTCTGTTCATCAGGTAAACTTTGAGATGGTGATGTTTGTTTTCAAATCCACTGACTTCCAGGTTTTTAATGACAGCCTTTAGTTTGAAAAAGTTGAATTTGTTGTTTTTTGCCAACACGTTTGGACACACACACATTCAATTTACGGCAAGATTTCTATTAATCCACCGCTTGCAGTAAAAGCTTTTTATGTTTTATGTTCACTGCCAGGGACAGTTATAAATAGGCAGGTCGTTCTTGACTGCTCTTCAGCATTGAAATGGGTAATTCTATTTCACTAACAATAACATTAAATGCCATTAAATAAGTACATTCTTTCAAAGATTGAATTGATAGGGAATTGGTCACATTTGTTTTGCTTTTGGGCGACCTTTATACAGTTCACATCGTCTTTTTTGGCATTTCCTGACAGTATATTCCACCCATGTAATTTTATTTCAACAGCATTTTGGTGTGAATGGTAGTCATAGTTTTAGCTACTGGTTACATTTGTATGCAAAATGGCCCATAAATTAAGTCCCAAAATGCATCCCATATAATTCTAAATTACCTAAAATGTCTTTCTGAATATTGCAAAGCAAGTTGGTAATCATTATTAGCTCAAAGGGAACGTTTTTAGTTAATCCTGTCCTAAATAATGATTATGGCAACAACCTTTATTTAGTTGTGCTTAATCTTACTGATAAGCCACTTACTCATATAATGGGAAAATGCTCTTTAGACGTATGTGGGTGGCTCTTAAAAGAGCCGTTGGGTTTATGGTGTCCAAGCTGGTTTACTTGGCCTTAGCGGGCTTCTCGGTCTTCTTGGGCAGCAGCACAGCCTGGATGTTGGGCAGAACGCCTCCCTGAGCGATGGTGACTCCTCCGAGCAGCTTGTTGAGCTCCTCGTCGTTACGCACAGCCAGCTGCAGGTGACGGGGGATGATCCTGGTCTTCTTGTTGTCGCGGGCAGCGTTGCCAGCCAGCTCCAGGATCTCAGCGGTCAGGTACTCCAGCACGGCGGCCAGGTACACTGGAGCTCCGGCACCCACGCGTTCAGCGTAGTTGCCTTTCCTCAGCAGCCTGTGAACACGGCCCACGGGGAACTGCAGACCTGCTCTGGAAGAGCGAGTCTTGGCCTTGGCTCTAGCCTTGCCTCCGGTCTTTCCGCGTCCAGACATGTTTACTACTTGGAAATTCTTTTCGAGAGAAGAATGCCGGCTTCTCGTTGGATACAGAAATTTATACGCATCATCTGTTCACTGATTGGTCAAAATTCAGCAGACGGAACATCGTCCAATGAGAACAGTCTTAATCAAGTTTCCTCACTTCGGTAATCACTTCCGTTCATCAGAAGATGGTTTCTACAAAATAAAATACCAAAGTGCAACAATTTCAACACCTTTAGACAAAATATTTTTTACTCCCATGTGGGACCCTTATGGTAACTAAAACAAAGTACAAGAATAAATACATGACAGCATAACATAAACATCTATTGATATTTGTTCACTGAATAGAACAATTGCAGACAACATATGCTAGTTTTATTTTGTGACATTTTGTCAAATTTAGTTGGCAATTATTGTTATACTTAATAGATAGGACGTTACAGATGAATAATAGGAACCTATCAAAGTAATCCTCAAATCAAGAATGATAGAAAAAAATGACACAGATAAGACAAGATCAGATAGGAACAAATAAACAAGAACAATAAGAAGAAAGGAAGCAATGCAGTTATTTGTTTGCCTAAAAGAAAAAATTGAAACATATGTAATCATAACAGAGTACCCAAAATGGAGCTGCAGAAAACACAACTTGAATAATAATATTGCTAAGGCATCTGTTAAATGTTGGTGTATCTGAATCACCAAATCTGATACAACACTATCCTCACAGTCACACAAAATGGTTCCTTTTTTCTTATTAGTAACATTTATGGCTATAACAATGTTAAGGAAAACATCGGACATGATATTAAGGTAATTTTAGAGGTGATTTCATCACTGTTAATGAGTTTGAGCGAGCAGGCAAGAAATGTATTCCCAGATTGTGGATTTTATAAAAGAGAGGCTTAATAGATACATGTAGGGTAAATAACCCCAGCACTACAAACTACACATGCCCATATCTAAACAATTGTTTTAGAAATAGAATACCATTAGCCAGCCAATTCTTAATAATGCTGTACGTTATTCCAAATAAGAGTTGTGGGGGGAGAGTTGTTTATAAACCAATGTCCAGCATAAAAGTAGTTGTTTTTGGAAGTTTGTCAATTTTGTAGTTACATCTTAACAAAAAAGTCTAGGGGAGGCCTAAAAACATGTGCAGACAACAGATGTAGTTTAATTTGAGAAATTTTGTCTAATTTAGTTGTAAATCGTTATATGTAATAGGACGTCACAGATGACGCTACAAACTACACACGTTTGTAACAGGTATCCTGGTTATTCCAAATAGGACAGTTGTGGGGGGGGAGTTGCTTATAAACATAAAAGTAGTTGTTTATGGAAGTTAGCTTAGTTTATAGGAAGTTTTTCAACTTTGTAGTTACATTAAAAAGTCTAAGCCTCTCAAGGATTTAAATACATGTGTTGGATACAGTCAAAGTGGACAAATTCACATAAGTGAAATAAGATTTATTAATCAAAGAGCAGGAGGAAATGCAGTACTAGTTTAACAGGGGACAATTTATGTACTATAGCTATTGGGGAAATTTGATTGGGAACACCGTGATCTTCTGTACATGAATTGGATGCCACATTTTTCTAGTTAAGTTGAGACAAAATATCATTGCACTTATGCTGAAGGAGTTAATGGAAAATATTACTCTAGGAGGCTGGATAACAAGTGTTGCAAAGAGAAATCCCAAACCCAAAATACCAGCCATCGTGATCTTCTGTACATATAAAGTGTAGTTGAGATTAACAACAGAATCTGCTTTTTAGAGAGATGTGTGTGGCTCTTAAAAGAGCCGTTGGGGTGTTTGTACTGGGGTGAATCTAAGCCCTCTCTCCGCGGATGCGGCGGGCCAGCTGGATGTCTTTGGGCATGATGGTAACCCTCTTGGCGTGGATGGCGCACAGGTTGGTGTCCTCGAACAGGCCCACCAGGTAGGCCTCGCTGGCCTCCTGCAGAGCCATGACGGCCGAGCTCTGGAAGCGCAGGTCCGTCTTGAAGTCCTGAGCGATCTCCCTCACCAGCCGCTGGAAGGGCAGCTTGCGGATCAGCAGCTCCGTCGACTTCTGGTAGCGGCGGATCTCTCTCAGAGCCACCGTACCGGGCCTGTAGCGGTGAGGCTTCTTCACTCCGCCGGTAGCTGGGGCGCTCTTACGGGCAGCCTTGGTAGCCAGCTGCTTCCTGGGAGCCTTTCCTCCGGTGGATTTACGAGCGGTCTGCTTGGTTCTGGCCATTTCAGCTCACTAGCTTTCTTCACGTTTCTAACTGAAGACATGAGACTCCAGGGCGGACAGCGGCTTTATAAAGAGACTGGCAGGGCGGGATCGTTTCTGACTGGTTCAGATTCAACACGCGGTGAAACCATTCTCACTCAGCTATTGGTTGGATTTAAATTTTCAAAATAAAGCGCGATAGAAATCTAACGAACATAGAAGAGGGGGTTGACTGGTTTAATGATACTCAGGCGGGAATTCATTGTAATTATTTTTAATGTCCATGCAATATGTTTGAACATTTAGAATAAAAGATATTAGTAATTTTCATAACAAAATCAATTTTTGTATATGGTAAGATCTTTTGCTTCTTGCTATGTTTTGGATTAGTTTAAATTATTAGAAATTAAAAAATGTATGATGAATTAACTCTGTATTTATTCCCCATGTTGAAAATGACAGGCAAACAAAGCAAGTTAAAAGCAATAACTACACAAATCCTTATCTAAAGACTTGATTTAATGCACCTTTTATATGGGTTTAAACAGCTAATCAAGTTTTTTTTTTATACAGCGTCCAGTCTGGCAATGTGGCAATAAGATTTGTTGTCTTAATGCCAAAAAGAGCCCAACAGTGGAGCAGTACGGCTTTTGCCGTAGTGCTCTGCTTGATTTATGCATGTAAATAGTTTTATTATAATTCATGCAGGGAGTATTTCAAATTATATGGACACTACAATGAGAAAGTAGAAGAGGAAAGGAAAAACAAGAAAGAAAAGGAGAAAAGGTGAAAGAAAGAGGAGATAAAAGGGAGAGAATGATAAAACGTCTTCAGTCTGCTTCATCACCTGCAAAGAGAGATGTAAAAAGAACAGCACAACCAACGGATATAGTATAACAGATACAATAAAGTAACACCTTGATACCATTGCTGAAGTATATGTAGTATTATTTACTCCGACATGTATAATGTGGTAGCTTAAGATAAAAATAAGGGTTTACTGTATAGAAGTGAATCTGTAAGGACCTGGAACCAAGCACCTGTAGGGGTTTGTGAGAGTGCACTTGTGCATGTAAAGTGTATCCAAAAGAAAAATGCTCAATAGTGGTTGTGAAGAGCCAAAGACCCGTTCCCCCCAGAGCACAGAGGCAGACGCCGGGGGACCCAAAAACTCCAGATGCCCAAAGGGACCCCCAAAGTAAAGTCGCCCAAGAGGGGCAAACACAGGAAATCTGCCCCCCACCAAGAGAAGAGGAGAGACGGCCCTGTGGAAATCCCCCAGCCGCCACGATGCCGAAGCCCCCAGGAGCCGCGGGGACGAGCCCATGGGCTCTGCCACCACCCGATCCGCACCGGTAGCACCATAGACATCATATACGTAGACGCGTCGTTGGGCGCAGGTTCGCACGTCACCGCCATATTGTATGTGGCAGAAAAAAGTTAAGTTCTGTTGTAGTGAAAGTGGATCAGAGAAGATGCCTCATTCCTGTGCTGCATGGAAATGTATTCGGGCTGATTTCACTACTTGTATCTGCCTTCTAAAAACTAAGGCTGCACCATGTTGCAAAACTGGACACACTAAAGCTGCAGAGTAGCAACACTAGAAAAAAACGCCAAACCGAGAACGCACCACATCCCCGGATGTTGTTCTCGCCCCGCCCTCTTTATCGAGCATGCATCAGAGCAGACTTGTGCGTTCTTCAGACTGACCGCTTGCCCAGAATGCACCGCGGCCGCAGCGCAAACAGAGCTCACAGCGGTAAGTTAAAAATTCCCTTTTCTGCTGCTGTTGTTCTTCAAAAGTACGTTTTTTGATCGTTTGAGGCGAGAACATTATACTTTTAAGATTCCCTATGTGGCCTGTTTACAGAGTTAGTGCGTAATATTAAAAAAAAGTCCGACGATGAGCGGAGTAGAGAGACCCGCAGACCTCCGAGGGAAACCGCAGCCAGGGCTGATGTTAGTCCGTCTTTAGTACACTTCTGTCGGCCAAGTAATGTGCATAGTACCGGTGGTTATGATTTATTTGTTTTGTGTTTATCTGACTGACGTGTGTTGCTTTATTAACTCAATACTTGCTGGAATAAACTGTAAATGTTCCCCAAGGACGACAGCAGCATATAACATGAATAAATAAATAAAATCTATAAATGTTTTTCTTATCTAAGTGAGTTTCTTCTGAGTCAGGACACGAATAATTGAGGAGAAAGAGGGAAAGAAAACAATAGTAACAGTATATGAAAATAACAGACATTTATTTTACACAAATGTTTTATCTTTGGAACAGAATGAAGGTGTAATATATTCAACAAATTATTAACAGTTACTAACATGGTTTAAAACAAAGAAATAACTACTATTAACATCTTGTACAAATAGACAACGCCTATAAACTTACAGTTAAAAATAGTTGGAATGGAAATTAATTTACTGATTATTTAATTTATTTTTATAGGTGGTAAAAAACGAAATGAATCAGCATGTGTACATGACTCCAACTGATCTAGGTTGCCCTGTTTAGCCTGAAGGCTGATTTCAGGTCCCCTTTATTAAAAAAATATTTGGAGGATTGGCACAGAGGTGTTTATCCTCACATATTTTGTTTCTGTTTCTTCCTGTAAATAAAAAATGCCAAATGTTACCAGAATTGTTTTTTTTTTCAATTCTCACTTTTTCACAGCATAAAACTATACCTGCTTAACATGCAGATTATTATAATTCTCAAGAAAGAAAAGGTAAAATGTATAGTGTTGTATAGTAAATGTAACAAATGGCTTCCCTTCTCTGGTATTTTTACCATTTCACTGAAAAAATGGGCTGAACTAACTGCACATAATTTATAGATTAATCACTGTAAAGGTGGGCAGAAAAAAATATGTTTTTTTTTTTCCTTTCTTAATGATCAATGCTGTGAAGGTCAGTAGGTGCAATAAAGTAGCTTAACCCTATACTGTCATACTGTTACTAATGTTAAAATTGGGTTTTCATTTTAATTATTTATAGAAAAATAGTCACAATTTAAACCTGATGACGCGTTTAATACCATCCTCAATGTTTTTTTTAAAGATAAAAGTAGGAAATAGGTTGTCAATCTTAAAATGCCTACCAGTTGGCAATAGATGTGTTAGCAAAGCCTGCCTTCTGAGCCTCCTCTGCCGCATCAATCTTCTCCTTGCTCGGATTTGCCTCCTTAATTGCGCCACCTCCTCCTCAGCCTGCTGGTAAAGCTGACCAACGACCGAAGCAACAGCAATATTGCTCGTATTGCTCATTTTGCTTCTACAAAGTGTTGATTTTTTAAAAAGATTGAATCGCCTCTACAACAATTACAACTCCCAACAAAAAAATTCCCGCTATTGCTGGTTTTATACCCACAGTTCTGTAATTTTTTAGATATTTTTTTAGACTTTTTAGAAATTAATTAAAAAAAAACGTTTTCAATGATATATGATGGTGTAGTGTATAAATAGTTTTGAATGTTAAAGAAATGCTCAAGAACTGTGGGTGCGATGACGTCACGAGCACACGAGTATACGTCTGTTCCAATACACAATACGTGCTGCGTGCTCGTCAAGTCCGATCTTCCTGTGTTCTCGCTAAGACCGGACTTGACGAGAACGCGAGTACGGACTCGCGTTCTCGTGAATAGACCCCTTGCATCTGACGTCACAGTCACGTGATCGGGGGTGCGCGCCTCCATCTTGGTGGGCACGCTAGCCTGACAGCCCGTCTACTACATGACAAAACGGGTGATTTAGAGCGTACTTTTAGTTAGTTTATTTTTGGAATCTAAACAATGCCTACGACTTGTTGTGCTCCCGGTTGCACACAGAGGCATTCCAAATCGTTGGATGTACGTTTCTGTCGTTTACCAAAGGATGAGGAAAGAAGAAAGAAATGGATATTTTCAATGAAAAGAGCGCAGGCAGACACTCCCAATGGACTGGGGGAGCCATCATACTACGAGAGAATTTGCAGTCTACACTTCATCTCCGGTAAATACAACTTAATTCTGCTCTAGTCATTGTTCTACTTAAATAGCGGCGGAGGGGAGGTGGCGATCGCTACACGGACCGGAGAAGCGGCCCGTGTAGCTATCGCTACAGCAGCCGCCGCAGCCGCCGCAGCGGCTGCTGTCTGAAGCAGCAGACAGCGGCGCTGTCTGCTGCGGCGGCTGCTGTAGCGATCGTTACACGGGCCGGAGAAGCCGCTGTTGCTGCTGTAGCCGCCGCTGTCTGCAGCAGCAGCCGCTTCCTGCTGCTCCAGACAGCGGCGGCTCTCCGGCCCATGTAACGATCGCCACCTCCCCTCCGCCCATTCACGGGCGCTAGTACTTCTGTGTTTACGCTGCAATGTCGCCGACACCCCCACCCATTTTAACAAGACAAAAACACCAAAATAATCCGTAGTGAGTGATGTTTTTTTAACCTACCGGGCGGGTCTTCCTCTCTGCTTTGTGCTGTTGCACAAACATGTGTGAACAACATCCATCTATCCATCCATTTTCTGACCCGCTTAATCCCTCATGGCGTCGCGGGCGTTTGCTGGAGCCTTTTTCCTGATATAAAATAATTGCAGCCGTGTCGCGGTACGAAACCCTTGGCCAGCATTTCACAGACTTGCTCCGTCCCTTCAGGCTTTTGCTGTGTGGATCTGGCAATCTGATACCATCAACCATCAACTTAGTCTTAAAACGATCTTGTGATACGTTATCTAAAGGAGAAAATACCTGGAGAACTCGTCATTTCGTCAAATGGCATGCCAACCAATATGGCCGCCACGCAAGGGGTTCTGGGTAACGGAGTCACGTGGTTGCAAGGGGTCTATTGAGAAACGGTCCGGAAGATCGGACACCCCAAAGGGGTACCAGGCCCCCGGAGCCAGTAGGTGAACCCTGAAATCTAGATTGGGGGGGGGGGGGGGGGGGGGGGCATATCAAGAGCTATTCAAGTTCAACATACACCTGTATGTGTAGACCTGGACAGGTCGCCAGTCTGTCGCAGATGCAGTGATCAGTGGTAAAATATTAGTATTTTTTTCTTGCTCATCACATTATTTGTATAATAAAACAGTATAATAAAAAAAACATAGAAATATATAGATACCATTTTCAATATATACATAAAGACAGTGTCTAGAGTACTCAGAACACATAATTGGTAAAATGTAAGTACAAAAGATTAATATGAATTATGTGTACATATTTGATTATCCATGAGCCCATCCATCCATCCACCCATTTTCAGTCTCCTTATCCCTTGTGGGGTTGCGAAGGGTGCTTATTACCAGCATTCAATGGGTGACCAATATGTCGGTTATCCATGAGCCACTTTTTGTTTTTACTAAGGTTTTTAGTGATGAGAAGTTCCTGAGTTCTGTGGAAACAGTGACACTCTCACAAAGAAGGCCACCTGTATTGTGCAGTGAATGTTTTTTAATACCTGTGGTAAAATGAGGAATCAAGTCTTAATTGTAGATGTGTTGGCTCTGAAAAGAGCCTTTGGTGCACTGAGTGCTGGTTGCAGCAGCTTTACTTCTTGGCCTTCTTAGCTGCGGGTTTCTTTGCTGCAGGTTTCTTGGCTGCAGGCTTCTTAGCAGCCTTTGGCTTCTTGGCAGCAGCGGCCTTCTTAGGGCTCTTCTTGACCACCTTCTTGGGGGCTTTCTTGGCCGGAGCCTTCTTGGGGGACTTCTTGGCGGCTGTCTTCTTAGCGGCCGCAGGCTTCTTGGGGGTGCTGGCCTTCTTGGCGGCAGCGGCGGGCTTCTTGGCCTTAGCGGGAGCCTTCTTCTTCACCACCTTCTTGGCCGGTTTAGCCGCTTTGCTGTCCTTTGCCAGCTTGAAGGAGCCGGACGCTCCGGTACCTTTGGTCTGGCTCAGGACTCCTCCGGTCACCAGCTTGGTGACGGCGGTGTTAATGCGCTTGTTGGCCTTGGTCACATCCACGCCTTTGCCGGCCAGCACCTTCTTCAGCGCCGCCAGAGACATGCCCTTACGCTCCTTCGACTCGGCCACGGCGGCCAGAATGAGTTTGGAGAGGCTGGGTCCATCCTTCTTGGGCTTGGGGGCCGCCTTCTTCTTCGGGGCTTTGGCCGGTGCTTTAGCCGGTGCCGCTGCTGGAGCTTCTTCTGCCATGTTTCTCTCTTAATGTTCCTCTGAACGTGTGCGGCTCAGAGCAGGAGGCGGGACTTATAACACACATGAGAACCGTGAAGAAACAACTCAGCCCGCCGCTCTGCTGCCGCCTCAAATCTGTCCGCATCTGTGTTTTCTTCGCCGCCTTTAAGGCTTTAAATCTTCCTCAGAAGTAGGATTTTTATTATAAATTTTACTGTAACGGAAAGAAAAGTGTTCTCTCTCCACAATGAGGTCACATTTGGTTTCCAGGACTTTCCCTTTTAGTTCCAGGAGCGCTCAAAGGTGTCAGAAACTCTCTGATTCTGTCCACCGACTGCCGAGTTTTCTCCACATTTCGACCATTAAAACCTCTAAAACTAAAGTGCAAAGAATATAAACTTAATTCTGTCGTTAAAAAACAAGATTGCGGATATAACACAAATAAAATGGTTGTGTTTGTGTGATGATTTTAATTGTAAATGGGAAAAATGTTAACGGGAGTAAACACACGGAAGCTGTCCATGATTCAGCCTGTCGGGACATTTCTCTCGCATGAATCCGATGGAAAGGAAAAATCTTTTCACACCAAATATTTGATTAAAATAATAGGACAATTTTAACACTTTCTAGTTTTGTAGTGTAGTTAAGTTTTTTTTATATCAATGTAGTTTCTTCTTGATCTCGTTGAATACTATTTTCATCAAATAAAAAATGGGCCAAACATGTTTCACCATTTGATTTAAATATGTTTTTTTATTTCAGTTGTATCAGAATTCGGGATTTTTGACACTTGCTTTAAATTTGAAGAACAGATCAGAGGATGAACAGGTCAGTGAACATCTTCTCTGCTAACTTCTCATAAATGTTTGTGTCAAAGTGGCAAAAGAGTGCAAAATCTCTACCTTAACAAAAACAAACAATGCTGTTGCTGCAGAAAAAGCAAGTTAGTTGCAGAGAATTGCCAAAAGGTCAATGAATGAGTGATATGAGTGTTATTTGATGGATAATAAATTAAAACTGTAACGTCACTCATTCGATGACCAGGAAAAATCTTTTCACATCAAATATTTGATTAAAATAACAGGACAATTTTAACACATTCTGGCTTTGTAGTGTACTAAAGCAGCGTGCGTTTCTCTTCTGTAACCACATTGTTTTTCAGTAAACAAGTTAAATGTGATGATCCGTGTACTTTCTGGTAGAAGCCCTGCAGTGGTCAATTAAAAGTAGTCCCTTCGTTGCGACTCCGAAAGATGGCGGCAAAGAATTAGACACAGATTGTGGACTTTATGAATGAGAAAGGCTTAATAGATATATGGCGGGTAAATAACCCTAATGCTACAAACTACACATGGAAAAACAAATCCAGTTTACAACACTCAAGAATTGACTTTTGGCTAATATCTGATTCCTTACAGCATTCGACTTGCAAAGCTGAGATTGTTCAAGTTCCCCTTACAGATCATAAAGCCATTTGTTTATGTGTTCAAATATCCTCTGTTAAAATTAATAAAAGGAATCCTGCTTACTGGAAGATGAATAACAATAATAATAAACATTTCAGAATACCTAAAACTGGCACAATTTGAAAAGAATTACGGATGTTATTGGTAGCTTTTACAATTTGAACTGAGAAAGATCTTAATGAAGGCCGGGGCAAATATGATTATTACAAAAAGGAGGAAAATAGTTTGGTGTCTGAATTAACCTCTTTATCCTCTATTCTACAAAAAAAATATCTGAAGGACAGAGAGCAAAGTTACAAGCGCTTCTACTTGAGCTTGATCAAATATATATCAAAAAAGCTAAAGGAGCCTTTATACGCTCACGGGCCAAATGGTTAGAAAGGGGGAGCAAATTCAAGTTACTTCTTTAAATTGGAAAAATAAACAAAAGTATAAAATGGGATCACAAAACTTAACTGACATGGCTCTACTGTTTGCAATCCTAAAACGATTACAAATATTTATGAAAACTGTTACAGTTCTATATAAATCCAGGCTTTCTCCTGAGAACCTTGAATACTTTACATCATTAATGGGCACAGAAATAATTGGCAATGACAAAAAATGTTGTGACCCTCCAATAATGTCTGATGAAATTAAGGAAGCCATTAAGAGTCTTAAATTAAATAAATTCCCAGGCTCAGATGGTCCAACATTAGAATTGTATTACAAGTTCATAGAAAAATTCACCCCTTTTTTTCCACTGTTTGAGTTTCAGCAATAAAAAACTTCCTCCATCACCATCTCAGTGTGATTACTCTAATCCCAAAACCGCAGATAGATGCTCTAATTTCAGATAGTTGGCGGCCCATCTCTTTGCTTAACAATGATTATAAAATTATAGCTTTATGTCTGGCGAAAATACTTAAAACAAGTTCTGAATTGTATTATAGAGGAATCTCAGAATGGCTTCTTGACTGGAAGATATATTATTAATATATGGTTGGTTCTTGATATTTATTAGATAACAGTTTTATTCTCTTCTTAGATTTTCAAAAAGCAGTTGACTCCATTGAACATGAATTCATTTTCAAAGCCCTTAAGCTGTTTAAATTTGGAGAACACCTTCAAAAATTGATCCGCACTCTTGATGCCCATGAGAATAACCACCAAAAGATTTCAAATTGAACAGGGAATTCATCGGGGATGCCCTGTATCACCTTTTTTTATTTCTTGTTCCTGTGCAAATTTTAGCTACCTTAATTAAGAATAGTGATGTCAAGGGCCTTTCAGTTGAAGGGAAAACCATTTAATTGAGTCAGCTAGCTGATGATACATCTTTGTTTTTACAAGACCGGTCTCAAATTGACATTGCACTTAAACTTACAAATGCTTTCTCAGTAGCCTTTGGCCTAACACTAAACTTATCTAAGTGCAATCTTTTTCCAGTAAAAATATTTCATGAACACCCTTTGTCAGGAATTCCTGTGAAGTCTGTAGTGAAGTACCTCGGGATTACTATAATTAAAGATCAAACTGAGAGAATAAACAAAAATCTTGAACCTATTATGAATATTTTTTAACAGATTTGATTTATGGTTACAAAGACATCTGACTATAACTGGTCGAGCTCTGCTGGTCAAAACTGAAGGTCTTTGCCGTCTTGTCTATGGAAGCTCTGCCCTCGATGTCCCCAACACACTCTGCAAAAAGGTTGATCGTTTGATTTTATTTGGGGGGAAAAAAGTAATCTTATTTAACTACTTGCGAGGCCAAGACTTTTTGTTAAGATGCAACAACAAAATTGAAAAACTTCCTATAAACTTATCGAACATCCATAACTACTTTTATGCTGGACATCGGTTTCTAAACATAACTTTTCCCCCACAATTGTCTTATTCGGAATAACCAGGATATCTGTTACAAACATAAAGCATTATTTATTAAGAACTGGGTGGCTCATGGTATTCTATTTGAAAAATTTAATATGGAGGGACAAATGTTTAGATATGGGGAATTCCTTTTTGAATATAACCAGGTCCCGAAGTGTCTTCCACTCCTCGGCGGTCTTCTGGATCGTTTCCAGCGCCAATTTAAAATGAGGCCCGAACAGGGCATCCGGGCTGATGGGAGCATCTCCTTCTTCAGATCCTCTGGGATGGAGGAAAACAGGTAGAGCCAGATGTTCCTCTGAATCATGGTCTGCCGGGCAGAAATGCGGGCAGAGCAGACAGCTGAGGCAGCGCAGAGGTTCAGGATGGCATCAGCGGAGCTGCAGAACTGGCTCTTCACCTCGGCCGGCAGATCCAGCTCCTCTGCCGTCTTGGAGAGATCAAAGGCCAGGAGAGCGATGTTGGTGGCTGCAGCAAGCTGGGAGGCACACTGGTGGGACCGATCAGAAAACCCCACGCTCAGCTGATCGTGTTTAGCGGGGGGAACAGGCCGCTGTCCAGCGAAGCTGTTCGTCTTTGCCCCAAACACGGAGGCAAGGCTGGCCTCCAGAGGAGGGACAGGTGGGAAGCACCATTCGGTGAATCCTTCCACCCGAGTTAAAGGCGCGTAGGAGGAGACCGGCGCCTTTAGCTTGGCAGGTTCAGCTGCTGAACCTGACAGGTATGACATGACAGCAGGGTACTGAGGCCAGATCGGGTCCGGGCGGCGGACGCGAGCCGAACCGAACCGTCCCGCCAGATTGTCCGATCGAGACGGGGTTTGGGGCAGCGGCACGGCCAGACCTTCACGGTTCGTGGCCCTCTGGATGATCTCTGGCAGCTCCAGGAGGAGCGCACCAACAGCCGGGAGCGGGGTTGTTGTCGACAGCGGTAGACCAGGAGCTGCTCCTCCTCCGCGTCCATGCTCCCAGCTGGAGAGCAGAAGCTGGGCATCTGCCACAGGAACAACCTCCTCAGGGGCCACCTTGAAGCT